>OY998270.1:21207500-22407500 GCA_963922045.1 Persicaria maculosa
TATATATATATATATATATATTAGATTTCAGTTAACCATAATTATTTATAACGAAAAAAATAAAAATGCACGTAAGTCGCTGTTACAAACAGCGACTTACATATTTTAATATTTTTTTAAAATCTTGGGTAAAGTCGTTGTTTGAAAGAGCGACTTTACCCTAATTTGACTAATTCTCTAAAATCTTTCAGATTTTGGCTAGTTTTATAATAACTTTCCCTTTTTTGGCTATTTCAAAAAAAATTCTATTATATGTCGTCTTCCGTGTTAACCTCAATCATATTTTTATTTATGCTATTGATGGTTTCTCCGCCTGTCGAATCTTTTCAGTCTCTTCGATAATCAAGCAATTTTATTTGGTTTTTCGAATTCATACCTTTAAAAAAAAATAAAAAGACATTGAAAAACATAAATGATAGATTTGATTAATGGGCTGGAAATAGGCAGAAAAAGACAAGCAAGGGATTTAAAGCTGACCCCAATCCTAAGAAATTGTTTAATCCCTTTAGCTTTTTCCCTTTTCAGTGCCTTTGAATTTGATCTTTTAACCCTTTGCTTCATTGTTTCAGGTGACCGCATGTGTGGCTTTAAAGTAAATTTATTAGGTAATTTAGGTTCGTCAGACCCCTTTGTTTTTCTTCCAGCTTTTGTAGTGGTAACATTTCCAACCCCACTAATTCATCGATGCATTCTTATTTCGAAAGTTGTTCATAAATAGTTCTACTATATGGTGTTGGATTTTTAGCTCTGGGAAACATTGATAAACTTCGGTTGTACGTGCAATATGAAATATGAGTTGTATCAAGTTAATTATTCAAACTGGACCAACTATGATATCAGGTTAAACTCTAATTGAATCGCTTAAAATGGGAATTATGTTGGCTTTATTTTTACTTTTGATTGTAAGGTCACAATTTATACCTTTTAATATAAAAATTTAAGTCACTATATAGAGATCTTAGAGCAAGCCCAACAACTTCTATAAAAAGTCTCTAAAATAGAGATGAAAATCTCAAAATCTCTAAAAAAATTCACTCAAACTCCAACGGCTTCTCTATTTTACAGATTTTTACATTTATTGTATAGTATAATAAATAAATGGATTTATTAAGGATATTTAATTCTACATTTAAAAAAAATTCTTTTAAACTAAATTATAATATTTAGCCACATTTCTAACAACATTTTAAACGTAACTTCTAACAATTCTAACACTTTTTTTACGTATTTCTAACATTATATATTACTAATTAACATTTACACTTTATTACGTGATGCTAAATTGTTACAATTTCTAACATTTCTAACATTTTGTACGTAACTATACCATTACTTCACACAATTCTAACAATTCTAACATTTACTTCACTAAATTGTTACAATTCCAAAATTGGCCCTTCTTTTGGTCACATCCTTTGACCGGGTCCAAACTAACATTTAGCCAACCGATACAAGTAACTTGTCTTCGTCGATTGTAAAGTTGGACGATCTTGTAGATTGTTTTTTTAGGTCTTTGGCTTGCATATGCAATATGTGTTGTTTCATCAACTTCGACATCAGTTTCTTCAAAGGTGGAACCACTAGCATGATATTGACTCAATGAAATATTAAATTGGGAAGGAGAATTGTTGAGGTCATCGAGGGGTGATTCACTAGTTAGGAGCTCCGTGAAATTCATCTACAAATGAAAAAATTCATAAGTAAGGCCACTCGAAGAGCAACTACAAATCAGATTCGATGGTAACAAGAAATCAACCCTAAAACAAGCAATGATAGCAGCAAACGCAGCAATGACAAAGTTCTAAAACAAAACACTATATTTACTTGTTCATGACAGAAGCAAACGCAGCAATGACACGGTACTAAAAACGCAGCAATTACGGCACTCGAACAGCCCTAAAAACGCAGCAATGACAGCACTCATACAGCCCTAAAAACGCAGCAATGTCAGCACACTCGAACAACCCTAAAAATGCAGCAATGACAACACTTGAACAACCCTAAAAATACAGCAATGACAGCACTCAAATAGCCCTATAAACGCAGCAATGATAACACTCGAGCAGCCCTAAAAACACAGAACAACCCTAAAAACGCAGCAATGACAGCACACTCGAACAACCCTAAAAAAGCAGCAATGACAACACACTCGAACGGCCCTAAAAACGCAGCAGTGATAGCACTTGAACAACCTAAAAATCCCAAGTTTGACAGCACTTGAACGACCCTAAAAACTCAGCAATGACAGCAGCCCTAAAACTCAACAACAAAATAGATTCATAATGACAAAATTCAACAACAAAAAAATAGATTCACTAAACTGAAAATCGAAATCAGAAATCTGAAAATCAAAATCTGATCAGCCCTAAAAACGAAATAGATTCACTAAACTCGAACAGCCCTAAATCGAAATCAGAAATTGAAGGCAACCTAGACAATCTGAAAAACGCAGCCCAGAAATCAAAATCAGAAAAACGCAACCCAGAAATCTGAAAATCCGAAAATCAAAATCTGAAAAATGCAGCCCAGAAATCGAAATCAGAAATTGAAGGCAACCTAGACAATCAGATCGCATATGAGAAGAAGCAATGGTGCTTCAGAAATCGCATACAACAAGAAATCGAAATCACATACCTTTGGTGGAGGGAGAACTCAGAAATCAGGGACTTTGGAGTGTCGATTAACCTGGAAACAAACCTCCAGTAGAGAAGAAGAAGTGGCGCCCATAAATTCACCATGGGGAGTGCACACATTCAATTATACAGATAAAAAATTTTCCCACAAATTTACAGATTTTTTCTCAATTTTCATCCCTTTCTCTATTTTGCAGATCTCTTTGCAAAATCTGTTGGGGAGAAAAAAAGGGTCTTTTTCTCTAAAATCCCTGTTTTCTCTATTTTGGCACACCTGTTGGGGTTGCTCTTTACTCTCCCGTTATTTTTTTATAAGGTAAGAATTCGAGGGCTAGACAGGCCTGACTCCTCGAGTGGCCGACAAAGTCGGCAGACGACGAACCGTTAAACATACAACCTAAAAAAAAGGTGCAATACAACCCGTGGCAAGATAACAGAACCCGGTGAACAAAACAAACCTAACCCTAAAACGATAGGGATAACATAGACTACAATCTAACGCTAAGCGTCACCAAACGATGGCACCGCTGGCCAACGATATATCAGGAGTCCTTACTCTCCCGTTATTTTCACTTCTTCACAATTAACCTGAGGTCCCAAAAACATGTACATTGCGAGGGAAATTAGCTTGAAGACCGAAACTTGATAAAGCTTGATTCTTTATTGAAAAAAGTGACTTGTGAGTTGCGATCAAGAAAGGAACATTTGAGAGACTTTGTACATTGAAAAAATTATCTGTTTAATAATGGAGGTTGATCTCCTATTTAATGATAGAGTAATTTCATCCGATCATCCCTAATACGGAGTAATGGTTAATGGAGGTTAGGCTTTGTTTGGCAAGTAGTTTTTCACAACTTATGATTTTATTATTATATAGTTTTAAATAAAATAAATATAAGATTTTAGTTTAATTAGCTTTTAGAATCTAAATTATTCATCAGCTCGAAGCTTTTAGTTTTTTTTATTCATAAGTTTTCATTAGCTACCCTAACATGTAGGTTTATCAAACACTATACTAGCTTATTAACCTATATTTAACACAAATAATTCATTAGTTTTAGCTACTTTATCAGTTACCTTTTTACTAAACATAGCTTTAATCTCCCATATTTAATGATAAAAATTGAAGTTTGGTTGGAGATTTATTGTGTATAAAAAAATATGTTCCCTACTCTGATAGACTTATTTTTAGCATCACTTACTATATGCATATAATTAATTGTCTTCAACGTGAGGACAATATGATTGATAGGTTTTCCGATATAGTTTAAGCTTTCCTTTTTTTTTGGTCGGGAAAAGGAAGAGGGAACCTCTCCTAATGAACTAACAATAATAAAACAGGCTACACAATGCTCAAACGGAGATTAGCCCTTGCCCTCGCATCGTCCTCAATAAAGCTAATGGAGTCTAAATGCGGCTCTGAAATGACGACGCAACCTAACGGAAAAGAAAACGCAAGCTTGGCAAGGGAGTCGGCAACCAAATTCGCTTCCCTAAAGACGGGTCGAAACTGAATGTCCCAGTTTCAGTCGAAGAAGCCATGGCACTGGCGTACCAGGCTAGCAAGAGGATGTCGGTCATTCCTCTTCCCCTTAATAAGCGACACCGTAAGCAAAGAATCTGTCTCGATAATAACCCTAGAGTAACCATTGTCCCACAACATCTTCAATCCATCAACGATGCCCTAAAGCTCGGCCTCAGGCACCGAACAAGTGTCGATTTTGTGTTCGGTGCCGATTTTGTGGACACAACCACTGATCCACCGCTCCTGATCATCCCTCAAGACCCCACCAGCCGAGGCCTGTCCGATCCCATCAACAACTCCATCCGAATTTACTTTAATCCATCCATCTCGAGGTCTCTCCACGCTATCAGTTGCTTCTACTATCTCCCTACAATGCTCAAACTTTCCATTCCTCCATGTACTCTTTAGCTTGTTTGATGATGAACGAGGGCTTATCCGTCGTAGGGTTTCATCAAACACGCGTGCTGTTCGATGAACGGGAGGGTGCGATTCAAATATTCAAATATATATATATCTCAACTATGCTAACTCCCTTATCAATCAAATAATACAAGAATCCCTCCCGATGCAGTGGTAGGGTAATTCAGGATCGAATCCACGAGGAGGTATGTCAGCGCTTCCTTTGTTGTAATCACGATCACGCTTTCGACCTCAGGAGATACTCGATATCGATGTGTCTGGTCGTTATCGATCTCAGTTCTGGTCGATTTCCACTGGATTCCTGCAGAAGACAAAAGCAAACCAAATCGACGTCGAGTTTGACCTCGATATCGACGTTAGTCCTCGATATCGACCTTTACAGTCGATTTCAATGTCTGTTACAGAAACTTTAAAGCGTAACTTATGTGTCGAAAAAGTTTCCGAAGAGCGTAGAATGGTTGTAGAAAGATGATCAGAAACTAAAACTCAAACTTTTTTTTTTTTTTTTTTATCAAATTCAATTAATTAAAAGCTTCCAAAGTCGGGGTTTCACGCCACAACGATAACAATGTAAGTATGATGCTAAAGTTATGAAATTTAATGTCTTTCCGTCAAATAACTTTCGTTACCAACACTTAGGTGATTAGAGGCTCTTGCATAATTCCTAAGAGTTACTATCCAATTCATGAGTAATCCAAGTTCACAATATGAGTGGCTTTCGCTTCAATAATGCAAATAATGAATCTCCCTAACTTTCGCAAAGGATCATGCATAGGATAGAAGACGGAATCGCATAAAAGTCATACCTTTGATGCACTTACCCTACATCGCTATCGTCGGGCTCATCCCGACCCTAGAAGTGGGTTGACTACTCGCCTCTCATCATGCAACTCATCATCATCATTGAAAGAAAACTACTCTGATTAAAACTCCGAAAGAAAGATTACGACCGAACCAAGCTAATTCCGCTCTCGCTTCCACAACTCCACTCGACCTCCTCTCTCTCTCTCTCTACAAATTCTCTATTGAAAACTGAACTCTCTGCGTGCTTGGATGATTAAACTCAGCCCTAATGGCCTCTAGATATAGATATCGAATCTTGCTAGCCAAGGACTCGAAACTTTATCTTTATTCTCTAAAATAAAACTTAATAAAGTAAAACTAAAAACTCCATGGTAAAACTAGTAAAGGATGTAGTCTGGTGTTGAAGATAGGAAATCTCGACTTTAGGGTAGACGTGCAAGCTTCGGATAGAATTCTATCAAAATCTGAGTCGGACTTCTCTGCTGGACAACATCGATATTGACATCAGACATCGATATCGACCTTGGTTTAACTCTATCTCGAGCACTCCTTCTTCCACTAGGATTGACACTCGACTTCTATCATTTAGCTCGATTAGGCACTCGATATCGACCTTGCATCCTCGATATCGACCTCTGCTGTGTCGACATGCTCTGCTTCTCCTCTTTCTCGATTCCTGGTTCACTGCTGCACTCGATGTCGAGGTTCCTAGTCGATTTCGACCTCTTCATAAGACTTCGAGTTCTTTTTCTGCTCTTCCAAATCTATCCATTTTCGTCCTGTTTTCTGCGAAATCACATAGAAACTCGTGCACACCCATATATTTGACAATAATGCATAAACTACACTAATCCCATGTATTCCCCACTAATATGTATGCAAATGACGATAAAATGGACTTTATATGTGCATAGAAAATATGACTATTTGCGCGCACATCACATGCATTCCTCCACCGCCAACACCACTAGAGTGTGGTTGCAAATATACTCGCCCAGTCCAGATCCCCATCCACAATTACCTTACTCATCAACTTACACTGAACCCAACCTGAATATGGCATACCACAAAACCAATTTCAATTCATAGGGATAGGCAAAGCATCCGAAATAGCCATAGCAGGAGGACACTCCCTGAAAATATGATTCAATGACTCCGTGATCTCCCTGCACTCCGAGCACTAAGGATTCGACGCCATGTGTCGCCTACATCTCTCTTCGTTCGTCAAGATGACACCTCGCAGAATGAGCCACATAAAGTAGCGTACCCGCTCAGTAACTTTCAGCTTCCAAATCCTGTCAAAGAGCACCACGTAGCGCACCCGCTCAGTAACTTTCAACTTCCAAATCCTGTCAAGGAGCACCACATCGACACTTCTTTCTCATCGATAATTTGTAATGGATTCATATGCTGATCTCACCATAAAATTGCCATCCGAGGTCTCCTTTCACGCAACCAGGTCTGGCAGCTCCTTACCTGTCACCACCGAGAGTGCAGCGATCTTCAATAAGACCCCCGATGGCAGCAGCAATGCTAACTCCTCCCATTTCCACCAACTCCGACTTCCCAATACGAACTTACACTTCTTTCCTTGCACTCCTCATCGGGCTCTTGCCTGACCAGCTCTAGTAAATTCCCCTCTATAACCCAGCTATCCCTCCAAAAACGAACATCCAAACCATTCTCAATAACCCACCTTGTTCTGCCGCTCACCACCTCATTTAAACCTTTAACAACGCTTTTCCAAGTGGCTGAAGTACCTACAGTCCTAATGTCATCATCCTTTTATGTATTTTGACATGCAAAATTGAGCACCAAACACTCTTATCATCATCAATTAAAAACCTGCAAACAAGCTTACCCACAATAGCCATATTTAACTCATTCATGGATTTGATTCCAAGGCCTCCATTGCATTTGGATTTTCACATATCCTCCCAAGCAACAAGGTGAATCCACCGTTGATTCTCGGAATCCCCCCAAATAAACCCTTTACACAGCTTATCGATCCTGTCGCAAGCTGCTTTCGATATCAGGGTAGAAGCCATTGAATAGATAGGGATCGAGGTGAGAATGGATTTGGCGAATGTGACCCACCCAACCAAACTTAAATGTCGACCCTTCCGACTTGTGAGCCTACCACTGATTTTATCAATGATCGAGGTGAAGGTCTCCTCCTTAATACGGATGTGCAACACGGGCATTCCAAGGTGGCTCCCCAAATTTGTCGTCACTCCGAAGCCACATTCCTATTGCAGATTAGCAACCAAGCCATCAATAACATTTGGTGAAACGAAAAGATTAGACTTACCAATATTTATCCTCTGTCCCGATCTTTCGCAGAACTCATCCAACACTTTTTTCACCACCTGATCTGATCAACCAAAGCTTCAGTCATTAATATAATATCATCCAAAAACATGAATGAGATATGCACAGACCCCTTCTTGAGATCTTGATCGATTTCCACCCTCCGCCCTCCACTGCACATTTGATTTGTTGACTCAATCATTCAATGCAAAGGACAAAAAGGTATGGCAACAACGGATTTCCCTACCGAATGCCCCTTGTCGGCTTAAAGTCTCTAGTCATCTTGCCATTAATTAAGATTCTAGTATTAATAGTACTAACACATTCCATAATCCACTTGTTTCGATTGGTCGAAAAACCCGCATCTTGCAAGGTATTGCTTATAAAACCCCACCGAAGCCTGTCATAGGCTTTCTCCAAGTCGATTTTTCAGGATCATCCATCCCTTCCCCCCTGTTTCTTCCTCATCGAATGAAGAAGCTATAGCATAATGACTATGTTATCTGTAATCAACCGACTCGGGAAAAACCTACCTTGCATCGGATCGATAAACAGCGGTAGCAGCTCCCTAACATGATTTGCCATGACTTTCGTAACCGTTTTGTACAAGACATTGCAAAAGCTTATAAGATGGAATTGGGCAACCACTTCGGGCCTCACCGCCTTATCCAATAGCACAACCAGCGTCTCATTCACTCCCTTCGAATTCTTGGCATGAGTGAAGAAGTTACGAACAAACCTTATCACCATGTTCCCAACCGTTTCTAACATTTTTGAAAGAAAACCGCCTGGAAACCATCCACTCCTGGAGCTTTTAACGAACCCATCTCTTTGATAGCTTGATATATCTCCATCGCTGAGAAAGGCTGCTCGAGCTTGGACTAATCCTCATCCGCAATTTATGGGCACTCGCCTACTTATACTGATCGGCTTCATCTCACACTCGGGCAAAGAATACGGATCCTAGAAGAATGATGAGATCATATTTTCAATAACTTGCTCATCCACCACTTCCTCCCCATAGGACCCGCGTAACATTTGTATTCTATTTCGCTTCCAATGGACAACGGTCGACATATGAAAGAAGAAAGTGTTTCTGTCACCCGCTTGTAACCAATTCTCCCTAGATTTTTGGAGCCATAATGTTTCTTCTTGTTTAAGAACCTCGTCTAAGGCATTCTAGACCTCTATAGATTTATCAATCAACTGATTAGTCAAATTTCATTCCATCTCCTTCTAAATATCGATCATCTCCTTTTCCAATCTCTCTTTTCTTTCAAAAATATTTCCAAAGACTTCCTTATTCCATTTAACTAAGCAGCTCCGGAGGTGACTCAAAGTCCTGTCAGCCTCGCTCTCCGCCTTCCACGAGTCCTTAACCAAATCATTAAAGGTAGGGTGAGACATCCACGTAGCTTAAAATATAAACGATATCGTTTTGCTATTGAAACGATGGGAGAAAGTGGCAGAAGAGTAAGCTGTTTTCGGGTTCCATTTGGTGAAACGAGTTCTCTAAAAGGGAATAAGCTGCTATTAGGAAGATTAGGGATGATTATAATAATGCTGACAAAAAGGAGGGTGCCGACAAAGGGTGTAATGTAGCTGACAAAGGAGATAAGAGAGCTGACATGGGGGGATTCAGCCAATATTAGAGCTGACATCGAGGAGATGCCTAAATAGGCGAAAGACTTGTGTTTGAAGTGAGAGAACTTGTTTGAGATGCTTACAAGTAATATTGTAATGTTAGAAGAAGGGATTATTGATCTTAAGGGAAAACTCAGTCGAGTTGGTGATGATATCCAATGCGAAGAAGGGGTTAAAAATGGTGGGAGGGGGTGGGGGTGAAGACGCTGATATTAATGTGAAGGGAAAAACTGATATTAGTGATGAGGTTTTGTGGGGATGCTGACATACTTGAGTCGGAGTCTTCACTTGATGTTGACAGTCCTCCAAAGGATGCTTACATTTTCATTTTAGCTACTGAAATGTATGGGTGGGGTGGGGATTGCACACTGGATGCTGATGGAGGGGGCACCCGATATCATGCATGCTGAAAATGAAGCTTTACAATTTTAGTATTTGTGTCAAAATATTTGTCAAATTATTTAATAATGTCTTCTTGTATTTTTGTAAACATCCTTGTTGGATATGTAAATTTGTAAGATACTTGTGGGGTTTCTGTTAAATATATCGTAATGTGTATGCTGATATTTGTCATATTGGAGATCAACTATCTATCATGGTTGTTCAGCTTCGGTAAGTAAGCTTATAAGCTGACATTTGTTTATTTGTTTGTCAGCTATCTTTCATGTTCAAAATCAGGTATATATTAAGTGTTGTCAGCTTCTATCTGGTAGTGTGTTTGTCAGAATATGTTTTCAATCTTCATTAGTGCAAATCCATGTATGCAATTCTGAATGTTTGTCAGTTATCTATCATACCTTTTAATGGCAAAATGTCTTCATTGTGAATGCTTGTCAGCTTGTCATGGGGTGTTGGCTTATGTTTTTATGGAAAATATGCATATATCGTGATGTTTGATTTCATATATTTTGAAATAAATATGATTAGGGAATCTGTAATACCTCTTCTCGAAAACATTGAAGAGATGTTGCAGTGCTAGCAATTACTCAGACTTTAATGTCCTCGCAACCACCTTAGGGTTATAGGGACATGCAGCCATGTCCCCATAAACAAGACGATAGCAAATAAATACATAATATATATGAAATTAGCGGAAGAATTAAAAAAAATAAAGATACCCAAAACAAAGGGTCCAAATACCTTAAGTCAATAGTCAATATAATGAAATAGTAGCAGTTGAAATAATGTTAAATAGTTGAAGTGGAATGAAATAGATTCCTTTATTCTTCAGCGCCTTGAGACCGTTTACATAAACGTGTAGATTAATGGCTGAGGTGTAGTATGCAAACCAGGGACCTCAACCGTCCAAAGGAGAAAAATAGGACGGTTAGTCTTTTTACAACTAGCAAATGACAGAAATTAAAATGTTCAAGACTCCGTCTACCACCCATTGACCATAAAAGGGTATTGGTGATTGTAGACTAAAAATAAAAATAGAGATTTATTTATGTGAATACAAGACTTGTTTGACTGTAATAAAATAACCGAATGATCCATAAGGACCGAGTGTTTGAATGAGATGTGGAAACAGTACCATTCAAACACTCGGTTTTGGGTGCGGAATCCCACCTTTACAGCGAAATTGTTGATTTCAAACCTTCATCCTGTACTCGGGGCGCAAGATCCCACGAGGGGTTTCATCCCTCGAAACGTAACTCGGGAATCATAATCCCGGGCCGTTACAATCTTTTTTATTTGTAGATGAATACGCATTATATATTTTTGAAGATTAATATTTTTACATTAAATCCGTGCATAGCAAGGGGAATAGACTAGTGGACAATTATACTTACCCATTAATTTTCAACCAAATAAAATGGGTCATTAGAAAGATCCGGCCCAAAAACCTTCGGCGCAGCTCAAGAAGGAAGGGTTGGAAGCTCATCGAGGGATCTTCGGGTTCGTCGGGCACGCCGGAGACTGGATGGGGCTCTTCAGAGGTGTGGCTTCTCTCACAGACCTAAAGCAAGGCTCGGCGGTGAGCTAGTGATGATTGCTCGGTAATTTCAAGTGGAAAGAACGGTGAGAAGGCTTACCGAGATTTTCGATTGAAAAAGGTGACGTCGAAGTTCGGGTATGGCTGGCGACAATGGAGCTCCTCTTGGGCTACCTCGGGCTCGCTGGAATCGCTAGGAGGAAGAGGAGGGAAGTCGTGGGTGCTCGGATTTGCTGATGGAACCAGGGGGTGCTCAAGAAGGGCTCGGGTGTGCTTGGGGCGGCGCTCAGTGGTGCTCGGAGCTGGTGGTGTTGCTTAGGTGTGGAGGTGGTGCCGTGGTGGCAGCGACTTCAATAGAGGGAGAAGTGAAGGTGTTGAGGGCTGCAACAGGGGTAAGGAGGGAGGTGTTGGGATTGTTTTTAATGGGTGAGAAGAGAACCAAACGAAGGTGAGAAGAAGAGAAAGGGGGTGTGTTTGAATAATAAAGGGGAGTTGCAGAGTTGAAAGAGGGAGGCATGGAGGGTGTTGGAAAGTGATGCCAAGAAGAGGAAGGAAGCATGGAAGGATAGGAGAGAGCTGGTGCAAGTTGCTAGTGCTAATTGGGGAAAATGAGGACAAGGGTGGCAGCTGGGTATTGTTGCTTCTGAATCGAAAATGGGCAGAGGGATGGAGTTGGGAAATCCAAAAGAAGACAAGGGAAAGGAGGAATAAGACAAAAAAGGGAGTGGTCCCAAAACCCGCTTTCTCGGTCAATTAGATTTTAAAACTGAATAGGATATCGCCAACCGAAGAAATTTTCCAATTTCGAGGTGAAAGACGGAATTGATCTTTAAAAGTTCACAATTGGGTCGAAATTCGCTTTAAGAGTTTCGAGTTCGATTTATTAAATTGAGAGCGAGTTTTCCTTAAATATCTGATTTAAATCCATTTTAAATTCTTTTTATCCGAATCATAATTTGAAAACCCGAGCCTTTACAAAATCAATCTATATATTATAATATTTTTATATAATTTAATATTAAAAAAAATAGCAACAAAGAAAGTTGTTTTTTAGTGAAATCATACCCCTCTATTGATTAACCATCATAAATTTAAGACAAAATCAAAACAAATCTTATAGGTAAAAAAGAACTATGAAAACATAAAATAGTATAAAACACAAACGAAAATCTAATTTGAGCGAAAAAATATGCATCACCTTCTTCAAAATGAAACCCAACACATTTCTCCAAAGGGTTTTTATTCTACAATTTTGAATTTAACAATTCGACAATCCGATTCCGCAATGATATCATGATATATGTCAAACCATCATCTCATGCTAATTGGAAAACAGAAATGATATGCTCCTGTCTATGCCATCTCCGAGATTGAGCCTATTTGAATAGCTCTTACACCCATCAAGAGTTAGAGACTCAGAGGGGAATGGGATGGCTTATGCCCCCCTCTAGGTGGAAAGGAAAAAATTGCATATTTTTGAAAAATATTTTTTTACTAATTTTATAACTAAACTAATACAAAAAATTATAAAGTTTATTTATCTTAGTTGGGCGTGAGTATTAAATCATGAAGTCATGAGTTCAAATTCGTTTGCCTAAATTTTTGCTTCTCTTAGTTTTTTCAATTAAAAATGACGGTTAAAATAATAAATTTAATGATTTTTTTTAAAAAAAATTCTAACATTCCTTCTCATGTATGGGTATAAAGAAAAAAAATATTTTTAAAAAAATTGAGCCTCCCTTATAAAAACAATTCACAACTATATCATTGCTCACATGCTCACAATTGTTATCATCCTTTAGCAACAATTGAGAAAGATCTCAGTTGAAAATCCTTTATGTTTATTAACTAAGACATTACATCTTTTCATGGATTTGCACTACTTGACTACCCCCATATTCAGAAATGATGTTGTTCGCTAGAAGGATGAGTGTAGGGATTCAAATAATTCAAATAAACAATTCATAACTAGACTACTCCCTGTCTCAAACAAATAATACAAGAATCCCCTCCCTTGTAGTAGTAGGGTAATTCAGGATCGAATCCACGAGGAGGTATGTCAGCGCTTCCCTTGTTGTACTCACGATCAAAGCTTTCGACCTCAAAAGACACTCGATATCGATGTGTCTGGTCGATATCGACCTCAGTTCTGGTCGATTTCCAGTACAGTTCATGCAGAAGACAAAAGCAGCAAAGTCGACGTCGAGCATAGACCTCGATATCGACGTTAGACGTCGAAATCGACCTTTACAGTCGATTCCGATGTTTGTCACAGAAACTGTAATTCTTAACCAATTGTCGGAAAAGAGTCCGAAGAAAGTAGAATGGTAAAGAAGGATGATCAGAAACAAAACTAAAACTTTTATATAGATTCAATTAATTAAAAGCTTCCAAAGTCGGGATTTCATGCCACAACGATAACAATGCAAGTTTTATGCTAAAGTTATGAAATTTAATGCCTTTCCGTCAAATAACTTTCGTTATCAACACTTAGGTGATTAGAGGCTCTCGCATAGTTCCTAAGAGTTACTATCCAATTCATGAGCAATTCAAGTTCACAATATGAGTGGCTTTCGCTTCAATAATGCAATAATGAATCTCCCTAACTTTCGCAAATGATCATGCATAAGATAGAAGACGGAATCGCATAAAAGTCATACCTTTGATGCACTTACCCTAAATCGTTATCGTCGGGCTCACCCCGACCCTAGAAGTGGGTTGACTACTCGCTCCTCATCATGCACATCATTATCATCATTGTTAAAAGAAAACTACTTTGAATTAAACTTTGAAAGTAAGTACAACCGAACAAGCCAAAACTCCGCTCTCGCTTCTCTCCAACTCACTCGGCCTTCTCTCTCTCTCTCTAACTCGTTAAAACTCAATGTAAAACTGGAATTGTATATGCTTCGATTCCTGAACTCAGCCCTAATGGCCTCTATATATAGATATCAAACTTTTCTATCCAAAGACTCGAAACTTTATCTTTATTCATTAAGATAAAACTTAAATAAAAGTAAAAACTAAAACTCCTATGGTAAATCAGCTCATATGATAGCTCTGGTGTTGAAGATAAGAAATCTCGACTTTAGGATAGATGTGCAAACTTCGGATAGAATTCTATCACAATCTGAGTCGGATTCCTCTGCTGGGAAACATCGATATCGACCTTGAACATCGATATCGACCTTTGTAAAACTCTATCTCGAGCTCTCCTTCTCCTACTCGGACTGGCACTCGATTTCTATCTTTTAGCTCGATCTGGCAACATCGATATCGACCTTCAGATGTCGATATCGACCTCTCTGTGTCGACATGCTCTGCTTCATTTCCTGCTCGATTCCTGTGTCTCTGCTGCACTCGATGTCGAGCTCCCCAGTCGATTTCGACCTCTTCAGAAGACTTCGAGTTCTCTTTCCGCTCTTCCAAATCTGTCCATTTTTATCCTGTTTTCTGCGAAATCACATAGAAACTCGTGCAGACCCATATATTTGATATTTAAGCGTAAAATACACTAATCCCATGTTTTCCCGTTAATATGCATGCAAAAGACGATAAAATGGACTTTTATGTGCATAGAAAATACGACAATTTGCGCGCGCATCAAACACCCCATACTTAAGCTTGCTTGTCCCCAAGCAATACCTTTAATGGTAATTCAGGGGAAGAAAGTAAACCCTCAACATCATAGATTCATTTTTCATATGTCCCTACAATCAATTGCCATCCTCGATAAGGTACTTATGTCAACCAAGTCCATGCCTGTGCATAAAAGCAACTTCATACTCATAAAAGGAGGTAATATGCAAAAACAATTTTAGCTACATAGCATTAATAATCAAGAGGACTTTTGCAAGCTTGTGAGAAGTAGATTGGTAAAAGGCTAAAGGTGGGCTAATATTTGGCCATGTGGTGTTAAATCCGGGGAAACATTCTTTCTTTCCAAAACATTCCACATTCCTTCTTCATAATGTCTCACCTTTCACTCATCGCTCAATGCTTTTATTCAATATAATGCTTTTACCTCTCTAACCTTAGCACTGCCTTCTCGCGAGTCGCAAACATGGGTGTCATGAATGGCCCCGGATACTTAGTACTTCGGACTCCTCACCTTGTGTCCCATCTCGCTGAACTAACATCTCAACGAGCAGGGTCGACCTACCTTTATCTCCTGAGGTGATCAGATTTTTTCTTTCGCTCATTAAATTTTCCATAATTCATAAATTTTTTCATTCCTGCTAACAACTTCGTAAATAATGCACAACTCCATATAACTCCAAAAATGACATCCATTCTCAAACTTGTCCCCGGATAGGGTATAAGGTATAAAATGGGCAATATGTATATATGTGGAGCAATAATGATGTATGATAAGGCTCATATATGGCTTTGTGACTTTTGCAAATATGCATAGGTAAGGCTAGGATATGAACTTGTATATGTAAGAACTTGTATGGAATTTTCATAAAAAGTCCTCCATCATCTTATCATGCACATGTCAAAAGCAACTTCAAATTTTTCATCTCCTTTATTTTTTTCTTTTTGCACTTCATTGGGACTTCCCTTAACTAGGCAATTTCATGTTATATCTCTAATGAATCTAATTTTGCATCATAGAGCTCTTTTTTATACTTCCATGACTCTTTCTTTTTTCAAATTTTTGATGGGGGTCATTTCATTTTTTTTTCGAAAATAAAACTAATTATGCATTAAGATAAATATGCAAATCTAAACTAAGTATGAATATGCAAGTAAGCTTTTACCCCACCCCATACTTAAAATTTACAGTGTCCTCACTGTATTAGAACTAGGGTTAAGAAGAAAACTTACTAAACCGTCCCAAATTTCAGCAGTCGAAGAAGTCAGCAGGCATGGTCGATATCGACCTTAAACATCGATATCGATGTTTCTCATCGATATCGATGTTTCTCATCGATTTCTGGCTCAGGCTTCAGGGTGATCCGGCCTCGACCACAAGCCCATCTAAGTCGACCTTAAGGTTGATGTCATTCTTGGACATCGATTTCGATGTCTTTTTTGTGTGCTTCTCTCTTTCCTGCAACTTGTTAAAAAACATAAAACCAAAACAAAACAAAATATGCAAAACCATAAAGTGTCTCAAACCAAAGTAAAAGCTGTCCAAAATTAAAACTAAGTCTTTGTTACACGCTCTAGATTTTTAAGTCGCCAGGCCGACTTCTTCCTTGGCGCTTCTCAAGATGGCATCTACAGAGCCCATGTGGCCTGGGCCTCAAATATGACTCCTTTCTTGTCACGCAGCTGCATTCCGCCGGGTTGGATTTGATTCACCATGAATGGTCCCATATTTTTATCCTTGAATCTTGTAGGGAACCAATGGTCCTTAGATTTGGCAACATAAACTTTGTCTCCTATCTCATATTGGCTCGAATCATCATCGGATACCCTACATAAGTGCACATGCCAAGGCACACCTCTTCCAAATAATGATAAATCCTTGATTGTAATGGAGCAAGAGGAATCCGTACCTTGACTTACCTTCTCATCTGTATGTGGCTCAGGTCGATGTCGATGTTCAGAGGTCGATATCGACCTCTGTTGTACTCCTAGAGGATCAGTCGATTTGGGGAGTTTATGCTCGATATGATCAGGTCGATTTCGACCCTCAGAGATCGATATCGAGGTCTCCGTTCCTCCCTTCTCAGCGCTGATGGTGGTCGATTTCGGTTGGGTATGGTCGATATCGACCTTAGACCCCGATTTCGATGTTTCATCTCCTCCTCCGTCGACCCTATACTTATGACCTGGCACATAATCTTGAACATTATTAGTCGATATCGACTTACCTGGGTCCATTTCGATGTTCTGTTGGGCCCCTTCGTTCAAGATTTCCACAACTTCCTGCACTTGGGCTTCTATGACCCTCTTCTCAAGCTCCTCCGGTGTCATAGTTCTTACCTTTGCTTCTCCACATGCAATGTAGACACCATTGATGGCTTTTATCTCCATTGGCCTTGATTTTTCACCGTCTTGTTGAAGGCATACTCTATCACCTCATCACTAATTGTGAATGAGAGCAATCCTTTCTTCACGCTAATGTTGGCATCGACGGTTGCTAGGAATGGCCTACCTAAAATAATTGGACAAGCAGGGTCCTCCGTTATATCAACAACTAAGAAATCAACAGGGACAAAGAACTTACCTACTTGTACTGGCACATCAGTCACTATCCTAGTTGGAATAACTACCGTATTGTTAGCCATGTACAACCTTGCATCCACGGGCTCCAGAGGACCTATCTTTACCTTGTGCCAAATGGTTAGTGGCATCATGCTAACGCTAGCGCCCAAGTCAACTAAAGCATTAAATTTGAATTGACCTAGACCTATAGCGATAGAAAACTTACCTGGGTCCGCTCGCTTTTGTGGTAGCTCGAACCTGTTGCACTCCTCTGCGATCTCAGAGAGCGATCGCTTCTTACCTAAGATGTCTTTAAGGAACCTTACATAAGATGGCATCTTGTGAAGGGCCTCTGTGAATGGTATAGAGACATTAAGTCCTTGGAGCATTTTCACGAACCGCTGGAACTTCTTTTCCGTTGGGTCCTTAATCATCTTTCTAGTTGGGAATGGCAACACCTTCTTCCTTCCTGCGACTGTAGTGAGGTCGACATCGACATTAGTAGGGTCGACATCGACTGGAGGAGTCGATTTCTGTGGTGGCGCTGCATCAGGGTCGACATCGACTGGAAGGTCGACATCGACGTCACCGTGGTCGATATCGACAGGGGGGTCGATATCGACGTCTGTTCTGGCTCCTTCTCCTCCACTTTTTGCTCGGGCGTTTGTAATTGACGCCCACCCCTTAGGTTCACCGCCGCAATATGACCAATGGTTTTGCCCTTTTGGCTGGGCACAGTGGATCCAGGGAATGATCCTGACACTTTGGGTATTGCTTCTGCTAATTGACTCATTTGAGTCTCCATGTTGTGCTTCCAAACGTCGATCTCCCCAAGTCTAGAATTGATGCCCTGCAGCTGAGTATGGACAGAGTTGTTGGCTTGTTTGAACTCAGCATGGTTCCTCCGCATCTCATTAAGAATGATTTGCAGGTCATCTTTCTTTGTCTCCCGCTCAGGGTGCCCTGGTGCTCTATACGGTGGGGGATCCCTTTGTTGATAGAACCTTTGATCACCCCAATATTATTGATTGCCCCCTCCATAGGAGCCTCTCGTCCACTTGACCTCCTCATGTTGTTCCGCCAGGGATACTTGCTCAGTATGTGGACAGGCACTAGTGTTATGCCTTGTTGAGCGACACTCCTGACAGGTTTGATTGTTGCTTAGTAACCTGACTTGCTTTTGAAGGCGGCGTGTTTGATCGTTGTGGAATTGTTGCCGAACATCAGGATCTATCTCCCTTGGAGGCTCATATTATGGCATTGATGGGGCAGGCCTTGCATCATAGGCCGCAGCAGCCCCATAAGTATTGTCAAAGTTCACGAGCCTCTCAATGGTCTCCCATGCCTCCGTTGGTGTAAGCTCAATGTACCGATAAGAGGTATATGAATTTATCCTCTCCTTATTTGGCGCATCAAGGGCGTTGTAGAATATCTCCTGGATGACATATGGAAGTTGCCCATGCGTTGGGCGTGATCTCAGCAAGTCCTTAAATCGCTCCCACGCCTGTGCTAGTGTTTCACCTGGCTTTTGTTTGAAAGTCGTGATCCTTTGTCGCAGCATCGCCATTTTAGAAGGTGGAAAGAACTTATTCAGGAATGCATCATTCACCTCCGCCCATGTCCTCAGCGAGCGTGGAGCCAAACTCTCAAGCCATTGTAATGCCTTCCCTGCCAAAGACCATCGAAAAGATTTTAATCGCACATACTCTAAATTTACTCCATTAGCAACTGTATCACATAAGTCCATAAAAGTAGAGATGTGTTGCAGGGGGCATTCATTAGGTCTTCCTTCAAAAGTATTTCTTTTTATCTCAGATAGAAAGTTAATTTTTATTTCATAGTTGGAGTGAGGAATTAAAATAGCGGATTCAGGAACATGAAGCGGCGGATGCATGTATTGCATCGCCGTTTGTGGATACTGATTTAGCCGCTCTTGGGCTTGTCTGCGCGCATCCTCCTCCCTATCAGCACGGGTTCGCTCTGCAGCAGCGGCGGCCCTCTCAGCAGCGATTGTAGCATTGTGGTCCTCGATTTCCTTCCTCGACCGCTCTATGGTCTCAGCCCGTGTCTCGTTGTCAGCCATGATGCGAATTGCTTTGTTGCGAAGATGGTAGAAATGTTCAGGCTCGTTGATTGGTTCCAGGATAGGTCAATGATCAGAACGTCACATAAACCTACAAAATAAGCTTCAAAAAGATCGTGAGAAAACTTAGGTGGTGATTGATTGCCTCCCCGGCAACGGCGACAATTTGTTCGCTAGAAGGATGAGTGTAGGGATTCAAATAATTCAAATAAACAATTCACAACTAGACTACTCCTTGTCTCAAACAAATAATACAAGAATCCCCTCCCTTGTAGTAGTAGGGTAATTCAGGATCGAGTCCACGAGGAGGCATGTCAGCGCTTCCCTTGTTGTACTCATGATCAAAGCTTTCGACCTCAGTAGACACTCGATATCGATGTCTCTGGTCGATATCGACCTCAGTTCTGGTCGATTTCCAGTACAATTCCCGCAGAAGACAAAAGCAGTAAAGTCGACGTCGAGCATAGACCTCGATATCGACGTTAGACCTCGATATCGACCTTTACAGTCGATTCCGATGTTTGTCACATAAATTGTAATTCGTAACCAATTGTCGAAAAAGAGTCCGAAGAAAGTAGAATGGTAAAGAAGGATGATCAGAAACAAAACTAAAACTTTTATATAGATTCAATTAATTAAAAGCTTCCAAAGTCGGGGTTTCTTGCCACAACGATAACAATGCAAGTTTTATGCTAAAGTTATGAAATTTAATGCCTTTCCGTCAAATAACTTTCGTTATCAACACTTAGGTGATTAGAGGCTCTCGCATAGTTCCTAAGAGTTACTATCCAATTCATGAGCAATTCAAGTTCACAATATGAGTGGCTTTCGCTTCAATAATGCAAATAATGAATCTCCCTAACTTTCGCAAAGGATCATGCATAAGATAGAAGACGGAATCGCATAAAAGTCATACCTTTGATGCACTTACCCTACATCGTTATCGTTGGGCTCACCCTGACCCTAGAAGTGGGTTGACTACTCGCTCCTCATCATGCACATCATCATCATCATTGTTAAAAGAAAACTACTTTGAATTAAACTTTGAAAGAAAGTACAACCGAACAAGCCAAAACTCCGCTCTCGCTTCTCTCCAACTCACTCGGCCTTCTCTCTCTCTCTCTCTCTAACTCGTTAAAACTGAATGTAAAACTAGAATTGTATATGCTTCGATTCCTAAACTCAGCCCTAATGGCCTCTATATATAGATATCGAACTTTGCTATCCAAAGACTTGAAACTTTATCTTTATTTTCTAAGATAAAACTTAAATAAAAGTAAAAACTAAAACTCCTATGGTAAATCAGCTCATATGATAGCTCTGGTGTTGAAGATAAGAAATCTCGACTTTAGGATAGACGTGCAAGCTTCGGATAGAATTCTATTAAAATCTGAGTCGGATTCCTCTGCTGGGAAACATCGATATCGACCTTGAACATCGATATCGACCTCTGTGAAACTCTATCTCGAGCTCTCCTTCTCCTACTCGGACTGGCACTCGACTTCTATCTTTTAGCTCGATCTCAACATCGATATCGACCTTCAGACGTCGATATCGACCTCTCTGTGTCGACATGCTTTGCTTTATTTCCTGCTCGATTCCTGTGTCCCTACTGCACTCGATGTCGAGGTCCTCAGTCGATTTCGACATCTTCAGAAGACTTCGAGTTCTCTTTCCGCTCTTCCAAATCTGTCCATTTTTATCCTGTTTTCTGCGAAATCACATAGAAACTCGTGCAGACCCATATATTTGATATTTAAGCGTAAAATACACTAATCCCATGTTTTCCCGTTAATATGCATTCAAAAGACGATAAAATGGACTTTTATGTGCATGGAAAATACGGCAATTTGCGTGCACATCAGATGTGCGTCATATATATGACAATATTTTCTCCCGATATACAACAATGGCATATGATGTGTAACTTTATTTAGTCGATTGAATTTCCGGCTTAGCTCATAAACATCATGGATCAGATCACCCATTACACGATTTACCCCTTTGAAGAGACAACAATTGTGAATCCCCCAAATACTACATATCAAAGTTGTCCAAACATGTTGTATACTTTGTAACAATATAATGTAACTAACTATATACCATACTATACCAGACTCAGCAAGTGTCGACACAAGATTTCAAATCGCCTTATAAAAAAAATCATTTGAATAAACCTCTATTTTAATTTAATAATTTCAAGATTAAAATGTAAAAGTGCATAATTCTTATACAAACAACAATGGATTAAACTGATTGAAATATTATAAATAAAATAACTAAAAAGTATTTGAAAAGTATTGATTCAAAAGATATTTTTATATAAAAAATTGATTAAAATATAAAATTAAATTTGATTAAGCATTTGCAAAGATGTAATTTATTTGTAAAACAAAAAAACAACAACCATCCCAGTTTATAAACATGTCTGATTATAATATAATTGATCCTTATCAAAATCAAACAAACAATGAAAAAAATAGCTATTATTTTTTTTTGAAAAAATACAAAATTATTTAATTCATGTATTTTCATAGTTTAATCAAGAAAAGATTTTAAAAATAATAAATAAGTTGCTAAATGCGTGACATTATTGATAAGATATAAAAATTTAATTGATTAAACTTTTGACTATAAAATATTTTGTTATCAAAAGATGAGATGTGATGATTTTAACATATAAATACTATATATACACATTATTGATTAATTTTTTTACATACATTAACTACATTATTTAGATATACTATTTCCAGTATTAAATACATCATTGTTTTAAAAATGAACATATACGATTTAATAATTCATGATCTTTCAAAAATTCCATAATTTAGAAGATATTAGAAGATATGTATACACATTTATTAAAATAATTATAAATAGGTGGCATCATTTAATGATATGGCAAAATCTAATTGGATAATTTTTTCGGAGGAAAAATTTTCAACCACAATGCGACATGTGGCAAAGAAGCTACTACTTTAGTACTACGTATTTTTTACGTATTTTTATAGGATATATATATATATATATTGACTACAGTATTTAAATATACTGTTTCCAATATTAAATACATCATTGTTTTA
Source organism: Persicaria maculosa (assembly GCA_963922045.1). NCBI lineage: Eukaryota > Viridiplantae > Streptophyta > Magnoliopsida > Caryophyllales > Polygonaceae > Persicaria > Persicaria maculosa. Next base: position 21,230,101 of record OY998270.1, read on the forward strand.
AAAATGAACATATATGATTTAATAATTCATAGTATTTCAAAAATTATCTAATTTAGAGAATTTTTTTCCGAAATATTCATCAAAAAATTAAATAATTACACATATATTCACGGGTTGAAACTTATTACAGAAATATTCATTTTTGTAGAGTGCTTAGAAAAACGCGGTCTGTGTCCGCGTTTTATTCATAGAGAAGGAAAAAGAAATGGTGCCTGGTTTTTGTATTGAATTTTATGAAAGAAACGCGGTCCCAGACCGCGTTTCTTGTGTTGACTTGGGACCCACTAGCAGCAGTTGCTGACTGGGATGGGACAAAAGAGAAAAACGCGGTCTGGGACCGCGTTTCTCTGTTCGATTTCAGAAAAAAGGGTTAAAGATTCTTTTTTCGGTATTAGACATAAAACGTTGTATCAGTTCGCATTTAATTAACATTTAGCATTCTACAAAGATTCCCGCTAGGGTATGAGTATCTGAACGTAAAAACGCTACCTCAATCCGCGTTTTTAATTACATACACTACGAATAATTCATCACTTCCTATTCATCATCCCTTTGCCTTTGCTTCTTCCTCACATAAAAAGCTCTCAATCCCTCATATGAAACTCTAATCACCAACGTTGGTTAAAACCCTCAATTATCCAATCTACATAATATCACATTTTTGCCCAAGGTTTTGGTTAAGGTTAGTTTAACACTCTGATTTGAGTTTTTCACTCTTACTTGAATGATTACGATGTGTATAATATTTGATATTTTTCCATACTTGTTCTTCAGATTATGTGTTTTAAATCTTTTGTTAAAAATCACAGCATTACGCAGTTATTATCATGATTAAGATGTAGGATTATATGTTGTGTTGTTGATTTTTTTGTTGGTGAAAAATATATATAGTTGTGTTATTATTGTAGGAGGATTATGTTGAATCATACGAACTTGCCCTATTTATCATGAATAACTTGTTTAACTTGTAGGATTATTTAGTTAATATTTGTTGATGAAATATATTGAAATATATCTCAGCAAAGGTTTTTTGTAGGATAAAATATATTCAAATATATGATTGTGTTTGATATTTATGATAAACTAACTTAATGTTAATGAAAATATAGGTTGAATGAGCATAACAACATATCTCAGTAAGGGTTCGAACAAGTGAATGAGATCTATGTTGACGCTCTTGGTGTTGATTACGAAGACAACTTGGATGATTTTGAAGAGGACGATGATGCTACTAGGGAGGCGGCGATTAGGGAAGAGGCCTCTAATCCCAATTAGAATATTGTTGAAGCCGATCCAATGATAACAACTTTATGGCAAGGGTTAAATTAACACGTACAAGTAGATGATGGAAGACAATTTTTTCGTGGACAAATGTTCAACTCGCTGGAGGAGTTGAAATGTGATTTGACTGAGTATTCTACGCATATGAGTAATCCGTACAAGAAAAAGAAGGCAAGTCCAGAATGGTACATAGTTGTTTGTGATAGGAAGGACAGTTGTGGATGTACATGGCAACTGTCTACTCGTCGTCTTGATCGAACTGTTGATATATGGATGGTCGTGAATTATAATGGGCCTCATACATGAAAGCCTGGAGGGCAAAACAGAAAGCTATTATAGAGATTTATGGTGATTGGGAGCAGTTGTATACGGAGTTACCAAGATTCATGGCTGTGCTACAAGCTACAAACCCGGGAACAGTGGTTGAATGGTGCAATCTGAAATCTTCAAATCCATAAGAGAAGATATTCGATCGTGTTTTCTGGGCATTTGCACCATCCATTTCCAGCTTTGCATATTGTCATCCTTTGATATCGATTGACGACACCCATTTATATGGAAAGTACAAGCATGTTTTGTTAATGGCAATGGGTGTCGATGCAAATGATCACATTTTCCCTTTGGCGTTTGCAGTTGTGGAGAGTGAAAATGGAGATAGTTGGGCATGGTTTATGGATTGTATAGGGCATCATGTCACTCAGAGACTCTGATTATGTGTTATTTCAGACAGACATGCAGGCATCTTAAAGACCATGGAGGAGCTGCCCAGATGGAGTGCGTTGAGTGCACATCATGCATTCAACACTTGAAATCCAATGTAAAGTCCGTGTTCCACGATCATAAGGTGAAAGACATGGTAGGATGGACTGCTTACCAGCTCACCCGAAGCGGGTTCGAGAAGGGGTGTCGTGCCCTCCAGCAGATGAATAGTGAGGTCTGGGAGTACTTAGCTGTGATTAAGCCAGAGAAGTGGGCCATGTCTAAGGATGGGGGGGGGGGTCAGGTATGGTGTGATGACAACAAACCTTTTATAAGGTGAACAATTACTTCTTGAAGAGGAGAGGGGACGCAGGCACTCGCATCTCGCAAGGTTTTACACTGACTCAAGCGACTGATGACAAGATTGAAATACTTATTGAAGCTGCAAGAAATGCATATGTCATATCATTTGATTTACAAAATGGAATATTTGAGGTAATCTTAAACCCACGGGGGTCACAAGGTAGGCGAAGTGGGAGGTCATACACAGTGAACTTGCGGCGTAGGACGTGTACATGTGCAAGTTGGAAGTTGCTGACCTTACACACATGTGTTGGCTGTTTGCAAATCTAAGAGCATTTCCTTCGTTTCATTAGTAGACAGATACTTTACAACGAAGTTATACTGGTTGACATACCAAGAGACATTAATACCAGTGGGTGAGCCATTCAGTTGGCCAGAAGTGGGAGGTCCCAGGTTGGTCGCCGATCAATCGCGTCTGCGAGTTGTTGGGCGAACCCCATCACGAAGGATTAGGAATGAGATAGATTTAGGAGTCCCAGGTCAAGTTCGTTGTGGCAACTTTCGAGGTTATGGGCACAACATATGATCTTGCCCGAGTCGTGCAGGCCCGTCAGGCTCGTGAGCTTTATGCTCCGTCTACATCTCCTACGCATTGTTGGTATGTGTTGTTGTCCATTTGTTGGTGTTGTCATCCTTTTAAGAACTCATTAACTGCTTTTATGTATGGTGGTATGTAATGATTTTATGTGTGGTGGGTTTATGATCCTTATGCATCTCCTATGCTATGTTTTATGTATGTTCTAAGAATTATTAAGTGGCGTTGAACTATGTTGTATGTATGGTGGGTTGATGAAATGCCATTATGTATGTTTTATGTATGTTTTAAGGATTATTAAGTGGAGCTAAAGTGTTTCATGGTGGTCAAACTAACCATATTATTTGAAAGAGTCAAGCAGACAATCCAAACAAACTACCAAATATGAAACTACAAAAGAGTCAACAACAACATCACAACATAAAACACAGTCAAGCTACTCATCATCCACATAGAAACGCGGTCTAACACCGCGTTTTTCTGAGCACTCTGCAAAAAATGAATATTTCTGGAATAAGTTTCAACCCGTGAATATATGCATAATTATTTAATTTTTTATGAATATTTCAAAAAAAAATCTAATTTATAAGATATTAGAAGATATGTATACCCATTTATTAAAATGATTATAAATAGGTGGCATCATTTAATGATATGGCAAAATCTAATTGGACAATTTTTTTGGAGGGAAAATTTTCAACCACAATGCAACATGGGGAAAGTAGCTACTACTTTAGTATTGTATAACATTAATTTAACCATAAATAATATATAAATATTATTTGACAAAATTTTGTTTGTCTAACTTATTTAATTAACTTCATTCATTTTATTTTTCTTAGAATCATATATTATTCTAAAATTTTATGTTATATATTTTATGTGGACTAATACATATTCAATTTACTTTCACATAGTTTAATATACAGAGAATTTTTATTTATTTTCATTAAAACTGAAATGCCCAAAAATACTTTGGGGTATTTCAAAGATACGAGTTTGATTTTCAATTGAATATATTGCTCTCCTTTCATGGTTCATCTCTTCTTTGCCATAACTCTTGTTTTGTTGCTCTCCTTTCATGTATAATGTTGCAAGGTAACCCTTGCAAGAGGTCAAGGGTTCAAATCCCATTCTTTACACATTTGTGTAATTAATGGGTACTCAAGTCTTCATTGGCTTGGGTGAGCCTGCCTGGTGGATTGCTGTCTGGCTTATCGGTTCGTGCCCTTTGCATGCTAGGGCTCGGACCCATGGGGGATTAGTCAATAACCTCGGAACTTCCACGTTAAAAAAAATTGTGATAGCAATTACCTTGATATTGAATATTCAATTGTTTAATCTTTCCTGCAAATTTTGGTTTTAAAAAACGTGTTTGTGCAGATTAGTATGAGTTTAATTGATCCTTTCTATCTACTAATCCTCTTCTTTTTCAGGTGTTGGTAGGCTACAGGGCTCTGTGTGGCCATTGGTGTTGGTATGTTTTTTTTTATTAGGTAAAAATTCGGATGCGAAACGCTATCCGACAGCATCCTTTCGGATGAGGTCGATAAGACTTGGGTCAGTGTATAGGGAAGGGGTGGAGGCAACGTGAGCAAGGTGTGCAACCCTATCTGCCACGCTGTTGCTGTTACGAAGCACGTGCGAAAACGAGACTTCGTAAAACCCTGTGAGTAGAGAGCTAATATCAGACATAATAAGCTCAATTTCCCATGGACATTTGGTTTTATATTGTAGATGCTTAATGATAATCAACGAATCTCCTTCAATGATAAGTTTAGGGATTCTCCTCTCTAGGGCCCTTACAACACCCGCTCTTAATGCTAAGGCTTCGGACATTAGAGGGGAATGGTATCCAATAAGTTTACTTTCCATTGCTAATGGATGCCCTGTGTTGTCACGAATAATGTACCCTATCAAGCTTTGTCGTTGGCTCGAGGCGGAACCATCGAAATTTAGTTTCAGTTTCCCAGTCGGTGGTCTCTTCCATTTGTCCTTCTTCCTTATACTCATTCTTTTCTTCGGAGTATTTAGTTGCCATTGTATGTCGTTGTTATCTTTGTTATTGTGCTTTTCTGATTGACCCCATTCATTAAAATATAAGCTGACAGTTTTTGCAAATCCTTCTACATTTGGCAACTTTTGTTGTTGGAAAATAGCCTTATTACGAACTATCCATATAGTCCACCAATGAAATACCAGTTTCTGTTTTTGTTGAATATCAAGTAATTTATCTAATTTTGTCATTAGAGATTCAATATCTCTTGATACTGAGATATAATCTGATATTTCTGACTTCACTTTTGGTGATAAACTAGGACAACAGAGTGAATACTTGCATTCAAACAAAAGATGAGTTGTGTCCTCTTCATGGTGATTACATATGGCGCAATAAGGGGGGATTGCAATTCCACGTTTAGAGAGTCCAACAGCCGTTGGGAGTCCATTATGACAAACTTTCCACATGAAATTCTTAATTTTCGGTGGGACGTTCAAGTTCCAAATCCATGCATTATTATCATGTTTTAGCTCCGAAGTTTTTGTATTAAGTTTATATGCACTTGAGGTCGTAAACCATCCTTTTTTATCCGGCCACCAGCACATTCTGTCTTGTATTTGGTTTATCGGAAGGGGAACTTCTGCTATCCGTTGCGCATTACTACTTGGCATTACCGATCCAAGTTTTTCCACATCCCATGTCCCATTTTGAATATACTGATCAACAGTTTCATCCCAATTGATTTTTGTCGGGTCAAGGCAGGACGTCTCTATATTATGAACTGGAGCCCACTTGTCTAACCAAAACTTGATAGTTTTCCCATCACCAACTGACCATGCCAATCCTTCCTTAAATGGCTGGATGAGTTTTCTAAGTTGCGTCCATTGCCATGAGGTGTTTCCTTTTTTCTCAAACTCAAGAATTGGCGTTGATTTTAAATACTTGTGGTTGATAATTTTGACCCAACTATTATCTGGTTCGGCTATGATTTTCCAAATAAGTTTCATTTGTAATGCCTCATTCATTTCCTTTGTTTTTACTAACCCCATTCCTCCATTATCCTTTGGTCTACATACCTTATCCCATCCTATCAGGGGTTTATATTGGAGATCTTTATTCCAGAAAAAAGTCCTATTTATTTTGTCCAGTGCTGAGTGAATTGTCGTTGGGAGCATGAAGCTTTGCATAGCGAAGAGTGGTTTAGAGGCTAAATTTGAGTTTATCAACACAGATCTACCTTGTTGAGATAGAGAGTCGGCCCTCCATTTTGATAATTGATTAGTTGTTTTTCCAATAATTTCCTCGAATGTACTCTTGTTCACTCTGCCATTAAAAATTGGACATCCCAGATACTTGTCCAATTGAACTTGCTTCGATATGTTTAAACATTCTTCAATGGTTACTATTCGCGATGTAGGTATCCCCGGAGAGCCTTGAAAGGCATATTTACTATAATTTACTCTTTGTCCTGACAGTTGACAGTAATCATCAATGATTTTCTTAACTTTTTCACACGTTGTCATATTACCCTTTACAAAAACGATGATATCATCGGAAAATGCCAAAAACGGGATTCTTGGACCAGAATGACCGAACCGGAAGCCAATGCCAGATTGGTTAAGATTGGACACCGATGTAAGTTTCCTGGCGAGCACCTCTGCTCCAAGAATGAAAAGGAACGGGGACATGGGGTCACCTTGTCTTAAACCTCTCGAAGGTTTAAAAACCTCCGTTGGCCCATTATTGACTAAATGACTAGTACTGAAAAGGAAACTGTTGTTACACATTCCATGATTAATTTGATAACATGGTCGCTGAAACCATATTTTCTTAAAACTGCCTCAGTGAAGGTCCAATCTACTCTATCATAAGCTTTCTCCATATCTAGTTTGATAGCTAACCAACCGTCTTTCCCTTTTCTTGTCTTAAATGAATGGAAGATCTCATGCGCAATTAATATATTATCTTGAATAGCTCTATCAGATACAAATGCTCCTTGAAAAGGGTGGATTAACTTACCAATCACCTTCTTGAGTCTCTTTGTTAAAATTCTTGATATAATTTTATATACTGTTGAACACAGACTAATAGGTCTATAGTCTGAGGTTTTAGATGGGTTATCACACTTTGGCAGCAGAGTGATAAACGTATGGTTAATCTGTCGGAGTAGTCTCCCTGAATAAAAAAAGGCTTTGACAGCTTTAATGACATCATTGCCAACAATGTCCCAGTATGTTTTGTAGAACTATGTTGTCATTCCATCTGACCCAGGAGATTTGTTGAGTCCTAGAGACCAGACCGCATTTTTTATCTCGCTGTTTGATGGCTGTTTGATAAGAGTCCTATTTTCTTCTTCCGTGATAGCTTGTGGGATTAGATCTAGGTATTCACTTAGAAGTGTCATATTTATCTGTTCTTTTGAAAATCGTTTCTCGAAGTCGTTTTTAACTTCTCCCCTAATATTTTCTTCTCCAATAATTTGTGTTCCAGAGCTTGTTGTGATACATCTTATAATTTTCCTATTTCGTCTCCCAGAAGCTACTCTATGAAAGTAAGCTGTGTTAGAATCAGTGAGCTTAAGATGTTTTGATTTTGCCCTTTGTCCCCAGTATTCTTTTTAAAAGTGTAATAGCTGTTCTTTTTTCCTAAGTAGTTGTTTTTCGATTAGGATATTTTTACCGTTCTAGATGTAGTATTTGATTGGATACTAATCAGTTCTTTTTCTGCTGTTTGTATTTGACGGAAGACATTCCCAAAGGAGTTTTTGTTCCACACCTTGGCTTGCCCTTTTAGAAACTTAGTTTTATACATTAATCTATACATTGCTGAACCAGTACATCTGATTCTCCAGGCTTGTTTGACAATGTTCCTGAAGTCCTTTCTTTGTAGCCACATATTTTCGAACTTAAATGGCGGAGGCGTAAATTCTTTTTCAGAATTTAGGCAAATAGAGATGGGACAGTGATCGGACCCAGTAAAAGCACCGTTGACAGTTACGATGTCGGGAAAAGTGTCAAGAAATTCATGTTGAACCAGGACTCTATCTAACTTTTCCCAGATATTATCGTCCCCATCCCTTTTTTTCCTCCAAGTGAATTTATTTCCCAAGGATGGGATCTCGAGCAAAGAGCATCGATTTTTGAATTGATTTATTCTACGAATCTTGCTTGACTGTTTGATACTCCCCGAAGTTTTTCACTACTGCTACTAATTTCATTCAGATCTCCTATCACTAAGCATGGTAGGGGTTCCCTTATGACAATATCCGAGAATTCGATCCAGAAGGTGTCCTTATCAATTTCATGGGGGGAGGGGGGTGCATAGACAAAGAAAATTATGCATATGAATTTTTTTCCTATGCAAGAGTATTTTACACGAATCACTCTTGGTAGAATCACCTCAACCTCAATTGACTCATTTAGTAGAGCGTTATCATTCCATAATAGTCCTATTCCGCCCGTTCTATCATTCTCGACTGACCAGATGGCATTAGTGAATCCACTCGATCTCCAATTCTTTTCCAGCGGAATTTTGTTTGATTTAAATTCAGCAACAGCCATTAACGAAATATGCTCATTGATACGCATAGCTCTAAGATCTGTCCACAAATTCGGTTTACCTAGACCTCTAATATTCCAAAAACACATTTTCATTATTTTAACGACCTATCCGTCAAGGGCCAGGGGTGCATTGCCTCCAATAGAAAAAGTGGTTCTCATTCGGATTGTTGTAAAATATATATATCCTCTCATCATATAAAACTAGATGTGTGCCAAGAGCATGTCTACGGTACTCTACAGTTGACGAATTTGCGTCTACTGGAAAAATGATACAAATTAATCTACTAAACCGTATTAGGTTTTTAATACTCTCCATAGAAGGAACACAAGTTGTCATAAAATGCAAGAGTAAGCACAACCCCCATATTAAGTGACAGTAGAATACACAAGACTTAAACCTAATCCTAAAAACACTATAATGCCAGAACACTTCTTCACAGATATAGGAAGTAGAGTAAGCCTTCGAATAAGCGCTTGTGCATTCAATGAGAAGTAACCAAGTACCAAGGTGATTCCAGCTTGTCCCTAGTATAGAAATTTCCCATCCGAAACTGCAAAAGACAGCACTCCATTTCGCTATAGTTTTAACACCATAGATGACTAAATAACTAGCTATAAGAACATGGCAGTTATAGAGAAATCGATATACATGGCATAGGGCAGTAGCATAATACCTACTGCTACAAATAACATAATTACCTTTCTCATAGGAAAAGGGAGTGTTATCGTGACCACAACAAGTATAGTTTGTGTTGTACCTGTATGATTTGGACGCAGAAAGAGGGGTAAATTGGCGAGGATGCATGTTATCTTGCCCATACCAACCATACAAGCTTAAACAGTCTATATAATTGATATTTCTCATTAAGCACCTTACATCATAGTCTTGCTTTACAAATATTCTACCACAATCAAGAACAGTACATATTTCACATTTCTCATAATAATACCAATGGAACACTATTGATAGACATAGCAAGACGCTCAGGCCTACTCAAATCTGGAAGTATAAACTCCACAGAAGGTGGAACATCCACGAGCATTGCCTCATAGTCAGCCAGATTGAAGCCAGGGTCGGCAAGCCCATCTGCAGTAAGGATCTCATCTAGGAATTGCTCCTCATCAATCTCTAAGATGTCGTCATCGTTGGTAGCCCAATAATCAAGATCGGGTTGCGGCTCTGCTTTCACTAAAGTGGTTTCATCACTTGGGGGCATCTCAGGCAGGGGAAACAGAGTGGCAAACTCATGGTTCACAGGTTTAGCTAGCTTGGAAAATGTTTTTAAGCAAGGATAAATGTTGATGTAGGGTTTCATTTATTGTATGGTGGAATATCACATTCCTGAAAGCACACAAATTCAATCAAGTGTGTTGCTAAGATATTTAAATGATAGTTTGTTATAAACTTATAGTTGCTGAAGATATGTGAGGTCATTGTTAGTGATGAAGCTCAGATAATAAGATCATATAGGAGTTGATTGCTGAGCAGTAGGCTTGTGTCTAAATACAGACTAACTTGATGATGAGACGGAGGTGTAGAAAGCTCAGATAATAAAATCTCCGCACCTTTCCCTGCCTGCCGCCCTAGGCCCTGTTGGATTTGATACTTTTTTAAACTAGTTTGGTTCTAGATGATTTCATAATATTTTATTATTGTTGTTTTCATTTCCATTAAATACCCATAGTTAAATTGTGTCAATTTTTTTTTGGATAAGTTGTAATGTGAAAATGAAAAAAAAAATAAATAGAATAACAAACGGGGATAGGGGCGATTTATAGTTCCCGAGCGGGGACAGGGGTGCGGAATGTGTTAATAAACGGGACGGGGAGGGTACTTCGCCCTGTTGCCTTCCCTAGTTGTGTGCTCAACTTGGTTAGCGTATAGCACACTCAAACGTGTGATTCCTAACATCATATAGCCCACCGGGAATTTCACATGACCTAGAGCCCAAAAACACTAAACCTAGCACTTGAAAAGAGAAGTAAGCAAGGATGAGTTAATCCTCTTTTTCTTGATTTCCTTTTTGCTTTGGATGATTGAAACTATCCAAAGTATCCACTTCAAGCATTTCATTTTCCAACCGTCCAAGAATAGATGCAGTGCAGTATTTGTTCCTACAGATGATTTTCAGATGATCTTTCCCATCCGCAAGTTGACAAAACAAGTCTATCTTGGTTCTTGTGACTTGTAAGTCTGCAATTATCACAATGATTACTAGCAAAACATATACAGATGATAATGTTGCATCACAAATCGTATTAGTAATGAATGGTTTTTTGAACGAGCTCGTCATTTATGACCTCATCGCGAGGTGTGCCTTGGGGGTTAATCTACTTGTAGTTATCAAAGGAAGGATTAAGTTAAGTATCTGAATGTTAAGTATCTATCCGTACTCTGTGTTGGCCATCTTCCATATTATCTCGTTGTTGCATTTTTTCTTATGTTTTTTTAGCATCAAAAGAATATAAACTCATGCTCAAGGTTACATGTTTGTCATCTTAGTGTTGTGTAATAAGTTGAGCTTTAATTTTCACAAATAGGAGTCTATATTTCTGCTAGTAGACATAAAGACGTGTAATTCAAATATATAGCTTAATCTCGATTCCAATGTTGTTCGCTTGTATTCATGTGTGACTAGGGCTGATATCTAAGCCGAGTAGCTCGAGCTCGGCTCGAGAAAAGCTTGGCTCGGGCTCGTTCGAATTATAAAATGAGCCGAGCTCGAGTAAGCTCGGTTGCTCGTTTATACCTAAAATTACATATTTACCCCTAGGTTAAAATTACCTCTAACATGTGTCCCGTGTCCGTCCCTTCCCCATTCTCCAATTACCTCTATTCTCCAATTTCAATATGAGATTGCAGATCTGAGGTTCTGCCGCAGTCGCTCACTCGTTCTCAAGCCGACCCTCATCAATCGTTCTCAGGCACGCACTCCTCTGTCATTCTCAGTTTGGTAGTCGGCGGCCCTCGCATTCTCGGCCTTCTCCTCTGGCCTCCAGTGTGAAAATCTCTGTTGTTGTTGATGAATTCCTCCCAAAAAAGAACTAGAAGGCCCACTTGCGGTGGGACCCTTGGGATGGATCTGGATCACGCGGCCTTGGAACACGGACTTACCTGACTCATGGACTATGCGTCCCATGGTTTTACCTGGGCCGTGCTGTCGTCGCGTCATTAAATGCCTCTCCTATCCCACCTCTCGTTTGGGAGATCATCGAACATTATAGGAAAAATAGGGATATACCTGCCCGCGAGAATTCTCTAGATTCGGCGTCGACGCGGCAAATGGGACCCTGTGTTTTCTCCTAAATCCGGGATTACCTTGATTGTCCAGGTGAGCGATCGCTGATCCTATTGCCCTTTCACTGGAGACTAAGGTTCTTCCGTCTTCTTCTTCTTTTTTATTTCTATCCTTCTCTTCTTATCCCTTCCATCTCTTTTTCTCCAAAAGTCCCCTTCACTTCTGTTCATTCTCCTTTTTATAGTGATTGGCGGGGTATTCCCCATTGTGACATTTGTCACCGTTGTGTTGACACGTGTGACCTTCGTGGGTGGGGAGCATGGTGGACACGTGTTCTCCACTTATGTCTGCGTCCACCTTATCTCGGAGGTGTTCTAGCCTTCTGAACTGCCCTTCTTTATCCGCGGATGACATTCTTATTTCATTTTCTGTTTTCTCGTCTTTTTGCCGGTCATTTCCGTATGGTTTCATCACATCTCCTCGGGTCGGGTTAAGCTCTTCCAGAGCTTGAGTCGATTCGACTTTTTCCGCGGAAATGCTACCCCTTCTTCTTTTTTTTTTCTTTTTCCCGAGGGGCAGACTTGTAATTTTGGCTCAATTGGTGTTGGGCCCGTTGGGGTCCTACTTTGGCCCATTAGGGTTTTATCTTGGCCCGTACGACTTGAGGGGAGTTGAAAGGTCGGTAATTTTCTATAAATTGCCCCGTTCGGTTTTTACTTTTTCATTCTCTACTGTTCGCTTGCTTTTAGCTTTCCCCCAGGCTTACTTTTTGAGAGATTTCCGCTTGCTTTTCCCTTTTCTGGTTGAATTTTCCGGCGGTTTTCTTGGCTTTTTGAGGTAAATCATTTTCTTGTTCTTGAGTTCTTGATCTTGTGTTCTTGTATTTCTTGAAATTTCTCGAATTTCTATTATCTTGTATGAATCTGTCTAGGTTTTTTGCGTTTTTTGATCGTTAGATCTTTCGGGGTTTCTTTTTTGTTTCCCGGTTTTTTTTCTCGGGTTCTTTTGATGTTTTTGGTCCGTGTGCACGGGTCCCTTTTCAGATTTCCCTTTAGTTTTTCAAGGATGGCTAGTTCTAGGGGGACCTCGATGTGCTGGAATAATTTGAGAGGGAGGAAGGATGGAGGGAAGATTTGCCCTCGACTTCCGGAGTGGCACCTACCGCGGTAATCTTGGACTCCACGTCTTCATCTTCTTCCGGGGATACCGCGTCTAGTTCAGAGGATTCCTCCTCATATTCTTCTTCTTCCTCGGGAGTCCCTACCCCAGACCGCGTGGGGCCATCCGGAAGTCCGATTAAGGTGAGAAGGCGACGGAACGCTCTGACCCTGACCCTGATTACTATTCCTCTCCTTACTTAACTTCTTCTTCTTCTAAGAAGGGCGATAGGAATGCACATTCATCGGATGTGGAGATCCAGGCTCACCCTGATACGCGCGCCTCTTCAACTTCCCGTCTGTCAACTAGTGGTTTAGACTATGAGATATCATGGGTTCCCTACGCTGATTCTCCCATTGGGACCGCGGCTCACCCTGATGCGCACGCCTCTTCGACTTCCCGTCTGTCAACTAGTGGTTTAGACTATGAGATATCATGGGTTCCCTAGGCTGATTCTCCCATTGGGACCGCGGAGACATGCTCAAGGGTTCGTTCTAAAGAGGTTCTTAGCGACCTGGACATCCCTTCTTATACTTTGGATGACTTGTCTTCTTGCTCCTTCCGTGGGAATTTTTCTATCCTTGACCCCCAGCCCTGTCCCTTGATCATTTCTGAGAGGGTTCGTCTGCGACGCTCGCCTAATCAGGAAGTGAGGGGTTGTACCACGTTGCTCGACCAGGCTAGCGTCGAGGCTATTGCTCGAATTTTTCGGTGGCCAGTGGGAGTGGAGTTGTGTTTGCCTTCAGAAGGTGGGGGTTGTCTAGATGCCTATGAGAACTGCTTGGTTGTATACGCGGCGAGCTTGTCTCAGGGATTTCATCTACCCCCTTCACCCTCTGTTCATTACTTTTCTGTCCGAGTATAACCTCAGTGCGGCGCAAGTCGTGCCAAACTGCTGGATGTTTTTCACTAGCTTCATCATGCGGTGTCTTGACATTAGGGTGTCTCCAACGAAGGAACTAATGTTTAGCGTCTTTTCTATGAAGAGGGGGCCTCAGGATCCCAGGTTTGACCAATGTAACTCCAGTTGTGGTTACATTGAGAGATTATCAAGTAAACCTAACTGGAAGCATAAGTGGTTCCTTGTCCGCGACAAAGCAGGGGTTTGCCTTGAGTTCAAAACCGTCCCGGGTTGTTTCAGTGCGGTCAGGAAGCCTTGGGTCGCGCACCAGGGCTACTTCCAGTCCTGCTATCAGGGCCTCATATTCAGCTTCGTTGTTTGTTGCTTGGAAGGCCAGCTTTTAAGTGTAGTTTGACCGTTGCCCTTCAGGGGAGATCAAGACAACTCCCGCCCCGCAACCAGCCTGGTTGATCGCTCCATCTACTCTGAGGACCCAACTGCTTTCTTCGGATGATGTGTGCGCTTCGAAACTTGTTTCACAGATGAAGTAAGCTAAAGTCTGTGCTAATGCAGCTTTTCGCGGCGTATACTCAATTTTGAACTTTGTCAGCTCTACTGCCCACTTCGTCATCCGCCCTAAGAGGCATGGGGAGTGAAGGATTTGCCTCAGGGGTAAGTTGGTTAAGACCTTTATGGGATGGTCTTGAAAGTACGGTCGCAATCTTCTTGCCGCGAACACCAAGCACAAGATCATTTTCTCAATTGGCTCGTATCTTGTCTCCGCATCCTGCAACACCCTGCTGATGTAGTAAATGGGGTACTTTTCATTATGGGTGAGGACAGCGTTGATGGTTGTGCTTCTTACCGCCATGTAGAGGTGGAGAGCCTCATGCTTTTCTGGTCGGTGGAGGGTTAGCAGCTTCATCAGGTATTCCTTTATTTCTTCGAAGGCTTGTTGTAATTCCGGGGTCCAGTGGATCGGTCCTTTCTTTTTCAATAACGCGAAGAAGGGCAAGGATCTGTCAGCGAGGCAGGAACAGAAACAGCTGAGGTAGTTGATCGCCCCGTTAAGGGCCTGGACTTCCCTAATTGTCCTCAGTGGCTGCATGTTTTGTATGGCTACGATCTTTTCTGGGTTCACATCTATCCCACGTTGGCTAACCATAAACCCTAGGAATTTCCCAGAATCCACCCCAAAGACACACTTTTCCGCGTTCAAGTTCAAACCTCCGCGTCGTAAGGAATCAAAGGTCTCTTGCAAATCCGTCGCGTGATCCTCTGCTTTCTTACTCTTCACAACTATATTGTCAACGTAGATCGATACATTTCTTCCAATCTGAGCGCGGAAGATTCGATCGACAGTTCTCTGGAAGGTGGCTCTCGCGTTCCTCAGTCCGAACGGCATAACTTGGTAACAGAATATCCCCTGATTCGTAATGAACGTGGAGTCTTTTTTATCAAGCGGGTCCATACGAATCTGGTTGTATTCTGAGTATGCGTCTAGGAAACTGAGGACTGCGTTTCCCGCAGTCCCGTCGACTAGCTCGTCTTTCGAGGGAAGCGGATAACTGTCTTTCGGGCACGACTTATTAAGATCAGAGAAATCAACGCACATACGCCATTTCCCGTTGGATTTCTTGACTAGAACTACGTTTAATAACCAGTCGGAATCTTCTACTTCCTCGATGAAGCCAGCATCAAGAAACTTCTCTGTTTCTTCTTTGGCAGCGAGCGCCTTCTCTGGGGCCATCTTTTTTTTTTTTTGTGCGACAGGCTTTGCATCGTGTCGTATCCGGAGTGTATGCAGGGCAATCGATGGGGGAACTCCAAGTAAGACCTTTGGTGCCCAGACAAAGACGTCCCGCGACCTGGCTATTATGTTCAGAACTTGTCTTCTTTCTGCCGGCTTTAAAGCTTTTCCTGAATACACCTTCTCTCTAGGAATTAGAAAGGGCTGATGTGTGTTACTATTTCATCCACGGTGGGAATCTTTCTAGCTGCAGGCCTTACTTCCAGTTCTGCTTCGGTGGTGGTGTTTTCAGGGTCAGTCTCTTCCATGAGTTCCCCTTGTGGGCTTTTTCCTTCACCCTTCGTGGAGCTCGCGGTCCATCCTTCGATCTGCATTACTTCTTTCTTTCTTTTCAAAGAGGTCAAATAGCAGCTCCGACTCTTTGGTTGTTGACCGCGGACCTCCCCGACCTCACCCCCAGCAATAGGGAATTTGACCAGGAAGTGGTATATTGAGACTATCATTTGGAACTTGTAGAGGGATACCCTCCCCAGTAGGGCATTATACACTGTTGGCACCCGGACGACAGTGAAGACAATGCTCTCCATTCTTCATTTCGGCGTTGTTCCCAATACTACTGTCAGTTCAATGGTCCCTGCGACTGGTATCTCATCCCCTGAAAAGGCAACCAAGGTCCCAGAATACGGCTTGAGCGCAGTTGCGGACACGCCTAGCTGCGAAAAGGCTTTCCAAGAGAGAATGTCGACTGACGATCCTGTATCTATAAAAACTCTCTTGACGGTCTTGGTGGCAATCTAGGCGTGTATGATCAGAGGGTCTGAATGCGGCATCCTTATGTCCTCCGCATCACCTGCTGATAACACGACTTCCGCATGAGGGGATAGTGCGTTCCTTTTGCTCGCCGCGGAGGGCGGTTGCTTTCCTTCCCATTCGTAGTTCCTTCTTTCCTGGTTGCTGGCTCCGGAAAGAGAGGGGCCTCCTGCCAAGGTGTCGATGTACCCTTCTCGCTCTGGGATACGTTCTGTCATGGATCTCACTCATCCGTCACGACCTCCCGGGTCTTGGTTTATTGATCTTTGTGGGGGAGGGGGCCTATTTTGGTGCCCTCGGCGCCATCTCCGGCCTCGACCTCTCCCCCGATTCGGTTGGGGGGCTTCCTCTTGACCTCTGTATTGGTCTTGGTTTCTGCTCTGTTGTCTGGGGTGATCTTCCTCCCGCGGTTGACGTTCGGCTTGATGTCTTTCGTCCCTTCTACCGTGGTCCTGCCGTGAATGGTAGTCTTGTTGATGGTGATCTCAGTCGTGGTAATCATTCCTTCGTGGTTGATGTGGTTGGTCACGATCGTTGCCCTCTCTTCAATCAACTCTTCGGTGGCGAGGTTCAACTCTTTGATCTGAGTTGAGATGGACTTCATCATGTTGTAGTTGACGATGGTGTTCTACTGATGGTTGTTTTGTTGGCCTTGCCGCTCCTTTATCTTTTCTGAACTTTCCTGCTATTTTTCCGAAGAAACCTTGGTGCCCGCCGTTGGCTCGTGAGCTTGACGCGGCTGCTTCTTCTGCGTCTATCTGTCGCGACACCAAGTCCCTCAATTGATCATAGTCTCTGGGCTTTTTTCTGAACAAGTATATTTTGAAGTCCCCATCCGCTAGGTTTCCCATAAGGATGATGGTCGCGAATTCGTAGTTGAAATTTGGGATCTGGACGGCTACGCTGGTGAAACGGGCAAAGAAATGCCCCGGAGTCTCATCCCCCCTTGTCTGATTGAGTTCAGGTCCAACATGGTCTTTTTTCTAGAGCGTACGCTCCCGAAATGGGGCTGGAATATCCGGTTCAGCTCGGAAAAGATGGCGATTGAGTTCTTCGGCAGGTTAGTGAACAGGTCAATGCTATCTTCGTCAGTGTTGATGGGAAAGTTCTGCACATCATTGCATCATTGTATTCATTGATGCCCATCGTGGTCACGAAGTAGCACAAGTGATCTTCGGGGTCCGTTGTCCCGTCATACTTCATGAGGTTCACGTCCATCCATTGTTTTGGCACCGGTGCTTTGCAGACGTCCTGGGTGAATACTGATGGTAAGGTCTCCGGGGGATCAATCATCATTTGTGCGGAGCCGGATTTGGTGGAGGTGGATACGTCGGTCGAGCGCTCCCCTCAATGATGTTTATTGGGTTGTATGTCGCCTCTTTGCGGCCCTCGGCGTAAAGGGTCAAACCCTAAGTCTGGGGCACCGTACATGGGTTTCCCGTAATGATTGATGTTGAAGGTATCTGCCGCGTATGGTTGGCCATACGCGTCGTACTGGGGCCATGGTGGAAGGTCCCATGTTGGCCTTGATATGGGTTTCCGTATTCATAGAAGTGTTGTGGCTCCGGCGCTTGCTGGAAATAGTGGGGTGGTTCTTGTGGAATTCCAAAGGGGACATATGCCGACGGGACATATTCTTCGTACGAAGGCGCGTACCCCTGATGGAAAGGAGGCAAGTAAGGTGAGGTCCACATATCTTCCTTGGTCTCCGGCTGAAGGGCGGATGGGTTGTACATGCTTGTGGCTTCTTGCTCCGGAGCTGCACTCTGGCTCATTTCGTCCGAGTTCTCGCTGTTGTACATTGTTCCTGCCCGCGGGAATTATTCAACCTTTGTTAGTAAATTGGATTGGTGTTTTTTTTTCAATTTTTGGATAGACTTCTTCGCGCCTCTTTCATCTGTGGAAGAGGCCGCCCAATTTCCATGTGCCCTGGCGAGCTGGAAGGTCGCCGAGTGGGATCATGGGCGCGAGGTGTCCACCATTCAATACGTTTTTTTGCTATGATTAGTTAAATAATAATGAAAACTTAACTGGGAACCCCTCAGCGTGAGTGGGTTCCTACAGACGGCGCCAGTGATGAATTCCTCCCAAAAAAGAACTAGAAGGCCCACTTGCGGTGGGACCCTTGGGGATGGATCTGGATCACGCGGCCTTGGAACACGGACTTAGCTGACTCATGGACTATGCGTCCCATGGTTTTACCTGGGCCGTGTTGTCGTCGCGACATTAAATGCCTCTCCTATCCCACCTCTCGTATGGGAGATCATCGAACATTATAGGAAAAATAGGGATATACCTGCCCGCGGGAATTCTCTAGATTCGGCGTCGACGCGGAAAATGGGACCTTGTGTTTTCTCCTAAATCCAGGATTACCTTGATTGTCCAGGTGAGCGATCGTTGATCCTATTGCCCTTTCACTGGAGACTAAGGTTCTTCCGTCTTCTTCTTCTTTTTTATTTCTATCCTTCTCTTCTTATCCCTTCCATCTCTTTTTCTCCATAGTCCCCTTCACTTCTGTTCATTCTCCTTTTTATAGTGATTGGCGGGGTATTCCCCATTGTGACATTTGTCACCGTTGTGTTGACACGTGTGACCTTCGTGGGTGGGGGGCATGGTGGACACGTGTTGTCCACTTATGTCCGCGTTCACCTTATCTCGGAGTTGTTCTAGCCTTCTGAACTGCCCTTCTTTATCCGCGGATGACATTCTTATTTCATTTTCCATTTTCTCGTCTTTTTGCGGGTCATTTCCGTATGGTTTCATCAATTGTGGGTAGATCTCGAGCTCGAACATCCGTCAGGCATGTGCCGTCTCCTCCCTCTTGAATGATTTTTATTTTTCAAAAGCTTTGATGCTATTGTGTTGTGATTACTGATTATTACATATTTTCTTTTGATTTGTGAATGATATGTTGTTTGTCAAAAAAATTTGACATTGTCATTTTTATAACAACCAAACCAAACATTTGCATTTCATTTGAAGTAACCTGACTTTTGAGTGTTTTCATGCTAAATTTGCTGTTTAATAATGGTGTTTCGGAATGCACCCTACCTTGCACAAAAATCAGTAAGTATGAAAGTTAGCCTTTTAGGTGTGAAAGTTGGACCTAAGTATAATTACAAATGCTCAAAAAACAGTAAGTATGATTTTACATGTTAATGTGCTAAAAAGTTATGATTACAAATGCTCAAAAAACAATAAGTATGATTTTACATGTTAATGAGCTCAAAAAACAGTAAGTATGATTTTACATGTTAGGTTTCATATTACAGTGATTACAAACGTGGAATTCATATATGTTTGGTTTTAGGTGAAAGACTAAAAGTTGGACTTCATTTACAACTTGTGTTGTTGAGATCTAATGTCTCTTATTGACATTTGCAAGTTCGTTATAGCTTCATTTTAGAATGGGCTATTGCTTTCTTATTTATGTTGTATTGATAATCATGTTTAGATTATGTCAACTCCAAATGCCAATGAGTCTACTAACATTGGAGCTTCTACCACCGCTCTTATCGATTTAGATAAGGAAATTGAGCAAGTTGACGAGGTAGAAGTTCAACCTGGATTGAATGAGGATATGAGCAATAAAAAGAGACAGAAAAGAAAGACTTCGATGGTTTGGGATGATGTCACTGAAACAGTTGAGAAGGGTTTAAAAGTTGTGAGATGCAATCATTGCAATGCTAAGTTGGCTGTTAGCAAAGGAGCGCCAACTACTTCTTACAAAAGACATATTCACTCTTGCATCGTTCGTAAAGCTAACCTCTCGGGTAAAGGTCAAGGTGGATCCCAAACAATGTTGAGCTTTGATTCAATTGGAAGTGGTTCATTAACTTCATACAAGTTTGATAAGGAAGCAATCTATGATGTTACCGCAAATATGATAATGGTACATGCGTACCCTTTTAAGATGGTTGAGCACAAGTTGCTCAGAATTCACAACAAGATGCTTAACCCGAAATATGAGTCGATTGGGCACCTCGCTATTAGAGATCGTGCAATGAAGTTATATGTCGAAGAGAAGAAGAAGATGAAGGCGAAGTTTTCACTTGTCGGAAAGGTAAGCTTGACCTCAGATTTGTGGGCTTCCAACGAAACAAAAGGGTATATATGTATCACCGGTCATTATGTTGATGCGGAGTGGAAGTTGCAAAATTGTATCTTGAATTTCTGTTTGTTGCCCCCACCACACACATAAGTTGTCATTGCTGATAAAATATTTGAATGTCTTTCTGAGTGAGGAATTGAAGATAAAATATCTACAATTACATTTGACAATGCAACTTCAAATGATGTGGCTATACGATATCTGAAAGAACATTTTGAGGGAAGATCTTTCGTGCTAGGTGTTTTGGACATCTTTTAAACCTCATGGTGCAAGATGGTTTGGTTGCTCTTAAGGGTGTTATTGAGAATGTTCGTGAGAGTGTTGAGATGACGGTTGATTAATCTTGGGAAGAATTTGAACATTGGGTCACTAGTAAGAGTGTTGAGCAACCATCTAGAAGAGAGATTGATGTTTATCTCGATGATGGTTTAGTTTTGGGTGAAGGGCTTGATTTTGAAGCTTTGGGTTGGTGGAAGCTACATAAGACTTAGTATCCAATCTTATCCAAGATGACTCGAGACATTTTGTTTATCCCGATAACCATTGTACCTTCAAAGTCCGCCTTCAACGTCGGGCGTAGAGTTATCGGTGATGACCAATGTTCATTGGGTGATGACACAATAGAAGGACTTCTTTGTGCTTCGAATTGGTTTCGGAATGATTTCCTTGATTCAAATTCAAGTATGCTTTTCACTATTGAATTTTTACTAATTAGAGATTAATATATTGCACATTTGTACTTGTGCATATATTAATATGCTTTTTAATGTTTATTTTAGAGTTTTGCAGCCAACTAAGCTTAATTATGGACTTTTTAGGTATGGTTTTCTTATTTTTCTCATTACTAATTTTTTTTCTAAAGGCTGATTTTTTATTATTTCATTTCATTAGACAAAAACACCTTGCATCTGGAACATGCTCAGTGCGTACGTGTTAATGTTGTTGCTGCCCAAGTGTCCGGATGTTATTGTTCGTTTTGTGTTTGTGTTGCTTATGTCGTTGTTATGTTCGTGTGTTGCATTTGTGTTGCTCTATTGCGAGTTTCTGATGTATTTGAACTTTGTAATATTGGGTTGTACTTTGAATATTAGTGTAAAGTTTTAGATTATTTTACAATTCAAGGATTCAAATCATTAGGTACTTTGAGCTTGAATATAAATCAAGCTAAACAGCATATTACATGTTACTTTGCAATTCGAATACTTTAAACGAGCTCACGAGCTCGAGCTCAACTCGAGTATAACCGAGATCATGAGCTTGAGCTCGAGCTTTGCTCGAGTGGAAGCGAGCTCGTGAGCTTGAGCTCGAGTACCTCCCCTAGCTCGCGAGCCGAACTCGAATACAGGCTTGAGCTCATTTTCATATGAAGCTCGAGCTAGATCTTGGCTCATTTGCAAACGATCCAAGTTTGAACATCAAGTACTCGAGCTCGTGAGCTCGTATATCACCCCTATGTGTGACAATTTCCTATCCCACCAGGCAATGTATATGCCATCAATGATGCCCTCTCAGCCGAGGGAGTAGCCGAAGACTATGAAACGTGCCTGAAGCATCTCGTGAAAACCGGGGTGATAGCCAAAACAGAAGCTCGTTAAGTGACATGTCAAAGTAGAGCCCCCTTTGCACGTGTTTTTAGTGCATTGGAAAAACAATATTGTTGTTATTGGAGCTGAACGAGTAATGTATTGCTAATTCATATTCGGTCTGTTTAGAAATGAGCTGAGTCTAAATTTAGATTAGAGTTTCACATTGTGCTTAGGATTGACTTGTTTAGTAAATGAATGAGCTTGAGATGAAATTTTTTTGAGTATTAAACAACCATACTTTATCATGACATAGTAACTTAAAAGAAATTGCGTAAATTTCACAATATTTGAGCCACTTGAGCTTGAACCAAGTTGAGCTAAACTTTAAATCGAGCTGAAAAATGTGCTCATACTTAACTCGGCACATGAACAAGCTCGAGGCGATTTTGAACTAGTCGGTTCATATACGAACCCAGTAGGGTTATACACTATATTTATTGAGTGTATTGAATTCCAACAGATATGACTCTTATTATCGATCCATCAAACTTTATCCTAAACTTTTATCACTAAAAATGAAAAAATTCCCACATCAATAGACCTTTATTAATGTTACAAACAAAGTACAAGTAATTCATATTATATATCAATACACCGTACATGCAAACCCATAAGCAAACATTTTATTCAAGAAACATTTATTCAACATTCAACAACATACAAATATTTAGGCTCATGAAACAGCACATCACAAGCATTGAAGCTCTGCTCTATATTTAAAGTCTCAAGTAGTGAGAATGGGACGAAGGTAATCAACCTTGCCACTAAGAACCCTAACCTTAGTATTTGGAAAGTGTTCGAACCCAGGCAGTTTGGTGATCTCACCACTATGGGTAATCGCAATCGGGTAGTTCAACAAGTGGCCTGGCAAGTCCCTCTTAAGGGTCTCACTTGAGTATATGTCCCAATACTTTTGGGCCACTTGGTTGATCTTCCTGGAACATTCTATGGTATCCGATTTCAAGAAGGTCTCATCCAACATCCCAAGGTGCTCATACCACAGTGACATCCGAAATCCATGGATTTGACCATGTGGGTAAGGCTGCTCTCGTGTTGCTATGTGGTACGGTTGGTACCCTCTCATTGTTATCTCCGAGTCACTTGCCCCGTCCATTGATCTTTGGTTTATATTGGCTGATCCGATGATGATGTACTCTTCGTCAACTACAAATTAAAGTAAGTGAATTGTTAACAAAACATATAACAAATATCATACTAAGATAGAATTGTGTTACCTGGTTACCTATCATCATCTTGGCATGGACATAGATTATGAATGGCCTAGCCGCTTGAGCTCTCAAGTAGTCGGTGTCAGGCTCTGGCCTCTCAGCAGGCTCGTACACATCAGCCTTCTTGACCTCTCGATTCCCCCAGCAAACAAGGACAAATAGTTCGTAAGATTAACTCCCTCAATTCCCTTTGCCCTCAAAGCCTGAGAAATGTCTGTATACATCATCTCTATTGTTCGCCTCTATCAGTCAAGTCTTGCCTTGACCAAGCCACTCTCGGGCACCCCCTCGGGCCACATTGGGACCATAATGTACACTGCAAAGTGCTCCCCCTTCTTGATCTTGCTCACGATCTTCAACGACAACTCCTTTGGGATCAAATGCAAAGCACCAACATCCTCCATCTTGATATTCTGGTTTGGGTTCCAAGCAAATGAGCTCCCAAGGAAGTATTGATTTTCGATATAGATGAAGTGCTCGACATCTTGGATGGAGCAGTCAATGATGTTGTCTTTGCTGCTAATGAGGCCGGACTTGGTAGGGTAGCCTTCTCAAGGGAGTCAGGGAAGTCGAAGACTACCCCGCCTTCGATGGATCAGAAGAGATGGATGCTCCACGTTTCGGGATTGTCAGGGTAGGTAACAGGGGACAGTGAGATGAAGGTATCGTTGAGGTCACGAAGATTGAGGAGGATGTCCTTTCCACCTTGCTTCCGCCACCGTTGCTCAAAGTTATAGAGGATGTCCCATGCCTGTTTTGAATTTTACTATAATTAAATTCAAAAGTTTGTATCATTTTTAATTGAAATTTCATAGTTTGTATTATTTTTGGTTGATTTGAAAGTTCATATTATTTTTTGTTTATAGGTTGATAGTTTGTATTATTTCAATACTTCTTTTTATTCGTATTATTTTTTGTTCAAACTTGATAGTTGGTATTATTTGCAATCAATTTTCCTATAAAATAAAATTGAGGTATGGAACATTAATCATACATAAACTTTGTAGATATACCATTTCTTCTTTGTGTAATATGGATTATATATTTAAATCGTGCAAGATTTTCTATCTGGAGTTCATAACCCCCCCCCCCCCATCAAACTCACTTTGAATCTCATAGAGTTTTTTTTTAAAACTCTATAGGTAAAGTTGAGAGACCGTTGATTTCCTCAACTCCTTCTTTTCCTCCCCTTCTTTTCCTCAACCCCCACCAACCATAATTTTTTAATTTTTTATTTGTTTTAATTTTTGTGAGAGTGATAGGAAACTCTATTGGTAGAGTTTCCCCTTAAACTCCATCGAATCCAAACCGCATCAGACGAGATTAGTTTATTGTAGATGGGAGGCAGCTGATTTATTACAAGGGGTTAGGGATGAATCAGATAACATCAATTATACATTTATACCCAAAATCAAATGCTTCAGAAATAGAAAGAGAATGATTTCTGGAAAAAAAAAAAAAAAAAGAGGACAATTTGGTACGTATGACAACGACGGTTAGCTATTTGAAGAGAATTAACCCGATTCAACTCGAACCGACCCTCATGTCCAAATCATATGATATTATCCTGAAATCCGAATATGCTCAAATTCAAACTCAATCCAACCCACCCGATTACCACACTTGAGAACTAACATTAAAAAAGATGGCCATATATGCAACTAAACTCGTAATGTATCCTAGATCGATCAAGGTAAATGGCACCCCTTTCTTGTCATTTGTTGCCAAAAGTATAAGGCTGTTTATTGATCTTATGACCTAAAATAAACTAAACTCGAGAATTGAAATTTTTTGATTGAGTGGAAAAATGAAAGAAAATGTGGAGATCATGAACGCTTTGAATGGAAAACCCGAACCTCACAAAGAGTGTGTATACACCCGTATACTTCGTAGCATCAACAAACTCTATTGATTCATCCAACCTTAATCGTCTCCCCCACCACTTCCTCCTCTTTGATCTGCAATGGGAACCGTGGTTCTACGATCCCACGATCCCCTCCACCGTTAACATGTTTGTTTCCCTCCCTATCTCCGTAGATGCAACCAATTCTGCCCCGTCCAAGGAAGCAAACCCCCATCGCCGTTGTGAAATTGCCTCCATTCAGATAATCCTGATTTGGTAATGTCCTCGCCGTCCAGGAATCTTGTGATGGGAAAGTGAGGATCTTGAAGCGAGGGAGGTTCTCAGGCTCGTTACGGTCGCATCCGTGGGATTAGTCCCGAACGACCTCATTTTATGCTCCCTGGTTAGGGCTTTTGATCCTTACGCCGATGCGGCGTGCTCGCCTTCCCCGTCACCAAGCTCACTCCCCTTCCCTGCCACTCTAGTGAGAGGCGTCCGACGCCGCGTTGTTTGCAAAGGCTCTTGAAATTCGACGGCTTTGTTAACCGATTTCCTGAGCGGTTTTTTATCCTTCCACATCAATTGGATGAATCAAGACGATGATAAAGGATCAACAAGGTTCGAATTCGATTTGTTTTTGGACTCTTTCATTAACACTGCCATTCCTTTAATTTTCGGCGGGAACACTTCCCTTCCTTCCGGAGATATTCAATTTTCATTCATGTACGGTCTTTTTGTCGCTTCTAAATCAGGATGATTTCCCCCTTCTTCTTCATAATTTCTTTAAATTAGGGTTCCACATAATAGATTTGTTATTCGCCTTCTCTAATTAGATCTAGGATAGCTAACGATAATGTAATACATCGATCATCGATTCATATCATCGGTCTTTATAGATTTCAGCCACAAATTTTGCATTGTTGTTGATCCTGTAATGAGACTTTTGGTGTACTCTCCATCATCTAGAAGGAAAAATAAATGCAATTACCATATGATGCAGTAATTTATGACATTTCTTGTGATCTTATGGATGCATTTTGTGCAACCACTTGTCTGAATTTCAGTAATCATCATAAAAAAGAATTACTTTTTATTTTCTTCTATTAATTAACAAATAGTCAAATACAGTATGGCCTGAACTGACATTACACGGTATGTCACATTAACTAAACAACATAGTTTGCTCCCTTACAAGTTACAACAAAATGGTTTGGTTACCAAGCCAGGTTACATTCAATTTGACCCACATCTGAAGTTACACCCATGCACATGAGATTGTATCAATTTCCTGTATATTTGTATCAAGTCTCAACACTCAACAGTGCTGTCAAGATCACCGTCCTCTACGAGCATTATGTTCTTCCAAAACCAGTGTTTTCTCCATAGGAAAATCATCTCTTCGATTGGCACTCCATTTGTCTCTGGAAGGAACAGATAGACGAAGATGGTCATAATTGTAATCCACCCTGCGAAGAACAGGAAGATTCCGTACTTGAGGTGGCACAGGAGTGCGAGGAATGACTGCGCGATTACGAAGGTGAAGAAGAGGTTGACTGAAACTGTGATGCTCTGCCCTGCTGATCGTGTCTCCAGTGGGAAGATCTCGCTGGGGACTGTCCACCCGAGTGGACCCCATGACCAACCGAAGGCTAACACAAAGAGGCAGATCACTGTCACCACCAGGATGGAGTATCCCTTTGATAGCTCCCCTGATGTCCCGAACTTTATACCCAAGATTATCGCGACTATGACCTGTTTTCACACAATAAAAATGAGTAAACTTGAAAATGGAATATTCTTGATAGTTATGTGAATCATAGAACTGATCAACAAGTCAGGGTAATTTCAAGAAAGTATCTTTGAAAGATCTAACCTGGCAAATAATCATCTGAATCCCTCCACTAATGAGGAGGGTTCTCCGGCCTAATCTGTCCACAAATACAATAGAGATGAGAGTTGAGCCAGCAAGGACAGCCCCGGTGAGAGCTGAAGAGTACAAAGCCGCGTTCCCTTTAAATCCCAGGCTTTGAAACAACACAGGTGCATAGAAGAGGATTGAGTTTATTCCAGTGAGGATTTGGAAAGTCGGCATGAAAATAGCCATGATCAGTTGCGGCCTGTTCCTCCTCTCGAGTATGTTCCTGAAAGGGTGTTTGATGGACTTAGCAAACTCGCTAGCATCAACCATGTCTTGAAACTCAGCTGAGACGTCCTTGGTTCCTCTGATCTTCTCGAGAATCCTCTTGCCTTCGTCATAGGATCCTCGTTCAATCAAGCTATTGGGTGTCTCCGGCACAAGGATTCCACCAACAGTCATCAACAAAGCAGGTACTGCAGCCAAGCCAAGAGAGAGCCTCCATCCCCACGGCTCAAGCTTTGAAGTCCCGTAGTTGACCATGTTTGCGGTAAATATCCCAAGAGTTGTGGCCAATTGAAACATCATATTGAGGGCTCCTCGGATATGGGTTGGCGCCATCTCAGACAGATACACCGGGACTGCCTAGATCAACCCGAATTCATGTAAGAAAACATATGCAAAACAACCTATGAGCCAAATTCAATCTCAAATCCAACCTGATTTCCGAATCCAATGCCAATACCGAGCATTATTCGGCCAATAAGAAGCATGGCAAGGTTCTGGGCAGAAGCATTGAGTGCGGCGCCTATAAGAAAACTGATCCCTCCGCAGATGATACTTGCTCGCCGCCCATAGTTCCGGGTGATGGGAGAGGCAATGAGAGATGCAACCAACCCAGCAAGGTAAAGGGAGGAGGTAAATGCAGCCAAGCCCTGGTCATCAAACTTGCAGTAGTTGTTCTCATGGGCATGTTGCTTCTTCTCATAGACCCTAGGGAAGAAGTCCTTGAGGAATCCATTCATGGAAGTGACTCCTCCTGCGACATTTTCAATTTGACTCTCAATTGATTTAAATTCAAATCCTCTTTATCAAATTGTTCTTAGATAAAGTATGACAATTGAAAACGGGAAACCAGTTTCTGATTCCAGATACTATTTTATTAAACCGATCTGCTTCCCACATGTGGGGTGTAAAGACCTAAAATTTTAAATATTTATTAGGAATGTTTTCATTGAATTAATCATCATATTTATTCATGCATATTAAAAAATTTTGGAATTTTTCAATCTTATAAATCGATACTAAGGCTATGTATGGGTGCACAAAAAAACTGCTTAAAATAGGCTGTTTTTATTTTAACTAGTTAAAATATGTGTGTGGACACCTAAAAACACCCAAAAGTAGTTAAAATTATGAGTTAAGAAATAAGCTAAAAGATGGAGCTTTTTTGGTGTTTATTTATGAAGATTACCATTTCACCCCTTCCTTTATATTAAAATTACAACCCGTCCTATCTCACTTCCCACAATTAAAACACTCCTTTCTCATTGTTAATTTATTTATCACATTTAAAACACCTTTGTGCCTCATACGCAGATTATCTTGTTGTTTCAATTTTTAACTACTTTTACCATCAGTTTATAAATTGAAAAAAATTGGTCAAATATCCATTTAGGATATCTAATTAGGTAAATGTCCATTTATTTTTGCCAATTAAGTAAATGTCCATAATACTTTTATAAACCCCAAACTACCCTTGTCCTCATTTTATTCTTTCTTTCTTTCTGCCTCACCTCCCATCAGTGGCACTGCCCGTACAAGTTTGCCGACGCCGGTCGTTGCGAAGGAGTTTGAAGAGATCGTGATCCCCACCTCCTCCAACCACCACCACTACAATAACCAAAGCCATCGTCCGATCAACCTGTCGGAGATCCAGATCGACATGGGGAAGGTGGAGCACATGGTCGTGTTCTCCGATAAGGCTTCAAGCGGCGAGAGCTTGAGGTCCGAAAGCGGTGAGGTGGGAGCGCCGGCAGCATCAGCCTTGGGGTGGGATCGATGGTACACTCTGAGAGAGTTGGAGGTGGCAACCAGTGGATTATCAAACGAGAATGTGATCGGTGAAGGTGGGTATGGGATTATTTACAATAGGGATTTGGGGGATAATAATAGGGTTGCAATCAAGAATCTCATGAATAACAAGTCTGATTTCTTCTCCATTTCCTTTCAATTTCAGTTTTTGTTTGTTAATTTCAGTTTATGTTTGATTTGATTGGTTTCTACTTAATCTGTTTGTTTTGAGATTGAGATGGATCAAGAAAGAGTAAAGAAGAACAACACGGGTTTTTGGTTCTAATTACGCAACGATAGATCTTTGATAATATGGAGTTTGATTTTATTTGTTTATGTGCTTGTTTTCTTTAATTAAATGAATCAATTTTGATGTGTTTTGATTGAGTAATTTGGACTCAATGGAGCTGTGATTGTGTGCTGAGTCATTGTTCTTGAAACCTTACAAGGAGCAATCAATAGTAGGAAAATTTGTATTTAGCTATATAGTGATTGATAAGGGAGCATAAGGTGCTTCGCAATCATGTTTATTCATTACTTCCATAATAAATGTGGTGGTGACTATGTATTGATGCCTTTATATGATCTCGTAAAAAATTTATCAGTAAAAAAATATTGTCACCAACAGTGTCACCACTAATAAGGGTGGCGACATTGTCCTCGTAAAAAAAATGTAAAAAAAATTGTCACAATAGTGTCACCACTGATAAGAAGTTGTGACACTATCCTCGTAAAAAGTTTTCATCTACTTAGCTTTAACCTCTCTAGGGTCTATGTTCCCCTAGTTCTAGGGTTTCAGTTTGGTGACAAAAATGAGTTAATATTAGGTGACAAACGATGATGTCATTAGTATTGTACACACATTTTATTTTGGTGATAGTGTTTTATAGTTGGTGAAAATAGGTTGGTGACACTATTTTGGTGACAATTTCATATGAGAGAAACTAGTCAAATTTTATAATTTTATTTGGTGACAATATTTTAATGATATATAATGTGGCGGTGACATTTATTGTTATGTTGACATATATTTTGCTAGCATTAAGTTGTATGATGTTTGTATTTTGATACTCATTGCAATCTAATCATGGTGTCTGTTTTAACTATTCCCATTTATTTTAAAAATTAATGTAGTCAACAATTGAGGATTTATAAATTATTTTCATTATCATGGTGACTAACTTAATGTATGATTTCCACTACTTATTGAACGGTGTTTGTATTTTTTTGTGATAGTTTATTTACATTTATTTATGCTCAATCTATGATCACTAGCTATACCTAAATCATATTGTACATCAAATTTTTGTTGGCTTAGGGTTAGCCCCTCTAGGGTCTATACTCCCGTAGTTCTAGGGTTTCAGTTTTGTGACAAAAGTGAGTTCATATTAGGTGACAAATGTGATGACATTAGTAATGTACACACATTTTAGGGTTTAGGATTTAGGGTTTAGGGCCTTGGCCCTAAACCCTAAAGACTAAACCCTAAACTCCGGCCCTAAACCACACTGTACATCAAAATTTTATTTGTTTAGCTTTAGCTCCTCTAGGGTCTATACTCCCCTAGTTCTAGGGTTTTAGTTTTGTGACAAAAGTGAGTTATTATTAGGTGATAACGATGACATTGGCTCTGTACAAACATTTTAGTTTGATGACAATATGAAGAGGATGAAGACGCTAGAGGGGAGATAAATTTGATGACAATGTTCTGTAGTTGGTGACAATAGATTGATGACACTATTTTATGGTTGGTAAAAACAGATTACGAAAGTAGGTTGGTGACAATAGGGGGTGGTGATAATGTTCTCTATTTAGGGATAATAAGTTAATGGCAATGTTGTGTAGTTGGTAACAATTGGTTTGTGACATTGTTTGGTAACAATAAGTTGGTGAAAATAATTTGATGACAATGTTTCGTAGTTGTTGACAATAGTTTGGTTACAATATTTTGCAGTTGGTGATAGTATGTAGTTAGTGAAAATTAGTGGTGACAATATTTTACAATAGGTGACAAAAAGTTGGTGACAATGTTATGTAATTGATGACAATAGGTTGGTGACAGTGTTTACTAGTACGAAAAAAAATTCTGTTAAATGTCACTAGAAAAAAAACAAAATGTCACCAAAAAAGTCAATTGTCACCAAAATAATTATCACAATAACTGTCACCGAAAAAATATACACAACTGTCACCAAATGCAGGCGTTAACCGAAATGGTCAATGTTAACCAGTCAATGTTAAAATGAAAAATGGTCAAACGGAGAAGGAGGAAGGGTTAAGGATGGGAAGGAGGGGTATTTTTGGAGAAAATGGACATTTACTTAATTTTGTAAAAAAATAGACATTTACTTAATATTTACATTTAAAATGGACATTCACCAAATTCAACCTTTTAAATTTTACTCATTAGTCAGTTTATTAACCTCGTCTCATACGAATCCTAAGTCCTTTAATTTTTACGTTAAATAAAACGATTTTATAAATTGCGTGTTTTGGGTTAAGAATGAATATCGTTTTAAACCTGTTTAGATGAACATGATAATTTTTAGGACATTTTAAATTTAAATAGAATCTATTGGGCAAGTCTTGTTAATTATTGTGGTAGAATTTTGACAATACGAAAATAGCGAAATAATTGTGTAATTTCCTTTAAACTAACCTAGCCCTAATTCAATGGGTATATATACCCTTATCCTGAAGACAGCCGTCCCAAACTACTCTTCTCTCTCCGACCTCCCTATGCTTCCTCTCCTCCTCGCCCTCAGCCTCCCATGGCGCCCTCGCATCGAATATCCCGACGTCGAGTCCGGCGGGAGCAAGGCAGCTCGTTCGTAGTCTCTCGCTCGCCCCTTCTCGCGTCTTGTGCCGCCATCGACATGGCCTCCGGCGCTAGCAGTCACCAGAGCGCTCCTCTTCACTAAGCCTCCTGGTGTCGCAGAAGATGAGAACCCCGGAGCCGGAGCTGTTCAACGCAGCCAGAGAAGAGCCACCGCTGCCACCCTTCTCTCTCGGAGCCCAGTCTGTTCGTGGCACCAACGCCGAGCCTAGGAGCCAGCCTGGTGAGCCGCTCCACTCCTTCCTCGCCGCCGTTGATTCCAGGAGGAGCCGCAGATCGACGCCGATGAGCCCCATCTTCTATCCCCATCTCTGCTCATACCACCACGCTTCAACGCCTTGAATCCGAGATCAGGGTGAAGTTCTTAGGCTTGCATCCTTGCTGGATTATTTTGATTTGGTTAAACCGATTTCAATTTCCGACTTTTATGGGTATCTGTTGATTAATGTTTTGGTCCTTTGTGCCCATGACTTTGCTATGGATGTGTTATGTGTTTGTTATTGACTTCAGCCTTTAATAAGCTAACAGTACTACAAAGCAAGATTCCTAAATCAAATTCAAGAACTCCAATTTCCAGGTTTGACTTGACAGCACCTTATCACTTTTCACCAAATACCCAAAAAGCAGGGATCTTTCATCTCTTTTTTATTCTGATTGATTCATTCTGTATAAGACCATGATTGAATAGGAAAAAGAATCAGCAAAATTCGAGGTAGGAATTACCTGAAATACCAATATCATAGCCAAAGAGAGAGCCGCCGGTAGCAGCAACAATACAAGCAATGACCACGTAAGGTGTGACCCTCCCTTTGTACTGCTCCGCCCTCTCCTTTGAGACCCGGCTCGGCCCGATTGACCCACCCGCCATATCTCTCCCGCTGAAGCCGAAAAGGAGAGGCTAAAAGAGGGGTTATCAGGATTCTTGAATTGAATGTAAAGCATGGGAGGTGGGTGAGGCACTTTTATAGAGACAGAGTCGCTGCAAGTGGGAGTCCTAATTTTCAATTGAGAAAAAAAAAAGATGAAAGGGAATTGAAACTTAAACTAAGCCTAAAACTATGACATTGAATTGTTGAGAAAATTAGCTAGAGCAAACGAAGACGCGTACATGGAGGGAAATCAGGAAATGTTGAAAGGGATTGACTTCTTGGACTCGTAATATTTAATGTTTGGGTGGAAACATGGAGGGAGGAAGGTAGGGATAGAGAGTTGAGATTCAGCAAACTCACGTTCATACAACTGATCATTGAGATTGCATCTGTAAATCGATTTAGGCATGGCTTAGGTATTGTTTCAGTTATTCCCGGTTTTGTTTTCGGCTATGCAATCTCTGTTCTTCCATAATTTCTCTATCAATTGTATAAATTAATAAAAATTCAATTCTAATAAAGTCTCTGATTTCAAAATTTTTAATATAATTTCTTAAATTATTAAATCTATTATTTATATATCTATCTATTTAATTAATATACTAAAACAGAAGCCTGAAACGGTGTGTGATTCGCCGGCTCCAAATCCCCTGTCCTTAATCTTGTCCCCCCTCCTATCCCCCAACCCCCTCCCCCTCACAAACCCCAACTTAAAAGAAAAACAAAAAATAAATTAAATTAATAAAAGAATTAAAAAAAGGGATTTATGTGAGAGGGGACAGGAGAGGGGGACGGGATCGGGGACACATGATTTACACCCGTGATTCGCCTACGTGTCATATTCTGGATTAAAGTGGTACTAATATCGCATACGTGTCATATTCTGGATTAATATGGTATTATCTTTTTTACCTGTATCAATTAATAAGCCAATATAATTATTTCAACTCAATTAATAGTCCGACTTCTTTTTATAAATATCCAACCTTATATCTTGATTAATTAGAAAACTTATCTTTTTAGATTAAATAATCTATCCAATATTTGATCAATTATTCTATATTTTAGATCAAATTGTGACAAAATACTTTAAATATGATAGAAGTTAAGAGTATAGTTTATGCGGATCAAATATTTAAACTTGGCTCGCGTAATTCAGTAGACCCTATCAAGAAAAATAAACAAATATATATATATATATATATATATATATATATATATATATATATATATTTATATATTTATTGTGCATGGATGGTTGAAGAGAGAATAAATATATATGTAAATACGGTTTTTCTATCCTATGCCCTTAGGGCATAGGATAAGATCTTAAAAGGGGAAAGATACCCTACCAAAAATAAGCGACCCTAAGAATCTAATTTAAAATTTGGCTAATAAAATTTAATTAAGGATGCATTTTTTCTAAAATGGGTATCTTATCCTATGCCCTTGGGGCATAGGATAGAAAAATCGATGTAAATATATATGTTGTTGTTGTTGTTATTGAGAATCTTAACTAAGATACCGATTTATGCTAATATCAATTAATTTACATATCTTTGAGAATATGTTACTACTTAGATTGCTTTTTTACCATACGATCATACATACATTTATAGTAAGCATTTATTTTTATGGCATTTTTTTATGTTACAAGTTGCTATAAAGTGATTCACTAATTTGTTTATATCAATTGTATATTGATCGATTTTAAACAAACTTTATCTTAATTTAGGTTTTTTGTTAACTTAAAATCTTCAATAGAAAGATTTTAGAAATTATCTTAATCTCCATATTTTAATATTTTTTTAAATAATAATTAATATAATAAAATATAATTTATTAACAAAACGCGCAACCGCACGGGTAACGAATACTAGTATATAATAAAGGAGAAGTCATCTGAGACACATGTCGGCTTCTCCTTAATCGTAGTCGTATGAACCATTCACAAATTTTTGAAATAATCAATATATGCATAAGATAAAATTTTATTTTTACTCTATTTAATCAATATATCTATATGTGCACAGGATAAAATTTGACCCCATTTGATTAGATATGGATATATTTTTAGAAGATATTAACTAATTTTAAAATATATGCATAAGATAAGTGCGGGTTTTTTTTAGTTTAAATAAATTTGATAATAAGACTCGTTTATTCAATTAATTAATTAGTTTAAATAAATTTTTATCTTCTGAAAATATGTTCATATTGATGAAGTTATTAATAAAGTTATAAAGAATACTGCGACTTTCTACAAATTTTATATGATGAGGAAACCCACACCTCGGACACGTGATTCAGCCGCCAAGAGTCACGAGTAAAACGACTTACGCCGATCGGCTCGACCCATTGATAAAAAGCAAGACGAATCTTACATTTTATCGGGATCTCCTTTTCCTTCCTTACTCCACACCAATGGACGACCCACAAGGTTTAAATTTTCTATTTTGGATAAACCTTAAGAGAAACTGTTAAAACAAAACAATTAAAATTTATCAATTGAAGAATTTTCGCGGAGCTATTGGAATGCTTAACACTTTTAGGTTATTTTACTAATAAACTTTTTTGCAAGTGCAATTTTTTTTACTTTTGATAAACTATGGTATGCGCTATGATTTAGGAACAACTAGACCTGTCAAACGGGTCATTCGGATCGGGTTTGGGTCGGATCACTTCGGATCCCGGGTAATACGGGTCCCGAGTAATACGAGTTTTGGGTATTTTCGGGTCCCGAGTAATACGGGTTTGACCGGGTTTTCGGGTCATTTCGGGTCGATTTCGGGTTGGTCAATTTTTTCTTTTTTAAATTTAAAAAAATCATGATTTGATAATTTTGCTATAAATTTAAAATTCTAAAGTTAAAGACGTTCATAAGTTCT
Organism: Persicaria maculosa; assembly: GCA_963922045.1. NCBI lineage: Eukaryota > Viridiplantae > Streptophyta > Magnoliopsida > Caryophyllales > Polygonaceae > Persicaria > Persicaria maculosa. Next base: position 21,265,626 of record OY998270.1, read on the forward strand.
GGTGCTTGTAATTATATACTATATTTGATCTAAAATATTTGATTTTTATTATTTCTCGTAATTTTTAATAAAATGTAATAATATATAAAATATCAAATTTTCATATAATTTTTTAAAAATAATTTCATGCAATTAGTAATAAGCATAGAATTGTTTTAATGTTTTAATATTTTTTAGAATTTTAATCTTCTTAAAAAAGTCCGTTGAAAAATAAAAAATCAAATAATATCGATCGGACGGAGTATTACACAATACAAATAAATATAAAAGTTGATTTGAAAATGAAATATCAAGTGATTGTAATTATAAAATGTAATAAATTAGAATCTCCATAAAAAAATTTAATCATATATAATTATAAATCAATCGGGTCAATCGGGTCACCGGATCAAATGGGTAAATCGGGTCAAAATTACCGGGTCAATCGGGTCACCGGGTCGAAACCCAGATTACCCAGAAAATTTTCGGGTTTTTGGGTTCGGGTCGGAAAAAATTTCCGGGTCGAAATTCCCGGGTTCGGGTCGAAATTTTTTCGGGCGTTCGGGTCGGGCGACCGGGTCGGGTTGTGTTTTGACAGGTCTAGGTACAACCCTGAAGGAGCCAAAAAAAATTTTCAGAGGGAGAGTATGATTATATATGTGCAGTGTTGTTTTAGATTAAAATAACATAATTTTTATATAATTTGATAATAAAATATATTATTTTAAGATAACATGACTTCGATTTATGATAAACTCCGTTATTTTTCCCCATTAAAAAATAAATAAAACAGCCGAAGAAAAGAAAACTAACAAAATGCGGATAAAAAACGTAATACAATAAACATTGAGTCAATTTTTTTATTCAAAAACTGCTAGTATTTTATTTATCCAAATAAGTGTGTTCAGCATGACAATCAGAAAACAGCAAGCCCTCTAAACAAACTGGGGGTTCTAAATATTCAACAAACAACGAAGATAAATTTAAAGACCAAATATATAACTTGTTATATTCTTAACATGTAATAGTATATAACCAGATATAAAAAAATTTAAACTTGTGTAACTTTTTACCAAATTGTCAAAATAAGAAATATAATCTATGATTTCAATGCTCTCGAGATGAATTATAAAATGTGAATGTCAATTTAAGTAAAATATAAAAGTATTATAGGTGAAATAAAATTACTTGTCGTTTGATTATAAAAGACTTTTGAGGTAATTACTTGTCATTTTTTATTAATTCATATCTATGGCCCCGCCTCTTGTACTTTTTAATCTGTTAATTTGAGTTTGTTTTAAAATGAAATTATTAATGTGTGGTTTAGAGTGTTGCAGAGAAGTAGAAAGTTACATGCTACAGTATAAAGTAAATGTCCCATTTGCTTTTCTTAATTTTGGTGCATTTTTGTAAAACGATATTTATAATCAAACGGAGGGAGGGAGTATTATATATCAAAGCTATAAACAATGAGAATACACATGTATAATTTATCAGGGCACATGCTCTCCTGACTCCACCCCTGACCCCATATAAGGCTTGATTTTATCTTAATTTCAATGACAAAATATACCATATCTTAGATTTAGTGTTTATTTGGATCTTATAAAAGATGTTAATAAGACAGAGACGAAACAAAATTTAGAAAAGTAATTTAATGGAGGGGAAAAAGCCTGATTTTGTTTTTGGTTTTTTGTTGTTGGAAAAATATCAATATTTTTCAAATCTAATGACACCTCTTGTGAGTTTGTTTCCTTTCTGTTTTTTTTATTGGGTAAAAATTCAAATGCAAATAATCGATATCCGATAGCATCCTTGCGGATGAGGTCAGCAAGATCTGGATCGGTGTGTAGGGAAGGGTTAACGGCAACATGAGCAAGGTATGCAACCTTATTTGCCACTCAGTTACCATTACGAATGATATGATAGAACGATACTTCGTTAAACCCTGTAAGTAGAGAACTAATGTCAGATATTATTAGTTCGATTTCCATTGGACATTTGGTTCCAGTCTTGAGATAGTTAATGATAATAAGGGAATCACCTTCAATAATAAGCTTACTAGTTTTCATTTCTAATGCTTTCAAGACACCAGACCTTAATGCCAAGGCCTCCGCCATTAGAGGCGTTTGTTTCCCAATTAAACTACAACCCATTGCTTCTGGTAGACCTTTATCGTTGCGAATAATATAATCGATAGAGCTCAGTCGTTGTGTTGAGGCCATCCCGTCAAAGTTTAATTTCATTTTTTCGGTTGGCGGTTTCTTCCATTTGTCTGTCTTCCTATGTCTAGAAGTTTTACCCTGAGGGTTATTGTGGTTTGTTGACCCATTGTCACTCCTAATATTGTATTTCTCTGCTTTACTCCAGGCATTTACACTTGATTCAACCTTACGTAAAAAGACGTCAGTGTTAGGTGGTATATGTTGTTGGAAAATCAATTGGTTACGAACTAACCAGATAGTCCACCAGTGGAATGCCATTTTTTATTTTTCTTGAGGAGTTAGTTAAGAAGCGAGGGTTGCCATTAGCGGCGCTATGTTCCTTGATTCCTTGATGTTGTTTGTGATCATGGTTTTTACCCTTGAGGATAGACATGAATAAAACAAAGAATATTTGCATTCAATAAATAAGTGGGTAGCATCCTCCTCATGATGGTTACAGAGGGCACAGTACGGGGGAATAACATTGCCCCTTCTGGACAATCGAGCAGCAGTCGGGAGCCCATCATGACAGACTTTCCATAAAAAAATTTAATTTGGGGAGGAATACTAATTCTCCATATCCATGCATTGTCATCGCCTATATGATTAAAGGATTTTGTATTATATTTATATGCACTTGCTGTTGTGAACCACCCCTTTTTATCTTTTTATCTGACCACTAATACATTCTGTCTTGTATATGGTTTTTCGATAAAGGAATACCTGCTATCTGCTGGGCAATTCCAGCTGGCAACACCATGTTGAGTTTCTCAAATCTCCACATCCCATCAATGATGTACTGATTAACCGTTTCATCCGGATTTATCCTATCCGGTTCTAAACACAGATTATGTATAGCAGGAACCGACGCCCAATTGTCTTTTCAAAATTTTATGGTTTTACCGCCCAATTGTCTTCCTGTTTTGTTCATGTAAGTATTCCATATGAATTTTAAAATGGGTATGTTTAACTAGTTAAATTTTAAAATTAAATCTATTTATGTTAAAAAAATATCCGCCCTAACTCAGACTCGTGATATACAGTACTCGTAACATTTAGTTAAACGTTTTTACTCAAGTGGTAAATAGATTTCCACGCATAGGCCTTTTGACAAAAATATATGATTGTGAAACAAAAGCAATATTTTTCAACGATGAAAAATCAACATCAAATACGTAAGTACTATTTAGGCCAAGTAATTTGTAAGTGGTTAGAAACTTAAAAACACAATAGGACTTAACTGGCTACTATCTGATCCATCTGGATTAAGTCATTAATCACCACAATGCCAATTCAAGTCCCCACTTTTGTATTGATATATAAGAAGATAAAAGAAATGACAACCGATATTGTTGAAATTTGCATCATATGCTTAATTAGACGTGTACTTACAAGTGGGATTAATATATGATCTCTAGCTAGCTTGCTTTAAGGAGGACTTTCCTTATCCTAAAATTTGTCAACTTTATTATATTATTGGCCTCTACTTGCAAATTAATGCAGATCTCAGTAATCTGATCATCAAGTATATGGTGCGCTGTGGCAAAGCTAAGCCAGCTTGGTCAACTGTTTCTTACTTCTTAATGTGATCATCTATCAAAAACATTGAGCACTTGTACGTGTACGTAGACCATATATATTGAGATGGTCTGTAATGAGATATATATATATATATAGACAAGGGCATTTTGTACAGTTTCGGAAACTTGAAGAGGTATCTTGTAATTAGGAAGATTGGAGGGTTGTGGTCTATATATACCCACATCTTTTAACCAACATTAGCTATAGTTGAATAAATATTTTTTTCATACCAAAATCTCATTTCAAAAGTGTACAAAGATAGCATATTATTGGAAAAATACGACCCTCTACTATACATTAGCTATAGTTGAATAAATATTTTTTTTCATACCGAAATCCCATTTCAAAAGTGTACAAACATAACATATTATTGAAAAAAATATTAGGATACCTATATACTACGTAATTCCTAATTTGTTATAAACGAAAAGTTATAATGGAGTTGTAGGGGTTTTTTTGTTGGATTTTCATAATTGGGCCGGAAATTTTGAGAAGAATTATGACCCAATTATCTTCCATGCATCTTCGCTTTTCAATATTTTGGTCGGAAATTTGTTATAAATGAAAGTATAAAGGTATATATGATAAAAAAAAATATATGGGCCCTAATGCAAACTAGGTCTGAAACGAGGGCCAGTTGAGCCTCACCTCAGAACCGGCCCTGAGTAAACCTATGTACATTATCATGTTAAGCCCAGTAATTTAACTTTGTTCAAGGTTTTATACATTAGTAAATTAAGCTAGACCATGTTCAAGTGATGTTCCAATTAATAGAATGTCATCTACAACACATCCAAGTACACGCTTCGATGTTGCCTTGCTAGATCATATAATTACGGTGTAATTTGTAAACAGTGAAATTATTTGTAGGTACCAAATGATTATTCGTGTATAATAATGTAATTATTCCTATGTATAAACAAGTGCAATCACTTGGTAGCTATTCATAATGTCACTGTTTACAAATTATTTTTAATCTCAGTCATGGGATTTTCTCAGTCGTTTGTCACTATTCACAAACCTATGATTTTTCTTCCTTTTTCTATTCTAACGGGTATGTTCATAAGCACATATTTAAAAACCAATAATTCTCTTTATTATTATTGAGAAATTATTTGACTAAGGAATTATAAATAAATTTTCTAACAAATCATATATTATTTTTGTATATAGAGGTTGGGTCATGTGTTAACAACTCTTACGGTGTTAAATGTTAACAAATCAATATTCGGCAAAATTTATCAAATATTCATCACAGTCACTCAATTATTCATCAAAACTTTTGTTAAAATTAATCAAATATTCATCACGGTCACTCAAATATTCATCACATTCACTCAATTATTCACAATTTCCCAAATATTCATCACGGTCACTCAAATATTCATCACAGTCACTCAATTAGTCGCAAGAGTTTGAGTTTTTTGGGTGATAATTTTTTTTAATTGGCAATAAATATTAATTGAAATGAATCTCTTAAATGTTGTCGAAAAGCTTTGATGAATAATTGAGTGACTGTGATGAATATTTGATAAATTTTTCCGAATATTGATTTGTTAACATTTAACACCGTAAGAGCTGTTAACATTTGATCTGTATTCTTTGTATATATATATATTATTCAATTATTTCCATACATTATTAAATTCTTTTATACATTTTTTTAACATATCGCTACCATTTAACTTTCAAAAATACTTCTCAAAATTTTAAACAAATACACATATATAAGAGGTGAGACTCACACTAGTTTCATTATAAAAGTTGTACACAAGTTACAAACCCAACAGTTATATATCTTTGGGGCGAATGAATGTTCTATGGAATGGGGAGAAAGCGGGAAACTTTACTCCGACTCGAGGCATCCGACAGGGCGATTCACTCTCACCTTATCTCTTCGTGCTATGCATGGAGTATCTCTCACACATCATACAAGATGTTGTGGCGGTAGGCGAGTGGAAACCGATAGTGGTGGGCGGAGTGAGCCTTTCCCATCTTTTCTTCGCTGATGATCTTGTTCTATTTGGGGAAGCAACACAAGAGCAAGGCAGGACCATTAAGAAATGCCTCCAAGAATTCTGTTCGCTTTCAGGCGAGAAGGTTAACTATACAAAAAGCTTCATCCTATTCTCTCGCAATGTCCCTGCAGCAGTGAAGGGAGTCATAAGCGCAAACCTCAACATGCCGATTTCAACCGAATTCGGCAACTACTTGGGGGTGGCTACAGCTTGCGGCAGAATGACCAATGAAAGATTCAATTACCTCCTTGATAAGGTCTCTACTAAGCTTAGGGGCTGGAAGGCTCGATCACTCTCTTTGGCGGGACGCATAACTCTCGCGAAACCGGTGCTAACGAGCTTACCTCTTTATACCATGCAATCAAATTTTATTCCGCGGGGAGTTTGTGATGAGATGATAAAGCTGGTGCGAAGTTTTATATGGGGTTCCTCGGCTGATCAAAGACGAATCCATCTCTTGAGAAAGGAGATCTTGTATGCCCCTATGAGCAATGGAGGACTTGGCATTAGGTCGACAAGGCAATCTAACCAGGCTGTTCTAGCTAAAATCGGCTGCCGAATGTTACAAGAGCCTTCGACATTGTGGAGTCGGCTACTTCGGGGCAAATATTGTAATTGGAGAGCGGATGTGGATATGTTCGCTAGACAAGCAAGGGCCTCGAATCAATGGAATGGCATTGTTCATGGATCGTAAATCCTTACTCCGAATCTCATAGTGAACATAGGTAATGGAAATTCCACTCTCTTTTGGGTCCACTCTTGGTTCCAAGCCGACGCCCCTGAGGATGTAGCGACGCAGCGAGTGCCTGAGGACCTGCTAGGTGCGACAGTAGCGGAGCTCTCGAACGGGGGAGATTGGAATTGGAACGTCCTGGAACCTCTGCTTCCTGAGGAGTACTGTGATAAGCTGAGAGCTATTAGAATAAGTGATCGGCAGGAGGACGACGACAAGTTATATTGGGCGCACACCATGAATGGGAAGTTTACCACGGCGTCCGCTTTGAATTTGCTCAGGGGAAACGATGGGTTGAATCACTCACCAGGCTGGAAACACATATGGCAAGCTCCTGCTCAACAACGAGCTCGCGCATTTGTGTACCTGGCGGCCCATGATGCTATACTAAGCAATGCAAACAGGCATCGACGACACCTCTTAGAACACTCGACATGTCCGAGATGTGGCAGTTGTGAGACAACCATACATCTGTTGCGTGATTGTGGCCCATTGAAAGATGCTTGGAAACAGCTGACTGGTGGTAGGTTACCCCATGATTTCTTCACCATACTGGACATCAAACAATGGATTTTCCGGAATGTTGAAACCCGAGATCGTTGGAGTGCCAGCTTTGTTACAATGGCATGGACAATCTGGAAGGCGAGGAACGAGCTAGTATTCCAGGGGAAAGACATCGTTCAAGATATGGTGCCAAGGGTGTGGAAAACAACCTCGGCTTACTTCCACTACCGAACCAAAACTCGAAGGTTGGAGGGCAGTGCAGAAGGGAGTTGTAAGCTCCCAACAGTTTGGTCTCCACCGGAGAATGGTTGGATGAAACTGAATACGGACGGTGATTCGAGAGGCAATCCGGTCCCTGCATGAGGTGGGGGCTTAATCCGAAACTCGAGCGGAGAATTCATATGCGCATATGCTTTCAAATGTGGCTCCTGCAAAGCGGAGGAAGCGGAACTCTGGGCGGCTTTCCACGGCTTGAAGCTGGCCAGGGAATTGGGACTACCCAAAGTAGAGCTAGAAATGGACTGTGCAGCAGTGTGTATGATGTTAACCTCAGTAGGAGAAGAGCATTATGCCCACTGTAACCTTATCAGACAGTGCAAGCGGATGGTGGGGGATGCAAATTGGGAAGTAAGGATCAAGCAGGTTCGTCGGCAAGCAAATAAGTTGGCAGATGCTCTAGCTAACATGGGAGTGGACCTTTTAGAAAGCTTTCGTATCTTTACTGAAATACCGGACTCCATTCCGGTTAATTTGTACTCGGCCCTTTAGAGCATACCCAACAGCTTCTCTAAAAAATTCTCCAAAATGGAGAATTATAAACCACTTATTCTGGATTTTTTGGGTTGAATTCCAACAGATTCTCTATTATGGAGTTTACCCCAAAATATATAGAGTTTTCTCCAAATTTAGGGAATAGTCTCCATTTTTTCTCCTCATTCTCTATTTTGGAGAATGTAATGGAGAATCCGTTGGACTAAAATCCATCTTAATATTCTCCAAAAAATCAATATGGAGAAGCTGTTGGGGTTGCTCTGGCCTAACTATTCTCATTCAATAAGATTAGGCTCTAGCCCACGTTAAATTACTAAAAAAAATAAGTTTTGTTCAATTTATACACAAGCTTAAACAAAGAAATTAATGAAAGCACGTACAAATAACACATTTAATAGGGAAAGTTAACGATCGATATTGGTCGAAGTACATATATCTATTTCATTTTAACGCCATTAATTATTTATAAAATTTATTAATTCAATAAGCATATCTTAATTTAGGAAGTATCTCCTAATTAACCAGTGAAGGAATTAAGGCGATAAATGTTCTTGAGGAAGTTTACGAAGGAGGGGCTATACACTATACCAGATGGTTGTTTGGGCGATAAACAAACTAATTCTTTTCACTTCAGAATACTTCAGGCGACGAACAGATAAATCTCGTCGGCCTAATGCTAGAGGGGTGGAACTCATCCGTGGTATAGTTTGAGGCGACCAACATGTCGTCGCTTCAAATTTAGTCAAAATGTTGACCGACACCAAGTGACAGACTTATAGTACAAGTCATCACCCCAACAAGGAGGCCTAGCTGTAAATGTCAGAAATGACCTCTGGCGACGAAAAGAAACCTAAGTTCGTCGCTTGAAAACTGTCATATTTATTGCTTTGATATATGGCGACGGGCATATGCAAAGTTCGTTGTCTAAAGGAAGAAGTTAGGTCCCACTCATTTATGAACTGTTAGTTTATGCGACTGCTGGAGGCTAAGTTCGTTGCTTCAATGAAGAGGTAGGTCCGGGTTATTTATTTACGGTTTGTTGGGGCGACGACATATGTTAAGTATGTCGGCTCAATCATGAAGTAGGTCGAGGGCATTAATTCACTTCTTGTTTAGGTGACCACTATAGACTGAGTACGTCGCCTGAATGAAGAAGTAGGTTCAGAGCATTTATTCACTTCTCTTTTAGGCGATCAACATAGGCTAAGTTCGTCGCCTGAAGAAACTTTTTGTCAACAACCGAATTTACTATTTGCGTAAGCCATAATTGAATGTTTCCTCATTTCAAACCTCCTATATTTTCCACAGTAACCCACCTCCTCCATTTCATTCTATCTCCACTTTCTCAAACCTCTCATTTCTACAATTCCAAGTTCATTTGATCTACTCTTAAAACCTAAACAAGGTACGTATGAGTTTGTTTGTTTGTGTGTGTCTATGTTGTCAAACTATTTACATGTATATATGATAGTAGTGCTTGAAATATGGTGATGAGAAGATGGTTAGGAATTGAAAGTAGTAGTTGTGATTGAAATTAGTTTGGTGTTGATTGTGACTGAAATTAGTTTATGACAAAAATTGGTTAGGAATTGAATGTTTTATAATTCATATCCTTAAGTTTGTAGAAAAAAACCATTATTTATATAAGGTTTAAATGCCGATGACCCTTGATAATATTACAAATAAACTAGTGTTAGAATAGAAGCATCTAGAATTACTAATTACTTAGTTGCTACAAACAATTCAAATACAGTTTAACTTTACCTAACTATATGGTTACTACTATGCGTCTAAGATCACTCTCTACATCAAAATTCACCAAAAAAATCAAAGACGTAAAATAAAAATCAGTAACAATCAAAAGCATAACATAGCAGAAAGTTACATGGATGACATGAATTAGAAGCATAGCATAGAAACATAGCAAAAGCCCCAAAAATCAGCTATCAAATAACAAAACAAAGGACACATAGCATAGTTGTATTAACTTACTGTTTTTTTACAACATATATCCTATGTTATTTTGGAAGGCATGGGAATGGCTAGTACAAGGCCCGCAAAAAACGAGGGGGCCCATGGACTGCCCAAGCGAAACTGCAGAGGAAGGAGTTGGAGAATCGCGCCCACAAGCTTGAGGAAGAGCTGCAGCAGGCCAAGGAAGAAGCAAAATTAGCCAAGGAAGAGGCGCAACAAGATTATTCCCATGCCACTGCATTAGAGAAGACAGTGATGGATTTCCTCCGCACATAATCTGCCATCCAGCAGCCTTCTCATCAGCCCTTACAGCCTTCTCAGCAGCCCATACAACCATCGACTTCCTAGGTAGTGGATTGAGCATTGAATCCTATTTTCTGAAATTTCTCTATATTTTGAAACTTGATTTCATTTTGTGAAAATTGGTAGTTGAATATGGTAGTTGTACCTATCTTGAAACTTGGTAGTTGAACTTTTGTGCATGATGCTAAGTAGTTGAACAAGGTAAGAATGTAGAATGGTTGGTAACTTGGTATAAATGTTTTTTTAATGGTTGGTATATATGAATGTTTAGTACGTTTTGTGATGTGTATATGGTTTATTTTGAATGTGTTCTCTCCTTTGAATGTGTTGTGCATTTGTCGAATGCAAATTAATGGTGTAAAATAGGTTGTCTTGTGTGCATTGTGTAATTGAACTACACGGTTGCGTATGGTATAAAACAGGGGGCATGCTACTAATATAATTTTTTTTAATATCAAATCACGTTCTGGTGATGAACATAGACCCCTAACTCGTTGCTTGAGTGTAAAAAAAACATATTAGTTTGGAGCGATGGACATATATCAACACTATGGTCGCCTAACATCGTTTGTATTTTATTAAAAAAGATCGTATGTTTGGACGATGAACATTTATAACTTAATGTGGTCGTCCGAATGGAATTATATATTAGATCGTACCTTGGGTGACGAACATATATGAGGTTATCTAGTCGCTCCGACTATCCCCCGACGAACATTGTTGTGTACCTCGTCACCCTAACTTGCTTCAAAATCATTTAGACAACATTGGGGCGACGAACATGTTAGTGTGCTCGTCCCCTCAAATCAATTCAATGGTCAAAGTATTACATTGGGGCGACGAACACAGTCGTCACCTAAAAGACTCAAATGTGGTCGCTCGGATTATGATGGGCGGGCTTGGGCATGCCATAAATGTCTGAGAAGCTTTCTAGCGAGGAATATATTTTTGGTCGCCTGAAGACACTTTGGTCGAAGAGTTTTGTAATGGTCGTCGCTAGAAGTCTCTAGGTATGAATTCGACCCAACGAGTCTTCAAGCGACGAACTTTCGTCGCCTGAAATACGGGGCTACCAGAACTCTGTTTGAGGCGACGGCTTGGGTCTGTCGCCTGAATAGTGGTCCCCCGTAGTGATGATAAGGAGCGTTATTGCAGGCCTCGGCTAATGCCTTGAGGTGGCTGCAGCACTTTGCGGCGTCATAATAGGCCGGGGAGCATACCGACAAGCTGGTATCATGCATAGCCTGCGTGCACTTGGTCGTGTCTATGGGAGGTGGGGGAGGCAGGAGGGTCGCTCGGTGGAGGGGATCGAGATGGGTGGCGTCGGTGGCGGGTAGAAGACCGCTGGTGTGGAGGGGTGGGAGGAAGCCGGGATGGTAGGGGGCTGTCTGTCGACCGCCCACGGGGTGGCGAACACCGCCAGAAGGATGGCATAAATGGGGCAGGGAAAGTAGAGGGCTTCATTTTTCTTTAGAGTTAGAGTTGATGTGAGAGGGATGAGTTTGAGTAATTAGTCGGTAAGTGTTTCGGTATTTATAGAGACTAAGCCAACGATGGCACTCACTAAAGTGATGGTCATAAATTGGAATCACCTATTATATTTCGTGCTACACTAGGTATTGCATAAAATTATTTATCAACAATTTTGACTTAATTGGTGATCTTCATTAGATTGTCGCATATATTTGTACTATATCCGTCCAATACTAGTGTTGTATTTTCTATACGTATTTTAATAATACTAATACTAATAATAATAATAATAATAATAATAATAATAATAATAATAATAATAATAATAATAATAATAATAAGAGCTATTATATTGATTTTTAATAATTTTATATTTACTACTAAGTAGAATTTTCAGTTTCTAACAAAAAAATGTATGAAAATAGCACACATAAACTATTTTGATATGGAAAAAGTATAATAATAAACCGGAAAATTATTAGGTCAATAACATCAGTAGAAGAAACACAAATCATGGGCGACGACAACATTAAAACGGAAATCAAAAAAAAGATTTTGAAAAACGATTCTCTCGGGAACAAGCTTTTCCCATGAACCATCTACAAGAATATGTTTCTGTTATTAACCCTGCCATCTCAGATGAGGAAAATAGATTACTAATACAACAACCAACGAACAGCGAAATTAAAAGAGCAGTATTTAGTATGGGGAACAATAAGTCTCCTGGACCTAATGGAATGACAGCGGAATTCTACAAATAGTATTGGGATATTGTCGGTGCAGGGCTGATTCGGGCAATAAAAGCTTTCTTCCACACCGAAAAATTACTTAAACAGATCAACCACACATTTATCTCATTAATCCCTAAAAATGATAATCCCTCAATGACCACACACTCCCGACCGATTAGTCTTTGTTCCACAATTTATAAGATCATTTTCAAGATAATTACGGAACGATTAAAGAGGATTATTGGTAAACTAATACACCCGCTCCAAGGAGCCTTTGTATCTATCTGACAGGGCAATTAAAGATAATATCCTTATAACGCATGAAATTTTCCATTCTTTTCGCACAAAAAAGGGTTCGTAGGGTTGGATTGCAATGAAATTAGACATGGAAAAAGCATATAACAGAGTAGACTAGCAATTCACGAAGCTTGTGCTCCAAAGATTCGGCTTCCACCAACGATAAGTGGACATGATTATGGAATGTGTGACCACGGTCCCCTTCTCTGTATTGGTGAATAATGGTCCTACTGAGCCCTTCAAACCTACCCGAGGGCTTCGTCAGGGAGATCTTCTCTCCCCTTTTCTATTTCTTCTTGGAGCAGAAGTATTAGCTCGTAAACTGGCTTTAGGTGCAGCTTCCATCAATAACAATGTCGGCTTCAAATTTGGGAATTCAGGCCCGCGTATTCCATTTCTGGCTTTTGCGGACGACATAATCATCTTTTCAAAAGGAAACAACTCAGCATGCATGAGAGTAAAAGAAATAATTGAGGACTACTGCAAATTTTCAGGACAGAAAGTAAACTACCATAAGTCATCCTTCCAAACAACTTCGGGTATTCCTAGGACAAGAGCACGAGACTCATAAGGAATTCTCAATATACCACTAGAACGAAATTTGGAAAAATACCTAGGTTATCCAATTATAAATGGACGTGTAACGAAGGAAACGTTTGGTGAAATTATCTGCAATTCAAAAGACCAACTTAGTAAGTAGCGTGCTAACGCCCTATCACAACAAGGGAGGGCAACCCTAATTGCAACTAACCTATCCTCAAAACCTTTGTTCTCTATGCAGAGTTTCTTGCTTCCTGCATCAGTTCATAAACAACTTGACCAAATTAACAGAACATTCTTCTAGAACAAAGACGCTCAACATAGCCCGCTCATTGGCTGGGACAAAATCTGCAGATCTAAAGGAGCTAGAGGGCTGGGAATACGTAAAGCTAAAAACATGAATGAAGAACTCCAATTAAAACTCATGTGGAAAATTTTAACAGAACCAGATAATAATTGGGCAAGAATTATACAACATAAATATCTAAAAGAAAATCACATTCTCAATTACAAGAAGTGTGGAAATACTTCTTGGCAATGGTCAAAATTATGTATCTTGTTACCTAAATTCAAATCAGGGCTCATCTGGTCGGTGGGCAATGGAAAATCAATCAACTTTTGGAAAGACAACTGGGTAACAATGACGCCTCTCATTGATAGGTTAGACTCTCAACATTCTATAAACACAAATGAAAAGGTAAGCGATTATATAATGGTTGGGCAATGGTGGAGGGAAAAACTCGCTTATTCTTTTCCTGTATCAATAGTTGAGGAAATTATCGAAATCCCCTTGCCAGTCAACCCCTTTGATGATAGAATGTATTGGTGGTCGGACAAAAAGGGATGGTTTACAACATCTAGTGCCTACCACCTTATTTCATCCAAGTCTCACACAGAATCGGCTGACTTTGCCTGGATTTGGAAAATTGACGCCCCACCAAAAATAAAAAACTTCATCTGGAAAATAAAGCAAAAAGGTCTTCCGACAGCTACATGCCTTACTCAGAAAGGTGTGGTTGTCCCACAACTTGTGTGTTTTGTAATCACTTCTCGGAAGATAATGTCCACCTTTTTATCTTGAATGCCCTTTCAATAATTTCCAACCGCAATTTCCTAGGAAAATTTCCCAAACAATCAACACCCTCCTCTCAGAAAAGAGAGATATGGACCAAATACTAAACCTTATAGGAACTAATCTCTCAAAAGAAAATAAACAAAGCGTAGTATTCCGATGGTGGACGATATGGTTTATCAGAAATCAAACTATCTTTAGGAAAACCACTATTCCCTCTTCTGAGGGACTCAAAAAACTCATTACGAAGCATATTGGTAAATGGAAAAGAGCCAGTGATCTAGACTCGATTAATGGTGGTGAATCCACCCGTCATAAAGAGGAAAGCCAACATCTCAAAATCAGCAAAAAGGCCCATCACTGGAAGAGGCCACCGATTGACACATATAAACTAAATTTTGACGGATCATTTATCTCGGGCACAAAAAGTTCTATTGGCTACATTATTAGGGATTGGAATGGTGACCCCATCAGTATTGATGGTAAAATAATTGGTTGTCATTCTCCTCTTATGGCAGAAGCACTGGCGCTAAGACTTGGGGTGGAAAAGGACGGAGAACTAAAGATAAATAACCTAATTATCGAAGATGATACAGATTCTAAGATAATTACGGACCACCTACTCACCCACACCAACTGTCCATGGGAAATAGAGCTTCTGATGGCGGACATCCAGACTATTTTTCTGGGAGTAAGAAATACTGGAGTTTCTCACATCCCCCGCATTGGTAACCGAGTGGCAGATAGGGTTGCACACCTTTGCTACTCTACCAGGGGACCAACGTTATACAACGATACAGGTCTGCTTGACCTCATCCGCCAGGATGCTTTCGGGTAGAGTATTCTCACCCGAATCATTACCTAATCAAAAAATAAATAAATAAATAAATAAATAAATGTGTGTTTTTTTTTCTTTCAAAAAACCAAAGAAATGTTTTTTTTTTTCACTTTGTCGCATGCGTGAGCTCAGATAACTTTTTCATTTTCTTTCCCTTTCCTAATCTTCTACCAATAGATCGAGCCCTACATCTACTCGAGGTGAAATGCTGCACTTAACGTGTTCTCACTTAGCTAGGCTTTGCTCATATGTTTTAAGATCTTTAATCTCACAATTAATATCACTTCATTTTAATTTCATACCACTGATTGTGTAAAGGTTCCACGGTCTTTATGGTGGAAGCACTTTATCGATCAACATCTTAAAAGTACAACTAAATAAACATCTTATAAAACTAATCGACCAATAACAAAAACAAATCACAACAAAATATACTCCTTCCGTTTCAATATAATTGTTCTTTTGTCTCATTTTACACTTTTAAAAAAAACTTAAAATAGATAGATGAATAGCTAAAATTTTAGCAAATAATGTGAAAAAAATAGACCAATGAAAAAAAAATAGTATGAGAAGTTGGAATATTAATAGAGTATCTTGGAAATCAAATACGTACAATTAATGAGATGAATTGACAAAATTAGAAATTTTATTATTAATGTTGTTCAAAAGGGACAACTATTTTGTTACATGAAAAAATGGCTAAAAGGCCAATTATACTGATACGGAGGAAGTATATTGTAACAGTAGGTCCGTTTCATTATAGACGTTTTTATTAAATGACGCGGAGGTTTTAAAGTTATCAACTGATCCTTCACGTACGAGCATTTTAACAAATCTCAGTGAAGCTCGACTGAGATCAGGAATCGAGATCTGTCAATCATAAGAAGCCATAGGAGAGAGTTTGTTGGGAATTTTCTGTATCATTCATTCATCATCAAAAGTACCAACTGACCTTATATATATATACAAGGACTAACAAGAATCTAACTATAGTTAACCCTCCTAACTGCAGTTCTACCAACTAACCAACCTACAATGTAAACTACTCTCCATATCCCCACCCCCCTCTAGGTGGACGTGTATGATGAAAAACGAGTCGCAGCTTGCAAGAAAGAGTGAAGTGTTGGGCAGCTCCCAAAGGTTTTATGAAGATATCTGCAATTTGCAAGTGAGAAGGAACAAACATAGTAGAAATCATCCCTTCATGAACTAAATCGCGAATGTAATGACAATCCATATGAATGTGCTTCGTGCGCTCGTGATATAGAGGATTGACTGCCAATTATAGAGCCGACTTATTATCATAACTGAAAGGAATCGGCAATGATGAAGGGGCACACAAATCACCAAGAATCCTAGTAACCCAAACAATTTCACTGCATGTGGTGGACATACACCTATACTCACTCTCAGCAGATGATTTAGAGACCGTCTTTTGTTTCTTGGTCTTTCAGGACACCAAACAATCTTCTAAAAACACACAATACCCAGATAAAAATTTACTGGTGTCTACACAGCTCCCTCAATTTGCATCTGAATATGCATGAACATCCTTGGGTAAAATAGAGAGCAATGTACTGTACTCTTCAAATATCGAAGAAGAAATAAAGCTGCTCTCATATGAGAAGCACGAGGACTTGCCATGAACTGAGATAATTGTTGTACCATGTAAGCAATGTCAGGGCGTGTAAGAGTAAGATACAGCAAGCAACCAACTAAGCGACGATAGGACTCACCATCCTCCAAAATTTCACCATCATGAGTGCTAAGATGCAAATTCCTTTGCATAGGAAATTTAGCAAATTTGTAGTTTACCATAGCTGAATTGGACAATAAATCCATAAAATAATTTCTCTAATTCAATAGGATAACCTTATCTGACCTTGAGATTTCCATACCAAGGAAATAACGGGCAAACCCCAAGTCCTTAATAGTGAATCCTCTGTCCAGGGACTGTTTGACCATAGCAATGGATGCTTCATCATTACCAGTAAGGAGCATGTCGTCCACATATACTAATGCAACAGTGATAAAGGAACCTTTTCTGAGAACAAATAAGGAGTAATGATGCTTGGACTGTCTAAACCCCAATGATGTTAAATGTCTAGTGAGCTCAACATTCCACTGTTGACTGGCTTGCTTAAGCCCATAAATCGACCTATTCAGTTTGCATACCTGACTTGAGCTAGCACCAGTGTAACCAGGAGGCAACATATACACCTCTTCATCCAGATAATCGTGCAAGAAGGCATTATTTACATCCAACTGATGTAAATGCCACTTCCTGACAAAAGCCAAAGCCAGAAGAATACGAACTATTGCAAACTTAGAAACGGGAGAAAAAGTTTCTTTGTAGTCCCTATCTTTCACTTGATTGTATCCTTTGGAAACCAAACGTGTCTTGTAACGCTCAATCATCTCATCTGCACGAAACTTGTCTTAAAAATCCAACAGCAACCAATTGCTTTGTGACCAAGAGGAAGATTTGTGACAGTCCATGTATGATTCCTCTCAAGAGCATCTAGCTCTTGCTTCATAGCTTTTCTCCACTCAAGCACCTTCTGAGACTGAGAAAAGGAAGTTGGTTCAACCACAGAGATGACATTGAACAAAGAACTAATATAATCTTGTGAATGATGACCCAACTGTTGAGGACTGACCACTGAAAAAACTGAAGACAAAGAGTCATTAGAACCCTTAGTGTGTCGAGTAGGCAGTTGCTGATATACAAAATCCTGAAGCTTAGCAGGTCTAGTTATTCTCCTGGTAGGACGACTATGAACCTGCCTTGAAGTTACATCATCCATACCATGATTTCCAATCTGATTACTTCTTGTGTCAGATACCACAATATGTTGGCATCCATCACTCCTTGTGTCAGATACCACAATCTGATCACTTGATTCAACCTCTGGATCCAAAGATGAACTGACTTCTTGAACACCAGGAGTCAAGGACACATCAGTTCCCCTAAAACCAAGAGGCACAGAACCGGGTGACTTGAATTGCCCCTCATCATCACCAAAGGTTACCCTTGGCAACTCAGATGGACTATCACCATGAATATCCCTATCCTGCACTTTATCTCCTTTGAAAGGAAACACCAGTTCCGTGAAGATGACATCCCTACTCACAAAGGTTTTATGGGTTACCAAGTCATACAACTTGTATGCTTTATAACCTAGTGGATGACCCAGTAAAATGTACTTCCTTCTTGAAGCTTCTAATTTCGAACGAAAAACCTTGGGAACATGAGTAAAACATAAACAACCAATGACACGAAGATGATTGTAATATGGCTTCTTATGGAAAAGTACCTCATAAGGTGTTTTCCAAGCCAAGTCTGAAGAAGGAAGAAGGTTAATGATGTGGCACCAAGTACACACTCACCCCAGAATTTCATAGGTAACCCTGCATTGATCCTAAAAGCTCGAGCCATTTCAATCAAGTGCCTATGCTTCCTGTCGACCCTTCCATTCTGTTCATGAACATAAGGAACTAAGTGTTAACAAACACAGATCCATTATCAGTCATAATACATTTCACTCGAGACTCAAACTGAGTCTCTACCTGAGCTAAGAAACCAGTAATCAACCCTGGTACTTGTCCCTTATCTCTGAACAAGAAAGTCCAGGTGGAACGAGAGTGGTCATCCAGGATTGTCAAAAAATACTTTACACCACAAATGGACACCTCTCTATATGGCCCCCATACATCCATGTGCATCAATTCAAAAGAAGTAGAAACAACAGATGTACTTAAAGGAAAAGGCAGTTTATGGAGCTTAGCAAGATGACAAACATCACAATCAAAGTGTTTCACATCAGGTCCTATAGAGAGTGTACATATTATGTTATGTTTGTTAGTGCTTGTTAGTCAGTAAGGTGCTGGTTAGCTAGTTGTAGTGTTGAGCTCTCTATAATGCACTTAGGTAGGACAGTTTAGGACTTGTATAAATACATTTGTCTTACACATTCTGAACACACAGAAATCATAACAGAAAATTCCCAAATGGCTTTCTTCTTCCTTACGTGATCTTCCATTGATCACCTTGAGCTGGATCTGATCACTACAGATTGGAGCAAGTGCAGCTTCTTTACATGGAATCAAAGCCACAGGTGAGAGATCTGTACTGATTTCTCATTTTTTTTTCAATCGTCGTAGTGTTTGAAGCTCGATTGCTTGCGAGTTGGTTTGATTAGTTCAGATCTAGTTCCGCTTGCTCTGTACTCTGTTTTTTCTGGTGTCTGTTGTGTTGATTTGCTGAGAAAATGGATGACATCGATGTTTTTTATGCTAATATTGAAACGAGGCGTGAAATTCCCGGTGATCGTTATTTGCGAGTGAATGATTTTGATCCACTTTTCCTCACAAATTCCGATCATCCAGGGATGCAACTCGTAGCAAATCAATTTACTGGATATAATTTCCTCAGCTGAAGTAGGAGCATTAGGATGGCTCTAAGGGAGAAAATGAAGCTAGGTTTCATTAATGGAGGTTGCAAGAGACCAGATGAGGATTCAGATGATTACGAGAGGTGGATTCGTTTTGGCTACATGGTAATGAGCTGGATCCTGAATTCTATGAAGAGTGAAATTGCATAGAATTTTATGTATGTGCAGTCAGCGCAAGAGCTTTGGGAAGAGATCAGGGAGCGCTTTGCCGAATCTAATGCTCCTCTTATCTACCAGTTTCATCAAGAATTGAGTGGAATTAGGCAAGAGAACCTCTCTGTTGTTGTGTACTATGGGAAGCTGAAGAAGGTGTGGGATGAGCTCCAGGTGCTGGAGGGATTTCTGATTTGTAGGTGTGGCATGATGTCTAAGTGTAGCTGTGCGATTCTTAAGAAACTCCTTGAGAAAGAGGTTGTGGCACATCTCATGCAGTTTCTCATGGGGCTCTTTGATGGCTATGATATAGTAAAGAGTAGTATTCTCTCCATGGATCCTTTACCGTCAGTGAACAAAGTGTATCATATGGTTATGCAGATAGAGACACATGAGGAGATTACTGGAGGTGCTAGTAGTTCTTCAAGTTCGATGAATCATGATGTGGCTGCTGGAAAGCATTTTGGTGGAGGAGCAAGTAGCTCGGGCCAGAGCAAAGGATGAGAGTATAAAAGAGAATCTAAAAAGGCCAAATATGACAAGAAGTGTGACCATTTCCAGGAGAAAGGTCACACAAAGGACACCTGCTTCAAATTGATTGGCTATCCCGACTGGTTCAAAGGTCCCAGAGGCAAGACTGGTCATGAAGATAGCAAGTTTACAGGACATACTCAGGGTGTTGAACAACAGTTTGATACTCCTTTTGAATTCGAGATGGTGCGCAGTAAGGAAGGTTTTGAGAAAGGTGTTGACAGTAAGATTGATTCTACTCTGGTCAATGATATGTTTAAAGAGGTGATTCGCATGATGAAGGGAAAGATGAAGGTTGATGATGGACCTGCAACAGGAGGTTTTAGTGTGAACTTTGCAGGTACTGTGACTCACAACTGTAGTGTAAGTTCATCTTTGACTCAACCTTGTGTGTTGATCATTGACACAGGGGTTACGGACCACATTGCATTTGATAAGAATGCTTTTGTGGATCTAAGAAAGCTCAGTAAACCGATCCTAATAGGAATGCCTGATGGATACACACAAGTTGTGACTCATGCTGGAACGATTGTTCTCAGCAACAAGTTGAAGCTCACAGATGTGCTGTATCTTCCTTCCTTCAAGCACAATCTGATGTCAGTACCAAAGTTACTTGATGATGATTCTCTTATGTTCGTTTTCTTTGCACAATGCTGTGTTCTCTAGGACATTTTAACTAGGAATATTGTTTCTATTAGCAAACGAGATGGTGGACTGTACAAGTTCACCAGATTCAAGTGCTTGAGAGATGATGAGATCACTGGCTACAAGTCTCCTGTCAGGATTAAAGATCACAGTAAGATTTCCTTGTTTTCAAATAATTTGCAGATGGCTCATGATCTACCTTTGTTACATGCTCGTCTTGGACATGTCTCCATTTCAAAATTACAACATTTGCCTGGTGGTGTATCAGGATGTGTTTCAGATTTCGTTTGTGATACTTGTGCTCTTGCAAAATTACATAAGCTTCCTTTTTCTAAGAGTGTTATTCATGCTTCAAGTTTGTTTGATCTGGTGCACATGGATTTGTGGGGGCCTTATAGGACCCATGCCATTTGTGGTGCTCAGTTCTTCCTTACGGTTGTGGATGATCACAGCCGAGGCACTTGGACCTTTTTGCTTCGTCATAAGGATCAAGTGTTCAAAGTTATACAGGGATTTCTGGCATTTGTTGAGACACAATTTGGTACCAAAGTCAAGGTGTTGCGCACTGACAATGACACTGAGTTTATGAATCAACATGGCTTTCTTCTTCCTTACGTGATCTTCCATTGATCACCTTGAGCTGTATCTGATCACTATAGAAACATGACCATCCTTACGTGATCTTCCATTGATCGCCTTAGCCCCATCAAACATGCGCATCTTGGAAATAGAATCATGACCAAGTCAAGCATGATTCAAACTTATTAAATTTGTCTGAACAGAAGCTATAGTATTACTCACATAAGTCCTTGGTGACACACGATGCACCCCAGTGGTCCCTGGAAAACACTTGAAACCAGCAAATTTGTATAAACCTCCCTCTCTGTGCCCAGAAGCAACATCAGTATCAGTTGAAGTGTCCTGCAACCAGCATTTCCATTTGGAAAACACAAATAGATACCTCTCATCATCTAACATCTTAGAAACTGACAACAAATTATACTTAAAAGCCGGCAAGAACAACACATCTTTGATCAAGATATTCTGAGTCATTTGAACATTGCCAGAATATTTTACTAACTGGGTAGCTCCATCCGGGAATCCAATCACGATAGGCTTAGCAATCAGAGTCATGTCCACAAACATGTCCTTGTTGCAAGCTATGTGATCTGAAGCCCCGGAGTCCACAATCCATGGCAATGTCACACACTGTATGATTTGATCAGTAACAGAGTAAGAAACCATACCTGCGAAATTGACTGAACCAGTGGCAGACGGATCTAAAGGATCCTTATCTTTCATAGCACGAAGGACCTCAGCAACCACTGCATTCACAATGGACATCAGGTCTACCATGAGCAAGTCCTCGGTCAATAGAATTCTTGGCAGCATCCTTTCCACAACTAAGAGGATTATCTTCTTCCATCAGATCCTGGAAATTTTCCATGATCTTATTAGTCTGTGGTCGCTTAGGACCAGTGTACCAGTCCGGGAAACCAACAAGCTTGAAGCAAGTTTCCTTGACATGGCCTCTCTCTCTTTGCGTAATTGCAAAACAATTCCATCTTCGCTTTCTTATACTCTTTCTTCTGATCATAATTCTTCCATTGTTCATATCCAGAGCTTTGAGCATTACTGGATTCTCCTTTAGAAAAACTTCCACTAGTGTTCCCGTAGTTCCTTGTTGGAAGCCCCTCATGAATCTGTGAAACTCCTCTAGTTATGCCTTTTTTCCTCTCGATCTACTGCACCATGTGGAATGCTCGATTAATCGACGACAAGGGATCCATAGCGAGGATGCTACTACGGATTCCTTCAAAAGTATCAGATAATCCCATAAGGAACTGCATCAGACGTGTAGTAGCATCTCGTTCTAACAACTTCTTCAATATAGCACATGAACACATCTTAAGACCTCCACACTTGCAGACAAGAACTGACTCAATCTCTAGCAATTCATCCCATGCCTTTTTCCGTTTATTGTAATACTCTACAACACTCGAATTCCCTTGTTTGATCTCACTAATTTCCTTATTAATCTGATATATGAGAGGCGCATTTGATTCAGCGAAGTGTTCCTGAATTTCTTACCAAAGTTCCTTAGCATAATTCACATACATGAAGTTCTCTGCCAGATTTGGCCACATCGAATTGATGATCTAACTTGTAACCATAAAATCGCACCTCAACCACCTTTCATAGTCGTCATCTATCTCATACGGTCATTCATACTTGTTGCCATTGATGAAGCCTAGCTTCATTTTGGCACCTAGCGCCATACGAACGACGCGACTCCAGCTGTGGAAATTTACTCCAGTGAACTGCGCCGACACCAAACTCATTCCAGGATGGTCGGAGTTAGAGAGAAACAATAGATCTGATTGATTCGCTCTAGAGTTCCGACCAGGTACAACTGTTGCACCACATTGACCTCCATTACCGTCGCTTTCGGTGTTCTCTATACCAGACAATCAATGAACCAAAACACACAATCGATTTGTGTTGTAGTGGCTCTGATACCATAACGAGTCTCAGTGAAGCTCGATTGAGATCAGATCTACACTCGAGATGTGTCAATCATAAGAAGCCATAGGAGAGAGTTTGTTGGGAATTTTCTATATCATTCATTCATCATCAAAAGTACCAACTGACCTTATATATATATACAAGGACTAACAAGAATCTAACTATAGTTAACCCTCCTAACTACATTTCTAACAACTAACCAACCTACAATGTAAACTACTCTCCATACATTTCTTCCTTCAATAGCTCTAACTCGAACAAGAATGAAATGAGTAATAGTGTTGCTTTTCGAGCACTAGTATACAAAACACTCAAATTGAGAAAGCCAATCGATAAATTGACAGACGGACTCAATCCATGTCAAGACATAAATACCCACCCTATCACAAATACAAAACCTTTTACCTCATATATAGTAAATCATAAGGAAAACACCTTGCCACCAGAGAAAGAGTGTATTGGTTCATTTCATTATAGATATACAACAATCCAACAGCTTTTGCAGAGAAGGTTTAAATATCGATCCCCATTTAAGTTCCAAATTGAAATTTGCATCATATGCTTGTACATACAAGTGGAATTAATATATGGGCGATTGCTTCAAGGAGGACTTTCTCTTATCCTAATTTGTCAACTGTATTATATTATGGCCTCTACTTTCAAACAAATCTCAATAACTTGATATCTATCCAGATAATCTATATGCATAATTACATATACTCAGGGCGGATCTAGAAAAAGTTTTCAGGGTGGGCTTAATTTTTTTGTATTATTTTTATAAGGAACAATTTTTTAAAAAAATATTAAGAGAATATATTAAAATTATTTCTTAATATCTTAAAATTATAAATAAATTCTTATTGCTTAATAATGAAATACTTATTAAATTATATAAGAATTTTAAAATATTGAAAAAACTTAAAGAAAAAATGCCTCCAGTGAGATTTGAACGATGGTTGATTAACGGGAAAGCTAAATACACCGCTAATTTTTACTGGATACACCGCTAATCTTCGCAACCACCTGCGGAACAAGCTCCGCAATAGCTTGCGGATATCGCCGGGCGTCTGGCCAAACACGCCCTAAGCGCCCCTGGATAAATATTCCGCTACGACTTGCGGGACTAGTTACGCGTCTGAATGTGGAATGGGTTGGAAATGTAACCAAATGCGGCATAAGGGAAGACGAAAGGACTCCGCATCGAGTTGCGTAGTTCTAAATTTGAAATTCGAAAGGATTGCGCATCGAGATGCGGAGTTACCCGGTGTATTAAGTACGATTCGTAACCGTTCGCAATCGGTGGTTAGACTTTCGAACTTCGAATCAGATGAAGAGAGCGACGAAGGTTAGTGATTCCGACATAGAGTGCGAGAGAGAGTGTTCAGAGAGCAAAATGGCGGATGAAAGGCGCAATGGAGAGAGGGCGTTCGGAGGCGAGGGCGGCGGTAGAGTGCCGGTCGATCCGGTGTTGGTGGTGGTAGAGGGTAACGAGCCGACGGTGGAGGAACTCTTTGCGGAGTTGGACTGGAATGCGGGGGAGAGGGCGGAGATGGAGGGGGCAGAGCTGAGCAGGGCGGCGGAGCAGG
This sequence comes from Persicaria maculosa, assembly GCA_963922045.1. Classification (NCBI taxonomy): domain Eukaryota; kingdom Viridiplantae; phylum Streptophyta; class Magnoliopsida; order Caryophyllales; family Polygonaceae; genus Persicaria; species Persicaria maculosa. The sequence continues at coordinate 21,290,539 of OY998270.1, forward strand.
TGTGGGCGACGTCAGCGACGCAATTAGAGATGGAGAGTGAGAGGTCGGTGGAGGCGGGGCATGTGGAGGATGGGGTGGAGCCAGCATCGTGGAGGATTATGGGTGGCGGGGAGTTGGTCGGTGATGGTGGCTGGGGCGGAGAAGGGATTCGGCCGGCGGTCCGGGAGTTGACGATTGAAATGGCGTTTGCGGTGATGCAGAGGTCGGTGGAGGAAGAAGTGGCTCTGTAGAGGGCAGCGGAGGAGGAAAGGGCTCGGGAGAGGGCAGTGGAGGAGGAAAGGGCCGCAACGGCTGCGGTGGTGGAGGCGGCGAGGGTTTCAGTGGAGGAGGCAGCGAGGGCGGCAGCGGCGAAGGCAGCGAGGGCGGCGGAGGCGGCGAGGGCGACGGCGGCGGGAGGTAAGAGAGTGTTGCGTTCGCGACCAAGAACAGCAGTATTGGCGGAGGTAAGTATTATTTTACTCTTTAAGTTTTTAGTACTCTGAAATCATGCTTAATTTTGAGTATTATTAGTTGAGTATATATTTATGCGTTATTGAAAGCGTAATGTTTAGAAAAAATATGTTCATATGTGTTATTTGAATATACAAAATTTAGAAAGAAAGAGTAGAACAAGATAGTTAATTAGGTAGTCGTTAGAACATAAATAATGCACGATTTTAATGTTAAAGTATCACCAATTGTTTCAGAGTAAGAATCATGTATTCGGTTGAATAAGAATAATGTAGTCGTCAAAAATTAGAGAATTCAAATATTTGTCGGAAATTAGAGATACATACAGTATAAGTAAAGTATAAAGTTGGACTGTAATGAAATATGCGTAACAAAAGACACGAATTCGATGAAAAATTAGATACTACAAATACAGAAATTACAATTTCGAAAAATGTTATGCTAAACAGAGTGAAATATACATTATAAGTAGAAAATTACAATATAAAAAAATTCTTATAATCAATGAGAACGATTAAAATTACAGGAGAGGGACAAATTCGTAGCGGAGTTGCAGGAACACGTGTACGTTCTATCTGGAACGCAAAACCACAACCTTCCAGGCATTGGAGGTCGTGAAGATGTTATCGTCGCATGGGACACCGCCAAAGCCGATATATTCATTGCTACACTCAGAAGAGGGATGTGTTACATCGCGGCGTCAGCTGTATAACGCCAAGGCCAAGCTTAAGTTGGAAGCTCGAGGTGACAGAACCATCACGCAGGATGTTCTACACTAGATGAAGGCCAAAGACTACTTTTACGTTGTAAGGAGGAAGCCTGACTCCGACATGGTAGGAGGTCTTTTCTTCGCCCACCCGGATGTCGTGCATTTGCTGAAACTATTTCCATACGTCGTCGAAGTCGACAGTACGTACAAAACCAACCAGTACGTCTTCATGTCCTTCCCTTTAACTGTTATTGTTGCAATTTGTTTTGAAATTCACCTAATATTTTTCGACTGAATTTCACCTGACATTTTTTTTGGGCTGACACACCTTAAGGTACAAAATGCCCTTGGTTGAGTTCCTCGGCTTCACATGCACGGGGATGAATTTCAGCATAGCTTTCGCTTTTCTCTGCGATGAGAGCGCAAACTCTTACGCGTGGGCCCTTACACAGCTCCGCTACCTCTACGGAGACAAGACACCGGAGGCTATCGTGACTGACAGAGAGCTTAGTCTTATTAGTGCGATTGACGCAATCTACCCCACTGTCAACCATATATTATGCTGGGTCCACATTATGCGGGGTTGCGAGCAAGCGGCCTTCGAACGGACGCGTGATTTGGAAACAACGCAAAAGTTCAAGAACGACTGTAGAGCTTTGTTTGAGTCGAGATCCCCCGAGACATACGACACTCGGCGCTGGTGGATATATGTCAAATGGAACCACATCCCAGGATTGATGCAGTACCTCTCCTCCGCGTGGCTACTGCATTACCGAGACTCCATTGTCAGAGCTTGGACGGACACCATCCTTCACTTAGGGACGAGGACCACGAACAGGTATTACGTCCACTGCCCTCCTCCATCTATACGTTTACGTACTCACGTATAAATTTTATGCTAAGCTGGACAATTGGAATTTATATTTAAGGGTCGAATCCGCACACTTAGTACTGAAAAACGCGCTGCACTCCCCCATAGGAGACTTCGGATACGTGTTTGTAGCGATCGACTTATTGATGAAGGACCAAATGTTATAAGTCAGAGCGTCACTAAACAGGGACCACAACACGTGGTGTACCGGCATGCACAACGTTGACATTTTTTGCCGTGTCCGAGATAGGATCTCTAGGCGATGCTACGACCTCCTCAACGCACTATACAAGAAGGTTCAAGACACTCCACTGGCCGATGAGTGCACCGACCAGTTTTGGAGAGTCACGTACGTGCTACCGTGTACTCACAACATATATCATTGCATCTAAGATAGTACACCTATTATGCCAAGTCAGATTCACACGTTTTGGAAGCAGTTGGATTGGAACGACGTTCAACAGGACTCGTCGTCGAACTCCATCCCCATGACCGAGGCTCAAATCACCATCAGCAACTTTATCCAAAGATACCAACACGGTGAAGTACCCGAGGACGAGTTGGCTAGAGTGGCAACTACGCTCGCGGACGGCCAGTTCCCTGCTACAACCAACCTAGTTCCACGCAATCCCCCTGAGCTGACAAGGGGCAGACCTCGAGGACGAGGGCGCCGTAACCCTTGTCAAACTAACCCCTTGGCATGGGAGAGAACGCAATCGGCTGAACGACGCCGCCAGGAGTGGGGTCAGTCATCGCCTCCACGCGGAAGAGGCCGCGGGAGTGGCCCTGACCGTGGATGTGCCCAGAATGTCTCCGCAGATGTGTTGCGCGATGAAGAGGCAGCTTCCAACATAGCCGACGTGAATGCCTCACCTACCGTACCGGTCGTGCAGACTCATTTCCCCTGGGCAGACGATGACATCGACCCATTCATGACAATCTTCATCAATAGAGTGAAGAACGTCGGTGCGGATGGCCATTGCGGATATCGAGCATTTGCTAAGCTCCTTGGTATGCAGGAGAAACAATGGAAAGAAGTTCGCCTCGCCCTCGTACAGGAGATGATTGAGCATCGACACGTTTATAGCTAAGAACCACGACTGGACGACTACATTTATAAATGTACCTTCATCGGCCCGTTAGCTGACCAACAGTACTGTATGGAGTGTCCTATGATGAGTTTCGTCTTCGCCACAAGATTCCAGGTGACGTTGGTGGTCCTCAGCAGGAACTATCCGATGCTTCGACTCCCTCTCGATGCACGCGACTCACCTACTCCCCCACAGAAAGCAAATTTTGCAATCTACACCGTCAACAACAGAACCCATTGGGTGCCGGTGAGCTACAAATTACCTTACATATTTTTTTCCGACTTCACAGCCACAAATACTGACACATACATTTTACTCTTTCCACAGGTATGGTTGCGTGACGACTCCATGCTCCCACCCATATACCCTGAGTGGTACCAGCACCGACAACAAAGCTTTTTTGGATGGGATAAACCCTTTATGACAAAAATCAACCAATACCGTCCCTTTCGACTTCGAGATGGACCCCCTGTTCTACTTGTGATTTTCCTAGGTGTAACTCGTGTTACTATCTTATATTTATGACAACTATACTTCAAAACACTTATTCCGACGATTATATATGATTTTCTATGTATTTGTCACGTTCTTAACAAATTATTATTTAACCAACATAAGTGAAGTTATATTACCAACTATACTTCAAAACATAAGTGAAGTTCTATTTGTCGCGTTTGGCATGCGGCATAAATAGGTCCGCAGCCTCATGCAGAATAACACTGTTAGCATAACATGTTGTTTGGCATACCGCGTAACACTGTTCTCATAGGTCCGCAACCTCATGTGAAATAACACTGTTAGCAACACGCTGTTTGGCCAGACGCCCGACTATATCTGCAAGCTGTTGCGGAGCTTGTTCCGCAGGTGGTTGCGAAGATTAGCGATGTATCCAGTAAAAATTAGCGATGTATTTATCAACCCCCTTGATTTACAATCTATCTATTTATGATTGGAGTGAGCTCAATCACTAAGCTAGTTAAATACCTATGTTTTTACTTCTAAATTTTTTATATAACCTAAATTGGGCTACCATATACTTGTATTATTTTTCCGGATCGGGGTGGGCGATGGCCCGGTAATGCCCACCCTTGAATACGGCCTTGTATATACTAAAACCGATGCATATCGTCTTATGTGACACGTTGTGGTTGATTTTAGGAAAAAAAATTATATTTTCATAGTTTATAGAAAGTTATATAAGTCACAATCTATATATATATATATATTAGTTAATTGACAAGAATATAAATAAAAATATTTCATAATCATACTTACCAAAAATATTAATAGATAAATATGTAGTATTTGATAAGTGCTATTTTATTTATATCTAGATTATTTTTTGGTGGAAAGAATTATGTATATCAAAATCAATTATTTTATAGGTGTTATTTTATTTATATGTATATTATTTTTAAGGCTAAAATAATTTATTAAATAATTATGTAGCCACAAGCCACCCGTGTATGGATATTTTACTTTAGTAAACTAACGTAATTCAAATGTATATAACATATTGATGTCAATGAATGAATGGTTGAAAAAAATATTTTATTTGAGTTTAAAATGCATAAAATAAAATTTATCCAGCAAAAGGCCCCAATTCCAGATCAAAGGGAGGTTTCACCTCATGAAGGCTGAATTTTTAGTTTGGAAACTTTATATTTTAGTTTTGAATTTTTTTCCCCCCACCTGCAACGTACCCACATAAACCCCCACCAGAGTAACACACCAATATACATGTATGGTCTTCCCGATTCAATCCATGTGGAAGCGAACTCTTATACAGTATTATATACTTCAATTTGGCTTCCTTAATAATGTTTCCAGAAGTGAAAGGATCATGCAGAAGTCAAGAGGTACTTATTTATGACAGACATACATATTGATCAAGTTGAGCTCAATTAAACATAAAAAATGCCCAGTTTGTCTTTGAAATCCAGACAATGGAGTTGAGCATAGCTTTGCGTCCAGTTTTATCATCAAGAAAAAAGATTCAAACGTCATGTTGCTGAATAAATGGCTTCGATCATTTTCATATACATGGGGTGCTCTTCAAGTACTCTATAATATATTTATACACTTGCAAGTTGATATATATCATTTTTTTTAATTAATCACCAAGCAAGAAATCCTAACTAAGAAGGGATTTTACATCAAAATTTAATTGGCTCAAACTCTCATATTTTGATGGGCAAATTTGTACAATATCAAGTTCGTAATTTATGCCACTTAGTTCTTCTGGATTGATCTCAATTTACAAACTCTCGTTAAAATACCAAAATTTGATTAAGCACTAAAAAAAACGATGATAGTAAAACCCTAGGGCATAGACGGCGTCGACTTGGTACTGCCCCCTCACTACGCCAGATTGCATCTCGCTCGACGGACATAAGAAAGTTCGTCGTCTGAATCTCTTTCGGGCGACGTACTTTATATGGCTCGTCGCCTGAACGTGGGGAGTCCCAAATCACCTCCAACCCATGTTCTGCCGACCAATCAAAACCTAAGTTCGTCGGCTGAATATGACTCAAGCGACGGACGAATACCAGGCGACGAACATTGACCATGATCGGACGCCCTAACAAGCATCCCAACCACAACTGTCAGAATGGGCCTTTGTAGCGACGAAGATCACAGTAAGGCCGTCGCTTGAACGTGTTACTTTTTCAAAAGTCAAGTAATAAAGTCTGGTTGGTGACACATATTAAATACTTTTCATTCAGGAGACGGACATATGACTATCTTCGTCTCCCGAAAAGTGTGGTGGTTGACCCCAATTTATTACTATTCCTTCAGTAAACGGTTATTATCTATCTCTGTCGCCTGAAAGGTGTGGTGGTTGACCCTTATCTATTACTATTCAATCAGGAGACGGATATATATCTATGTTTGTCGCCTGAATGTGTATTTCGTAACAAACCATTAAAACCGGTTGTACTGTGCAATGTCTTTCTTCTCTTCATCCTTTCTCCCAAAATCACCCTAGAGGCTCGAAAACCCTTCCCTCAATTTACAATTTTTCACACATTGTGTTTAAGGTATGGATAAATTTTTTTTTTCTTTTGTTGAATATATGCATATATACATTGTTTGTATGTGGATTGATGATGAGATTGTCTTTTTTAATGGAGTTTGGATGGTAAAAAAGTTGATTGAATGGAGTTTAGGAAGGGAATGAGTTGTGTATATATAAATTGAGTTGAAATTGAGGTTAAATTGAGTTTGTGATATGATGTTTAAATTGAATTTTTGTTATGAATGGATTGTTTATGTGTAATTTGTTTTTGAGAAAGTGATGTACAATTTGCTAGGACATAAACATCCAAGTAATTTATTTATCTTAATTTAACCAAATATGTACATAATACTCCTAGCAATTTTATTTATATTTAGTTATACCTTTCAATTTATAAAGGTTGTGATTCGTTCATTTAAGAAATTATAATGGATTATATGTTGACTTGAACCAAACCTATTTTAAGCTCTCTCCTCTTTCTAAATTCCTAGAGAGAGGGAGTCCTCTAAATTCATAGATGATGAGAATGGAATTTGTATTTGAGTTTATGATGACAATGGAATTTAGAATGTTATGATGAGTTTGGGGTATGAATGGATTGTGTATGTGATGAATTCATATCAATGGATTGGGTTTATGATGGGAATGGAATTTAGAATATTATGATCGAGAATTTATTTTAAATTGAGTTTGGGGTATGAATGGATTGTGTATGTGATGAATTCATATCAATGGATTGGGTTTATGATGAGAATGAAATTTAGAATGTGATGAGAATTGATTTTATAGATTGATAATGACAGGACGATAATGAGCGATAAAAGTTGGATGCAACTCCCTCACGCTCACGCGGAGTATCAAAAAGGAATATTTATGTTTATGCAGAATATTAGAGATAATGCGAATGGGTTGACTCATTTCCTATGTCCGTGTTGGAGATGCCGCAACAATAAATGGGTCACTGTAGATGAAATACACAGTCATTTGGCCCACTTGGGGATGTGGCCTAGTTATATTTTTTGGGACAAGCATGGCGAAGCCCCAGTTGATAGGACAAGTGAGCAACGACGAACGCAGATCCTAAAGGAAGGGGCATCTTCCTCTGTTGATGGTCCTGCTATGAACATTCTACACGATGCTTTTCCGTTTCATGCCGGATATGAGGCGCACTTGGTTGCCGACGATCCTCCGTTCCAATATGTTGTTGACGATGATTACGAGAAATATAATAGGCATATAGAGGCAGCAAACATGCCATTGTTTGAGGACAGCAGTTGAACAAAAATGCGCGAATAATTGTAAAACATATTTTATTTGATTTTTTAGAATTTGAGTTCGACCCCTTTTGGTTATCCTCTTGATTCGAAGTTGTATCGACACCAAGACTTGAGTGGTTTTGGTGATTTATTCTGCACCCGAATTTGAACAGGTTGCCTACGTATCTCTTGGAAGAGAATCAAGCCTTACGTAGTTCAGAGTGTTTCAATTTATTTAATTTTTGGGTTCGTTGATTGAACCCGACGAGCTTGGTCAGGTGGCCTACGTACCCGTTTGGAACGGGATCAAATCACCCGTAGTTCTTTTAAGAACAAATTTAATTTGATTTGAGATAGGCAACTGAATCCAATATATATTGAGAAGATCCTTGGCATGTCGACAGGGATAGACCCAAAGAGGATTTTCCTTGGGCTATCGAGAAGATCCTTGGCAGCTCTCCACAATGTTGCATTGGCCTGTTCCAAAGCAGGGGAACGAGCCAATTTGCAAAGCGCTCCACTCTTTCCGCGTTGGGAACCACATTTGCGTCCCCTCCTCTTGCGAGTCTTGTTTTCCTTCTTTGCCTCATTCACAGCCGGCTTTGAAACCTTCACTGGATTACCATTTCTCTTGATAACCCGAATGATTGGCCCACGAGCAGTCTTAGGGGTGGGCTCATTTCCGCCGGCTACGTCTTCCTGGATGGCCTCAAAGCTGTTGTTAGTTGGGATCTCAGCCATGATGGATTCCCTGGTCACATCAAATTGAACCTTGAATGACCTCCTTCTCACCCAGCGACCGCCCTCCACGAGGAAAGTTGATGGCAGTTCGTTGAAGTTGATCATAACCCTTGGTGCCATTTCCTGATAACAAAAAGAAATGGGCAAACATTAGTATCAACACAACTAAGAGATGAAAAGGCAAAAAGGATCCCATTGGGCGTGCCAAAAATATGTTGAACAAAAATGCGCGAATAATTGCAAAACATATTTTATTTGATTTTTTAGAATTTGAGTTCGACCCCTTTTGGTTATCCTCTTGATTCGAAGTTGTATCGACACCAAGACTTGAGTGGTTTTGGTGATTTGGGCTGCACCCGAATTTGAACGGGTTGCATGCGTATCTCTTGGAAGAGAATCAAGCCTTACGTAGTTCAGAGTGTTTCAATTTATTTAATTTTTGGGTTTGGTGATTGAACCCGACGAGCTTGGTCATGTGGCCTACGTACCCGTTTGGAACGGGATCAAATCACCCGTAGTTCTTTTAAGAACAAATTTAATTTGATTTGAGATAGAAAACTGAATCCAATATATATTGAATTTTAATATCGGACTTCCTACGTAGCTCATCAAAGAGCATCAAGTCTTCACGTAGTTCTTTTTAGAACTGATTTAATTTTTTTTGGTTTGACGATTGAACCTGATGAGCCTTAGCTTTATATCAGGTGGCCTACGTATCCGACAACTCGGTATCAAATCGAGCGTAGTTCATTTAAGGAACAAATGGTTTAATTTAGTTAGACTTTGACCTCCTTTTCATTTAAAAGAGAATTTAGAGGTCGACGACTGTACCCAATATATATTTTAGAATTTAATATCGGGTTACCTACGTAGCCGATAAGAGGCGTAAAGTCTTTACGTAGTTCTATTGTAGAACTGTTTGAATTTGGGGACATTTAATTTAGGTTGACTCCGTTTTCTTTTTTCCTCGTTTAGAAGTCAATTTTGAGATCGACCCACTAGAATAAACTGGCAATGAAATTTTACGAGCTTGACTTTATGATTTTGTCAAAACTAATTTCGAATAAGTGTCAATTATAATTCTTATATTTTAGTGGGTCGGTTTCGCAATTAAGCAAAATTCTCACAATTTTACGAACATGTATGTATATGTACGTATGCATACGTTACTTTTGTTTTGCTCTATTTGTTTTTAAATGCAAAACCGATTCAACGAGTTCGGCCCATTTTTTTTATTATAAAGCCCGTTCCCCTTTTTTTTTAGGCCAAGGCCCGGATTTGTTTACCCAGCCCACTTTCAAGTTACAAAATTCAACCCTTATTCATTTTGTTTTAGGAAAAATGACCGAAAATAATACCAACTATCGGGAGTGAACCAAAAATAATACGAACTTTCAAAATCACAAATTCATATACAAACTATACCCTATTAAACCAATATTAATACAATGTCCATAGTTTGCAAATAGAAAATTAATTTGGACTTAATACATAATAAATAAGAAATTTTGGTATCCAATTGTAATGTTTACCTTCAACTGAAATGAAATATTCATCATCATCTTCAGGAGGTTAGTCTCTCTCTACCCGAACGATTGCCATCCAATGCTCACAAGCCAATTTTAGGAAAACAAAATAAAATCTCAAAACGCCCAAATATTGACCAAGAACACCGCAATCTAGAAACGATGGAAAAAACAATTAAGAAAATGGCAATTCAACTTAGGGTTACTTTAAACAAAATTGGGTAGTAGAGATGAAGAAATTCGAAACCCACAAATTGATTTGTTGATGTGCTTGTTGTTCTACCCAATATTAAAACCCCTCCCTCCTCTCCCAGTTAATCATTTATAGCCTTATAGGGTTGAACTTTTACCTCTGGTGGAGATACATACAACAGGGGGAACTATCAATAGCAATTAGGATTGGGATTAAAATTAAACTAAAGGAAACTGAAATTGTGATTACAAATAAAACTGGGATTGGATTCGGATGAAGATGAATGAACAGTAAGGGGTTTCTTTGTTCTCTTCTTCTGGAGGATGATACGGAGTAATGTTTATTCTCAATGTTTACAATTAGATACCAAAGTTTCTTATTTATTATGTAATAAGTCCAAATTAATTTTTTATTTGCAAACTATGGACATTGTATTAATATTGGTTTAATAGAGTATAGTTTGTATATGAATTTGTGATTTTGAAAGTTCGTATTATTTTTGGTTCACCCCCAATAGTTGGTATTATTTTCGGTCATTTTTCCTTTCTTTTAATGACAACAATGACGTTATTTCCCTCGGCTGAATCAACATCTTCCCTCGGCTGATTCAAGAACGAGACCCGCATAGGCGCATAGTTGTCTGTCTCTCTTCTGCTCGTCAATCAGTGACCGCCAGGCAGTTTGAGACTCGGGCAATCGGAAGAGAGAGAGCAGAGGAAGGAGAGGGCAGGGGACACGAGCCTGAGTCACCATTCGCAACTCGGATCCCTTTCATCAGGTGCGTTTTTAAGGGTTTGTTTCCAATTCCGAATTTCACCCCAAATTTGGTGTTCAATCCAATATTTAGGGGATTGTTGGTCTAGATTTTAGCTACCCCACGAATCCCCTTTCAATTTAGTGCTTAATTTTCAAAACCAACTAGTTTCCCCCAAATTGTGATTTTGGGATTTTCAAAATTGGGATTGATTGACAACGGCTTGCTCCGTTTCTTCATTCACATGCCCTTCTAATGGACCCCTTTAATTTCTTGATTGATTTTTTTTTGTGCTTGCAATTTCGCAGGTTGTAATTTGGGAGTTTTTCGATTTGGGCAGTCGAAGGAGGAGGTGAACTTGAGGTCCGGGGAGGCGGAGAAGAAATCAGAAGAGAAATGGTGCGGAGCTCTCGGACATTCGGGGGCCTCTGCAACTGAAAACAACAGTCAGGTCTATGTTCTTTTTTTCTTCTCTTTGATTTGCCTTTACTTTGCTTCGATTTGTTTAGGAAAACAAAATTAGGGCTGATATAATTTGGGTATCCTTGATTTAGGGAGGTTTATGGCGAGGTTAAAGAAGCTCTTAAGAAGAAAGAGCTCCCCTGAGTTTTACTTCTCACTTTGCTGTTAGCTCAGGTTTGTTCTCCGCCTTTCCTTGCAATTTGTCTTTGATTTGATTTGGTTTTAACAATTTGAATTGTTAAAAAAAATCACTTCAACAGTCAAGGGTTTTCACTCTGGGGCTCGATCGGTAGAGAGCGTAAAAGTCCAACTTCAAGCTATTGGAAGGAAGAGGAACAGCAGCAGACGAAGTCCTTGTCCTCCCAAAAGCGGCCGCATGTATGCTCGATCAATCAACTTCTTTTTAACTGAAGATTTGATGAACTTATATGTATTTTGAATTTAAGATAAGAAACTTGATTCTTCCTATGACTTTCTGGAATATTATTTGTTATGCTTTATGCAAAATTTTGTGAGTCTGCTGCGCTTGACATATATAATTTGTCATCTTTTGCTTGGTTAGGTTTGTTTTGCTAACGCTTTCCAGCGATTAGCCCTTTCTTCCTTTATCTGATTTGGAGCTTTTATCTGCTTTGGAGCTTTGCTTGCCAATTTGCACATATTTAATTTGAACAGATAACCGCATTCTGTGAATCTTATTTGCTGTGTTTTTTTTCTTGAAACTTGTAGAGTTAGCCCGGCTTTGTGTCTCTACAGAAACTTTGACAGAAATTCACCCTTGTTTAGGGTAAACCTCTGACTGCCTTAGAAGAGTTTTGGTTTGAGGATTTATTTTTGTGTGAAGTTGAACATAAAATATGTTCGCTTTCTTCATTATCTGGCTGCAGTGAGCCTTCTTTTTTTTCTTTTCTTTTTCTTTGATTTGGGGGCTTTGTTAGCCAGTTTGAACAGATTTGGTTTTCATGGGAAATCTGCTCTCTTTAATTTCAATTTCATCATTTGCAAGACTGACTACAATCAATTTGTTTCCTTTTGATTTGCTCAGTATTCTTGAATGAATTGATTAGTTTAGGAAAAAAAATCCAGCAGCATTTCGCCCTCTTTTAGGGCTATTGGATGATCACGAAACCAGACCCAGGAGAAACCCGCAAGCATCTCAAGGATGTGTTTCAGAGATCGAATTTGTGCAGCGATTGGACTCTCTCTTATTTTTTTCTTTTTTGACTGGCGATCCCAAATCCAAACCACAAGAGAAACCCGCACAGGGGTGGGTTTTAGGACCACGCGGATGATGATGTGAAAGAAACGCTACCTTGGATTCGTTCTCTTCCTCTTTGTGCTGTGTGTGTTTTTTTCTCTCTGGCTTTTTTTTGTTTTGCAGCCTCTTTCTTCTGTCGTGTGTCTCTTTTCAAAACTTTAGACTTGGCCATCTTTTACAGGGAGAAGGGGGAGCTCGGGATATATCTTGTTTCCTTTTAAGATATATTTTTTCCTTGCTCTGGCTGATCTTCTATCTTTTTTTTAAAAAAAAAACTGCCGATCTTTTTTTTTAAGACAGAGAGACATCCTTATTTACCCCATTCACTTATCTCTTTTGCTAACTTCTTTTAACCAGCCACATTATTAGATTAGAGTGATGAGGATTGGGCTGTCTTTTAGAAGTCTTTTTTTTTTGGGCTGCCCTCTAGTTTAAAAATACCCATGTGAGTATTTTGTTAAAACCCACTAATTTGACTCTATTTTACTTTTGCAGATTTGAACAAATAGCCGGGCTAGCGTTGGATTTCGAGAGACTCGCCATTCAAGTGACGGAATTTGTACTCTCGACAGCTTAATAATATTATATATATATATTTTATTGTATGCTCAACTATCGTATTAAATTTGTATACTTTAGTTTATGAGCTTGTAATACGCTAAAATGATGTATTTGATATGAAACACATTTTGCGCACTATTTACTTATTTGTAATTATTATCACCCAACTTGTACTCACATTTGATATACGAACTATCACGTAAAAGCTTTCACGAAAATAATCCCATGAGTGTATATTGGTGACCTTTAACGGAAAAAAAAAAAGAATTTTTACACCCAAACAGATGCCCCCGAACTTTGAATTTGTGAGAAGTTTGTTGAACAGATTCAAAGTTCGCCCTTGATCTTTTGACCACATTTGATTTGGTCTTTGACAAAGAATAAAACAGAGCTTACATGCGGGGTGCTTTGTCCTGACTAGGTGTGATCTTCGCACGATGACCAACACAATTTTGATCATCATTGGTCAGTCTCGAGACAGTACACTTGTATTCCCATTGAAAGGGGAAAATTGGTGTTGTTTTTTTTTTTGGGGGGGGGGGCTGCATCTAGCATTCTTGACTAGCTAGATTGCCTACGTACCCTCTTTATGAGGGATCAAGCCATTCGTAGTTCATTTTAGACACCCTTTTCTTCACATATACGACAGGGCGCTTCAGTTTCGGACCAACTTCAGATCCACACTTCTGGTTTCGTTGAACTGAGATCTTTTTTTTTTACCGCATCACTCAAATCATCTGGGCCCACCTTCTAGAAAGGGTTTCCCAGACGCTTCGACTATCATTTGCGAACCCTTTTTTGCGACTAAATTTGACATGTTTTGGTTGTCAAACGTCCTACGTACTCCTTATTGGAGATCAAGTCATGACGTAGTTCTGGGCACTTTAACTCTCGAGGCTTTACGTGAAATATTTCTTCACGAATTTCCCATTCACGCAGGAGTATACCATTTCGCCTTCTGCATCTGAGAGCTCATATGCTCCTTTAGGGAAAACTTTGGCCACCACATAAGGACCTTCCCATTTTGCTTCAAATTTTCCTTGGGACTTTCGATTGATAACAATTGGTCGTCTGATGGTAAGGACCAAGTCACCAACAACGAATGAGCGAAATTTGACCCGCTTATTGAATGCCCCAGCCACTTGGGCTTGGTAGATTTCAAGTTTCTGTTGCGTCGCTAGCCGGTGCTCATCCAATGCTTTGAGCTCGGTCAAACGAATCTTAACATTCTCTTCCGGGTCGGTGAGCTGAACTGCAACTCTGAGAGATGGCAACTGAATTTCTAAAGGTAGAACAGCTTCGGACCCAAAGACTAAGTTGTAAGGCGTACAACCAGTCGATGTTCGTGTTGTTGTCCGATAAGCCCATACCATAACGCCTCCGGTAACCGTTCATGCCAATCTCTTTTGGATTTTGACACCATCTTTTTGAGGATCTTGCATAGCACTTTATTAAATGCTTCAGCTTGACCATTTGATGACGGGTTATAGCTCGATGAGAAGCTATGCTTAAACCCAAACTTCTCGCTCAACTTCACCAACATTTGATTTTTAAAGTAAAGAGCATTGTCTGAGATGATTTTTGAAGGAACTCCATATCGATAGATCAAATGAGTCCTTATGAAGTTAGCGACTTCCTTAGGTCCCACTTCTTTCAATGGTATGGCTTCAGCCCATTTTGAGAAGTAATTTATAGCGGCTAGAATGTACTGGTGCCCTCGAGAGGACGATGGCTTTATACAGCCGACAACGTCGAGACCCCATGCATTAAATGGCCATGATAAATTAGTCGGGTGCAACAATTGAGGGGGTTGGTGTAACACGGGTTTAGGATCTTCTGTGGTCCCCAAGTTGATCTCTTGTAGCTTGTCAATGGTGGCTTGACCACCATCTTCCATTTCTGGTGGAGTAGGTTAGACCACATTGAGAAAATCTTGAGGATCTTCGTTTGGTTCACTCCTTGTACAGGTCAACACCATATTCACTTCTTCTGTTTGAGCATGCATGGGATCTTCGGATTCGCAAGTGGGAGCTTTCGGCTCCTTCAACTTCCACTTTCTGGTCTTCTTGGTGTTGGCCCTCTTGTTCTTAGGCGCGTTAACTCTTTCAAGCCTCTCGAACACAGTCACTCTCGGAGCACTTGTCTCAAGTCTCTCGAAGACCGAGACTCGAGGTGCATTTGTCGTGTCTTGTAAGAACATATTTTGCTCTTGGTTTGTAGGGTCATAGGCTCCAAGACTTTAGCAAACAATAACTCCCCCTCTTGAGAGATTTGTAGATCCTCCATCGAGATCTTATTTAGGGATTTCTGCGAGGCTTTGCTTTTCAACGGAGGTCTTGTCGCCTTAACCTTGACTATCTTACCATGCTTTGAAGAGACCTGCTTGACTGGTGCCTTAGAAGACTCACCCTTGAACACCACCCTTACATTTTCATTTCTTTTATCTCTGAAGTGTCTTTGAATGACCAACTTCTTCTTTGGAACAGACTGGTCAATCTTGCGAAGAGGACAAGTGTAGCTTGTCATTAAGGAGTGCATAGCCTTCTCTGCTGCACTCAATGGCTTCTGGCCGGGCTGTCTCTTATCCTTGGGCGTGTACTTGAATAACACTTTAGGATGTGTCTCTGGCTCTTCCGTTCTACGGACAAGGGATACTCTGGGCAATGAGGTCTCTGGTGAGGTGGTTACTTCCTTTTGAGGATTTGCACTTTTACCCTCTCTTTTCACTTCTACATGTGGATTTGGATTGGGGGCGCTGTCTTATAGAACTTGGCATCTGCGTAATTAACGTTTTCCCCTTGAAAAGGATCGCTATCGCCACGGATAGTCCTTTCGTTTCCGTTTTCATCGGTGTACTTCAAGCACTGATGAAGTGTAGAAGCGATCGACTTACTGGCATGGAGCCATGGTCTCCCAAGAAAAGCGTTATAGGAGGTTCCAACATCAATGACATGGAACAAGGCATCTTTATAGAGATAATCTAGTACCACCTTTAAAGCAATGGCACCCAAAGCTTTTTGACCCACCTGGTTGAAACCTTGAATGGTGAGTAACGTAGGTGATAGATGATCGACCGTCAACCCCATAGCCTCCAGAACCCGTAAGGGTAATAGGTTCACTATGGATCCACAATCCAATAGGATTCTGTTGAGTTTTGTGTCTCCGATCATACCTGTTACATATAAGGGTCTATTATGATCGATATTCCCTAAATGGAGGTCTCCGTCGGAGAATGTTACAGATGCCATGCATGACGCACATTGAGATGAAGTGGGAAAAGTCACCTCATCAACCTCAACTTGATCCACTTGGTCTTTGTAATCTTCTGGATCCATGAGGGCTTGAATCAAGGCTTTTCTTAACTCAGTGGACATTTGCAATGCATCGTATACACTTAAGCATGCTGGAATGTGCTTTAAATGGCCGATCACGTCGCACTTCACTTGCTCCTTGAAAGAAGCTTTACGAAGCAACATAGGCCTTCGTGGCGCGACATCTTTTGGGCAGATGCCCCAGTTTCCTGGTCTTTCTGACTCAATGTGGGAGCCTCATTTTCAACCACCTCTTCAAAATTTGCAGCGTTTGAGGTCTCACCGACAAGTGGCCCCCTCCCTTTCCCTTTTTCCTTAGGCTTAGGAGGTGGCAAATTTCTTCCCGAACGAAGAGTAATCTCATCAACCTCTAGCTCTTCTTCTTCAACTGTTTCGGCCTACGTGGCCATACAGCATTGGACAACTTCTTCTTCCCAAAATGACTCCTCTTCGGAGGAATCATTTTCGAGGAGCTCTTTAGGAATAAAGTCCTTAAGAGTGATCTTTTGGCGTACAGGCTGAGTGTACTCCTCGTCAGAATCATCTTCTGATTTCTTCTTCTTCTTCTTGCTTTTCTTTTTCTTGTTTTGCTTCTTGGGCTTTCTACCAATCATTCTGAAGCCCGTAGGTCCGCCGTGTCGGGTACTCTTTGGATGAGACTTTTTCCGACTTAGACAAACCTGCCATTTAGAATCATTCTCACCATCTCCATCATGTGAAAACGATTCTTCGATGTTTGACTGCATTAAGACCTCATATAAGGTCGGGCAACCTGGTTCTTCCCTTGGCATGTTAGGATATGCCCAAATAGTGCGCACTTTGTCACGTATCTGAAACTGTACTGGGACTGCCTTTGGGGGCAATGACACGGTAGGGATGTCATTTGGTGAAGGAATAAACTCAACCTCTTCTACTACGAAGATGGGGTTTGATGAAGCCGTCGGGCCTTTTGAGCATGCCCCTTCGATTTCGATTTCCCCCTTTTTGATCATCCTCTCCATGATGTCTTTGAACACATAGCAGTCTTCGAGAGGATGACTAACAATCCGATGATAAGGGCAATACTTTAGATCACCCGTTTTGTTAGCCTCTTTTGGCCTCTTTGGCTCGGGGAGTGACAACATTTTTGCAGCTATTAACTCATTGAATATCCCCCTTACATCCTCATCGTCAAAGGGATACTTCTTCTGCTTCCTCTCCTCGAGAGATAGTATTTTAGCAGGCTCTCTGGTTTGCGCCTTCTCTTGTGCCTTGGAGTTGCTCCCCGAGGATTTTCCTTGAGGCTTGATGAAAGTAGCCATGGACTCTCCTTTCTTTACGGGCTTTTTATTGTCCTCCCTCCTTCCTTCATTAATTTGAGGTCGGTTCGTTGTAAGCTTGCGTCGAGCCAGTTGTCACTGAACATTGCAAGCTTTGGAAACCAAGGCATCAAAAGCACGAGGCTCTGCACTACCAACATGAATTGCAAGCTCTGGAAGTAGATTGTTGACGCACATCTGCACACACGCTTCTTCGCTCAATTTCTCTGAGCATTGTAGTCTCAAACTTCTCCACCTTGCGATGAAGTCATTAGCTGACTCATTTGACCTCTGTTGGGTGTTTGCCAAGTCCATAATGGAGACTCTGGCTTTCGAGCTCACAAATTGAGCCAAAAACTCTTTTTGTAAGTCATCCCATGTCTGGATAGACTCTGGCTGAAGCTGTGTGTACCAAGTGAAGGCTGACCCTCGTAATGACTGGACAAACTGCCTGATCAATAGGGGACTACTTAGGGCAGTTTCTCCACATGCCGAGTAAAAGTGGGCCAAGTGTTCACGAGGTGACCCGTTAATCCCATCGAATTTATCAAAGTTTGGCCTTTGATAATTCGGAGGAAATGGGATGGCATCAAACTCTGCGGGATAAGGCTTTCTGTAGCCAATCATAGGCGGACTTTGGGAGATCTTGAACTCTCGGATCCTTTGAGCGATCCATTCCTTTATTTCTTGAGGAGAGATAGAAGCACTGCTTTCTCCTGTGTTGGGAGTCTCTTGCCTGATCTCTGAATTTCTCTCTTGCCCGTTCTCCGAATTTTGCTGTTGGAGTTGGTCCATGAGCAATTTAATTTGAGCGTCCCTCTCCTCTAGCTTCTTTTGTAATTCCTGGAGCTGCTCTTCAGTGCTTGTTGCCCCAGTCACTAGAACTGGCATGCTTTCGACTTCTTCTTCAGAGCCATCAGATGATCCACCTTCGCTTACAACCAGCGGAAAATCCTCTTCTTGAAACAGAGAAGTAGAGTCCCCGTATAATGGGGAATTTTGCTTTTCTTCTTGAACCATTTCTTGGTTCGACGATTGGGTTGTCACTGCAGCATATGACTCGGCCTTAGACATAGACCTTGTCACCCGCCGCTCACATTTCTCAAATTGGTTGGGGAGCGACGTTGATTTCTCGGCTATAGGCATACCCTTTCCTTTCTTCTGGGCTTGAGAAGCCTTAGATGTCTCCTTTTGAGGCTTGGCCAGATTTGGTACCCCGACCTCTGGAACCTTGGCCCTTTGAGCCTTCACAGTTGAGGATATTGCCTCCGAATCCTCATCGGAATAGGAGGTAACCAGAACCTGGACTACATTGTCCATGTCGACAGGGATAGACCCAAAGAGGATTTTCCTTGGGCTATCGAGAAGATCCTTGGCAGCTCTCCACAATGTTGCATTGGCCTGTTCCAAAGCAGGGGAACGAGCCAATTTGCAAAGCGCTCCACTCTTTCCGCGTTGGGAACCACATTTGCGTCCCCTCCTCTTGCGAGTCTTGTTTTCCTTCTTTGCCTCATTCACAGCCGGCTTTGAAACCTTCACTGGGTTACCATTTCTCTTGATAACCCGAATGATTGGCCCACGAGCAGTCTTAGGGGTGGGCTCATTTCCGCCGGCTACGTCTTCCTGGATGGCCTCAAAGCTGTTGTTAGTTGGGATCTTAGCCATGATGGATTCCCTGGTCACATCAAATTGAACCTTGAATGACCTCCTTCTCACCCAGCGACCGCCCTCCACGAGGAAAGTTGATGGCAGTTCGTTGAAGTTGATCATAACCCTTGGTGCCATTTCCTGATAACAAAAAGAAATGGGCAAACATTAGTATCAACACAACTAAGAGATGAAAAGGCAAAAAGGGTCCCACTGGGCGTGCCAAAAATATGTTGAACAAAAATGCGCGAATAATTGCAAAACATATTTTATTTGATTTTTTAGAATTTGAGTTCGACCCCTTTTGGTTATCCTCTTGATTCGAAGTTGTATCGACACCAAGACTTGAGTGGTTTTGGTGATTTGGGCAGCACCCGAATTTGAACGGGTTGCATACGTATCTCTTGGAAGAGAATCAAGCCTTACGTAGTTCAGAGTGTTTCAATTTATTTAATTTTTGGGTTTGGTGATTGAACCCGACGAGCTTGGTCATGTGGCCTACGTACCCGTTTGGAACGGGATCAAATCACCCGTAGTTCTTTTAAGAACAAATCTAATTTGATTTGAGATAGAAAACTGAATCCAATATATATTGAATTTTAATATCCGACTTCCTACGTAGCTCATCAAAGAGTATCAAGTCTTCACGCAGTTCTTTTTAGAACTGATTTAATTTTTTTTGGTTTGACGATTGAACCTGATGAGCCTTAGCTTTATGTCAGGTGGCCTACGTATCCGACAACTCGGTATCAAATCGAGCGTAGTTCATTTAAGGAACAAATGGTTTAATTTAGTTAGACTTTGACCTCCTTTTCATTTAAAAGAGAATTTAGAGGTCGACGACTGTACCCAATATATATTTTAGAATTTAATATCGGGTTACCTACGTAGCCGATAAGAGGCGTAAAGTCTTTACGTAGTTCTATTGTAGAACTGTTTGAATTTGGGGACATTTAATTTAGGTTGACTCCGTTTTCTTTTTTCCTCGTTTAGAAGTCAATTTTGAGATCGACCCACTAGAATAAACTGGCAATGAAATTTTACGAGCTTGACTTTATGATTTTGTCAAAACTAATTTCGAATAAGTGTCAATTATAATTCTTATATTTTAGTGGGTCGGTTTCGCAATTAAGCAAAATTCTCACAATTTTACGAACATGTATGTATATGTACGTATGCATACGTTACTTTTGTTTTGCTCTATTTGTTTTTAAATGCAAAACCGATTCAACGAGTTCGGCCCATTTTTTTTATTATAAAGCCCGTTCCCCTTTTTTTTTAGGCCAAGGCCCGGATTTGTTTACCCAGCCCACTTTCAAGTTACAAAATTCAACCCTTATTCATTTTGTTTTAGGAAAAATGATCGAAAATAATACCAACTATCGGGAGTGAAACAAAAATAATACGAACTTTCAAAATCACAAATTCATATACAAACTATACCCTATTAAACCAATATTAATACAATGTCCATAGTTTGCAAATAGAAAATTAATTTGGACTTAATACATAATAAATAAGAAATTTTGGTATCCAATTGTAATGTTTACCTTCAACTGAAATGAAATATTCATCATCATCTTCCGGAGGTTAGTCTCTCTCTACCCGAATGATTGCCATCCAATGCTCACAAGCCAATTTTAGGGAAACAAAATAAAATCTCAAAACGCCCAAATATTGACCAAGAACACCGCAATCTAGAAACGATGGAAAAAACAATTAAGAAAATGGCAATTCAACTTAGGGTTACTTTAAACAAAATTGGGTAGTAGAGATGAAGAAATTCGAAACCCACAAATTGATTTGTTGTTGTGCTTGTTGTTCTACCCAATATTAAAACCCCTCCCTCCTCTCCCAGTTAATCATTTATAGCCTTATAGGGTTGAACTTTTACCTCTGGTGGAGATACATACAACAGGGGAACTATCAATAGCAATTAGGATTGGGATTAAAATTAAACTAAAGGAAACTGAAATTGGGATTACAAATAAAATTGGGATTGGATTCGGATGAAGATGAATGAACAGTAAGGGGTTTCTTTGTTCTCTTCTTCTGGAGGATGATACGGAGTAATGTTTATTCTCAAAGTTTACAATTAGATACCAAAGTTTCTTATTTATTATTTAATAAGTCACAATTAATTTTTTATTTGCAAAATATGGACATTGTATTAATATTGGTTTAATAGAGTATAGTTTGTATATGAATTTGTAATTTTGAAAGTTCGTATTATTTTTGGTTCACCCCCAATAGTTGGTATTATTTTCGGTCATTTTTCCTTTGTTTTAATGACAGCAATGACGTTATTTCCCTCGGCTGATTCAAGAACGAGACCCGCATAGGCGCATAGTTGTTCGTCTGTCTTCTGCTCGTCAATCAGTGACCGCCCGACAGTTTGGGATTCGGGCAATCGGAAGAGAGAGCAGAGGAAGGAGATGGCAGGGGACACGAGCCTGAGTCACCAGTCACAACTCTGATCCCTTTCATCAGGTGCGTTTTAAAGGGTTTGTTTCCAATTCCGAATTTCACCCCAAATTTGGTTTTCAATCCAATATTTAGGTGATTGTTGGTCTAGATTTTAGCTACCCCAAGAATCCCCTTTCAATTTAGTGCTTAATTTTCAGACCCGATTGATTTTCCCCCAAATTGTGATTTTAGGATTTTCAAAATTGGGATTGATTGACAACGGCTTGCTCCGTTTCTTCATTCACACGCCCTTCTAATGGACCCCTTTAATTTCTTGATTGATTTTTTTTTTGTGCTTGCAATTTCCCAGGTTGTAATTTGGGAGTTTCTCGGTTTGGGCAGTCGAAGGAGGAGGTGAACTTGAGGTCAGGGGAGGCGGAGAAGAAATCAGAAGAGAAATGGTGTGGAGCTCTCAGACATTCGGGGGCCTCTGCAACTGAAAACAACAGTCAGGTCTATGTTCTTTTTTTCTTCTCTTTGATTTGCCTTTACTTTGCTTCGATTTGTTTAGGAAAACAAAATTAGGGCTGATATAATTTGGGTATCCTTGATTTAGGGAGGTTTATTGCGAGGTTAAAGAAGCTCTTAAGAAGAAAGAGCTCCCCTGAGTTTTACTTCTCACTTTGCTGTTAGCTCAGGTTTGTTCTCCGCCTTTCCTTGCAATTTGTCTTTGATTTGATTTGTTTTTAACAATTTGAATTGTTAAAAAAAATCACTTCAACAGTCAAGGGTTTTCACTCTGGGGTTCGATCGGTAGAGAGCGTAAAAGTCCGACTTCAAGCTATTGGAAGGAAGAGGAACAGCAGCAGACGAAGTCCTTGTCCTCCCAAAAGTGGCCGCAGGTATGCTCGATCAATCAACTTCTTTTTGACTGAAGATTTGATGAACTTATATGTATTTTGAATTTAAGATAAGAAACTTGATTCTTCCTATGGCTTTCTTGAATTTGATTTGTTATGCTTTATGCAAAATTTTGTGAGTCTGCTGCAGTGTTGCGCTTGACATATATAATTTGTCATCTTTTGCTTGGTTAGGTTTGTTTTGCTAACGCTTTCCAGTGATTAGCCCTTTCTTCCTTTATCTGATTTGGAGCTTTTATCTACTTTGGATCTTTGCTTGCCAATTTGCACATATTTAATTTGAACAGATAACCGCATTATGTGAATCTTATTTGTTGTGTTTTTTTTTTCTTGAAACTTGTAGAGTTAGCCCGGCTTTGTGTCTCTGCAGAAACTTTGACAGAAATTCACCCTTGTTTAGGGTAAACCTCTGACTGCCTTAGAAGATTTTTGTGTGAAGTTGAACATAAAATATGTTCGCTTTCTTCATTATCTGGCTGCAGTGAGCCTTCTTTTTTTTTCTTTGATATGGGGGCTTTGTTAGCCAGTTTGAACAGATTTAGTTTTCATGGGAAATCTGCTCTCTTTAATTTCAATTTCATCCTTTGCAAGGCTGACTGCAATCAATTTGTTTCCTTTTGATTTGCTCAAACCGTTTGCAACTTGTATGCTTGAATGAATTGATTAGTTTAGGGAAAAAATCCAACAGCGTTTCGCCCTCTTTTAGGGCTATTGGATGATCACGAAACCAGACCTAGGAGAAACCCGCAAGCATCTCAAGGGTGGGTTTCAGAGATCGAATTTGTGCAGCGATTGGGCTCTCTCTTATTTTTTTCTTTTTTGACTAGCGATCCCAAAACCAAACCACAAGATAAACCCGCAGGCATCTCAGGGGTGGGTTTTAGGACCACGCGGATGATGATGTGAAAGAAACACTACCTTGGATGCGTTCTCTTCCTCTTTGTGCTGTGTGTGTTTTTTTCTCTCTAGCTTTTTTTTTGTTTTGCAGCCTCTTTCTTCTGTCGTGTGTCTCTTTTCAAAACTCTAGACTTGGCCATCTTTTATAGGGAGAAGGGGGAGCTCGGGATATATCTTGTTTCCTTTTAAGATATATTTTTTCCTTGCTTTGGCTGATCTTCTATCCTTTTTAAAAAAAAAACTGCCGATCTTTTGTTTAGACAGAGAGACATCCTTATTTACCCCATTCACTTATCTCTTTTGCTAACTTCTTTTAACTAGTCACGTTATTAGATTAGAGTGATGAGGATTGAGCCGTCTTTTAGAAGTCTATTTTTTGGGCTGCCCTCTAGTTTAAAATAACCCAGGTGAGTATTTTGTTAAAACCCACTAATTTGACTCTATTTTAATTTTGCAGATTTGAACAAATAGTCGGGCTAGCGTTGGATTTCGAGAGACTCGCCATTCAAGTGACGGAATTTGTACTCTCGATAGCTTAATAATATTATATATATTTTTTATTGTATGCTCAACTATCGTATTAAATTTGTATACTTTAGTTTATGAGCTTGTAATACGCTAAAATGATGTATTTGATATGAAACTCATTTTGCGCACTATTTACTTATTTATAATTATTATCACCCAACTTGTACTCACATTTGATATACGAACTATCACGTAAAAGCTTTCACGAAAATAATCCCATGAGTGTATATTGGTGACCTTTACCGGAAAAAAAAATGAATTTTTACACCCAAATAACAGCGATAAGACTGTTCTGGATGCAATGCAGATGAAGTCAGAGTTCGGGTGGACAGATAGGAGCATGGACGCCATGTGCGTACACATTGCTCGTATGTTGCCGAAAGGACATAAACATCCAACTGATGGAGCGACGATGAAGAGTGTGATTAGGGACCTTGCATTTGGGTACGAGCCGATCGACGCTTGTGAGTATAACTGTGTACTATTTCGCAAACAGTACGCAGAGCTCAAAGCGCGCCCCAAGTGCCACACACCTAGGTGGTATACTAGGGAGGGTAGGAAAGGCAAGGTTCCCAGGAAGGTTCTCCGGTACTTTCCCTTAACCCCTAGACTAAAGAGATTGTTCATGGAGCCGAACATTGCAAAGGCTATGCGATGGCATGGTGAGCGAGTGGGAGATGTAGAATGGTTGAAACACCCATAAGATGGTGAGGCATGGAAACAATTCAACAAAACCTACCCGGATTTTTCTGAAGACATCAGAAATGTAAGACTTGCACTTGCAACCGATGGATTCCATTTGGGAATCAGTCAACCCTCCATAGCACATGGCCTGTCATAGTCATGCCATACAACTTGCCTCCGTCGATGTGCATGAAGAAGGAATTCAACATGTTAGCGTTGTTGATTCCGAGACCTAAGTCTCCAGGAAAGTGTCTCAGTGTGTTTATGCAGCCGTTGATCGATGAGTTTTGGCACTTATGGGGGACTGGAGTATATACTGTTGATCGATACTCAAGGTCCACTTTCACGATGAGAGCAGCAGTGTTGTGGACTATAAGCGACTTTCCTGGCTTGGGGATGTTGGCTGGAGCTACGACGAAGGGGTATAAAGCCTGCCCTATTTGCTTGGATGGTACTGCTGCAACGCATGAACAGGGGAGAATGGTTTACAATGTCCACCGTAGATGGCTTCCACCAAACCACCCGTGGCGAATCGATGGTATGGCGTTCAACGGAAGTGAAGAACACATAACACGTCCTTATTCTTGGAGTGGGGAGCAAATTCTTGGACAGATCGATAAGTACGAGAACCACCTCTCTCGTCACTCTCTTTTCCCTTTTCATACATTTCAATTATGTCCACATCATTATGTTTCCATATGTTCCAACAGGATCAACTTCCCCGTCCTCAGCTCGCACCCTGCTTTCAAGGCCCCATACAATGTGACTAACAGAATGTGTTGGACCAACAAATCCGAGTTATGGAGATTGCCGTATTGGCATTACATTAGAGTTAGACATGCACTTGATGTTATGCACATCGAGAAGAACGTCTTCGACAACATCATCGGCACTACTCTTAGCATAGAAGGGAAGACAAAAGATGGTCCCAAAGCTCGAGCCGCATTGCAGCAGAGAGGGGTGCGGAGAAGCCAGGCGCAGAGGAGAGATGGAACTCTCCCTCATGCGCCATTCCTGGTGAAACGGGAGGACATACCAGATATATTCGAATGGTTCGGTGTAGTGAAGTACCCCCATGGGTATGCTGGATCTTTGCACAACAAGGTCAACATTACAGAGAGAAAGTTCCACGGCCTAAAGACCCATGACAATCATGTTATGTTTCAACGTCTTTTTCCCATTGTTGTCCGTGCATACCTGTCGTTGGGTGTTGCCAAGACTTTGGGTGCGCTAGCGAAATGGTTTCAGAAATTATGTGCCAAAGAGGTGAGGAAGGAGGATGTACACCAGATGGAGGATGATATAGTTCAGATTCTGTGCAGACTGGAGATGATTTATCCCCCACACTTTTTCACAATCATGGTACACCTTCTAGTTCACCTACCGCAACAAGTGCTAGAAACTGGACCAGTGCATTACACCTGGATGTACCCAATAGAAAGGTATGCTACTTATAGATTAAATTCATCTCACAATTACACGTGCATTATACCTGCATTAAACTTCTTCCTCTGTTTTCTAGGCAACTTGGCAAATATAAGGCTCAAGTGAAGAACTACTGTTACCCGGAGGGAAGTATTTCCGAGCGTTACATTTTAAACGAATGCTATGGAGGAGTTGAGCTATGATATTTCTGTCGTTTCAATCCTCATGCGTCCTCACGGTGAAATCATGAGAGAAAGGTTAGGAGAACCTATGATTGCAGAGGCTCACTGGCAGGTTTTAACCAACTGCAAGGAAGTTGAGTTCTACTTGACATCGCATGAGAATTTGTATAATGAGGCTTACCCGGAGTATGAAGAAAGGGACCGTAGAAGAGATTTTCTCAGTTATTTCTACCCATGGGTAAGAACGACCGTGATGTTTTATTGATCAAATTGCATGTTTTTTTTCCCAAAACTGAACTGTAACATGTTATGTTGTATAGGTTTCTAAGTTTCACAGAGATGGAGACACCTTCCTAAAACCGGAGGTTCTGAACTTGGCAAAGGGGTCACTACAATGCAAACTGTATTGGGCCTGTTCTGTCAATGGGGTGAAGTTTGTGGCATGGGACAAAGACAAAGATTTGAGAACACAAAATTCAGGGGTGATGGTGGAAACTTCAGACGCTAAGTACTATAGGGTACTTGAACAAGTGGTTGAACTAATATACGCTACTTGTATGCCGGTTGTGTTGTTTAAATGCAAGTGGTTTGACATCGACCCTGAAAATAGTGGAAGCACCAAGGTAGATATGGGTTTGATCTCTGTGGACATGAACAACAGTTGGTATGAGGATTCCCCGTTTTGTCTTGCACGCTCGGCGAGGCAAGTGTTTTACGTGGATGATCCAAAGGCGGGTGATGCTTGGAAAGTAGTTAATGTGATGTCCCATAGAAGCGTGTATGATCCTCAAACTCTAGCAACTCGCGGAGATGATCTTACCAATGAGGTGGAAGAACCTTATCAGGAGCTTGGCCCGGACTATTTCGATAATTTTAACCTCGTCGTTGATCTTGAAATGGAGGAAGAAGAAGAAGAAGAAGATGATGATGAGGATGAAGATGAACAAGAGGAGGAAGTCGACGAAGAGGATGACGAAGATGAAGATGACGATGACGAAGTGAGTGATAAGAACGAAGGTTGAAAATGCGCTCGGACTCCATAAATCGCAGTTTGTAATCGTTGGTTTTGTATGACATGGCGGTTAATTTCGTATGTGTATGACATGGTTGGTATAATGGCTTGTGAGAGTTTTTTTTTTGTGCAATTTGTCATTAAGTTAAGGTAAACAGGGTAATAGCACATGCAAAGTGCTTTTTTTAAAACTCTGCATATTTTCAAGCGACGAACTTATTATTTGTCCGTCGCCTAATACTATTCAGCAGACGAACTTATTTTGAGTACGTCTCTCCAATGAAAAATTGAATTCCCTCCTAAATTTCACATTTTGGCTCGAATAATATTAGATTTCACCCTCAGCCGACGGAATTGTTTTTAGGTCGTCGCCTGAATGAAATGTTATTCCCCCCCTTAATTTTCAACGAAAAATTGAACTGCCGCCAAATTCTTAGCCGACGACAGTTGTTATTTTTGTCCGTACGTAACTACACTCGGACTCCTCCCCTGAACCCCTAGCCCCAAATCAATTTCAATTCTCCTTCGTCTCTCTCTCATCACCTCTCTCTCTGTTCGATCTCTCCTTCGTCTCTGACCTCTCCTCCGTTCTCCAACCTCTCCTCCGTCCCCTCCCTATCCTTCGTCTCCTCCCTCTCGTCCCTCCTCCGCCTTTGAAAACCCTAATCTCCAATCCCTCTCAATCATGCCTCCAAAATCCCGGCTTGTGCAGTCTCACCTGAAGGGGAAGAGGAGGCCATCCTCGTCTACTCCGGCCCTGATTCCTCCACCACTACAACGATAGGAGCCCTCATCCTCTCCCTCGAACTCAGCGGCTTCAGTGCCTCCGGCCCCGAATCCTCCACCACTGTAAAGACAGGAGTCAACTCCCACTCCCACTCCCTCTGCAAACCCGGCCCCGACTCCTCCTGCTTCAGCGACTCCGGCTCCCTCTCCCACTCCCTCTGCAAACCCGGAGCCACCTCCTCTCCTCTCTCTGTCCAATGAAAACCCTGGGCCATCCACGGCCATCGTCGGTGCCAACCCAGTAGCTGGGTCATCAGCCGAGGGCCCTCACTCCATTCGTTGTCGCGGTGAGCACCCTCTCCCTCTGTCAAATTAGATTTAGGGTTTCAATTGTATAAGGATTTAGGGTTTTAAGCTAGATAATCAAATTGATTGAAAGAGTTAGGATTAAATTGATTGAAAGAGTTAGGATTGCAAGACTTAGGGTTAAATTGATTGAAAGAGTTAGGATTGAAAGACTTAGGGTTAAATTGATTGAAAGACTTAGGGTTCAATTGATTAAAAAGACTGCATTTGATATGTTCTTAGGACACAACCCTTAACAGTGAACATGTTGTGGATGAATGGATTGAAAGAGTTAGGGTTTCAATTACTTTACCAGTGAACATGTCAAATTAATTGAAAGAGTTAAGAATAAATTGATTGAAAGAGTTAGGTTTGAAAGACTTAGGGTTAAATTGATTGAAATACTTAGGGTTAAATTGATTACAAAGACTGCATTGTAGGTAAGTATCGTACCATCAATCTTTAATAGTGAATATTTTGTGGATGAATTGTAGGTAAGTATCGTACCATCAAGAGTCACAAAACAACACTCATGAAGGTGGCAGTGGAGAAGAAGCTCAAGATCGAGTGGTCCTGCTTTCACAAAGGGCCTGACCTCAAGGAGTTGTATAACACCTTTGTCCGAGACATTGGGCTGTCAGGGACAAAGTGCCGATGCTTGCATCAACATGGAGCAAACTAACAAAGGAGCAACAGGCCCCCGTAAGGGATTACTTGGATGTGGGTAACTTCTTTGTTACAGTTTTATAGTTATACATTTGCACATTACTTTTCATTATACAGTTATACAATTGAGTTCATTTGAGTTATGGTTACTGTGTTACTTGTTTTTCTAAACATTCATTTGAGTTATGGATTACTTGCACACTTGTGTTGCCTTCATTTGACATGTGTTGCCTTCATTTGAGTTACTTGTTTTTCTAAACATTTGAGTTCATTTCTAAACATTCATTTGTCTAGATTTCTCATATGGATTACTTGCACACTTTTGTTACTTGCGTTGATTTTCTGATATGGATTACTTTCACATGTGTTGCCTTCACTTATTTTTCTATATTGACTGAAATTAAATATAAGAAATGTTTTGCCTTCATTTGAGTTCATGTGTTGCCTTAATTTATGTATGCACATAAATTAAATATAAGAAATGCAGTTGTGTTGTATTTTTTCATGTGTTGCCTTTATATTTATATGTGTGTTGCCTTTATATGTGTTGTGCTGTATATATTTTCATGTGTTGCCTATTGAGTTCATGTGTCTAGATTTTCATTTGTCTAGATTCATTTGTCTAGATTTTCTGATATGGATTTCTGATATGGATGTGTAGATGTACTATGAGATTGACCCTGCAGTTGACGTATACGTGGAGAAGAAGAGCGGCAAAGCATATGGGGCTTGGAAGTATGACTGTCATCAACACTTCCTGGAGTGGGGGGGCGAGGACATACCACTTGAGTTTGTCGCGCGCCCTGACCAGTGGCGGTTCTTGATCAGTGACTTCACAGACAAAGCGAGCATGGTAATTTCTACATTATACACTTACTTATTTTTTGATTCGCCGTTGATCTTATTGTCTAACACTTGTGAATGACTTTCATTTTACAGGCCTTGTGTGAGTAAAACAAGCAAAACAGGACCAAGAACCCGAGCCCCATCAATCATCACAATGGGTCCAAGCCCCTTAGCTTCCGAGCAGAAGAGCTGATTGTCAAGGAAAAGCATCCGGCGGCATGGCTTCAGACAACCATAGAAGCCTGCAAGAAGTGTCAACATGCGAAGGACCGAGTGGTATATCCCCCTCAAACACCATCTAATTGTTTTTTGTTACTTTCTGTTGGGTACTCATTTACTTTCTGTTTTAGTTAATGTGTGTTTTTCTTATAAATAATGCATGTTATAGTAAATGTGTGTTTTACTTATAATAATGCATGTTTCTTATAAGTTTTTTTTTTTGTAATTTTACCTAAGTACTAAACCTATTACCTACTGATTTTAATAATGCATGTTAAGAAACCTATTACCTAAGTACTAAACCTATTACCTACTTATAATAATGCATGTTAAGAAACCTAAGTACTTATAATCAGTGTTATAAAAATCGCGCCTAGGTGCTAGGCGGAAGGGGACCTAGGAATTTTTAAGCCTAGGCGGCCCTCTAGGCGGAAATCTGCCTAGGCACCGCCTAGGCGCCGCCTAGACCCGCCTAGGCACCGCCTAGACCCGCCTAGGCGCCGCCTAGTCCCGCCTAGCCCGACGATTATTTAATTTTAGCTTTCGGGCATGTGATTAGTCAACTTAGGGTTTTTTTATCCCCCAAGTCGAGATATATTTGCTTTTGAGTCAAACCTATGGTTTTGAATTTTAGGAGTTTTAGAGTCGTTAGTCGGACACATACTTTTGCGTTTATCTACTTAAATGTTAGTTAAGCACCATAAATTTGGGTTTATGAGTGATATTATGGATTATTATTACATTATATGAATCATTGACATGTGTTATACGTTAAAAGATGATGAAATAATCAAGTTTGTCCTAAGTACGCCTAAGCGCTGCCTAGCCGCCTAGGCGCTAAGCGGTCACCCGCCGCCTAGCGGCCGCCTAGCGCCTTTTAGAACATTGCTTATAATAATGCATGTCTTTCATTATTCTTAACATGATTTTAATATAGAAAAATAAACCTAAGTACTCTAAACTATTAAACCTATTACCTACTGATTGTAATACATAAATGAAAGACATTCATTCTATAAATATAAACATGTTCAACATACTTAGGTTTCTTTGTCTATATTAAAATCATTCCTTCCTTTTATTATCTAACATGATCTGTATTAAAATGCATGTCTTTCATTATTCTGTGTGATATCTTTCATTTTTGCATTATAATCAGTAGGTAATAGCTTTAATATTTTAGAGTACTTAGGTTTCTTTTTCTATATTAAAATCATTCCATTCTTTTTTTTAGTGTTGTTACTCTAACATGATCTGTATTGCTTTCATTTTAGTCCTTCATGTTTGTTATGAATATGTTAAGAATAATGCATGTTAAGAATAATGCATGTATTTGTTTTCCTTTATTTCTGTTTTGTATCTATAAGTCTTTATAAGTTTCTGTTTCTTATATTGACTAGATTCCTTTGGTTTTACTTATAATAATGCATGTTAAGAATAATGCATGTCTTTCATTATTCTTAACATGTATAAAACTTATAGATACTGATGATATAATGCATATCTTTCATTATTCTTAACATGTATACTTATGTTGAACATGATATAATCAGTGGGTAATAGTTTAGAGTACTTTCATTATTCTTAACATGTATAAAACTTATAGATTCTTTTGGTTTTACTTATAATAATGCATTTCTTTCATTATTTCTTTTACTTTATTTCTGTTTGGTATCTTTCATTTCTGTATTATAATTAGTAGGTAATAGGTTTAATAGTTTAGAGTACTTAGGTTTCTTTTTCTATATTAAAATCATTCCGTTCTTTTTTTTAGTGTTGTTACTCTAACATGATCTGTATTGCTTTCATTTTATTTCTGTTTTGTGTCTTTTATTTCTATATACATGCTCTTTATAATTTTTTTCTATAAATATAAACATGTTCAGCATACTTAGGTTTATTTGTCTATATTAAAATCATTCCATTCATTATACTCATTTCAGCATGCATGTTCAGCATACTTACGTTTCTTTTATTTTAGTGTTGTTGGGTATACTTGATATGCATTGCTTTCATTATACTCATTTCTTATATTTATTTTTTGTGCACACATGAACTTGTAGGACAAAATAAAGGGTCGTCTTCAGGAGGTCCTCACTAGTGGAGAAGGACAAGCAAAAGCAGTAGACCCAAGCTAAATACCACCCCTCCCTGTCGAAGAACAAACCTGCATCATCTTGGAATGCCTTGGGGAAAGACGAGGAAGAGAAGTTCGAGGTATAGTATTACCCATGAATTTTATTTTTGTTTTACAATTTTCACAAGTTCATAACAAGATTTTACTTGTTATAATTCAATCCCACTCAGCTCGTATTATGTTTTCAATCTTTTTTTTAAAGGAATGGGTGGAGCTGGAGAGCGGCCTGCAAAGAAACGAGGGGGTCCATGGGCAGCAAGGGCTGCAGAGAGGGAGAAGGAGTTGGAGGAGGCAAATGATGAAATTGCAAGGTTGAATGAGAGATTTGCAACAGCTATGACAACAGCCACCCAAGCCCAGAGCAAGAATGAACAGCTGAAGGAGCGTATGGTCAGTATCGAGAAGGTCATTATGACCTTATTGGGTGGTCAGTCTAGCTCACAGCCCTCCGTCACCTCTTTGGTGTATACTCCTCAGGCATCCCACCATTCAGGTGGCCTTCCAACAACTTCTCCTCAGCCCTCCAACAATTCAGGTGCCCTTCAATCGGATTCTCAGCCCTCCCCCCAGCCGGAATAGGTAATGATGCCCTCCTCATATAACTTGTGGTTTGGTTTGGTTTTTTGTGAACTTGTGTAGTGTTGGGACAAACTTTTGGAACTTGTGTAATGTGGAGTTGGAACTTGTGTTGTCTGGACAATGTTTCTAACACTTTTGGAATGTTGGACAAGCTTTAGGGTATGGTTTAGGTTTTTAAATTGATGTGTGTTGTGTGTTTGTGTTGTGATTGTGTGTTGTTGTGTGTTGTTGTTGGTGATTGTGTGTTGTTGTTGAGTATGTTTGCCCATTTGAATAGGGGCACAAAATGTGCTATTAGGTACATTCCAACAGGGGGCACCTGCCCTACCAAATTTTATTTTTTTCAAATCAAAAGAATTCAGCCGATGAACAAACAATATTACATCGTCGTATTAATATATATAAAAAAATTTTAACACTTTCAGGCGACAAACATAAATGAAACTCTGGTCTCCGGGATACTCCAGCGACGGACATACAATTGAGAACACATCTTTGGACTTCACTCAGGAGACGAAATCATTTTATATCCGTCTCCTGAAACGATCTAGGCGACGAAACACATAGGACAGGGTCGTCGCCTGGATTCTTTCATAGCATCCCATAAATTATGTGCACGGGCTCCCGCGACGAACATATGAAACCAAATCCATCGCCTGAGTCTTAATGGACGGGCTTGGATGGCCCTTGGCTTCTGACAACATCATGAGTCGACGAAAATTTTTACCGTCGCCTAAGTTGTCTTCGCCGACGAACATACAAATGCTCGTCGACTGAATAGTGAAGGGATGAAAGTCACCGGACCACAACTCAGGCGACGAATGTTCGTCGCCTTAGATATCAGAGGGAGCCCCATTTCAGGCGACGACTTTGGTCCGTCGCCTAAAACGCCTTCTGGCGTAGTGCCTGTTAGTTCCTCGACGTCGATCTGATCTCTCGCCGATTTACGTGTGAGATTCGCCGGTGTCGGCGGTGCGACCGTGGCTGCGCTTGAGACAGGTTTAGCTGTACGTGGGATTCTTTCGACATGGCTGGGAAGGGGAAGCAATTGCATCTGATTGAGGAGGAGAGGCTTGATGGTGATCACCTGATAGGGGCAGATGAGGAGAAGGGAAAGGAGACTAGTAGTGAGTACATACTGATGGGCTCTTTATTTACAACGAAAGCTTTTAATGCCCAGGCTCTTCAAAGTATAATGAAGTCGGTGTGGAGGGCACAAAAAGGGTGCGTGTTCAGGGAGTGGGGGTGTATTAGATTTTCATTTCAGTTTGCAGATGAAGCCGACATGAAGAAGGTGCTCAAGGGAGGCCTGTGGTCCTTCGACAAGTCACTACTTGTCCTCAAGGAGCCGGGCAATGAGCAACCTTCGTAGATGAGATTTGATATAGCAGAGTTTTGGATCCATTTTTGTTGTGTTTGCATTCAAATCCTCATTTGGGCCAAGGAGTTGTCATCAAGATGGATTATTTGAGAGCTTCTAGAAGCTTCTCACGTGGTTAAGACAAATGTGGTTCTTTCCAAAACCATCCACCACTCTCTAGAGAATTATATTGCCCTTATCATCTTGATAAAGTCTCTAGACTTTTCTCAAGCTTACTTATGCCTTACCCTCCAAGCCATTATCCCTATAAATAGAGACTCAAGCTTAGTCTCTTGGTGGATCAATCCCTTGAATCATCCCACACCATTCAAGCTCCATCCACATTAGTCTATCCAAGCCTCCACACAAAGCCTTCATCATACAAACACATTCTATTCCACTATATTGTAAAGAGAGAGTCTTGTCCATTACCCCTTGTAGTCAATTCCAGGTTCGTTATACTCTTTCTTATTTGATAGTAGATTTGTTGGCTCTTGCCACTCGTGGGTTTTCCTCTCGGTACTTCGGTTTCCCACGTAAAAATTTGTGTGTTCTATCTTGCCTTATTTTCTCTCTATTTGTGATTCCGTTCTTCCGTTGTGCATCCCTAATAGTTTTTATGATCTTTCTCTAGGGGCGATGACGATGGCGATGACTAGGAGGCTAGTAGAGAAGGTAGGAGATGTGGTCGAAGTCGACGAGGAATCAACACGGTTTAAAGGGAGGTTCGTAAGGGCTCGGCCGCTCGGGTGGCAGTGGATTAGCATAAGCCATTGAGGAGAGGTGTTATGGTGATCATTGAAAGGAAAAAAATGTGGATAGAGATCAAATATGAAAGACTCTCAAATTTTTGCTATGTGTGTGCCTGCTTGGGACACATTTATGTAGATTGTGAGAATGAAGAAGCAAAGTCATTAATATATCCTTATAGTTACAAGAGGATGATACAATATGTGTTTAGGTGTTGCTGATGTTAAAAGTCATTAATATATCCTTATAGTTACAATATATGTTTAGTAGAAGCACCTAAATTCATATTTGAGATATGCATCTGGCTTCATATGCTTATAATA
The DNA here is from genome assembly GCA_963922045.1 of Persicaria maculosa. NCBI lineage: Eukaryota > Viridiplantae > Streptophyta > Magnoliopsida > Caryophyllales > Polygonaceae > Persicaria > Persicaria maculosa. Next base: position 21,325,691 of record OY998270.1, read on the forward strand.
AAAGCTTCTAAACCATTCTAATTATATTAAAATTGTCTCATTCTTAGTTCCAGAAAGTAGATTTGATTATGAGCTTCTTCTCAATTTGAGCATTAACACTAAGGTTGCTGACACTCTTAATAATTTGCACAACAGATTGTTATTTGTGCACATCATAAAGTTATATTTGCACAACAAAAAGTGCTGACACGATAATTACACAACATAAACTTATATTTACACAACATAAAATTATATTTGCACAGCAAAAAGTGTTGAAAACGAAAAAAAAATGTTAGCGCGAAAAAAAAAGAAATTATTATATTTGCACAACATAAAGTTATACTTGCACAACACAATGTTATATGTGCACAATATCAAGTTATATTTACACAATAAAAAGTGCTGACACGAAAAAAAGTGCTGACGCACAAAAAAAATAAATTGGACATGCGAGGGGGCACGATGGGAGGCACAGGGGCACGCAAAAGGGATGAACATTTTGCCAATTAAATCAAGATGATGGACGAAATGCAAATTAGGGTAAAAAATATGGACATTTTACAAAATGCCCCTAAAAAAATACAAACTACCAATTTGATCATTTCAATTCATTTCTACAAACCTTAAAACCTCCAATTTCATATACAAAACCATAAAAACTAAATGTAATATAAATTCTTACCTTAAACTTCTACCAAAACAACTACAAATAGGTGGATTGTTTGATTTTTGATGCACCTTAGCAGATTTGATTGAGCGTATGTTTGTGTGGAATAGATGAAAGTTTGGATCTTTTATTATTCTCTCGATCAAATATGTAATTAATTTTTAAAATAAAAATTCGGTCAAATATGTAATTAATTTTTTAAATAAAAATAATTTAAATGTAATTCTTTTACCAATAGCTGTTTAGACATTTTGTCAATAGTTATAGGTAGTGACTTGTCGGGCTCGAGAACTAGACTTGCTTGGCTCGAATCTTTACTTAATAAAAAAAGGAAGAGATTAAATAACCGGACATATAAAGCCCACATCCAACAAACATATTGGGCTGGGTTACCATTTTCGAAGCCCACACCCCAAAAAAAAAACCCTAAAATAAAATTCACGCGAATAGTGACTTGGAATCGATGATTTTACACAGAGAATCATGCAGAAAACTGTAGAGATCTATTTCTGTGATTCGAACTCGTAACCGCCTTAAATGAAGATCGTGGCTTTATCCTACGTCTGCCAGTAGCACAATTTGCACCCTCTGTCAACGTATTCCAACAATTAAATTCACCAAACCCTAATCGTTCTGACTGACTACTCAATCCAGGTTTCAGGTTTTCGTGCGTACTGGTAATCTGTCTTCTTCAACCCCCTTTTCCCTTGATTTTTTTTTTGTTTTAGTTTCTTAATTTTAGGCCAATGAATTGGTTACTGTGGATTGGAGGTAGAGTTCGGCATCGATAGGTTTCTCAGACTCCAATTTTGTGTTTTTTTTTGCGGTTATTTGTTGTTGCCAGTTCCAATTACCTGCATACAGTTCAGTCTGATTTTCATACACTTGTTTTGATTTCTCCTTAGGTTTCTTTGTTGTTCCATCTTTTCGTGATGGATTTGTTTGATGAAGGCGCTCCTAAAGGTAACTATTAAGTGTTGATTGCTTCTTTTGCTTGACGTTTGTTGATTCCATTTAGTAATGAGTTTTGAGTTTGACCTCTGAAATATCTGAATTTTACATAGCTCGTGCCAAGTTTCAACCTAAGAAGGCTAAGACACGAGTCCCTCCCGCCAAGAAGGCATCAGCAGCTGCTAGTCCGGTTCCTCCACAAGCTGCAGTCGATCCACCTGTCGCATCGTCGCCTACTGAAGCTAAAGTAACCAATAATGATACCCCGAATAGTGCTGATACTAGTAGTGCTGGGGCTAAAGCACCTAATGATGATGCTATCTCTGTTGAGAACACCATAAATTTGCAAACTTCATCTAGTGCTGATCCATTAGTCTTTTCCATGGAGAATGCAAGTGCCCTGAGTGGAAACATGGATGAAAATGCTACTTCTCTGGACAGCATAAAACCGTGTTTTCACTACGGGGAGTCAACAATAGAGGTATTATATGAAGCTTTTGTTGTTAATTTTTTTGAATAGATATTGGTTTTATACCTTTTTTCACTCTCAGAGTGCAGAAGTTTTTATCGGATTGGACTCTGTTGACGATGCCGTGCCTCAATCAACTTCCGTGGCAGGTGAGCTATGTTGTTTATTGAGATGTTAGAAAAGTCATGTTTCATACTCAGCATAAGTGTATTTTAAGTTACTTGCTGTTTTTGCATGACCATATTAGGGCTGACAGCCACATTTCATTTCGTTGCCACATCCAGATGCAACTTTTGATTCCTTGAACTCCCATTATGAAGAAAACCTGACTGACTTTCCTGATCATGAGAATGAGGAACAATTAAGCTACAAAGATAGCAATGCTGTAGACATTGAGGCGAAGAGAGGACAGCTTGAAACCAAGGTCAAATGAACTATTGATAATTTACAATATCAATGGCCTTTCAAGTGTTATTTGGTTTTCTTACACATTTCATTTCCTTTTCCTTGTTTTTGAATATTACGTGCCTAATAAAACAGGGAGGACATGCTTCCAGTTCATTTGATTCACTTGATTTGATGTCTGAAGTCGGTTCAGCTGGTAATTCATGATTAGATCTCTAATTTAGTTCTGTTTGTGTAATCCTGACTTCTGATTGATTATCCTAACTGTCTTGTTAGGAAAGAGAGCTAGTAAATTTCAACCCAAGATCAAGCGGAAGCTAGGGAAAAAGAAAGTGGCAATTGAATCTGCTTCTGATCCTAAGGATACATTAGTGGTTCCTTCTGAACCTCAGAATTCAAATCAGGGTTCTGTTGACGAAGGACTCAATTTTCCAGATGTGAGGGTTGATCCTTTATCAACTGATAATGATTGCTTACTAAACGAAGAAGAGTGGCTTGAGACCTCTCCTGATTTTACACCTGATCTTCCATCTTACACAGATGCTGCCACTGATTGCCTTCTAAACCAGGCAGCACAATTACCTCAATCACCTTCTGGTTTTGCTGCTGAAGCTTCTGATCAACTTAATGTGGGTGAAGTGGAGAACAATAATGGTCATAATGAAGAAGAGGGTGGATCAAAGAAGAGAAAGCCATCAAGTAGGTCAAAAAAAGATGCTAATGGAACTCGTAAGTCTGTTCGAAAGCGTAAGAAGACAACAGAGGCTATAGATGCTTCAGAAAAATCCAGTGAACAGCCTCCTAAGAAATTCTCTCGTACAACTCGACGAAGAAACAGATGCAGTAAGTGCCCAGCTATGTTCACCCTGATTTTGTAAGTTTATAACTGAGATATATCTGGCTAATTTCCTTTTGGTTGTGTGCAGTTGACAAGAAATTGCTTGACACCCCAGAGGATGAAATTGTTTATCAAAGCCTTCCAATCAAGGACTTGATATTGTTAGCTGAGCACAGGGAACGCAAATTAGCAGAGGTTTGCACCACTTCTTGTCTTTTCTTGGATTGAATTTTGCTACTATGTTCATGTTGCTGAAGTTTCTATTGCCTAATTTCAGGGGAAAAAAGCAGATACAAGTCAAGTGGTATTGCCTGCTAAAGAAACTATCGTGGAACCAGAACCCGAGAAGAAGTGTGATATTTTCTTTTGACTTGGCTAAAAAATTGCCAGATTCTCTGCACATTTGCCTTGTATTATTAGAAAAAAGTCTGGTTTTAATTGCTCTCTTCTGGTAAAAAAACTCCTAATTGTGTTAGCTCCTTGCCTGTTTTGCAGTACTAGCAATAACTTGTGGGATGATCCTTATGACGAGTATGATGATATGTATAATGCTGCCCAAGCTGAAAGCACTTTTGATGGTCCTTCTACTTCAGCAGTTGAAAGAGATACTACTGTCTTTAATTATCATTCCCATATGATCAGAACGCCCAGAGTAAAGTGGTCAAAACAAGACACGGAATTGTTTTACGAGGTACATTAGTACTCTCTAGTATTTTGAGAGGTGTTCAAGATTTTTATCTTCCATGACTGAAACTCGACGTTCTGAGGTGTTCAAGATTTCAACTGCTTGCATTTTCATCACAGGCTGTACGGGAATTTGGGTCTGATTTATCAATGATAAACCACCTTTTCCCTGACCGGACGCGACAACAGATCAAACTGAAATATAAGAAAGAGGAAAGACAGCAGCCCATGAAACTTCTTGATGCTCTTACTAATCGGACAAAAGGTACAGATCATCATGCTCAGAATGCATTGGTGGTTTTGCTGTCCTAATCTTTGGCTTTTATACCATTAGCACTTCCCTCTTGCTTTTAGCTTCTTTTTTCAGTTAATACTCTTTGAAAAAAATGTCAGAAAGAACGGTACTTCAGGTTTTTTGTCCTAATGATAGTTTGATCATTGGATTACTTTGCGCAGACTTTTCGCATTATAAGCTAGTGATCGGGAGACTACAAGAGAAGATTGACCGAGAAGAGGAGGAACTGATGGCTGAAGGGGAAGGAGATGAAGGCAACCCAGAGGAGGTCACTGCTGATGATACTCATGTATGCAATTTTGTTGTCATTATTATGCAATGATCCCTAATTTGTTTTAATGTCCATTTTTTTGGTAAATATGATCCTTGATTTTGAGATTTGAAAACCCCCTCGCCTTAATTTTATCAATCTACTTGAAGAAATCTAAGGATTTCTTTTGTTTGCATAGGAAAAAGCTACTGAGGAAGCTGCCAAATCTGAGCAAAATGGTGATGGTTCAGGGGTTGTTGAAGATCCTGGCGAAGTTAAAGTTGGAAGCCCCACAGCATCCAACGATAGCGAGTTTGATATGGGTGATTGGAGTGAATACAAGAGTGATTTCTAGTCTCTCTTCAAATACTACAATATCCAGTTGCGTGAAGTTCTCCAATTTTGATGCCTTTTCAACAGTGTTTGAGAGCACGATATAGATATTAGATAGTAGTTTCTAGGTTCATCAACCTGACTACTTCTGGTGATACTAGATGTTGTATGCATTCATGGAATATTATGTACTGGAAGGCAGAAGCTACAGTTGGAAGGTTGATTGTAGTTTTAGCCAAAATTTGCCCCCTTTAACATAATTTGGTCAAATCAGAGAACAGTTTCTGTAAGTGTAACTTTGCTTCAGTTGATTAAAGATTATGAAAATTGTTTCATTTAAATATTTATGTTTTTCTCATGTTCCCAAGTCATTGAGCCCAGATTTGTTAATTTAATTGGAAACATGATAGCTGGTTTAAATTGAAGAACACACAATTTTCAAGCAACATTAGCATTTAAGTATGAAGAAGAGTACACAAAAGTGTGGTAGTATAAAGAAATTGCTGAATTCTATACCACATGGTGATTTCCTACAGACCTCAAACATATTAAGAGAAACATCTTATAGCTCCATCTATAAAGAAAACATTGCTTTAAAAACGCCGCCAAAAGATATCCGCAGCACTAGCCCATTCTCTGAAGGTAGACCTAATTCACAAAGTTACTACTTCACTGCTTTGTTGTCTCACTTGGGGCTGTACTGTCCCCGGTTGGTGCACTGCCTGCAAACGAAATATACACAGATCCAGTTTCAACCTTCTTTGGTTCTGAAGCAGCAGTTCCAGGAGAAGCACTTGCATTCGGGGTGGGAACTACACTCGTACTGGGGCTTGGGGCAGGTTTATGATTAAACTGCACAGCGTCATTGGTATTTGCAGGCTTTAAGATGGCTCCTGCAGTAGGATCTGCAGCTACCTTCTGTGTGACCGATGCAGGCTCATTGAGAGAGAGTTGTTGCAGCCTGTAATCTGTTTCTGGTCGGCGACAAACCTTTCTCAGAGGCACAATTTCCTGCAGAGAGAATTTGTTCACTCTCTGAGCAAAAATGCCAAAACCAGGTTCCCAATCAAAAACATAAAAAATAAGTCACAAATTAAGTGCAAGTGCTGATATACCTCAGTCTGATCATGATCGTAGCGGACAAGGAGCCTACAGCGACAGCCTCTGACATCATGTCTGCGTCTTTGAGCATCAAGGACATGAGCGTCAAAGTAGAGAGCTTGATCTTTACCTTCCTGAATTCAGTCATTCGAAAGAACGGACGCTTATCATTACCTGCTTTTTTGCACATATAACAGCTACATAAATGAAGATACTATCACCTGAAAACATAAAATGAGGTCTCCGGGAAGGATGGCAACACATTCTGATGATTCACAAGGAAGTGACCGTTGCCTAACATGCTTACGAACATTAACCCACTCCTCTTCATCAAGTCCAAATCCAGCAAACCGAACTAGAACTTCCTGAACGAAACAAGGCTTTAGAAAGATACAGTAATAATGCGGTAAGATGAGGGCCAGGAGGAAGGTAAAGAAATTGAAACAAACTATAAATTCCACTACATTGTTAAGCAGCAAGTTAATTATGTCAAATTTCAGATGACATGTAAATTATCATGAAAATATAAGTAGAGGACATGATCCACACAAACCAATTTAACAAAGTGAGCTAAACTCGGAAAGCAGAAGAATTTTGATTACTCACTGGATTTCCTGTATCAAGATATCTATGAGACACAAATGCTTGAACGTCATACCTGAAGATGGCATGAGAAAATGAGTATACACAAGTAATACGTATGTCCATAAATAGGGCCCCAGAAGTATCAAGCATTGTGATCAGCAAGTGTAAACTGACCATGCACCATCTCTTGCAGATTTTGCTTCAAACTCCATTTGTGGATTTTCTGAAACATTTCTTCCTGTGTTACAATGCAGATCAGCAATGCTAGAATTCATAATACACAACTGAAACTCCAGATGCAGAATATTTTAATTCCAATATAATAGCCAATAACAATACCCATCTCAAGAATTTGCATCTTATGGCTACATATAAGAATATAAAAAGAAAATAAATTAACATGGTAACATGACATGAGATATCCAAACAGCCTACTAGCCTAGCTGCATTATGAAGGATAGATGCAAGATTGGAGGTGGGACATGTGGATTCCAGCAACATTTATTTTGTTCCATGACAAATACAAACACGCGGGCGGAATCATTATCTTTAATCTTAGCGCTACATGCATATAAACATTAGGGAAGATAAAAAGAGGAGTTAAGATACCCAAAGACTGCAGACTCACCAATGAACACCAAAATCACATAATGACATAAATGAACACTTTGATTGAAATTCCAATGAGGTTTAATATGGAATGAAACATTACTCGAGAACACCACAAACAATACCAAAAAGAGAAACATTAAAAGCTAACATTAAGGTTGAGTATGAGTATCTTTAGATGGTGTACTGCACTTTTCAGGTGCAGATATTAATTTAGTTATTCAGGCCATCTTTAGCAAGATGAAAAAAAATGCCAGGAAGAGGGTATTTTCCCCAGGTCCTTGTTAGGAATAACTTCAAGGGGATATGATTAATATGTCCACCAAGACTCACATCCTCTAACATGCTTCATAAAGTAGCATCTCATTTATCTTCTGCAAATCCACAACCTATAGATAGTTCTTAGGATGCTTTGAAATGTTAAGAGTAAAATAACACAAGATTAACAATCTAATATGCAGTAAACTGTAATCCGAAGTAACTTCTGTTGCCTATATTGCTGAATGGGTGTTTTTTTTTATGTAGGTTTGTTAAGATAGGAAGTTTCAAGGGGCCCCTTGCTAGTGGACAAGAAATAGAATGCAATCCAAAGTAAATTATCATTGACTCACTGACTGGAAGATATCTATAAAGAGAAACATCCACAAGCTGATCTAATTAGAGATTAGAAGTTAGGAAAGGAGATAAATCATCCTACCAGATTGTGCAGGGTGATATTGGAGTCCTTGCGGTACATTCCGAGCTGGGCCCACATCCTCCCGAGGCAGTTGAGTGACAGTTAACTTAACAGGAGGTTTTGCAAACTTTGATCTCAAAGCATAGCGTTTGTTTTGGAACCAGTTCCAAACCTACATGTAAATTTTCAATGCTAGTAAAAAAAATCAAAAATTAAAAATTACAAAATGTGGCGATTCTCTCCTTCAACATGAGGGGAAGATTTGAGGTTTGGAGAGGAGGGTAGAAAGAGGAAGGTGGACAAAGACCACTGAGATTTTGCAAACTACTGTATGCAGAATAGGGTCGGCCACTGAGAGTTACGCACAGCTAAGTTATTACTTCGAAACCATAGCTCCCTCTAAACCCTCCATTTTCTGATCTCTTTATAGTGAGTGATATCGAGAAATGGGGACAACATAATCTTCCAATTTCTTCAGTCAAACAAACCATTCAAAAGAGTAGGGCAGAGTAAAGAACCTGCTTTGTTTGCACTAAAACCTTGCCAGCTCTTTCTGTTGATTGACTACATTCACCACAAACGCCTCAAGTAAATCCACTACTAGTAGAAAGATGTTAGTTGTCCACACAAAACAAAGGGGCATTACCAGAACTTTTCTGAAAGCGCAACAATGAGATCTTTAGAGGGAACTTGAAGCTTGTGTTCTTGTAAAATGGCTTCCATTTCAGCAACCTAGGCAACACAAGTTTACTTTTCAAATTATAACACAGTTGACTAAATAATACCAAGGGCAAATCAGCCTCCATAAGCTCAGGTGAGCCCACATAGTGGACCCGGATACTCAGCAGAAGTCCGAAAACACCAAGGGCATAATCAATCACCAGAAGCACCATGAAAAACCAAGCATCTACCTTATAATCTCTATAGAAATCCTATAAGACTATGCATGTCTATTGTATGAAAATCTCAACAAACCTATATAGGAAGCATCAATTCAAACAGACGATCTGAATGTCAATTCAAACAGACGATTTATCAGTTGTCACTATCTCACTATCCAGACATCAAAAACCCCCAATAAGGTATGGCAAAAAGAGATTCCGAAGAATGAAGGACTCAACATCGCCAAAATACAACCAATATCAGATTAATCAAAATCACAAAAAATGCGTGATGGAGTAGTGAGAGAGGAGGAAAGAAAACCTCATTTTGAGTGAAGCGAAACGCGGGACCTCCGGAGCTCGGCGGTCGCCCCATCAAGACCTAACAATCTGAGATTTAACTGAAAAATTTCTTCGCAATATCAATGCGATGGTTCAGATTTCCGGGAAATTAACACCTTCGATTTGATTGACCGCGCTGCAGCTTCTTGATACCGATCATCAAATTGGAGAGATGAGAGCACGAGTGCAACAATGGTGGGAGGTTAAAGGTGGGTTTTTTGGGTTTGGAGTAACGTTTTGGGGAATTCAAACGCCAAATTGCCAGGTGGCGCAGAGAATCTGAATCTCAGGCCAAAGCAAAGAGGAAGGGAGGGTGGCTCGTTCCGTAATTTCGCCACTTTGTCAGGGGTAATTTCGTCACGAAATAAATAACGCTTATCTTGTCCAAGTGTTAACCTCTTGCTCAGTACTCGGTCTTCAGTCTCGACTGCGAGTGTGATTTTGCGTGCGAGAAAGGGAGAGCGAAACGGAGATAACGCAGGAGAGATAAATGGTGGCGATCGGTGGAAGGAGGGTGGGGGAGGTCGTCGGAGGCTTTCACCGGAACGGCGTCGGACAGATTCTGGCGGCTATCGCTGTAGCTTATCTGGTTCGCCTATTTTCCGGCCCCGGCCCTGCGCTACTGCCGGAAGATGAGGCCGGTGACGATAACAGCAACGTCGACGAGCGAGAATCAGGCGGGGAGAGCGACGACTCCACCGGTGCCGGGGAAGTCGTTCCTGTGACTATCCGGTGGAGCAACATCAATTGCTCTCTCTCTGACCGATCATCTAAATCAGTGAGTCACTGTTTTCTCTGAATTTTCCTCATCTGTGAAACTGTAGCTATTTTGTTGTTGGACGTACATTATCGCTATGATAGTCTTTGTCAAATTGGGAGTAGTTTGATAGCGGTGGAGACTTTTCAGGTTGAAGGTCCTTGAATCCTAGGAGCAGTTTGATTGAAGTGCATGGTGCAGTAATGGAAGATAATCAAACATTGCAATCTTTGCTGTACATATTTTTGTGGGAAATTCAGTGGTATCCTTGTTGTGTTTTCTGTTTAGGTAAGGTTTCTGCTGAAAAATGTCAGCGGAGAGGCCGGACCTGGAAGATTGCTTGCAATAATGGGTCCGTCTGGTTCAGGAAAGACGACATTACTTAATGTTTTGGCAGGTCAACTTGCAGCCTCGCCTCGGTTGCATTTGTCTGGACTTTTGGAGGTCAATGGTCATTCCATGTCGAAAAAAGCTTACAAGTAAGATTAGTCGGGGTATCTTGCTGGGAGAGGTATAGAGTTAAATTGTTAATGTTTTGGTCTTCCAACTACATACAGGTTTGCTTATGTGAGGCAGGAAGACCTTTTCTTCTCACAGCTGACTGTTCGCGAAACACTGGCCCTTGCTGCTGAACTCCAGCTTCCACAAATATCTTCAGCAGAGGCAAGGGATGAGTATGTGAACAACCTCTTGTTTAAACTGGGCTTGGTAAGTCTATTATCGTGTTATCTATCAATTTATTTCATACTCCCTCCGATCATTAATATAGTAAATTGAAGGATTTTTAGTGTGATTAAAATGATAAGACGGTGAGGATTTTAGAGAACTTTTGTTTTAATCAAATCACGTGTGTATGGGTATTAATTACTCTTTGGTTGCATCCCAACTCTTAATTAATTAAGGTCTTATACAAGAGTAATTAAATGATTTATTATAATTCGATATTTTGCTCCAATTTCAAATTTTGATCAAAGAAATATGTCGTGTCATTTCAAAATTTGTTGTCAGAGATGTACTCCATTGAACTGTCATCGAATTTGCACTCCATCTTAGAAGCTAATTATGGTGAGATTAGGTGTTGATTACAGTGAGATGTTGGGTTTTATTAAAACCTGTGCAAATCTCTTAACGTCTATAATTTTGATCAGAGGGAGTAAAGATAAGCAGTTTAGAAACAAGATTTCATTTTAGATTATTTTTTTTCGCTTTCATATACATTTTGACCTTTCCTTTTTTACGAAGCTAATAGACCTTATTTCTTTGGTTGTATTTCTGAAACACGTGTTCCGTGGAATAAGCATGTTGGATTTCTATCTCGCTGAAAAGAAATATGCAATTTCTTTTCTTGATAAGGTGGCCATCTGATTATGCTTTTGCTGACTGTACTTGATGTCTAACATAGGTCAATTGTTCTGACTCTATTGTTGGAGATGCAAAAGTGCGTGGTATCAGTGGTGGTGAGAAAAAGCGCTTGTCTCTAGCTTGTGAATTGATTGCAAGTCCCTCAGTCATATTTGCAGATGAGCCAACAACTGGTATGTGAATTCTTCATAATTATGACTTAAGCCCATGTTATGTATGTTTATTTGAAAAATCTTGATGACTAAGGCTATACATTCACATTTAAGGATGGCGTATCAGTTCAGTATGGTTTTGACTTTTGAACAATTTGACCCAAACCTTGCTTGTGTCACTGGTGTCATTCCTGACGGAGGTCTTCCTTACTATTCATAAAATGATTATGATCAAATGTGCGTTATCCCTTGTCAGTATTGTAGTTGTTATTTTTCCTTTTGTAAAGAAATGAAAATGATCCTAGATAATTTTGTCTCAATTGGCTTTCATAATAAGGACCTATGAAATAAACTGAGATATTTCCCATAGAAGTTTGATTGGGAATGTGAAAGTAAGCACTTCATGAAAAAGTTTTTCCTTCTCTTATGTCTCCTATTCATTTGCGGTTATTGCAGGGCTTGATGCCTTCCAGGCAGAAAAGGTAATGGAAACTCTCAGCCAACTTGCAAAAGATGGTCATACTGTCATTTGCTCCATACATCAGCCAAGAGGCTCTGTGTATTACAAATTCGACGATATTGCATTGCTCTCAGAAGGTTCAGTTATCTATGCTGGCCCAGCGAAGAATGAGCCATTGACATACTTTGCGAAATTTGGGTTGGTAGCTACTTTTACTTCTATGCATGAGCTTTATCAGTATCAACAGTTTTTTTTAAGAAAGAAGCAGGTTAAGATGTAGCCAAATATACATGGATTGAATGTGGACCGTAGTTAATATGGTTGAGGCAGCTAGGGGTGGAAATGGGGCGGGTTATGGGTGAAAATCTCAATTCCATCACCCGCCCCGCTCCGTCACCCGCAAATCTTTCGCCCGCATCCAACCCGTGCGGGTGAGCGGGTGGAGCGGGTGATTATTGGATATCCAATAAGACGAACCAAACATTTTTATTTTCAAACATTATATGAACTATATACCAACACATACTAGCTCAACAATACATGGAAAATATATAACTTAGAAAATAAAAAAGACGGGAATATCTTCAATAAGAACGCAATATAGAAGCATTTTTGGATTAGCTAATAACAATATAAACACTATAGAAATATTTTCGGATTAATTACATAATCTAATTTTCAAATTAACTATGGAATCTACTAACAATATAAACTCAAATATAAAAGCACAATATAAAATCAACGTGAGAAAATGATAGCAAAAGAAAGAAATTTGTGGATTTTTTAAGGGTTACAAAAGTAAAATCATATGTTTAATTGGGTTATTGGATTCTTATTGGGTGATTATTGGTGCAGGTTATAGGGCGGGTTATTGGAGCGGGTATTGGATGAAAAATCATCATCCATACCCGCCCCGTCACCCATTTCACTCGTCATCCGCATCACCCGTCAGCCGCCTTTTGCGGGTTTTCACCCACAAAAATGGTGCAGGTGGAGCGGGTGAAATGGATATCCGTGCCCCATTTCCGGCCCTAGTTGAGGGTTGTGAATAATCATGTATTATGTATTTCTTTTAAATCCATTCACTTCCATCTATTCTGCCATGTTTATAAGGAAATTGGATGCACTTCTAGCAGAGTTCAATTAGGCTTGGAAAATGTAGTTATTTTAGGATTGGAGTTGGCTTTTAACGTACGAATTTTGGCTACCTTTGGCTCTTCTTCAGGTACTTTTGCCCAGATCATGTCAATCCTGCTGAATTTTTGGCTGACTTAATATCAGTTGACTATTCGTCATCTGAAAGTGTATATAATTCCCAGAAACGGATAGATGGTCTTGTCGAATCATTCACACAACGAACAACACCAATTATATATGCTACTCCTCTATTTGATAGTGATAAAAGGATGAGAGGTACATGGGTAAAGAGAAGTACTATCAAGACAAAGCGAGGCTGGTGGGGGCAGTTTTTGTTGCTTCTTAAACGTGCATGGATGCAGGTGCTTCATTCTATATGCTATTTCTTTTTCTCCACATTTATTGCTTGTTCATCTTCATTTGTCACTGATATGCTCCAAAATCACCATTTTTTAATGGGTTATCTGATCATATGATGAGAGGGTGCTGATCTGGAATACTTGGGGTGACCAATTATGACCATCTTAAGTTATAAATCTACTTTTCAAACGTGCTTCAGTTGGGCACTTGAGATTCATCATCATACATGATAAATCAATGTACAGCTTTTGCATCTGTGGTTCATATAACTTACTTCAGTTTAGGCACTTGGGCCTACATCCATGTATAGCTTTTGCATCAGGTTCATGAAATTCTCTTGCCTGTGTAACTGTTTAATATTTGGATGTACTCCGTATATTGGTAAATGCAATATTTCCATCAATGAGCAGGCTTGCAGGGATGGGCCGACAAACAAAGTTCGTGCTAGAATGTCAATTGCATCCGCAATTATATTTGGTTCAGTTTTCTGGAGGATGGGGAGATCTCAAACATCTATACAAGACAGAATGGGATTGCTTCAGGTATAAATTCTTGTCTGGTTATGCTTCCGAACTCCAGTCAAACCATGTCTTCATGCAGCAGTTAAATATAGTGGATTGATTATTCATTTGGTTTGGTGCAAAATATTTAAATTCATTTTTTTCATTCTTCAGTCCATCCAGCTTAGATTTATCAACATTATAGAGCATTCTGGAATAGATTTACTACTGCAAAACATCTGATTTCGGTGTTTATGATGTTCTCCATCCACAGATTTTAATTGCACTTCAAATCTAGATTCAGTAAGGGACAGATGATGATCTGATCAAAACTAGTTATTGAAAATGTTGACCCACATCACATTAATAATTTGTTTTGACTTGGATCTCACAGCCTTGGCACTTACACTGAAAGCTCTCTAAAATAGATTTTTGTAACCAGTGTATGAAAGTTACTGATGATTAGACTTTCGGAAGTAGGATTCTGATTTCTGGATTTTTTTCTCTCACTCAGGTTGCTGCCATAAATACTGCAATGGCTGCATTGACGAAGACTGTTGGGGTATTTCCAAGGGAACGTGCAATTGTAGACAGAGAGCGTGCAAAGGGATCTTATCTGTTGGGTCCATATTTGCTTTCCAAATTGCTAGCTGAAATTCCTGTAGGAGCAGCATTCCCTTTGATGTTTGGCGCTGTTTTGTATCCTATGGCTCGTCTTCATCCTACCTTCTCCAGGTGAGATGTTTAGAGTTATCTGCTACAGATGAAACTAATTTCACCTACTCGCATTCCAATTAGAAATCAGAATGTGAAGGCAAGATAAAAGAAGAAACTGCAGGATGTTATCTACTACAGATGAAACTAATTTCACCTACTCACACTCCAATTGGAAATCAGAATGTGAAGGCAAGATAAAAGAAGAAACTGCTGGATAACTTGATATGAAATGTTTCAGTCGGCCAATAGAAGAATGGATTGAACAAAAGGAAAAATACTGAAACCGAGAACAACATCAATCCAAATAATTTCAGGATAAATTAATTATTGTCAGTCCTTTATCATCAAATATCACAATGGGTATGAGTGGTTCCTAAACCCATCTTATTAACTGTGGACCTGTCACCAACCATCTCATTAAGTATGTCTTTTTTTTTGTGTGTGTGCGTGTGTCATTTTTATCTTATTAACATAGCCGCTTGCGGTTTTGTATTGTCGAATTTTGGAAAATGTAGTTCATTTAGGCCATGGTCAAACTTTTATGTAAATTTGGAGTTGCTAAGTCAGATCCTGCCTTTCCTTTCCTTTTTCTTTTTGAAGATTTGGCAAGTTTTGTGGACTGGTAACAGTGGAGTCATTTGCTGCATCTGCAATGGGCCTCACTGTGGGAGCCATGGTTCCTACTACAGAAGCTGCAATGGCAGTGGGGCCATCTCTTATGACAGTCTTCATTGTGTTTGGTGGTTATTATGTCAATGCAGACAACACACCTATTATTTTTCGATGGATTCCTTGTGCTTCACTCATCAGATGGTACATATCATTTTACTTTATGCATCATTTTTCAGTTGAGAAAGATAAACCCTTCCCTAATTCACAGTCCAACAAACAAATTTCAATGATCAATTTCAGGGCCTTCCAAGGACTTTGCATCAATGAATTTAGAGGTCTGCAATTTGATCATCAACATACTTTTGATATACAAACTGGGGAACAGGTAATGAAGGGGCAAGAGCTCTTTATTTTTGCAATACCACTGTATAATTTGGCATGAAAAGGTTTTCTGCCGTAATAATCTTATCTTATGGTAAAAGCTACAGTGGAGCAATTCTTGCATCTCTTCATACGTTCTTGTTTTGTTATTTTTTCCAAGGATTGAGTATTGAAAAATCTTGCTCTAGCTCTATCGCTAATTTTAATTGGAGCTCTGCTTTCATTTGACAAGAACCTGGATATGTTTTTAGTCTAATAATCTAACGCATGAGTCTTTTTTTCTTGAGCCACTAACGCATCAATCTGGCTAAAAGCTCTACATGGTAAATATTAATAGCACCATCCGTCTGGAAAAACTATTGGAATAAACCTTTATTCTTTTGTGGAGCCATGGGGCTGTCTTGTTGCCATCAGTTTATTGTCGACTGAGTTAGAAATCTATGATCTATTTGACAACTGATGCTCCAGCTTTCAGTGAATATGCTTTCGCTACTAACTATAGTATTTTGAACCAATCTTGCCATCATATTACAGAATGATTTGGAAAATATTGCTTCTCATTTTTTGCTGATTAATGTCCATTTCCTCAGGCACTGGAGCGGCTCTCTTTCGGAGGCAGCCAGATCAAAGAAACGGTGGTTGCCCAGAGTAGGATACTTCTATTTTGGTATTGCACCACTTACATTTTGCTTCAGAAGAACAAGCCCAAATACCAACAGCTTGAACCCCCATCTGAAGACGATCAAACCGAGCCCCCAGTTGAGCCAAACTTTATAGAGCCAACAGACAAAGTAGAGGTGACCGAGCAACAACTTGACACTCCCAAAGACCAAATCCTACCATTCATATTGGAAGGTTTGTAATTTATCGGGTGTACATATTGTTCCCATCAGAGGTGGAACCGTCACATTCATTTCTCTCGTACAGATACAGGTGCCAAGTAAAGGTGGTGACTACTACATTTTGCAATAAAGAGGGAACGCCGTATTGAGCATAGCAGATGACTTAGCCACCACTAACGCATATGTTTGTGCGCTTGTCAACTCTATAAATCGTTAAAAGTTTAGTGTTTTAGAACCTAGTTGCTTATGAACTGTACCCACTTTGTGAAACCTCTGGTGGCTCTGTCACACAGTATATATATTTTGACTGGACGGGAGGATCTCTGTGCACCAAAATCTGTATGGGAGGATCATGGTCTGTAGCTTCATCTCAATGGGAGTATCTTGTTCTGTAGCTTCAGCTCAGTGCCCGTACCAGACAGTAGACCCCATGTCGTTTCATCCAACTTCCAAATTATTAGTAGAAACCATTTATTTTCCTTTTTAAAGGTTCGAAGTACCAAGCAACCCTGGCCGAAAAATCGAGGAAGCACAACCCAAACAGGGGAAATATTTACAAGTGGAAACCATAATTTCATTCATATAAACTACATTTTGTGTTTTAATTTATTCTAGTATATTCATTTACAATTGTGAAAAGGAGGGGAGGCTTGAAAACACTGACAAATAACAAAATTTCTGCAATTCATTGTATCCTTGGTTATAACTCTATTTTATGAGACAATGGCAATCACAATTTCAAAACGAACGATATCTTTTCTTCTGATTTTGGTTTAGGTCGATATCGGCTAGAAACGGAGGGAGTGCGACAGGTTTTAGTTAAACCTTGAATTATTAAGATGTATAAAACATAGGGCTTTGTTGCGCAGCTTTGTTTATACATTACAAGGAAAACAAACCATTTAAAGGGTGCACATTCAACACAATGTCCGGGTTACAGCAATTTGTTTTCTTCTACTTCGGCTTTCTACTAACAAGCTAGAAACAGAGCTACTGCCCAACATTTTTCATTGCAACCAAAGTTTTTATTCTTCATCATCTTCAGCTGCACCGTTAACACGCTCACATTCATCAATCCATTCGCTGTAACTGCAAGCATATAATTTCCATCAGTACAAAATATATCAAATATTTTGAGGTTTTGAGCCCAACTAATTGAGGAAAGAACGAGATGATGTAGTAACTTACACGTCAATAGGTTCGGTTAATGCTGTGCAGCAACCATGAGAGAGAAAAGAAACAGTTAGTGTCTCGATACATATAAAAAAAATAATCTCAAGTTCATATGGTAAAATAAGGTTCCATCTTTCTTTCTTTACAATTTATACCTGTCACGGTGGTGCTGAAGCTCTCTTGGCAGATTCCACACACAGCTTCGCCAATCGCATTCTTCATATCACTGTTATCAGACAAATGGCGAAACAACAGTTGATGAATGAGAAACAAAATTATAACACCGTTCTTTACAATTTTGTCATCCCAAACGGATACCCTTAGCTAGACGCACTTTTACAACTTCAAGCAAATGAAAAGAATTAAAGACAAGGGAAACACAATAATAAAGTGGTATTAAATCAGTCATGAAAATTTTAAATCAGTCAAAATGAGTTGCTACTTTTATATCAAACATACTGAGAACACTATTTCATTGCAAACCTTGAATGTGCTTAACAAATCTTGAGAAACAAAAGCATTTGACTAGGTAGGATAACTATGACATACTAGTAAAAAAGCATTTGGCATTGAATGCAAACATAACACTCCATGGTTCATTGTTAAAAATCATGATGGCAAGTGAACACTTACATACGACATTCAACACTTGTTCCATGATTACAGAAAGGACAACTGAACACAGTGTCAAGCTTGTCCATCCTTTTCTTTGGTGGTGGCTTTGCTCTTGACTTCCTTTTCCCCATCTTCTCAGAACTTCCTCTTACTTAACCTTCACAAAACAAGATTAAACTTCTTAGTCCCAGGAACCATCAAGAACAAATTTCACACACGAAAAATATGGTCGTCCAAATTTTCAATAGCCAAAACATAACTCAACTCACGGCTAAACAATAACAACCATTGTAACCAACAGCAGAAGATTGGTCAACAACACTGGAGAACGTCAGGATGTCAATAACTCAATATGACAGGGAGAACAAGAACAACAATATGTCTGTTCTACAAGAATTGTTCTGCAAGGCCAATACTAGGCTTAACACAGATCAAGGAAACGTCACAAACAATATTTTCCCTGCCCCCTTTGCTACAGTAAAATTGGCCAATTTACTATCAATCGAAAAGTTCTCTTCTTGTCTTCCTCTCTCTGTTTCTTCCTTCCCTTACTTATCAAACCAGACAAGTTAGGAGAAACAACAGAGTTCACCTCCCAATCCCTTTCCACTCGAAACAACCACAGCCTAACATATCCCTATATAAATATACATAAAAAAAACATCCTAATTCCAAAAATTGGTACCAGGCGAAGCAAAATAAAGAAACCCCTTCTAGAAAAAAGAAAAGAAAAACCATATCAAACCCTAAAATAGGAAGTTAATTCAACTTACGAAAACCCTAATTGTCGGACAATTTGGAATCGAAACGCAAAATTGAAGAAATCGGTACAAAATTGAAAGCAGGCGATAAAAATCACGGAGATGCCAACAAAACTACGCGGCGATAACCTAAACGGGAAACTACGAATCCCTTGCGACCTATTTAACGAAAACCCTATTTTTCGAAGCGTGATGGAATTGAAAACCAGGAAAGAGAATCAGTACAGAATTAAAAGAGACGATTAGAAAAAAGATCAGGATGCCGACATACCTACGCTGCGATCGCCGAAAACTGAACAGAGAGCTAATCAGGAGATGATCTTCAAGGAAGAACAGAAAAGGGGTTCCACTCCCAGGGACGAAATGCAGACTCGTATTTATAGACAGCCACAGGATTTCAGGCGATAAGGCGGTGATTTTACCTTGGAAAATTTTGGTGAAATATACTACGTCCGTCCAAAAATACATGTCCTTTTATTATTCAGGTACGTTTTTTAGGAGCTAAAAACTATATAAAATATTAACTTTTTTATTATTCATGTATTTTTGAACGGAGAAAGTACTTACTTAGGTAAATATCCATTTTTATTTGATAATTAAGTAAGTGTCCATAATAATTTCATAATATCTCAAATATCCCTATTTTAATTTTCTCTCCTAACCTATCCCTTTCCCTCACAAGTATGACCTTTTGGATAAGGAAGGCGAAACCCTACTCCAATTCCTTGAATGAAGATCGCTTTCTTCTTTCTCCTTACCACCACAACCACCCCCGATTCACCCTCCTCTTGCGGCACCCCGCCCCCTCTAGCGCCGGCGGTGTTGGCGGCGCTGCTTTCTTCACTGATTCATCCCAGTAGAGATGGGCCATGGGCTCAGTTGCGCGGTTGGATATGAGAGTGACCTTTTGAGCGTGGTGAAATCGGGGGATTTGGAGACATTTAAGAAGCTTCTGGAAGCAGAACCTTCTCTCTTGAACCGCACCACTTTCTATGGGCAGCACTCTCTGCTTCACATCACCGCTTCCAGCGGCCATATCGATGTTGGTTCTCTATCAAATTTCACCATTTTTATGGGGTTTTGGTTTTTGGTTGAATGATTTTCTATGTGTTTTTTCAAATCACAGGTGCTTCTTGGATTCTCGACCAGTTCGTGAGGCCTCATGTGTTCAATCGCCATAAACAGGTACGCACTTAAACCCCTCAAAATGATCTGTGTTTCTCGTAGTTCTGAATTTATTGTTTGATTTCTCTTTATGTTTCTTGAATTGATCTGTGAATTGTTCAAACTCCTCTATGTTGGCAGCAATGCACGGTAAAATCTCATGCGTGCAAAAGCTCATCAGTTCAGGCACTAATGTAAAAAAAACTCCCCAATTTGATTTCTTCCTTTTTTTCTTCCTCTGACAGTTGATTGAGACCCAAGTTTGGTAATAAATTGGGGTTATTTTGATTGAGGTTGTGATTTGTAAATCCCAATTTGCTCCTGTATCAAATTCGGGCTTCGATTGACAATAGTTGGTGACAATCGGTTGATGACACTATTTTATTATTGGTGACAACAGATTACTAAAATAGGTTGGTGACAATAGGGGTGGTGATAATGTTCTCTGTTTAGGGATAATAGATTGATGACAATGTTTTGTAGTTGGTAACAATTGGTTTGTCACAATGTTTGGTGATAGTGTTCACTTGTTGGTGACAATAAGTTGGTGAAAATAATTTGATGACAATGTTTCGTAATTGTTGACAATAGGTTGCTGACAATATTTTGTAGTTGGGGATAATATGTAGTTAGTGAAAATTTGTGGTGACAATATTTTATAATAGGTGACAAAAAGTTGGTGACAATGTTTTGTAGTTGATGACAATGTTTTGTAATTCATGACAATGTTCTATAATTGATGACAATAGGTTAGTGACAGTGTTCACTAGTACGAGATATTTGTTCAAATAATATTTTGGTGACAATTTCATGTGAGAGAAACTAGTCTAACTTTTAAAATTTTATTTGACGACAACCAGATCTAGGCTCTTGGCCGGGGCCGGTTCTCTCCTTTCTTTGGTCGTTGACTCGAGTTTGGTTTAAACCCGGTTTGGGTTATTCTATATATGTGATTTATATTCTTACGTGATGCTATGTAATTGATAAAAAGGGATTTATAAACGATTTATGATTCCATGAATTATACGGATTTGGACTTGAATTAATTAGGATGATAGGTATGTATGATGTTCTTGGGTTTTGTCAAACATGAGTAGTCAACCATACATGTGATACTCGTTATATTACAATGTTTGTTTGGCTTGTACCACACAGATCTGTTGTTGAATTCATGTGTATGTGATTCTTAATATGTCGAGCTTGTTTATTACTTGAGGAATGATAGGTGGCTAGATTGTCTCATGTGTACGTCCGTGTAGAACTTGCTCATGTTCTTTGCTACTCATGTATGTTGTCATTATTCATCGAGATAGGTACATGTTAGTGTGTACTGATGTGACTAGTATGCTTCAGGATTGATTGATACGTGTCTTACTTGCCGCAATTATAACCACATAGAATTCCATAAGGGCATCATTGTCATTCATGGGTGGGGATCTTATCTTCTCGTCTTGTCATCGTCAGTCTTGGTCCGTGTTTGGTTTAGTAGGGAATTCGGGTTTTCCGCTTTTGTCTCTCCTCTATCCCCGCTAACTTAGAATCCTTGCGCTACTTTCGACGAGCGACGACATGGAGAAGAGAACGGTCAGCTGAGTAGTGCTCGAGCGGCGCAGCGGAAGCGGGGTGGGCCCCTAACCCACCGGTCCCAGGACTCGAGGCAGAGGATTATGCGAGAGGCGCACTTGATTGCTATTCAAGAGACTTGGCATGTTTCGAGGCTAGTTGAGGAGTTCATCCGACGGATTTCGAGGCTCTATGGAGTTCCTGAAAGGATAGTTCCCAACAGAGATGGACGGTTCACTTCGAGATTCTAGCAGCATGTTCCCGAGTTCCGAGGAATTGATAAGGACCGATATTATCTTTGATGTGGGAGCACACATATGGCTGAGAGTATCACCTCCTGGGGGTTCCGACATTTTGACATCATAGGCGAGTCAAGCCCTAGGTTTGTTGATCCTTTTGAGGTTCTGGAGAGATAGCTTGTCGCTTAGCTTTATTCTCGTCCTTACCTGGAGTGCGATGTCTTTCTTGTGTCACAACTTTGTCGATATGTTCCGATCCTAGCCACATTCTTGGCTATTTTGACCTCCATGTTGAGGCCGATCATTCCTTGGTAGAGCGTCCTAAGGAGAGTATTCGGGCTAGTTGTGGAGACACTTCAGATGAGCTACTCGCGTCTTACGTGGAGCCTAGTGTAGGCATTTTCTTGATCTCTTGACCTAGTAGTGAGTATGCACTAATGCCTTATTTTGAGATGTGTGCTTTGATGTTTATCTCTATGCCGTTGAGCTCATATGATTGATAGTTATGTGCAAAATATATGATGATATGATGTGATGGGCGATGAGCCTCTTGATGTGTAATGACTTGCTAGCTTGATATTGGTAGGATACAACCCTTGATATGCTTATTCACGTGATGAAACTTGATAGCTTGGCTTGATTATTGTGATATATATGAGATTCTGAGATAATTCGAGAGAGTTGCCGATGAGCACGATGATATCTTGAGATTTATAGTTGAAACCGTTTATGAAAAATGAACCTAGGAAGAGAATGCGGGATTAGCCCTTAGAGGTGGATGAATTCCACCTCTGGAGTTCTGAAAACTGGGTTGACTAACATAGGTAAAATTGACTTGAGCTTTCAAAAAGGTTTTGCGTTTAAAAACGATTTTAGTCTCGGGGACGAGACTTGTTTTTAGAGGTGGATGATGTAAAGACTCGGGATTTTAAAATAATATTTTATAAATTAAGAATTAATTTTGGTTTAATATTGAATTAATTGGGATTTGAATTATAAGATTTCGGAAAATTATGAAGATTCCGTCATCGAGCAGAATAATTTTATTTTAATTCTTTTAGAGCGGATTCCGGCATAAATTAAAAATGGATTTTACTTCCGATTTCTTATACCGAGATTGAAGATATTGTTCGGAGTTCATTATTATTGTTACTATTCGGATTTTAACTTTTGGGTTGATTTTAATTGAGTCGGGATAAGATCGAGAAAGCGGGTTTCGGATTCGTATTTCGGGAATTTGAATTTTGTACTTTTGGGACCACCTAATACCTTTGTCCTCTTCTCTTACCCAAAGTTTGAATTCCCCTTGACAGTAGCAGCACAATATCAATATCACCTTCCTACCACTTTCCTTCTTCCAATTTTGGCAAAACACCCTCCACCATCCCACTCCCTCTACCTCACTTGTCTCCCCTATTTTTTTTGGCAAAATGCCAAGGCTCCATCCCACCTTTTACTTTGGTCTGAGCGACAGCAGTAACACTTGACTCCTCCCCCCCCCCCCTTTTCTTTATACTGGAATCCAAGACCACCCCTTCCTTTGCCTTTGTTTGATTTACATTACAGCTCACCTTATCCCCTCTCCATCTTGTTTTCTAAAACCCACACAAGCCCCATCTCTCCTCCTTGCTTGCCGACTACACCACCTCCCCTAGTGAGCCGCCGCCATAGTCGTCGTTCACCTTCTCCTCCATTCGGAGCCACAAGTACCACACCCTCCCCTGTTTTGTGAACAGGCCGAGCACCTCCATTGCTCCTCTCTGTCGAGCCCAGAAGCATCTCCACCTCACACCGAACAGCAACAGCTAGTACTCCCACCTCCCTCCTTTTTGAATTCATACCGCAACCACACCTCAAGGCCCCTGTTTCGAGGATTCAAGCGATCGAGCCACAACAGCTCCACCAGCCTCCTCCTACTTCTTCCTTCTCGACGAGCAGCAACACAAGCACGTCCTCACCTCCTCCGACATCCAGACCGTATAGAAGCCACCCGAGCGCCTCCGATGAGCCCCGTTCCTCCTCCATTTCCCTTGTTTCCTTTTCCATTTTCGAACGGTAAGCCTTCCTTTTCCTCCTTTCGCTTCGAGATGTCATAAAGCTCCGACCTTGACACTCTCTCTTCCGTTTGAGGCCAAGAATCACTCGAATCCGTCGTCATCGAAGTCGGAGTCCTCCTCGAGTGCCCCGGAGTTAGATCTCGAAGCCCTCGGTAACACCTCGTTTCTTCTCTCTTTCTCCTTTTGCTGCGTTTGTGTCCTTTCGAGCGGGTTGAGTTCAGGGAAGTGAGTCGAGTGGTTGGGAGTGGATTCGGGTTGGTAGATGTTGCCGGCGGGGGTCTGTTCTTCCCTCTCTTTCTTCCGTGTTCTTCCATTGAGCAGAAGGTTAGGGAACTGGAGGAAGGAAAAGAATTAGAACCGGGCCTGGCAGCTAGAAGGGGAATGGGTTTGAGATTTGGGTTGGATCCGAAAAACAAACCTTGGGCCTTTTCTTTTAATTTGTAAATCTGAAATGGTTTTGGGCCTGATTTTTGTAAAAAAATGTATATTCAGAATTTTATTTCAGAATATTCAGAAAAAAATAAATATTTACTAAAAAATTCACGGTTTCAAACTATTTACCAAAATATTCATTTTTGTCAGGACGATTAGAAAAACGCGGTATTAAACCACGCTTTATGTACAAAATAAAATTTTTGAATTGGAAAGAAAGCAGGAGAAAAATTAAATGAAAGAAACGCGGTCTTAAACCGCGTTTTTATAGGTAAAAAAATAAATTCACCCCAATTAAATGAGCTTCCAGGTGGATTTTAAAAAAGAAGCATAAACCGCGGGTTTGGACCGCGTTTTAGGTAAAAATTACTGTTCATCTTGTTGGAGCCTTCCTCCCATGGTTGCCGACTGTTGGAGCCTTCCTCCCATGGTTGCCGACCTCGACCTGTGCAAGCAACTTCAAATTGGAATCCCCATGGACCTCGACAGGCGGCGGAGCGTCCGAGACTAGAGATCGAGGTTGGCGCGGCGGAAGGGGCCAACGGTGGCAGCGGTGCAGGTGCGCCATGGCGGTGCAGGCCACCGGCAGTGCTGGTTCGGATAGGCAAACTAGGAGGAAAGCTTCAAGTGCAGGCCACTGAAGGTCCATGGGGATAAGGTATTTCACAAGTTGCACCGGTCGAGGTCGGCAGCCATGGAGGAAGGGTTCAACGAGGTGATGAACAATAACTTTTACATCGAACCGCGGTTTATGTTTTTTTTTCAATCACCTGACAGCTCATTTAATTAGGGTGAATTTAATTTTTTTTACTTATAAAACACGGTTTAGGAACGCGTTTCTTTCGTTTAATTTTTCTCCTACTTTCTTTTCAATTCAAAATTTTATTTTGTACCTAAAACGCGGTTTAATACCGCGTTTTTCTGATCTTCCTGACAAAAATGAATATTTTGGTAAATAGTTTCAAACCGTGAATTTTTTTATAAATATTTATTTTTTTCTGAATATTTTGAAAAAAAATTCGTATATTCAAGTATAAGCCTTATTTAAGGGTATTTTCGGTTTTATTATTTAAGTTATTAAATAAATGGATTGTTATATTATATCATATTATGATATTTTAAATGGTTGGTATTTAAAAAATATATATTATGTATATTGAGTATAAGATTACTTTGGGGTATTTCCAAGAGCCCCAAAGGCGGTTTTCAGGTTCGCAGTCGGTTCACCTAATTACTAAATAAATGGAAATTGATTTGATAAATGATATATATATATATATATACACATAATATTATGGTGGAGATTTATAATATAATACTTGGACTTGGATTTGGAAAAGGAATTTGGAAAAGGTTTTCAAATAATGGAATTAGATCTAATAAGATTTAAAATGGGAATTTTTGAAAATAACCTAACCTTGTCGGATTTATTTGGATAAGATAATAAAATAAGTTGATTTAAAGACTAATGGTTTATAAATGGATTTTTGGGTCAAGTGTGATTTGGAAAAGATGTTTTAAATAAAGATTGATCTAACTTGAGATTTAAGAGCTTCGGGAATCTTGGGAAATTGACTTGTCTGATTTGTATATATATAAATTATGATATGTGATATATTAATGTGTTAAGTGTTGATTATGAAGCATGTTATGAGGTGTTGTGTTATGATATCGATATAATGATTAAGTATGAATTATGATATGAGATGTTGACATATGTCCTTAAATATGAGATGATATGAAATGTTATATGATGATGCAAGATGAGATTATGGATGAGATATTGAGATGAGATGAGTATGAAATGATCTATGAAGAGATAAGATGGAATAATTTGAAATGAGATATGTGAAGCTATGTATGATAGTTAGGGGCGCCTTGTGTGAATTAGATAGACTTATGCATATTTGTATGTTTATTAGGTGATTTGTGAGCTATTGGACATTGCTTATTATTGGTGTTGATTGCTTGGATTATGCGCGCCTCCAGGTAAGTTTCCTACGGGAGCTTACTCAGTAACCCGGACCTCATGCCTGATGTGTCATATAGTATGTAGGCATTGCATATGCATAAAAGCATGTCATGTAGTATCAGGCTTAGGACTTGCACTTATGAATGAGCATCCCTATTCTTTATGCGTTTGAAAAGAGAACGACCGTTAACTGTGAGTCTTAGAGTCTTTGTTAGGGTCATAGGGTAGCCCAGTTTCATCGGGTGCCCTGAGTCAGTATTGTCGATATATGAGCATGATGATGAGATAGCCCAGCACCATGGGGCATGAGCATGATATATGATATGATGATGAGATATGATATGCTATGATGAGATACGATATGCTATAGCATCGAACTGGCCCGTCTCTGCACTAACGGGAAGGGGTGTAGAGGTAGGAGAGGGATATGTCACTTGGCATTCTTTGGGCGCCTTTACAGTTCTTTTCTGCATATTATATAAACTAGGAGCATGATAGTGTGATTTAAATTCCGTACTGCATTAGAACATCCTTTATTCTAGGTATAGGCGTATTATATGTCCTCAGCGAGGTCTTTAGGGCCCGCATGCGTCTCTGGGCTTGACTTAGTGGATAGACTTAGCTACCCGCCCTTTGTCTGCTCTGTGCTTCTATGGCGAGGGATCCTCCTGGGCGAAAGCGAAGAACCGGACTAACCCGCTAATTTGGCTTAAGTGTTATTTGATTATGATTTCGGTTTTGACCCGGCTCCGTTGTGGCAAGTTGTACTTTGCTTTCGCTCTTCGTCTCGTTTTCCTTAAACGAATTTTCGCGACTTAGACCTTAGGACAGGTTAAGGGTATCTAACGGCCCTACGTTTGTTTTGGGGTTTGAAATCCCCGCTTTGATTACTAATTTTTAAAAGGTTTGAAACCTCGACCTGTACCTGGATTGCAAGATCCGAACGAAGGTAACCAACCATCGAAACATAACCCAGGTATTTATATCCGGGCCGTTACAACACATATCTGTTATAAACTGACACTCATGGCGGTCCCGATCGTCCCATAAATCATATTGGTCACTGTAGGCAGCAAAATCTAAGCTTACCTATATGTCTTATATGTTGCGTCCATAATCATGACGTATGAGAATATCTTCCACAACTCTAGTGAATCCTTATGAGCAAATGCTAGGTCTTGCAAAGACCCGTCGGGACGAAGCCTGTGACTGAAAGTGAACTTTCGATACGCGAGCATATTGTGGAGGTGTTGCATTGGGGTCATATCTTGCATCTCATTCTTCTTGATTCTCGCCCTTGCATTATAAATTTGTTGTCTCGTGCTCAGATTCTTATTGAAAGTATTTTTCAATGTCACGAGAAGGGGAATTGGCTTTACCCCGGTGATTGTCAAATCTTTCACGAGTTGTATCTCTTCATTCGTCAATCGTCCCACCATCTGATAACCTTTCAGACTAGGAGGCAGTTTGTGGTTATGCGTACCGCACTCCACTCTCAATCACCATATATTTCTTTCGGCTTCCCAACCATACAACAACAATGGACAATTATTTTTCTTAGATCTTCCATCCCGCAGGACTATTACCGGTATATCAGCACCTACGATTTTCTTCTTACGATTTCTGTTTTCTCCATGTTTTTTACATCCCAAATACATTGAGCCATATCGGGATGCAGAGCTATTCCAAGATTTTATAACTGTGAGAACAAAGTTGTACATAAAAGCAATCTGACGAGCCCATTCTAACATCGATTTTCTATCCTTCCAGTAATAGTTATTCGCAAAACAAGGCGAATAATCGAATCCAACAATGTTCATTCTATCAAACTGAAAACAATTGAAATAGCATTGAAAATCATCAAATTTCACAAATTGAATCTATTTTTATCATTAAATTCTATTCTAAAAGTGCATAAATACCTGAATATTATTGTTGACTTCTTCATTACCATTGAATACATGGTTCGACATTCTTCTATGAAAATCGGCAGCAACTAGGGCAAAATACCGTATGGCCGCATAAGAATTCGTCATATTAAAAAGGATAACCTTCCGTTTTTTAAATACACAAGGGATACAACATTTTGTACTTCCGTATTTATAACATGGAAGACAAAACAACATTTTGAACTTCCGTATTTAAAACACGGAAGGCAAAAATATGCTTTACTCCCGTGTTTCAAAAACGGGAGTTAAAAAGCAGATCTGTACTTTCGTTTTTTAAAAACGGAAGGTAAAAAGTAACTTTTAACTCTCGTGTTTTAAAAACGGAAGGCAAAATACAGTTTTTACCTCTCGTGTTTTAAAAACGGAAGGCAAAATACAGATTTGACCTTTCGTGTTTAAAACACGGAAGTTATGTATAATATTTTTTAAAAATAAAAAAAAAAAGAAAATAAATAAAATGACTTACCTTCCGTTTCTAAAAGAAGGAAGTACATTTTATTTTTGGGTGCCCCACCCAATTTTTTGTGGTGCGATTAACACCGCCCTTTTATTAATGTATATTTTCCTTCCGGTTTTATATAAGTAAAATTCTCCAAATTCCGAAAGGTTTTGAACAAATTCCCGAAAAGGTTTGACCAAAATCTCAAAAGGGTTTGACCAAAATCTCGAAAGGGTTTGACCTAAATTTCCAAAAGGGTTGTACAAATCTCGAAAAGGTTTGAAAAATAACTTTTTTGGCGCTTTTGAATGACGGTGTGTGGCTTTGCATCTGACGTCTCTAGGAGTTCTTTTGCTTGGTTGGGGTCGTGGAGTCCGGAGTCGGGACTGGCTGGGGTCGAGGTGATGCTTTCAGGATGACTCCGTTTTCGGGAAGGAGCTTCCTTGGAGTTTCGTCTGCACTACCTATAGGAGATAGGTTCCTGCAGTAACACTGGTCCGCGGTGCTACTATTTGATGGTGCTTGGCTTCATTCTTCGCCAGCATCCTCAACTTTTTTGGAGTAGTTCTGCTTAGGTTGGCTTTTTGTAGAGTTTGGTTCTGCTTGTTTCGTTGTGTCTGTTTTTTGTTTGTATGGTATGTTTAGGCGGTTTTCACTTGCCGACTCATCAGTCTCTCGAGAATCAGGCTTGTCTGATCTCAAATCTTTAATTAATAAAAAAAGCAATAGTAACTACAAAATTGTTAAAAAAAATTAATAAAAATAGATATTTTATATATTTTTTATCATTTAAAAAATGTGTGTAAATAATAAACGGTATGTTTTTCCAAACAAATCGACTATAAGAATTTACTTAGGTATTGGAAACCCAGTAATGATAGATGATTTTCCACTTTCATTACATTAACATACATCACAAAACAAAACTTGAAACAATGCAATAAAACTTCATGGATTTGGAATATTAACACCATCCCAAAAGTTAAAAACTTCACATTTTTTATAAGGTAATAATTCGAGGGTCAGACAAACCTGACTCATCGAGTGGCCGACAAGTCGACAGACGGTGAACCATCGAATATACAACAAGCTTAATCACACAAACTAACATATATAGATGAAAGAAAAACCCAAACAACCACATAAAAGCCGTCAGCCAGTGCGGGAGTCAAGGAAGATCCAAGGTGAGTCACGAATGTTGAGAACACGGGAGAGTGCAACACTCACACGGCGTCTCAACGCCAAGAAGGCAGAGAACAGTAACCCACCACCGAAAAAGGCAAAAACTACGGAAGTGCGGATCACCGATGTTTTCCCCACCTAGATGAGGGATCTTCGAAGACCACGAACACAACCACGATCCTCTTGATCATACAGGATGCCCAATATAGCAACCCAACTTAGAACTAAACACGACCAAGCCAAAGCAATGCCTCGACGCTAACAGAGGAACCAATATGGGCCAAAAAAGGAAGATCAAACATCAGACGAAAATTTGTGTGCAAACCTCCGAGAACAAGCTGAATATTCGGGGGGGGGGGGGGGGAATATTATTACTATTACTATTAAGATTATTTTCCAACACTACCGGAGATTTATTCAACCCTTTCGGGAATTTATCATAGCCTTTTCAGGGTTTTATTCAAACTCTTTTGGAATTTTGTTCAAATCCTTGCGGAAATATAAAGCTAAGGTTGCTCAGACTTGTGTGATTTTACGTACCATACCATTTTATTCAAATCCTTGCGGGATTATGTTCAAATCCTTGTGGAATTTTGTTCAAATCATAGCGGGATTTTGCTCAAATCTTTACATGATTTTATCGTATCAAATTCTAGCAGGTTGATCCTTGCATGCCAAGGATAGATCGTATAAGCCTTTTTTCTTCACCATTTTAATTTTTTTTTTTGCCTTGGCGTGTAAGGTAGAGATTCACCTTGCACGCCAAGCTGGTACAAGACTCCTAGGCCGGAAGCCAATACGACGACACCTAGGGGGCCGACGGTGGTGATGCCCTGGATTCACAATGGTAGATGGAGGGATTCTTCAACTTTTTCCTTCTTTTTTTTCGCCTTATGTCTTTTGACATCACCATCAAAAGGGGGTAAATCCCACTCAAGGTATTTTAATTTATTATTTTAAGTTTTAATTTTTTGTCGAAGGGCTGGGGCGGAAGAACCCCTCAAGGATGTGGGTCAGAGCAACCCACTGGTAGCCTCGGCCGCCACCAAGCTCGATGCTACAATGGTAGAGTCAGAGAGTTGGCCACCACACGGCAAAAGACACTAGAGACACCGACAACATAATGAGGCGACACGACTTGATAAAATCAGGGCGGAGCAGGGGCGAGACACAACCCACCACCACCATAGCCATGGCCAGCGCCCCATGGAACCCATCCCAACCCCAAACCACATCGATTTACACCCTCGGCACCACCAACGCCATTTCGACAACCTAAAGATACCATGACGAGGAGGAGCGAAATCAACCCCCACCGCCCACAAAGACCCTAATACATGGTAAGGATGCGATGACAAGACATATTTGAGACAAAGCCCCAAATCGATTAAGCAAGAGGATGAATTTTGGATTTAGGTTTGAAAGATTGAGATTCCTAGGGTTAGGGATACACCATCTCGGGATAGAGCGTTTTTTTCCCGAAGAGAGAGTTTCTCTCTCCATTTTTTAAAGTCGCTTCTTCCCAAATTTAGTTAAAAACTTCACATGAAAACTAGCTCTCAACGAAAATCCAACAAAGACCAGATTGGCCAATAAAGACGTTGATATACCTTTGAGTTGTGCATTACGCAACCAGACAGACGAAATCTAGACCCAAATTTTCATTAAATGTCATCATATGCTTCAATTCTTTTGAAAGATTGATTAAAATCTAGAAATAATTCTCTCCTATGTTGGTATAACTAATAAAACATGCAAAATAATTACATGTGATATATTCAATGGGATCAACCACAAACAAAAAGAGAAACTAACAACAACTTGGTGGTGCCTCATGAGTAGAAAAAACCAAAAAAAAAATTGTCAATCAAAACACAACAAATATCCAAAATTTTGTGAGCTACACCCACCAACAAACAACTAAAAATTAGGAATCCACTAAGGCAATATTCGAGGAAGACACCAAAACTTAACAAACAACAAAAAAGAGAAACCTAAGATGGAAGAAACCTCTTCCGTAAAATCAATTTCGGTGATTCTGTTCTGCCTTCTAGTGAGGCAACTCTAGGTTTTGTCATTCAAAACCATGAAGACTCTGTTATTGATTGTGGTGGATCTTATTGCGCAATGGAAACAACACTGATTGTTGAAGCTCTTGCGTTAAGAAGGGTATCGTTGGGGCTCTAGAAATCTAATTTTGCATAAGGTAATTATTTTTTTCTATGATCAAATGATTTGGGGTGAGTATAGATGTCCATGGAAAATCGAGATTCTGTTCTCCGACATCCTTCTTCTATTGGAGGATTTTAAGATAGTGCAGTGTGTCCACATTTTTCGCGAAATTAACAACGTTACCGATAAGATCGTCAGACTGCTCCATTCAGTCGACCCAGGACACCTTTATGACTATATGAAGATTTAATAAACTATATGATTATTTACTACACATGTCAAACTATGAGTTTGGTTATCAAAATAAACCTTGATATAAATATATGAGTATTTAATAAAAATTCCCCCCTTTTTCAACTTTCTAATTATACAATTGGGCGCGTGAGGGTACGCGGGTTGTTAACGTGTGGGTGCGCGGGTATGCCAGCAGTCAGTGCGTGATTGGTTGCCGCGAATTATTATTTTTAATTTATCGATATATATATAGGGACACGCTCCGGTGAAAACCAAAATTATGGTAAAAACCGTGAGGAGCAATTTGATTGGTTGATATATTACACACAACAAACCATGCACTTGCCGTGTAACATGCGCTCGCTATGTACTTAAAAAAATCAGCGTGTGTTGTATAAATAATTAAAAAAACAACATTGTGTAACATGCGCTCGTTGGAGTATGAAAAAAGGGCTTGAGGCGCCGCCGCACCGGGAGTGGAACTCGGGAATTGAAACGAACACACAACTGAACTCATGCTCTTCCAACTAACTTGGCAATTAATCCTTGTTATTTCAAAATTGCTACCAGATTAAAGCAATTCATGCCTAAACTAATTCACCTGCTTCAAAACGCCTTTATCGCTAAACGATCTATCCAAAATAATATCCTTATAGCAAACGAAATATTTCACTCTTTTCAATGGAAAAAGGTAAATCCGGTTGGATGGCTGTCAAACTCAATATGGAAAAGGCTTTCGACGTGATTGACTGGGACTTTCTCCTTGATATTTTGCATCATTTTGGTTTCTGCAACCGCTTTATTTCATGGATTCATGAATGCATAACAATTGTTACCTACTCTGTACTCATCAACAATGAACCCACAAACGTTTTTAAACCACAAAGGGGTCTTCGCCAAGGAGATCCCCTGTCACCGTATCTTTTCCTTCTTTTTTTTGAGGTTCTTACTCTTGGCCTAAGCCTGGAATCTTTGCAACCAAGAAGCCACCTCGTCATCTCAATCACTCGATCTTGCCCAAAGATTCATTTTCTAGCATTCGCTGATGACATTATCATTTTTGCCTCGGCAACAAAATCTACATGTGGCCAAATTAACAAAATAACTCGAGCCTATTGTGACTTATCTGGACAAAAAATTAACTTCCAGAAATCTGATTTCCAAACTACCGAAAATATTAACACCCACATCAAAACTACCATTAATAATGAGTTGTGAATTCCATATACCACTAACTTAGGAATATATCTTGGCTGCCCAGTTCTCTCCAGTAAAGTGACGAATTCCACTTTAGAGGAAATTATTATTTCCAGCACAAACCAACTATCGAAATGGACTGCAAACAATCTTTCACAAGCGGGCCGCTTTACTCTTATTAAATCAAACTTAGCGGCTAAACCCCTCCACATAATGCACTGCTTTATGTTACTATCCTCCATCTACAAGGAACTTGACAAAATCAATAGAAACTTCATCTGGAATAAAGGACCAAAACATCATCCCTTGATTAATTAATTTGAAGTCTGCAAATCACGACAGAATGGAGGGCTTGGGCTAAGGTCTTCTGAAGACATGAACAAAGCATTTCAACTAAAAATACTTTAAAAAATTCTAGATGAACCGAATAACCCCTGGGTTGACCTAGTCACCAAAAAATACCTAAAAGGGAAACATATTCTCCATTACACCCGATCTGGCAACACATCATGGCAATGGGCGAAACTAGTGAATCTATTAGACCTATTCAAAAAAGGATTAAGATGGGGCATTGTCAACAGAAATTCCATCAATTTCTGGTACGATAACTGGTTGGGCTCAGAACCGCTTTGGACCCTAGCCAACAACTTCACAAATGCTGACCCCGCCCTTACTGTTGGAGCATTCATCAATCCTGACAGAACATGGGATGTTAACAAATTACAAACAATGATGGGGATTCACTTAGACCCAAACATTATCAGATCCATTATCCAAACCCCCATCCCAAAATTCATAAATATAGACCGATTATACTGGAGCTGGAGTGACAATGGATGGTTCACTACTGCCTCTGCCATTGAAATGATCCAAAACACTAAACAACCCGCAAGATCTGATCTCCACTGGATTTCGAAATTAGATGTCATGCCTAAGATCAAGGAAATTATCTGGCGTCTAACCAAAGACGGCCTCCCTACTACTGTCAAACTTGCTCGTTGAGGTATGGGCATCCCGACTAACTGCCCACTCTGTGATATGAATTATGAGGATATTGAACACCTTCTATTTAACTGGCCAATCTTCTTGAACACTATCCAACTCCTCTCACCCAAAATCGTTGTAAAGGTCACCTCAGTATACACCAACTCAGATAATGTAATAGAAGCACTAATCACCCTTAGATCTGACCTTGGAAATCAAGATTTCTCTACTTTTTTCTCTTCTCGGTGGAGCATTTGGTATTTTCGCAACAAGGCTATCTTCGACAACATCAATCCTAACCCTACCACAATAGTAGCATTCATCTCGGACCAAATTTACAATTGGAAGAAATCAAAAGAACTTGACCAAGATCTCAATCTCTGTCCACCTAAATTGAACTCGGCTTCTCTAAAAGCCTCTAGAAAGCACTGCAAGTGGTCTAAACCTCGACCCGAATGGTGCAAACTCAACTTCGACGGTACGATCTCCCCCTCTGGAAACAGCACCTACGGTTTCATCATTAGAGATGATAATGGTTCCGCCCTCTTCTTGCCTCTTTCCACCGTCCTTGGTACTGAAGGCTTCGGCTTCTGGAAAGACATCCTAAAGGCCCTAGAACTCAATATCAAAAATATTAGCATTGAAGGCGATAATCTTAGTATCATAAACAGTCTTAAGACTGGGAGCTCTTGCTTCAGTGAGATCGAGATGATCCTATCAGACTCTCTCACTTCTCTCCGCCTTTTTTCTCAATTTGAGATTTCCCACATCTTTAGGGAAGGTAATCGTGCAGCTGACCGTCTCTCCCATCTAGGTTACTTCATCTCCTGCCCGATTTCCCCTATTGATGCTGCCCTTCATAGTATCATCCTCCAGGATGTCCTTGGTTAGACGGCTTTGCCGCCTTCCAAATTCTTTTTGGTTAAAAAAAATCATCGCTTTCTTATATCAAACCACTGTTCTTATTTTACCTAATTTGTTTCATTTAAAGTGTTTGATAATATAAACTGGAAAGATCAAAATTTTATTAATTAGGTTCAAAATATTAAAAATTTTGAACCCATGGTTATATATAGCCTTAAAGTGACATATTAATTAATGTCTTACATTTTATGTTGGTTTATTAAGTAGATTCAATTTTTTTTCATGGTGTATTGCCTCCATATATTTAAAGTAGGTTCAATGTTTTTAAATCTTGAACACATAGTTATATATAGCCCTAAAGTGACATCTCGATGTCTTACATTTCATGTTGATTTATTGAGTAGGTTCAAGTTTTTTTCATGGTGTGTATTGCCTCCATTTAAAGTAGGTTCAAGATTTTTAAATCTTGAACCCATATTATATATAGCCCTAAAGTGACATCTTGTTGCCTTACATTTCATGTTGGTTTATTAAGTAGGTTCAAATTTTTTCATGGTGTATTGCCTCCATTTAAAGTAGGTTCAAGATTTTTAAATCATCAAACCATAATTATATATAGCTTTAAAGTGACATCTTGATGCCTTACATTTCATGTTGGTTTATTGAGTAGATTTCAGGGTGTATTGTCTCCATTTAAAGTAGGTTTAAGATTTTTAAATCTTGAACTCGTAGTTATATGAAGCCGTAAAGTGACATCTTGTTGGCTCACCGTTCATGTTGGTTTATTGAGTAGGTTCAATATTTTTAAATATTGAACCCATAGTTATACATAGTCTTAAAGTGACATCTTGTTGTCTTAAATTTCATGTCGGTTTATTGAGTAGGTTCAAGTTTTTTCATGGTGCATTAATTGCCTCCATTTAACGTAGGTTCAATATTTTTAAATCTTGAACACACAGTTATATATAACCCTAAAGTGATATCTTGATGCCTTACATTAATTTCATGTTAGTTTATTAAGTAGGTTCAAGTTTTTTTTTCATGGTGTATTGTCTCCATTTAAAGTAGGTACAAGATTTTCAAATCTTGAACTCATAGTTATTTATAGCCCTAAAGTGACATCTCTATGCCCTACATTTTATGTTTGTTTATTGAGTAGGTTCAAGCTTTGTTTCATAGTGTATTGCCTCCATTTAAAGTAGGTTCAAGATTTTTAAATCTTGTACCCATAGTTATATATAGCCCTAAAGTGACATCTTGCTACCTTATCTTTGATGTTGGTTTATTGAGTAAATTCAAGTTTTTTTTTCATTGTGTGTGGTCTCCATTTATCATTGGTTCAAGATTTTAAATCTTGAACCTGTAGTTATATCTACCGTAAATTCAAGTCTTTTAATGTTACTCCTATCTTAATTTTTTTTCATGATGTATTTCCTACATTTCCTGATTTATTGCATCCATTTAAAGTGTTTGATAAACCTTGTTGCATTAAATTTCATGTTGGTTTATTAAGTAGGTTCAAGTTTGTTTCAAGATGTATCGCATACATTTAAGTATAGGTTCAAGTTTTTTAAATCTATGGCATACATTTCATGTTTGTTTATTAAGCAGTTAAAGTTTTTTTTTCATGATATATTGCCTCCATCTAAAGTAGGTTGAAGATATTAAAAATCTTGAACCCATAGCTATATGTAGCCTTAAATTGACATCTTGCAATGTTACTATTAACTTCATTTTTTTTTATTTATTGCCTTCATTTAAAGTATTTCATAATCCTTGCCACATTACATTTCATGTTAGTTTAATTTATTAAATTAGGTTCAAGATTGAAATCTTGAACTAGTTTAATTTATTAAATTAGGTTCAAGGTTGAAATCTTGAACCTATGTTTATATGTTGCCCTAAATATCGGCAATACATCATAAAAAATGAAGATATAGTATTTAGATATAGAAAAAGTGAATTAAAGAGAAAAAATCATTCAAATAGCATCACTCAGAAATCCTTCATGAGAAGTGATCATATATGGTAAAATTAAGAATGAAATTTTAGTTCTAAATTAAGAATTAAATTATTGGGTCCTTTTAATGAAAGAGTAGAGAATTATCAATAAATTCATTAATTTTTATTAGTTATTAAAGGTGTCGATCAACAAAGGAAATAAAATTATAATTTGAGTAAAGTGGGTTTATATAATACATTATAATTCTCCTATTATTGTTACCTCTTAATTATTAGTAAGCAAAATATAAAATTCTAAAAATTTACCACAAACATAATTATTAGTAAGCAAACTATGAAATTCTAAAATTTTGGGCCATTAATGTAAATATAAAGTTAGTCATCTTTTTGTAATTATTAAAAAATTAACAAAAAGCTACAGATTTTGCTCTATCTCCCATTTCGATAGATTCACAGTGCAGATTTTGGTCCTCTTTTTCCCAAATCTCCAATTTGGATATGGGAAAAAGGACGAATTTCCTCAAATTGAGTATCAGACTTGTCAATTTCCTCAAATGACTATCGTTAATTTGGATATGGTGGCACGAATCGGGGGAAGTGACTATCATTAATTTCAAATCTAAGGGCCCGTTTGGTATCCATATACGTATATCATATATCAGATATGGGTATGAGATATCGATATCGTGGATATGGGTATCAAATCTGATATCTGATATCCGATATCTTGTTTGGTATGTTGAGAATATGGGTTTTAGATATCAATTAAAAAACTCTTTCTCTAATGCCACTCACCCCGACACCCACCCAGCCCTAGCCTGTCCCCTGCCTGAACCTCCGGCGATACCCACCTAGCCCTAGCCGACCTCTACCTGAACCTCCGGCGACACCTACCCAGCCCTAGCAGCGACATGCAGATGCTCTTCACAAATTTCTTTCCAGAAAATAAAAATGGGGAAAAAAAGATGACAACAGACTCAAATCTCCGTTCAAATTGAAAGCATACTCAAATCGAAATCCAATCTAGAGACGCTAACGAGAGGAGAGTGTGAAAGCAGCAGGAGATCTGCTGATTTTTCCTTGTGATGGAGAGATCTGCGTGTGTGTGAAAGGGGAAAAAAGAGGAGGGAGGCAGAGAAGCATCTGTTTTGGTATCCCTTGATATCCCGATTTTAAAAGGTATATGGAATTGGGGAAAAATGTGAAGGAAGAGATATATGGGTATATCACTTTGATACCCATATACTAATTTACCAAACATGGGTATGGGTATGAGTGATACCTATACCCATATCTGATATACGTATATCAGTACCAAACGGGCCCTAAAAGAAATCAAATTAAACGCATCAATGCTCCACCTGAGGTCGAGAGTCGAGGTCAATTTCACATCGAAAAAAGCTGAATATAGACTCGTCGAGGCCTTCGTTCAGTGCTGCCACCGGAGGTGTTCGTCGATCTAGTGATAGAGAAAAAGATGAATAGAACGGGAGGGGGAAAGGCATCCGCCCCCGCCTGCCACCATTTTCGGACTCGTCGCACCTTCCTGATGCCGCATCCACCATCTTCAAGTGTCGATATGCCTCATGCCTCCATCGAGGAGCCACTAGCCACCATTGTCAGAGTCTCCTGTTTCCTGACTTGCAAGGGAGTTATGGAGGTAGGTGATGCACCATTTGAGAGGGGAAAAGTCAATTTTACCCTCAAATGTTAGATATACGAAAGATAGTTGCGCGTAGAGCTGGCAAAATCTGATCCGACCCGAGAAACTCGACCGACTCACCTGAACCCAAACCCGACCGAAATCCGAAAATCTGGAGTCATCCGTAACCCGAACCCGAGACTGAACCCGACCCGAACCTGACCCGACTCAAAACAGACCCGAACACAGATAAACCCGACCCGACCCAAACCAGACCCGACTTTAAACCCGACCCGACTATGAACCCGACCTGACTCTCAACCTGACCCGACCCGACCCGACTTGAAATGGTTGTTTAACATCAACATTTTAATGCTTGAATGTTAAATGTTTTTTTTTTATTTTAACACAAGTTTATGATTATACTTTTAACATATAAAACACCAATTATTTTTGTCAATTGTTATCATATGAATAAGAACCCAAGTAAAACCAATAGATAAGCAGATAAGCCAATGAGTCAAGTAAGTCAACCACCATACATCAAAACATCTATACATACTACGAGTC
This sequence comes from Persicaria maculosa, assembly GCA_963922045.1. Taxonomy (NCBI): domain Eukaryota; kingdom Viridiplantae; phylum Streptophyta; class Magnoliopsida; order Caryophyllales; family Polygonaceae; genus Persicaria; species Persicaria maculosa. Next base: position 21,365,210 of record OY998270.1, read on the forward strand.
ACAAATGCTAAAAGTTCATTAATCGCTAGCTCGCTGCAGATGATATAGCGTGCACCCCAACAGCATATCCTTCCAGGAACAGCAGCAACCAACAACCCAACAAAATATCCTTCTAGGAACCAGCAAAATACTTATATAATATTATACACCAAAGTATAAACAAATGAATATTCAATCGAATAAATATCTCATACCCCAATCTTAATCTCAAATTCAAACCCCAATCTTAATCTCAAATCCAAACCCCAATCTCAATCTCAACCTTTATCTTAATCTCAAATCTCAAACCCCAATGTTAATCTCAAATCATGATCTCAATCTCGATCTCAAATCTCAATATCGGTCTCAATTTGAAATCTAGACCTCAAATCTCAAATCATGATCTCAATCACAATCTCAAATCTCGATCTTAACCTTTAACTCAATCTCAAATCTCAATCTTGATCTTAGTCTTAATCTCAATATCAAATATCGATCTTGAACTCAATCTCAAACCTCAGTCTTAACTTTATCTCAAATCTCAATTCTCAAATCTTTATATATATTAACCTCAATCTTAAATCTCAAATATCAAATGTCCATATTTGTCCCAATCTTAGATCTCAATCTCGGTCTAATTCTCCATCTCGATCCAAATCTCAATCTTAATTCTCAATCTTAAATTTCAAATCTCAAGACTTTAAATACATCGAATATTCAAATCCATCGAAGATGAAGTATTTATAAGTTTTAATTATAATTTCGGTTTTTTTAAACGTGTTTCTTTTTATAGGTATAAGTATAATAATTCTATTAGTTTTCATAACTAAGGGTTAATAATTCTATTAATTTTCATAAATTTAACTCTATAAGGGTTTTTTTTCACCTAAAAATTCTATTAGACTATAGTGTTAATAATTCTATTAATTCTAGTAGTTTTCGGTTTCTATAAATGGATTTTTTTTATAAATATAAGTATAATAATTCTATTAGATTTCATAATTATGGTTATTCTATTTGTCAATATTCCATAATTTGTATGAATTATGATACATGATTATTTTTTGGTGGAAAAAATTATTTATATCCGAATCAATAATTCTATAGTTGTTATTTTATTTATATCTATATCTATATTATTATTTTTTGATAGAATTAATTATTTATATCTAGATTTGTTAAAAACTAATAATAATAATGAAAAAAACTAATGGGCCAAAAGCTAACAATGAAATGGGTATTGAAAATGAAATGGGCAAAAGATATAGTCAAACCACAAATAAGCCCATTTGCAACTTGTTAGTTAAAATAAGGTGAAATCCTAAATGTACAATTAATTTGATTTAGTTTTAGCACCGATCAATTGGCTTAAATGTTTTAAAAAGGACGATGTTGCTTGTCGAATACCGAATTTCCGATTATGACTTTTTTAAATACTTAAATATGTAATTTATTTTAAGTAAATTACATATTTAAGTATTTAACCGAGTCAAAATCAACCTAATTATCCAAACGGATCGAATATGATTCAACTGAAAACTCAAACAAACTATACCCACTTTGATTCGAAACTCAAATGAAACCGACCCGCCTCTTGATCCGAAACCCGAATGAGCCCGACTCGCTTTGATCTGAATCCGAATGGGCATGACCCGATTTAACCCAAAATCCGACCAATCTAAAATTTATTATGACTGAACCCGACCCAACCAGTACCCGACTATAAATTTTACCCGAATTGACCCGACCCGTCAGTGACCTGACCCGAATCCGACCCGAACGACCGAATTGCCAGCTCTATTCACTCTGTCTCTCTCTCTCTCTCTATATATATATATATATATGATCCCCTCTCTCCTATTGAGTTTGAGTTTTGGCTGTCAATGGCGGATATTGAACCTCCATCGTTCTCCTTGGGTCTGGACCTTGACTTTGACTCGGAGCCACCATGCCAGGCTCCCGATTCACCGCCCACCTTCTCCGAACCACCCGAACTGAATAACGAGTCACGCCGTCCCGGAACGATTGCAGGAACAGAATTCCCGCCCGACCCACCTCCACTTTTCAGGCGCCTCCGCCGTGGCCCTTCTACCAAGACTACCGATTCGCCGTTACCATCACACGATCGACAGTCGGTCCAATCTTTCTTCGATGTCGATGACGATGATATTGAAGAGTTCTCTCCGGATGAATTCGGAGGCCGCTCAGGTTAGGTTTTCCTCCTTCTTCCTTTCACTGCTGTGTTTCTTGCAGTTTTACTTCTATCTTTACCTCCTAGGTTTTGGTTGAGGTGGTAAATTTGTAGTCTTCAACTCGTAGGCTTGATTATTAGCTATTTTTCGTTCTTATTGGTGTGTGATTTCCGAGGCATTTAGGGCCCGTTTGGAAAGTAACCAAACGCCGACAATATTCTGAATACAAATTTGTTTCCCCCAGCTAGATGTCTGTTTTAGATTTGTTTAAAGTGTTTACTGGCAACGTCCAATGGATGTTTTCTTCATCTGCAATAACTCAAGCTTCAGGGGAAACATTGTGATTGGCATATGCAAAGGATAAGCCATGATTGCTTGAGGAAATTTAACTTGTGAGCATGATTTCTTTTCTTCATGAGATAAAAATGGGCTCACTTCTGATGGCTTAATGTTTTGCTTTAGTTGTTTACGAGGATACTGCAACCAGTGTTATGGGACAGCATAGGTTATGATATAGTGCCACAGAAATTTTACTACATAGAAAAAAAACTTTGATAGGGAGGGTCTGCTTTCTAAGAGTGAAAGAGCCAACACGACTACGGTTCTAAATGGGCTTACAGAGCTCGTATTGCCTCAAGGATTGGAAACTGCTCAGGATATTTGATGCTACTTAAACATCATGCACCTTCCCCTACCCCTTTCTTTCGCTGCAGAAGTTACCTACCTTTGACTTTTAATTCAAGTGCATCAGCAAATCTCATCCATGCATGTACGGTTCTTGTTATGAAGTATTTGAGTGATTATCACATTATAGATTAAAACAAGATGTAGGGGATGTACCAGTTGATATAATTCAGTCACCTCAACTTCATGTTATTTTGGTAAACATGGTAAATAGGCATGATAGTCGAATAGATCACTTAAGCAATGGATCATCTTTGTTCTCTGTGTATGATAATAGCACTTTCTAATCCTGCTGAATAGTGAAATGAATGTGAATGCTACAACTTTGTTTTCCCATTTACTAATTTGCTGTGCCACGTTGAACAATAACAGATGAACAGAAGACAACTTCACGAGTTCAGTCTGTGTGTAGTGGTACAAAGTTTTCACTCCATGGGCAGGGGGTTGTAACCAAGCAACCAGCTACTGAACCATGTAGAAAAAGGAAACAGGATTTAGTTTCTCCTTCTACAAGCTCCATTGCAAAAATGGGCAAATCTATCTTCTCAGAAGTGATCATGAGTCCTCTAAGAAGATTTGAGCTTCTTGATTCTGATTCAGATGACATGTCTGATTCTGGAGAGGCTGGTGCTCGTAGTGGTGGGATTAAACTCACAAATGTTAGGAAATCCAATCTCAGTTGCTCTGCTGCTGCAGTTGAGAAAACAGATGGTCTATCTGCACAGGTTTCACAAAAGGTTGATTTGTGGAAAAATTTCCATCCTGAGGGAACTTGTACTATTGCAACACCTGTGTTGGATGAATTTTGTAAAGAATATTTCAGAGCTCCAAAAGCCACAAAGACAGGTCCAGATGCCATGCAAGGGTTCTGTCAAACTCAAAGAGAAGAAAATAAAAGAGCAAGAGCTGGATTGGAGAAACTACAGCAAACTGCTCCTAGGCATGCTCTTCCTCCCGCACATTGTTACTTTTTCCACGATGATTCAAGGATCCGAAATCTTGTTCAACGTCGTTTGTGTCATTTTCAGCCACTGTTTCCTGTAAATACTGCAGGAAATCAGCAGCAAAAGGAATCAGGAATTGATTACAGGCATGTTACTACATTTACTCTTGGGTTGCTGTATTGTAGGATGTGCACCATGCGTTTTCTAATAATTCTTACCCGTCTTGGCTTCAGGAGTCAATTCAACCAGGAAAATAGTTCTTCTAAGCAGAAAAGCAGTATAAGAGCCAGTTCAAAGAGAAGTTCAAGGAAAGTTGGCCATAGTTCTAAAAGCTCTCATGGCAAAGGAACTACTAACTCTGCTGAAGAATGGATTAACCCTAAAAGTGGCTGTGAGGTTCCTAAAGATGCTAGCAGAAGGCGTATCCATGCTACTGGCGGGTCTGTTGGTAATTGGTATACAGATGAAAATGGAAGGAAGGTGCGTTTGTTATACCTTACATTTTCAAGTTTCTTGAAAAAGGCATTTCCCTATGACTTTTATATCATGTTATGAGTTAATATTCTACCGTTAATTGAAGTATAACTGTCTACTATGTAAACAGTCATGTGTTGGAAAAAGGAACACAGGAATGTGATGGTATATAGTACTAACTAGATTATATTCAATTATGAAATGTACCTTCAAAATGAAACAGTATTCACAGGCCTATTTCTCTTTTTCACTTGTTTGCTTTCATACTATTGCTTAATGCTTGAGAAAGGCAGTGAGAGATACAAGTACTTGTTCTAATCTACAATATAGAGGACCCAATAGATGTCGGTATCAATTATTTGTTAAACGGGAAAGCTAAATACACCGGTAATTTTTACTGGATACACCGTTGCTGACCCGTTAATGGTGTTTGTGGACCCATTAGCGGTGTATCCAGTAAAAATTACGGGTGTATTTAACAATCCCCTTGTTAAACTAGCAATTAGTGAAAAAACAATTAACTCTCCACCAGGTGCAAGAATTTATGATGGTTATACTATCAATATATCTAATGGTTCTCTTTTTATTTGACTTGCATCATTTGCATAAGCTGTCAATGTAAATTTGTGTAATAGGATACCTCATTGTTCAATTGTGCCCATCTACTCCAGGTATATGTCAGTAAAAGTGGGCAGGAGCTTACTGGTCAAAGTGCCTATAGATGTTACAAAAGGGTATGCCTATTATGGTAATCTTGCATTTGTCTTCTAGTTAGGCAGGCTTTTAACTTCAAATATTTTATTTGTTTAGGTATATGTGTTGGTGGACAATGGTATGTGTGTTTCTTTTGATCGATAAAAGATGTTTTAATTGAAGAAAGAACAAATATTGCTTGGTCACATATTTTTACTTGCATGCTACAGTTCTGGGGTTATTTATATCAACTGAGATCTTCCCATCATTAGACAATTTGCAATCCATTGAGCTTAGGGTGTAACTAAATATATTGCTACAAATCCAGCCAATTTGCAATCCTTTGGTCTCGTTTTAATGGTGCTATTTAATGCAAATCAGTGCAAAGAGTGGAAGGAAAAATCTGTGATTGGATGATGAAGATTTAACATGCATGCCTATCATCATTGTAGGAGTAATCTTTTTTCATTCTAAATAGTTATAATTTGAATTTAAACTCCATTAATCTTTTCAGCACATGTAAATTGGAAGTAGTTCAAACATTAAAAAAAATATATATAAACCCATGTATAGTGAATAGCACATAACATGTATTATACTTTTTAGAAAGCTCATAAATTCTTCTTAGAAGAAAAAGTCGATTTGCTCATTAGTTTTAAAAATCTCATCAAATCACCTCAAGAATAGTTCTGGCAGGGTATCAACTGTGAAATGGTCCAAATTTAAACTCGCTCAATCCATGACTTGAAATTTTAGGGTCAGCCTTTTTAAGCCATAAGTTGAAACTACCAAACCTGGAAAAGACTCATAGCTGATAGTTATTATTAGCAGAACTATTTTGTAGTCTCCAATAGTTCCTTGTGTTCATAGCTCATGAAAACTTGTATTTGTAGTATCCTGCATCACTCTCGGATAAACTGTAAAAGGGCAATATGTTTCTTTCTCTGTAGTGATGTGGTGACTGTTGAATGTAGTCTTATATAGCTTTTGCTTGCACCCCTCTTGTTTTGTAATTACGCATGATCTTGTTGGCGTTATGACTAAGTTCATTAGGCAGTAACTTGCCATTTGTTCTGACAGGAACGTGTGGGTGGGTTTGGGAAGTCAAAGAAGAAGCCCACCACCAAGAGGAAGAAGTGAGTAAAATCCTCTCAGCAATTTATACGTGAATGGGGATATTTGGGATGGACCCCAGGCCACTCGCAGATGGACAGCACCGGATTAGTAGCCAGAGGTTTGAGATCAGAAATCGGAAGCCAACAAGGATGGAGATATTTGGGACGAGACAGTGAAAAACAAGTATTATTTCTTGGCTGTGCACCCATGCTCAACAGAATACCTCAATGATAAAGCAAGAGTAAAACGACGTCGATCTTCTTTAGATTTTCGTTTTTGATGTTGTATTGTAGTATAGAAATAAAGTTCTAGTTTGGTGACTTGAGATTTTTGGATTCACTGTGGGATGTTATATGGGCTTTTTTCTCTTTTATATTCATTATCTAAAATAATGGATGGTATGACACTACATTAATTGCATCACATGATACGCAATTAGAGTTGGGCAAATCCTACCAATACAAATCGAACCAACCCATACTAACTGAACTAATTATATTGGTAACTAAATTGGTTAAAAATATAATTGGTATAGTATACCGAATCAAGTTCTGCAAATGGGTACGATAATGGTAATCAGAAATGAAATGTTGGTATTATTATTAGAATAAATTTGCTGGACAGGCCCATTTAGAAGCCCAAATTAACAAAATGTCCATCATCCCATCCAAATTAGTAAAATGTCCATCAACCCTAATTGTCCCAATTCCATTGCCCCCCTTACATCAGTCTCACGTACATCTGATTGCCTCACCCCCTTTTGCCTGATCTCTCCTCTGATCTCTCCTCCCCCGCTCAAATCGCTCCTCCGATCTCTGTCTTCCTCCCCCGCTCTTCCTCCCGGCGCCGCCTGTTCGTGGCCGGAGATGTTGCTGCTGCAGACGAAGACCCGATTCCAGCGACGGCGGTGAAGATCCCGGCGAAGACCTTCTCCGAGAAGTCGTTGTCTATGGTTATGGACTGCCTTTGTGCTTAAAGGCTTAATTTATTGTAAAAATAGGGTGATTAATCTGAAACCAATCGGTTTCAGATTTGATGATCTTCGATCCAGTGCGGAGGTCGGGTCCTGTTTCACCGCCGAATCTACATCCCCCGTCCTCCGGCGAATCTGCATCTCCATCCTCTGCCTCCAATGGCGTCTCCGATGAGCACCGGCGAAGACATCGGTGGTCGCGAGCTTGGCGCCGCAAGAACCACCGTTCTTCAAGAAGCAAAGACGATATGCACTTCGTCTCCGATAGGTTAGAATTGGTTTTGTTTGGAATGTTATATCATCAATTGAATGCATTTGGGTTGTTTCTCTTAAAGATGTAAAAAGCTGCAGCTTTGTGGGGATTTGATTTTTGTTATCTTTGCCGTGTAATATTGAGTTTAGGGGTGATATTATTAAGTGGTATTTATTTTAGTGGGTAACATGTGGTAACAGTGGTGGGGTGGTATTATGTAGTGGTATTTCATCTCTTGTGGCTTTACCGTAGTGGGGTTTAGTCTTAGTAGTGTGACATGGCTTTTGTGGTTGGAAATTAGTGGTAAAAATTGTGTGAGCTCCACCTTTTTTTCGTAAGACTCTTGGTTTTGGTCTTACGTTTTTGTACTTTGGCTTTAGCCTCCCTTTCAGATCAATTGAATGCATTAGGCAACCCAAATGGCGACTCCGGTTTCAACATTTCAGCATTTCATCATTTCAGCATTTTTTGAAAAAAAAAACTCCGGTTTCAGCAACTCCGGTGTCGAAGTGGCGATGTGAAAAAAGAAAAAAAGAAAAAAATGCAACTCCGATTTCAGCAACTTCGGTTTCAGCAACTACGGTGTCGAAGTGGTGACGCGAAAAAAAAAAGAAAAAAAAAAGCAACTCCGGTTTCAGCAACCCTGGTTTCAACAACTCCGATTTGAATCCCGCATATGTGCTTATGCACAAATACGTGGGTTCGAAACTCGCATAGGCTAAATTTTATATCCCGCAACACGGTTTCAGCAACTCCGATTTCAGCAAACCCGTTGTCGAAGTGGTGACGCGAAAAAAAAAAGAAAAAAAGAAAAAAAAGCAACTCCGGTTTCAGCAACACGGTTTCAGCAACTCCGATGTCGAAGCGCTGACGCAAAAAAATAAAAAACTAATTTCAGCAATTGCAACAACAATTTAAGCAACTCCGGTTTCAGCAACCCTGGTTTCAGCAACTCCGATTTCAGCAGCTTAGGTTTCAGCAACGCGCGAAAAAAAAAAAAACTAATTTCAACAATTTCAGCAACTTCGGTTTCAGCAACTTTGGTTTCAGCAACGCGCGAAAAAAAAAAACGCTGAAATAGGGTTTGCTGAAACCAAATGTGCTGAAACAGGAGGGGGGCACAGGGGGCGCGCGTGGGGGGGCAAAGGGGCAAAGGGGGCAAGGGAAGGAAGGTGGACATTTTGCCAATTTGGGGAGAAGGGTGGACATTTTCCTAATAAAGTCCCTAATTATGGCCTATAGCACAATTCCCCCTTATTATTATCAACTGAATTAAAATTGGTTGATAATGGTAATACCAATTAATTCCTACCAATTATATATTTATATTATTATATATATAATTTAGCTTTTTCTAAATGTTTATTTCTGAATTATTTTTAATTTTAACTTTGTAAGTGTAAAATTGTAAAAGACTAAAGAAAATCCAAATCTAGATTTCAACTTTCAAAACTTTCAATGTCGACCACGGACCAATACCACCACCAAAATTCGTAATCTGAAATCTCATCTCCTTCCTAATTCCTCCAAGCTCCATCCTCTCGAAAGCTTGAATCCCCACCGTAGTCCCTTTAGTCCTACTCCTCAAGGAGCTCAACCGCTCAAGTGCTCAACGACTCACCTATATAGCTCATAGGCGACGATATATTTGCATACTTGGTAATACCTAAGCATGATTTAGAAGTTTTCATATTATTTTAAATACTAGTACAATCCCCGCGCCATGATGCGTATTTTTTCTTTTTAAAAAATAAAAATAAAATTCTGTAAGTATAAAATTGAATAACCGATTAACAAACGTTAACATAAAACAAAATAAAAATAGATTTGATAAAGTGAGTAGAAAATAATAAAAATAATTATTAAAAATGTATAAATATTACATGAGTTTAAGATTTAAATAGAATATGTTGATTGAATGAAAATCCTAAAATAATTGTGGTTATAACACCTAATAAAAAATGCTTATGATTTAGTTGTTAGATATAAGGGTGAATTTGGTAATTGGACCTTTTGAAAAATCTAATTAGGTAACTAGGTCACTCCAAAATAAAATAAGTTTTAGATGTACCCTTCCCAAATGGAGTATTAAGGGTCAATGGTTAACCTATTTGACCGTCAACCAGTCAATAGTTGACCATTGACCAGTCAACGACTCATTCAGATTTTTTTTCCACTGATGCCATTTTTTCAAAGTAATGTTTTGATGCTATTTTTCACCATAATTTGAGGTTTTCACCCAAGTCAATCCGTGTGTGTGTGTGTGTATATATATATATATATATACACACACACACACCGTGAAGACCTCAAATTATGGTAAAAACCTCAACTTGTGGTAAAAACCGTGAAGACTACTTTATAGCTTGGTTTATTTAAAACATGTACTAAAAGCCTCAATTACATAGTGACTTTACAACTCAGTTCAACCTAAAAACCGTGCTAAAAACTCCAGTTTTAAAATAACACATGACTTTATATCTTGGTTAAACCTAAAAACCGTGCTGAAAACTCATGTTTTAAAATTACAACAGTGACTTTATAGCTCGGTTTTATTCAGAACCGGGCTAAAATCTGTGACTTTATAGATCGGTTCTATTCAAAACTGGGCTATAAAGCTAGTGAACCGGGCTAAAAAGCCGGTATTCACAGGTTTTTACCGCAATTTTGGTTTTCACCGGAGCGCACCCCTATATATGGATACACACACAGAGAGAGACATATATATAGGGATTGACTCGGGTGAGGACCACTTCTTCCGGTGAAAACTGAAAGGAGCATTCTCATTGGCTACTTTATAAAAGTGGACCCCTCCACTTTCCAACTAAAATCCAAACAAAAACTTAAAAATTATCTAGAATAGCCACTATTTTATAAACTTTAGTTTGTGTGTTATTTTCAAATATAATTCCGCATTTATTTCGTTTTAGTTAGTGATCCTGAAATTTGGTATCAGAGCCAAGTTAATTAAAATATCTGTATTTATCTATAAGCCAATCTGGAGGTATCTGCTAATTGTCCTCATAAGACTTATCCTCATGCTTTACATCTAGATACAAATGATAAGCACTTTGGAGCAATTTTAAATGCTATTTCAGACCAACTTATAGATCTAAAAGTTGAATTTAAAAAATTAGAACAGTTATATCTAGAGATTAGCGGTAAGATTTTTAAGATTGTAAAAGAAACAGGTGAAGTGCATCACTCAACCAATCTCAAAGCCATCAACGAAATTAGTCATCAGATAAGCCTAAAATCTGGTGGTGAAATTAAGAAAGGAGATCCTTTTAAATATAGTTATCCATTTAAAAGATCCAAAAAGAAGTTTTCTACTAAGTTAGATAATATAAAGAAAAAAGGTATTATTGAAGGAGAAAATCAAGACGAAAATCAAATCCTTAAAAATGAATCAACATCCAGTTCTACAAACAAGGAGATTTAGCACTAAGTTGGATGACCCAAAGTGGAAGTTGAAATTACAGAAACACAAAAACATTGAATTCAACTTCACAAACCAAGAAATTATAAGTGATGATGAGTCTGACAGAAATTCTGATGAAGAAGCAGTATATCAGCAAATGAGATTAATTAATCTAAAAGACATGGAAAACATTCTCATATCCAAAGTTCAATAGAGGCTAGATGAAATACTAAGACAAAGAAGGCTGAGGGAAAATGAACCAGTAGAACATAACGAAGCTAGAAGAAACTACATGCGCTATGAACATGGTTCAACCGGTAATTATAGACCTAGGCTAAAGCCAAAGGAGTTTCTAGAGAAGAAAGAAAGATTTGGAGTAAGTATTATGCCAAACCATAGGCAAAGAGAAATTAACCTAGAGCCCATAAGTGAAACAGGTTACAAATTAAACCTGGATGGTGTAAGGAACAAGCGTGAGATCATAGAATTCTGGAAGAAAAGCATGATAAGCGTACTAAACATGAATGTAGGATGGAATTCTTCCCAATTCCTTAATTATATAGAACACAGTTTCTATGGTTGTATTGTCGATTGGTATGGAGCCATTGGTGATGAAGCTAAACAAGAACTTAGGAATCTGGCAAGTCCAGTGAATATGTTCACATTAATATGTGAGTTAATTGAAGATGAATTCATTGGAGAAAAGGAAGATGAAGATAAGAAAGCTTTAAAATGGCAAAGAACTTTAAACAATCTTGAAATCTGTAACATGAAATATGTTGATAACTATATAACAGAATTCGAGAGATGTTACTATAAGATAGGAGAAAACGGCACTAATCTTCAAATGTTCTTTGATAAACTTTCTTCCCCAATTAATGAACAAATAAGTGACGAATATCGAGAGTTAATAAAAAATGGAAGCAAAGATTCTCTTGGTAATAGAATTTCCTATGTTAGGAAATGGGTTGAAAAAAAATGTCGAGATGTAAGAAGCACCCAAAGAATGAAGAAACAATTGTTAACTTTTTGGGAGACACCAACAGAATGGGGATGCAACAATAGAGATTATCAAGGAAGAAAAAACTATATGAGAAAAAGTTTCAACAAACAAAGAGGTGAGAAATATTATAAAAAATCCTTTTTAAAAAATAGAAGATTTTTCCAGAAAGCCTCATTTTGTCCTGAGAAAAAGAAAAACTGCAAATGTTGGGCATGCGGTGAATCCGGTCATTATGCTAATGAATGCAAAAACAAGAAGAACAATAGATTAGCAGAAGCCCTAGGTAGTTTGGATTACATAAAATATCAGAAGATGAAGCAGTAGATTTAGCTCTAAGGAACAACAAAGGAATAGTGGAAATAATTGAAGAAAAGTTTGATGAACATGAAGAATCTGAAAATGAGTCAATTGAAGGTGAAGAAATTAATGAGATGATGGAAGGAGAAGCTCCTAGTGAGTTCTCTGATGAATATGAAATGACCACCTTAGCTCAACTTTAGCAAGCTGAAACTTCTATTGATGAAGAACAAGTAGAAGAAATGACCAGATCAGGGGTTGATTTCCCGATCATTGCCAAAGAACAGTTTGTTAAAAAATCATTGTTCTCTAAATATGCTAAATATGTGTGTGAAGAGATGTCTGGAGACGTAACAGTTAAAAACAATGAAAATCAAACAACTAAAGTGAACTTAATTAATTGGGCAAATATTCAAAAACATAACAAAGACAAAAAATTTAAATATATATTTATATGTGGCATCCAAGTTATTATAACTCCGTTACAAGACTATGGTAAGGATGTGCAATGCATTAATTTTGTTTGTGATATCAGGCATAAAAGGTTTAGTGACCAATGCATTAGTGGAATAGTCTGTAATCTGAGTCAAGGAGCAGTCTCTTGGATCTGTAGGCCGAACTATTATGTTAGTTTAGAAGATCATTATGCATCCAAATTCTTAGCTATAAAATTGTTAACAGAAGGTATCAGTATGCACAAGGGAACTTGTCCTTTACAGCTAAAGTGGAAGGTAGTTTATAAACTGGAAAACACGACAAATCCTCCACGTAAGTGTCATATAGTAGAAGCTGAGAAACACGAGATAGTAGGTCCTAGCAAAGAGGTTGTGCCAGTAAAGCTAAGACCAGACCAGATAAAACTAAAGACCATTTGGGTAAATGCATTCGAAAATTCTGCGGCCACTAGCAACGATAAAGTTTTAACTATAGATGAAGAAGGTAGAATCCATACGAATGCTAAATCACAAGTAAACCTATCTAGGTGTCCGAATCTAGCCAGAAATCCCAGTTTTAGGTTCAATCCTAATCTCAGTATTACCCCAAGAAACCAAGGGGCTACGGCAAGCAAGAAAGACAAGTCATTTGTGGTAGATGAAGATATAGCTAGCATGATAGCAGCATTAAACAAGAGATTATAAAATAAAATTATAAGAGAACCATCTAGACATAGTATTGATCTAGGTTCCTGTCCTTTTAAAGAGGCTAGTACAATTCCATTGTATCCTCCAACACTCTTAAGTGTTGAAGAAAGACAGGGAGAATCTTCCAGTTCTGAGCCTAAAGGAAAGATAGTGGGATATCAAACCAGAACAATTAGTGAACCCATTTTTGAAAATGATGTAAGGGCAAAGAATTTCGTAGAACCTCATTTCGAGGAAACTCATAAGGAACCATTTTATGAAGAGGAAATGAGAATGAGAATGGAAGTGATGGATCTTAGGCATCTCTACGAAGAGAATGTGAGGATAGAAGAAAGCCTTGAGCATGTCAGTAGAGGATCCTTTGAAAAAAATTATAGAATCACAAATCCCAATAGCATTTATATCCCCATAAGTATTTGTTTAGAAGGGTTTAACAAGTATGAATTATGTGCCTTTGTGGATAGCGGTTGTTCTGTATGCTTTGGTAAGAAGGCATTGTTTCCGGAGTTCATATGGCAGAAATCTCGTAGACCAATCCAAGTCAGGATAGCTGACGATAGTATAATGGTTCATTCAGAATTAGCTTCTGATGTGCCAATCATGATAGGTGGAGTCTCGTGTGTAATCCCTACACTCTGGGCTACTCAACCTTTACACGACATGTTAATTGGAAACAACTTCCAAAGACTTCATGTCCCAGTCACTCAACACTTAGACATGATGGTCTTTAATATCAATGGAGAAGATGCTTGGGTTAAGAAGATCAAACAAGCATATAGACACCAAGCAATAGAGTTCACGCGCACTAAGCGTGGTGAGGAGTATATTCTTCCTACTCAAAGAGAATTTGCACTCTCCATATGTGAAATAGGTTTAAAAGAAAAAATTCTTAAATAACAAGAAAAAATGTGCAAAGAGTTATATTCTGAAAATCCATTAAAATTTTGGGAAAAAGATAAATCATTTGCTACCATAGAGTTAATAGATCCAAAAGCTGTCATTAGAGTAAAACAAATGGTTTACACTTACAAAGATCAACAAGAGTTTAAAGAACAAATTGATGAGTTATTAAAGAAATGATTAATCAGAGAAAGCAAAAGCCCTCATTCTAGCCTCGCCTTTATGGTCAGGAATCATGCTGAGGAAAAAAGAGGAAAAGCTAGAATGGTTATCAACTATAAAAAGCTTAATGATAATACTGTTTTTGATGGATACTATATCCCTAATAAAACTGTCTTATTTAATAAAATACAGGGAGCCACTTGGTTCTCTAAAATGGACTGCAAAAGTGGTTATTGGCAGGTAAAGATGAATGAAGACAACATTCCACTTACTGCGTTTAGTGCTCCACAAGGACACTATGAGTGGATAGTCATGCCATTTGGGTTAAAGAACGCACCGCAAATATTCCAGAGAAGAATGGACAATGTTTTCAAAGAATTTAAACATTGTTGTCTTGTTTACATTGATTATATATTAATCTTCTCTAAAACCTTGGAACAACATAAACATGATTTAAAAGCTATAACCCAAAAATGCATTGATCATGGAATCATTCTAGGACAGAAAAAGTGCATTTATGCTGAACCAGAAATTGAATTCCTAGGACTCAAGATAAAAGCAGGTCAAATTGTGTTGCAGGAACATATTTTAGAAAAGGTAGAAAAATTTCCCGATGAAATCAAAGACAGAAAACAACTAGAAAGGTTTCTAGGCTGTCTTACTTATGCTTCTGATTTCATTACAGATTTAGCCAAACTAAGAAAACCTTTACAGATAAAATTGAAGAAAGAACAAGTTTGGAATTGGACTCAGCTAGACATTAAGATAGTCAAGGAACTAAAAAGAAGATGCGAAAAGCTTCCAATATTAACTCTACCTAATAAAGATGATGAGTGAGTTCTTGAAACAGATGCTAGTGATTATCATTGGGGAGCTGTTTTGAAATTAAAGAAAGATAACAAGCTTTGCAGGTACAGCAGTGGCAGCTTCAACAAATCTGAGTATAATTACACTGTCATGGAAAAGGAGATTCTTGCAATTTATCGTGGAATCCAGAAGTTTATAATCTTTTTAGCCCCTAAACCTTTTACAGTCAGAACAGATTGTAAAGGGATATTGAGTTTTATAAATAATAATCTTGATAATATGAAAGCGCATGGGAGACTCCTGCGTTGGCAATTAGCCCTTAACCAATTCACCTTTACTGTTGAACATGTGCAGGGTTCAAAAAATTCTCTAGCAGACAACCTAACTAGAGAACTAGCTGATGGACCAAAGAAATCAGACTCGATGGGAAGACCCTCGCTGGGCAACCAGCGAGATGGATCTTGATTTCTTAAGTGGCATAAGGGAATATCAAGGATGGGTTTCCCCTCCAAGTTTTTACATTTCTGTTGATTTTGGAAGATTTACTCATAACAGATTCCGTCGTGGACTCCTTGAAACGAGACACAGAACGGTTGAAAGATTTTTAAATTTGGAAATCATTATAAAAGTTCTTCAACTACCTATAGAACTTCAAGAAGAAATCTGTAGAAGATGGAGGATGAGAGATTTCAGACACTTCTACTGTATGATAAACGGAAGACCACCAAGAAGAGTGACAGACGGATGGTTTAGCCACTTTATAGTAGACAACGGGGCAGGATTGGGAGGAATAACGTTGCCCATCATGCTAGGTGAAGACGCGGATTACTTGAAGTCGTGGAAATATGGAATGTGTAGCGGACTTTATAAAATCAATCGACCGTGGTCAAAGGAAGAAGAACAGAGCATCATGCTCAAATACTTCACCAAGTTCCAGAAGGAGGTCTTCCTCAGAGCAGCAAAGTCCGAACACATGGAAAGGATAAATGGGTGTCGAGTTGTCAGCGCTTGCATGGATGTTAGCCCGGGAAAAATCCGTTTACCACATTACTTGATCTTCATATTATTTAAAGAGGAATACTGGTACATACATGATCCAGTAATAGGAAACATTGGTAATACCATAAGACATCCATGGGTAGCAAGAGTGAAAAGGGTTCTTCTACATCTATTTTTACATCAACAAGTTTAGACACACTAACTGTGAAATATTCAAAGTTGGGAATACCACCTTCATCATAACCCCATAGCTCAAGCCATTGATGCAGCAGGCTATATACAGCTCCGAGTCCATTGAGCTCTATTTAGCACAACTAGAAGCTGGTCACTTTTTGGACAAGGAAGGCCATGAAAGGATGATTGATATGTTAATTACATGGGACCGAGAATACACTGAAGGTCTAATGCTTGATCTCGATTTGGATAATGAGCAAGATTTAGAGATTGATAATCTCCAAGATCTAATAATGGATGATGATGATGACTTAGAGGCCAATATGGGAAAAGAAGGGGTCCAGAACCTGAATGATTAAACATCACCATCATGCACCTGCACAATTATTGTACCTTTCTGTTTTCTTTTTCATGTGAGTTGTATTATTGAGTCAGCACTGTGTGCTTTTATTGTTTTCTGAGTGCGTAGGGGCCCATATGCCGGCCATTAGCTTTTAGACGTTGTGAAGGCATCCAATGCCTTTCAACCAGCTCTATATATAGAGCTCTCCTCAGACTTCTAAGGCATCGAAAATCCAGAGAGAGAAAAACATATATGAAAAGAGAGAGAAGTCTTGTAATACAGAAAGAGAAAGAGAAGCATTGTTGAGTTCTGAGTAGGTTGGTTTCCCATCACTCAAATACTCAAGAATCCTTCGATGGATCTTTCTGGTGTGAGAATTTAGTATGTTTGTATGTTTGTAAGCTTTAAGTAAAGAGTGCTTGTGTGATGTAATATTTCCCAGATTCAATAAAAGTTTGTTTTTAAGAAAGGGAAAGCTACTTAATCGAACTCTATGTTCTGAATAATTAGTTTTCTTGATTCCAATCCTTTCACCCTCTAAAAACAAAAACTGAGAGTTAGAGACTACGGTTTGAGGTAGGAAATGAAACAGATCTGTGCTGTGCTTGGACTAAGGGAGGCCTGATTGAATGTTAGCCACCTCTAGAAAATCGGAAGCTAAAGGAACGTCGGTGGTCCAGTGTAACTAAGTTCAGGTATCGGTCAAACCTCTCTATCTTTAAGTTTTTAATTGCAGAGCGTGGTGGGCTTGAAACCATAGAAAATTCATTATTCATAATATAGTTAGTAGATTATAGTAGTTAGTACCACCAAAAGTCATTTATAAATCCTTGTTGTTTCATTTCAAAAATATTAAGAAAAATTTGCAATTACTATAAAGATTGGGTACCTTTGCAATTTGCTATAAAAATCACCCCACCTGTGAGCCCTACAGTGTCAACCAATCAAAATACTCCTCACGGTTTTTACCACAATATTGGTTTTCACCGGAGCGCGACCCTATATATATACATATACTAAAACCGATGCATAGCGTCCTATGTGGCGCGTTGTGGTTGATTCTAGGGAAAAAAAATCCTATGTGGCGCGTTGTAGTTGATTCTAGGAAAAAAATTAATAAAATAATATGTTATCATAGTTTGTAGAAATTTATATAAACCACAATATCTATCTATATATATAGTTTAGTTAATTGATAAAATCATAAATAAAAAATATTACATAGTCATACTTACCAAAAATATGAATAGATAATATGTAGTATTTGATAATTATTATTTTATTTATATCTAGATTATTTTTTGGTGGAAAAAATTATTTATATCAAAATTAATTATTTAATAATTGTTATTTATTTATATCTATATTATTTTTTAGACCAAAATAATTTATCAAAGTATTACGTAGCCACAATCCATCCGTGGATAGATATTTTAGTAAACTAAGGTAATAAATATATATTATGTATTTAATAAAAAACAATATTAAAATATTTTTAAAAAACAGTTATCTATTAAATTATATGAGATGCAATTAATTGTAGATTAGAAAAAAATACCTTATAAATGTCAATTATATATATATATATATTGAGAGGATCTAAATAAAAGATATTTAGATTTTTTTTATAATCTGTCGAACTAATTTTATTTATATCTATATAAATATATTAATGTATTTTCCGTACACGGGACGGGACCTACACTAGTATATATATATATATGTGTGTGTGTGTGTGTCCATTACATAAATCTAATAAGGTTTCATTATAAAATAAATTTGTTATAAGAAAAGCAACTCATCGACTTATTATTGTGAGATTTTTTTTTTGTCTCTTCACATATGTTTATGTGTCAGTTGGTGGTGTTATAAGATCGGGACACAGCTACCTCGTATTACAAGATTTCACAAGGGTAAAAAAACCCCGCTCAAATCTTCAAATTAGAAACCTTTCAAAATCTAATCAAATATTGATATTCACTGCGCCCTTACAGATTTATAACAATCGAGATTCAAAACTGTACAAGCAAGCTAGGGGTGGAAACTGGAATGGATGGATCCACTCTTCTGGGTAAGGTGTGAGGCGGATTGATAAGATCATACCCCAACTCAATGCTTTATCCTCGGGGTCAAAAGTTGTTGCATATAAGTTAGTACAGAAAAAAACCCTGGGGTATGACTGTATGAGCCATGAGAATATAGTATGTGTAAATTTGTCTTGATCAATTCCAAAGTTGTAAAAATCCTCAAAACATCTACAACTTACAACAACAGGACACAGGCCAGCTGAAATCGGAGACGTCATCTATGGCAAGCATTTACTGAAATGAAAACCGAGGGGAGCAAAGATTCCAACTTCAAAATTGACCACTGAGATCCTACCGATGTAATGTAAGCTCTCTCCTTTGATCGTCCTACCCAGATTGCGCTAGGTCTCGGTAAGGCTTGCAGTGTTTTCTTCTTCTGATGGCCTTTTCTTTTTCTTGCGCTTCTGCTTCTCCTTTAGCTTCCCGCGATCTTTAGCCCACCTCTCCCAATCTCTTCGGTTTTTCTGGTAAAGCAGCATTGCTGCTCGCGCGTCTTCCACCTGAGGCATTATACTTATTCGTCAAATTTCAAACCCACATGAATGATCAATCACATCTAGACAACATATGTTTACTGGACGAATAGAATGATATAAGACAAATGAGGTTGGGGGAACTGACAGGACAGTGCTCTCCATTCTGAATTTGCACCATGAGAAACTCGGCTGCAAGATGTCGAAGTGCTTTTCGGCTACTATCTCTGCACCAAAGGAAATTACAGAACGCGATTGAGATAAAATGATATTCTTAAACAACCACAATGTATCTTAAATAGATGATTTTATGGCAGTGTTAGAAGCCCACTTTAGAAAAGGTGGATATTCTGAGGTGTCCCGTATATCCTTCTTTGGATGACTGAGTAGTAGTGCCTGAAATGACAAAGAAGAGCTACATAGTTGAGCAATATTTACACAAAGAAAGATATCATATAAGATGAAGGTGTTTTCATTTGCATTGAGGGGGTAGGTGATACAAACCTTCAGATCATTACGTAGGGCATGACCAACAAGAATTTTTCCCTTGATTAGCTCTGCTACCTTCTTCTGAACGACACGGAAATCCTTTGCTGTAATATCATTCATAAGCATATGTATTAGGAAAATATGCTTTCAATCAAAGAAGAGCTATTAATTTGTCATTATGTGAAGGTTTGGAGACCATAACAGACTGTTACATCAACTAGTCAAGAAGTATTCAGTTTCTAGAAAATTGCATTTTTTCATGCTCTTAGTAAGTTTCAATGTTAAGATAAGGGAAAGAAAAATGGAAAAACCTTTCCACAAGTCACGAGGCCTGATTCCACTGATCTGGGTGCGGAAGTCAACAACACGTTCCACAGGGCGAACAAATTCGTCGTATACAACATTCCCCCACTTATTCACCTGTCAAAAGCTGATCATGTTAAGACTTAAGACAATAACAGAAGGCCACGATAAAGTTAAGACGTATCCAGAAAAGGTTCAGGAATATATGTTCAGCTATCTTATGAACAATTGTTACAATTGCATAAAGTCAATTATAGTATAACTGAAAATATAATGGTTGTGTCAAACAAGTGGCCCATCCCTGATTTATCAATGTTTGTTTTTCCACAAATTCCAGATTTCTCACAAAGAACTACTATTTGCCAGCCAATCAATTCCACCAAGAAAAAGAAGAAGATTCGCATAGTGATATGGATTCCATATTGCTGATATTAAACAATTAAAGATCAAGCAAGGTATGTATAGAAATTGCCAATTTCATATTTTGAACGACTCTAAGTCTGTCGGTTTTGAGGTCTGCTAATTATTGTAGTCTGCTCAGATTAAATCGTTTATAATATAGGCTGATGATAAATAAGAAAGAGAAAACAGTAAAGTTCCACAGCTTAGGAGGATAAAGATTTGAGACTGCATATGATATAACACTTTTACCAGTGTAACTCGTCCAAGGGCACTTTTGTTTCCTTGAGAAGTTACTCCAACCATTTCACAGTCCATTGCTATCTCCTTTGTTAAACTGTCAAACAATGTTGAATTAGTGAGATCAACATACAAGAGAAAGCCCAAATGGAGAGAATAAAAATGAGATGATTTAAGTGAAAGACACATTATATGAACAATTTTTTTTACCAGATTAACAAAAGCATCAACAATGACAACAAAAATAAGAACAAATAACTCAATGTATTGAGCCATCGGTACACATGCCACATAAATTTGACATAGCTGATTGAATACTCCAACATGAACAACAAAGTGTTTCAAGCAACAATTGCGAAAGGCTGTGTTCTCCAAGTATCTGTTGTTCATATGATAGCTCCAGCACATCCAACTCTAAGTGACACATCGCATAGGGATCAAAGCACATGTGATGTCCCATTCAGTGCCATATATGACATTCAAAAAAAAAAAAGATTGGGGTTGTTTATACTTTATACCCATCTTTGTAGGTTTCGGCCTTGCGCTATGATTTTCACAATTGCTTTTGCTTCCTTATATTGAATCAATATATTTACCGGTTGCAAAAACAAATAAGATTGGGGTGCACTAGCTCCATCTGGCCATGGAAAACTAATGTAGCTGCATTAAAATTTAAAAGTATTATCTTTGACAAAGATCACCAAGGAAAAAGGGCAAGAGATGTTCAGCGCTCATATAATCCAATTGTCTCACTTCAACTATCTTTCATTTACAAAGTTTAAGCCCTATAAACAATCTCTAAACTGAAAATCTGAAACCATTAATTCTTGGTCTTCCATAGCTCAATAAGCTTTTTTTGTTTCGGAATATACCACTCACAACCTTGGATAATTCAACAAACATGATTGTGCTTACTAACCCTATATAATCAAACATCTCATCATTCATCACACAAGGAAGTCAGGTTGCGCTTTGCAAATCTGTAACTAATTCAAGCATCACCAATTCGCCGCATTTCCATTAAAAAAACTCCTAAAATCCATTTCCAGTCCATAATTAATAAGTTGGATTTACCGCCGTTTAAAGCCTCAGAAAACCAATCCCTAATTTGTCTCTTTAAACTACAAGCCCCTGAGCAATTAAATGCCTCAAAAACTGCAAATTAGTTCCTGAGGAGGTGAAAAAACGGAACCTGGTATCGGAAGAAGTAGGTATAAGCACATTGTGATTGGACTGGGAACTAGTGGAATCTGAGCTCGGCCGTTCCTTGCGCTTCCCTGCAACAAAATTAGAAGCTAAATGATTAAGAAACAGGTGGCTTATGATTGTGCGGAGATTGAAACACAGAGAAGATAGAAAGGGGGGGGGGGGGGGGGGGGGGGAACCTAAGATTGAAGCGTCAGAAGAGTTATTATGAAGGAGTGATTCGTTGGATTTCGATGGAAGATTTCCGTTGGAAGCGTGAATGTGGAGCTTCTGACGGAGTTGAAGCCAGTTGCTATTAGGGTTCGACTGCAAGGTTTTCGGCTTCTTCGCCTTCTCCCCGGTGGCCATTGCCGTTTTCCGTTTTCTTCTCACCTTCAGGAGGCGCGAGGGCAAGGGAGCGCGGCGGCGGAGCCCTTTCCCTGTTTTTTCAATTTTAACGAAGAGTTTTCTTTTTTTGGAAGCGCTGTCACTTGACCGAACTATAGGCCGAGGCAATACTTTGTTGTTTCCTTTATCAGGTAATTAGCTGTTTGCTGAATCTCTTCTGGAGTCCCGATAATATTTAGGTCGTCAACATAAAGTGTTATAATTACATAAACCGACTTTGTCTTCTTTATAAAGACACAAGGCTACTTGGTTATTTATAAAACCATGTCTTAGTAGGAAGTCACTAAGGTGGTTATACCATATGCGACCCGATTGCTTCAATCCATATATGGACCATTTTTATCTTGATGGAGTACATGTGACGAGGTTTTGATCTTAATGCTTTAGGCATTTCAAATCCTTTGGGGATTGATAATGCATGATCTATATAGACATTTTAGGTAGTTCTTAAGTTGTTTAGGTTGCATTTAGATATGTTTTTAACATAAAGTGCATTCATTGTCTCTTAAGTGGAAGAAGTCGGAATCTACACATTTTCAGTGTTTAATTGCAGGAAATAGATCCGAGCTTCGAATGATGAAGGAATCATGGATCAAATAGAGTTTGGAAGAGCTAAGGAAAAAATCTCAAAGAGTAAGGAACAAGTCAAGGAAGCGCTAGAACCCAAACCGGGAGGCTAAGGAACGAGCCAGAACGAAGGAGATGGATAAAGCTCACCTTTTGACTTTTGATCACTTCGAATAAGATTCTGGTGTTTTCATGAGAGTTGTATTCCTCGAAAAGAGCTTTCCAACGCATATTCATATGCGTCAATCGGACGAACGAGGACTTCGGAAAGTGAATTACAAGGCAGAGCTGAAAAAGCTAAAACAGCATGATCGGCGCCCATAGCCAAGGACCGGCGCTCGTCGACTCTTAGCACATGCCGAAGACTCCCGCGGAATACATGGGATCAACGCCAGTCGATGCCTTGTCGGCGCCCACCGATGAAGATTCTAAAAGATTTTCTCTGAGGGCGAATCTAGCCCATTAGGCTTTGCTTCCACACTAAGGATTGCCGACTCCTAAGATTTTAGCACTATAAATAGGGCTCTCTTCTCAGCCATTCAACATATAATTCACACAACTCATTCTCTTCTCTCTCTTTTAGGGTTGTGCCTCCCTCGTGGAGTGGAAACCCTAGGTTTTCTCTATTCTTTTATGTTTTGTAAGAAGACAGCCATGCCGGGCTAATCTTCCACTCATCTGCTTGTCAAGACGTTGGCTTGGTTATCAATTCAGGTTTTTTCTATCATATTATCTCGTTTCCTTTGCGCTTATATGGTTATAATATTGCATTCTTTTTCTTGATTAGCTTCCTTGACTGAGTTGCATCTAGCTAGGGTTTCGAATACCTCCTCTCTTACAGGTCGAACCTCTATAGTACAAACACATCTAGTGATAACAGGTTGGGAAAATAGTTTGTGTAAGGAAACCAATACTTTAATAATAGTGCTTATAGGTAAAAAGCCAAGGGCTGGGTTGACAACCAGGTGACAACTTGTTATAAACCGCAGGTTATGTTATTGAATTTCTAAAGAGACTTGGGACCTTATGCTTTTCGAACCCCATGCAAGAGTTTAGGGAGTTGGTAGTGATCGAATCAGGAAGCTAGACAACTCTGTGAACAAACTGGTCCATATGGTAATAAAAAGAACCAACAATAACCAACCATATCGAGATAAGTAGATGAAACTACCTTCACCATTATATTCACTCTTAGTTACTCTGCTTTCATTGCTTTCATTCACAGACCTCAAACGACTACTTTGTTGTGTTATTTCTCTCTTTATTCTGCATAGTTGATAGGAAAACGTACTAAATACACGCTCTTTATGGGATCAAAACATGTACTTATTCACTATACTAGTGGTTGAGTATAAGGTATTTATTTTGGCGAGAATCAACGATCAGTTCACCGCTCGTCAAATTTTGGCGCCGTTGTCAGGGAGTGCTATTTAAATTTAGTGTGTTTTCTTGTTAACTATTATCAGAGACCTATCTGACGGTCTTCAGCACCCTGCTACTAATTTGCGAAATTTTTGAGCTTATATGAGGCCCATGTGAGAAGTTTCACCATTACTTTGAAGGAGTAGGACTCTTCGTAAACAGTCAAGGTGCTCATCTACTTGTAAAGACCGGAAAAATTAAAATTATTATTTTATCGAAATATTGATTTATGGTCAATATAATTTCTATAATTCGGGGAAATTTCAAAATTTTCGTTCTCGAACAATTTAATCTTATTTAGCTATTTCGAAGCAAATTCCGATATAGTTTTGAATCGGACTTTAAAAATGGATTTTAAGTTCGCTTTCAAGTAATGAGAATATAAATTAGAATCTATCATTTTGGCACGTTCGAAAGTTGATTTAAAATTTTGAGTTATTTTGTTAGAGTCGGGATTAGCGGGTTTCGAGTTTTGAATTTCGGGATTTTAAATTTGGCATTGTGGGGCCCACTCCTCTCCTATTTTCTTTTCTTCTTCTTTTTCTTTTTCTTTTTCTTCTCTCTCTTCTCTCTCTCTCTCTCTCTAGTCCTCTAGTCCCTCCCAGCTCACACACTCAACATACCCACACACCTTGCCCATTTCAGCCAAAATCTCCCCACCTTTTCTCCATAAGATGCCCTCAAGTGAAACCTAAACCTTATCCACCATTAGCCCTCACTCTCTCTATTTATCTTCTCCTCTCTTTCACTTCCAACATACCACCAACCACAGCCTAAGAAACTCCCCATCGGAGCCCTGTTTTCAAAGCCAAAACCACCACTGTTTCCACCCATTGTTCCTCTGTTGCCTTCCCGTTCCGGTTGCTTAGGCCACCAACAGCCTCCCCATAACCCCCTGTTCGCCATTCGGAGAAGCTGCAGCTGCCCAACACCACCATCACTTCCTTCATCCTGCAACTTCTTCCTTTGATTCCAAGCAGCAACAGCCCCTCCGACATCCGAGCTAGAAACAGCCATCCCAGGAGCCACCAACGCATCGAAGTCGAGCTCTCTTCCCTCTTTCTTGCCCCTTTTTTCCGTTCAACGCACTTGGTGAGCTTTATTCTCCTCCTCTCACTCTGAAACGATATAAAGGTCCGCCTTTATGACCTATTCTTTCCTCTTAGACCAAGCACGCCTTGAATCCATCTCCGAAGAGTCCAGTGCAGCCCCAAGCATCCTCACCGGCGTTAACTTCGTCGATTGGTAATTTCCTCCTCCTCCCTTCCCTCTTGCTCTCGCTTCCTTCTCTTTGTGATGGGTGTGTTCGGATTGGTATTTCAAATCTCTGGGTAAAATTTAAGGTTGAATGGACCACCATGGCCTGAGCTTTCCTCTTTCTTCCTCCGACACTTTTTCGAATCTGTTGCTTGGGCTGATTGGGTTGTTTAAGTAATTTTTATGGGTTATTACTATTATTTGCTATTAGATATTATATATAGATGTTATATTATATGATTATATTATATGTTATGGGTGATAAATATAATTTCTGAAAATATACATGTTATATATATATATTATAAGTTGTTTTAAAAAAAATAATAGACTTATTTGGGAAATAATTATGGGGTGTTTTAACATGTGACTTAGAAATGGTAAATCATTTATTGATGTTGTTTTATAAATGAGAATTGTAAAAATCGATTTATCTTGGTGTTATATATGTTATATATTATATGTAATTCAGATTTTTGGGACCTATATATTTTCTGAAAATATTAGATATGTATTATAAAAGTGTTTAAAGGTAATATTATTTGAGAGGTGTTATTATATAATGTTTTATAAGGTGATTTTAAGATGAGGATTTTAAAGAGATTTATGCCGGAATTATTTTAAATGGTATGATTTTATAAATTGGCCAAGGGTTTTGAATGTATAAATGGGATTGGCTAAATATGATTTTTGAAAGAATTGTTTGACTATCGAGTTGACTTACTTGATTTAACTTAGTGAATGGTTTGATGATTTGTAGAGTATTTGGTGTCTAAATGTTTTATAAATCGTTGGCATGATTATATGTTATGCGAAACCTATGACTCTTAAGATGTTGAGTTTTAAGATGAATTAATCATGTTATTTGTACTTGAGAATTATGTGATATGTGTGAATAGGAGTTGATTAAGAGCATGATGTATTGAGCATGAGAATTCGAGTTATTATGAGAATTGTGATATGATGAGATATTATATGAATGAGAAGCATGAAATGTTATATGATATAGGAGGTGTTGTTATATGTTATAAGGTGAAATGATATGGCGAGATGATGAATGATATGTGAATATGATATGATGAGTTATGACTAGATTATATGGGGATAATGGAAATGAGTTATGATAACGATGTTATGAGATTGGGTCATGTCTGTCTATGTGAGTCATGACCATTGTATGCTTTATAACTTAGACTTATGCATATTATGTATTACTCGTTAGGTGATTTGTGACCTGATTGGATTGCTTGCTATTGCTGTAATTGCCTTGGATTTCGCGCTTCTCCAGGTAAGTCCTCTGGGGCTTACTCAAGTTAGAACCTCATGCCTGATGTGTCATATAGTATGTAGGCATGATAAAAGCATGCCATGTAGTACCATGCTTAGGATTTGCACTCATGAATGAGCATCCGTCTTCTTTATGCGTTTGGAAAGAGAACAACCGTTATCTGTGAGTCCTATAGTCGTTGCTAGGATCATAGGTCAACCCAGCTTCATCGGGTTTGTACCTATCGAGTCTTATGAGTCTGATTATCTGAGCATGATTACGAGACATTTATACATGGGCATGGTTCTCAAACTTTGTCCCCGTATAGGGTATAAGGTATAAAAAATGGGAAATATGTAATGTATGTGGAGCAATAATGATAATATAAGACTCATATATGGCTTGTGTAATTGCAAATATGCATAGGTAAGGCTAGGATATGAAATTGAGCACATGTATGGAAATTATAAAGTCCTCCATCATCTTATCATGCATATGTCAAAAGCAACTTTAAATTTTACCTCACTTTCATGGTTTTCTCTAAAAAAATCGCACTTCATTGTGACTTCCCTTAACTAGGCAATTTCATGTTATATCTCTAATGAATCTACTTTTGCATCGTCGAGTTCAATATAAGCTTCCATGACTCTTTTCCAAAATTTTCAAAATTTTTGATGGGGGGTCATTTTTTTTTCATCATTTTTGATGGGGGTCACTTTGCTTAAAGATAAACAAAGTGCATGCAGATATCTAAACTAACTATATATAAACAATATGCATAAACATTAAAAAGAAATATGCAAAAACTATGAAATTTTTTAAAAATATGTAAGTAAGCCTTTCCCCCACCCCATACTTAAGGATTACAATGTCCTCACTGTATAAGAACTAGGGTTAAGAAAGAAACTTACTAAAAATTCGCGAAAATCAGGAGTCGAAGACGTTTGCAGGTGAGGTCGATATCGGGTGGACCAGTCGATATCGACTAGTTTCACTCGATTCCTGGTGGTTCAAAGCTTCAGGGTGATCTAGTCAACCACAACTATCTAAATCGACCTTCTAGGTCGATATCGAGCATTTCACTCGATTTCGATCTTTCTTTTGCGCTCCTTTTTCCTGAAACTCGTTAGAAAATAAAACCAAAACCAAACAAAACCAAATAATAAAGTGTCTTAAACCAAAAGTTTTCCAAAACCTAAAAACTAATTGTTGCGTTACAAGCTGTAGACTTTATAGTCGCTAGGCCGACTTCTTCCTTTATGCTCTCAAGGCGGCATCTGCAGAGCCCATGTAGCCTGGGCCTCAAATAACACTCCATTCTTGTCTCTCAGCTGCATCCCGCCTAGATGGATCTGGTTCACAGAAAGGGACCCATCCTCTTCGTTTTGAATCTACTCGGGAACCAATGATCTTTTGATTTAGAGACATACACCTTATCTCCTACTTCATAGTTCCTTGGATCATCATTGGATACCCTGCACAAGCGCACATACCAAGGCAAACCTCTTCCAAAAAGAGATAAATCTTTAATTGAAATTGAGAAAGAGGAATCCGTACCTTGGATTACCTTTTGTGTCTTTGAGTCTATTCGATATCGATCAGCATCACTCGATATCGACCTCTGTTTAGCTCCTGGAGGTTTTGTCGATATGGAGGATTTCTGCTCGATCTGCTGTGGTCAATTTCGACCTGTTGTTCTCGATATCGAGGTGCTTTCTCCTTCTTTAGCTTCTGGGGCAGTCAATTTCGGCTTAGGGTCTTGGTCGATTTCGACCACTGTGCTCAATTTCGAGCTCTCTTCTCCTACGTCGACCCCATACTTAAAACCTGGCACAAAATCTTGAACTATGTTAGTCGATATCGACTTACCTGGGTCGATTTCGAGTGGCTTTTTGGCTCCTTCGTTCAAGATTGCCACGACTTCCTCCACTTGGGCTTCTATGGCCCTCTTTTCAAGTTCCTCAGGTGTCATATTCCTTACCTTTGCTTCCCCGCATGTGATGTAGACACCCTTGATTGACTTTACCTCCATTGGCCCTTCATTCTTCCTCACCGTCTTGTTGAAAGCGTACTCTATTACTTCATCACTAATTGTGAATGAGAGCAATCCTTTCCTCACGCTTATGTTGGCATTGACGGTTGCTAAGAATGGCCTTCCTAAAATAATGGGACAAGCAGGGTCCTCCGCCATATCAACAACTAGAAAATCAGCAGGGACAAAGAACTTACCTACTTGTACTAGCACATCGTCTACCATCCCTATTGGAATAACCACCGTATTGTTGGCCATAAAAAGCTTTTCATCCACAGGCTCTAGGGGACCTATCTTTATCTTGTGCCATATGGTTAGTGACATCATGCTAACACTAGCACCTAAATCACATAAAGCATTAAAGCGATATTGACCTAAGCCTATAGCAATAGAAAACTTACCTGGGTTCGCTCTCTTCTCTGGTAGCTCCAACCTGTTGCACTCCTCTGCGATCTCAACAATCGATCGCTTCTTACCTAGTATATCTTTAAGGAACCTCACATATGATGCATCTCATAAAGTGCTTCGGTGAATCGAATTGAAACATTGAGCCCTTGAAGCATCTTCACAAAGCGCTGAAACTTCTTTTCCGCCGAGTCTTTAATAACTTTCTTTGGGAATGGCAACACCTTCTTCTTCACTGCGGCTGGAGTTGAGTTGACATCGACTGGATGGTGGTCGATATCGACTGGAGGAGTCAATTTCTGGTGAATCTCATCTTCGGTGTCGACATTGAGTAAAGGGGACTCGACATCGACTTCACCTTGGTCGATATCGACTGGGTGTGTCGATATCGATGTCTCTTCTGGGGCTTTCTCCTCCACTTTTTGCTCGGGCGTTTGCAATTGACGCCCACTCCTTAGATTTACAACCGCTATATGTCCAGTAGTTTTGCCCTTTAGATTGGGCACAGTAGATCCAGGCAGCGATCCTGACGGTTTGGGTATTTATTCCGCCAATTGACCCATTTGGGTCTCCATGTTTCGCTTCCAAACGTCGATCTTCCCGAGCCGAGAGTTGATGCCCTGCAGCTTAGTATGGATGGAGTTGTTGGCTTGTTTGAACTCAGCATGGTTCCTCTGCATCTCATCAAGAATGATCTGCATGTCATCCTTCCTTGGTTCACGCTCAGGGTGCCCTGGTGCTCTATAAGGTGGGGGATCCCTTTGTTGATGTTGTGGTTGATAAAACCATTGATCTCCCCAACACTGCTGATTGCCCCCTCCATAGGGGCCTCTCGTCCACTTAGCTTCCTCATGTTGTTCCACCATGCTAACTTGTTCAAGATGTGGGCAGGCACTGGTGTTATGCCTTGTTGAGCCACATTCCTGACAAGCTTGATTGTTTGAGAGGAATCTAACTTGCTTTTATAGGCGGCGTGTTTGATCATTGTGGAATTGTTGCCGCACATCGGGATCAATCTCCTTTGGAGGCTCATAAAGTGGCATAGATGGGGTAGGCCTTGAGTCAAAGGCCGCAGCAGTCCCATATGTGTTGTCAAAGTTGACGAGCCTCTCAATTGTGTCCCAGACCTCCGTTGGTGTAAGCTCAATGTACCGATAGGAGGTGTAAGAGTTGATTCTCTCCTTATTCGGCCCATCAAGGGAGTTGTAGAAGATCTCCTGGATGACATATGATAATTGCCCAGGCGTAGGGCATGATCTCAACAAATCCTTGAAGCACTCCCATGCATGTGCCAATGTCTCACCAGGCTTTTGTTTGAAAGCCGTGATCCTTTGCCGCAGCATCACCATTTTAGATGGAGGAAAAAACTTTTTTAGGAACGCATCCTTCACCTCTGCCCATGTCCTCAGCGAGCATGGAGCCAAGCTTTCTAGCCATTGTAATGCCTTCCCTGCGAGAGACCATCGAAAAGATTTCAGTCTAACATATTCTAAGTTTGCACCATCAGCAATAGTCTCACATAAATCCATGAATGTAGAAATGTTACAAGGGGCATTCATTAGTTCTTCCTTCAAAAGTATTTCTTTTAATTTCAAACAGGAAGTTTATTTTAATCTCATAGTTAGAGGCAGGAATAAGAATTGCAGATTCATGAACGTGGAGCGGTGGATGCATGTATTGCATCGCCGTTTGTGGATACTGATTGAGCCTCTTCTGGGCTTGTCTGCGCGCATCCTCCTCTCTATCAGCGCGGGCTCGCTCCGCAGCAGCGACGACCCTTTCATTCGCGATTGTAGTGTTGTGGTCCTCTATCTCCTTCCTCAACCACTCAATGATTTGAGCCTGTGTCTCGTTCTCCCCCATGATTCTGATAGCTTTGTTTCAAAGATGGAGAAAACGTTCGGGCTTGTCTATGCTTTCCAGGATAGGTTCGCGATCAGAGCGTCGCATAAACATGTAAAATCAGCACTAAAGAAGACCGTGAATAAAGCTTAGGGCGCGATTGATTGCCTCCCCGGCAACGGCGCCAATTTATTCGTGGGGGAGGGATCACTTAAATAAAATATCAAATATATATCAAACTAAACCGACTACCTTGTCCAAGCAAATAAAATACAAGAATCCCTCCCGATGTAGGGGTAGGGTAATTCAGGATCGAATCCATGAGGAGGTATGTCAGCGCTTCCTAAGCTTACAATCACGATCAAGTTTTGACTCCAGAAGACCACTCGATATCGAGTAGACTGGTCGATATCGACCTAAGTTCTGGTCGATTTCCAGTAAATTCCTGTAGAAGACAAAACAGACACAATCGACGTCGAGTTATTCACTCGATATCGATGTCAGCACTCGATATCAACCTCTGCAGTCAAAATGAGTCTTCGCAGAAACTGTAAACGTACCAAATTGCGTCGGAAAAGATGTCTGAAGAACGTAAGAATGATGATGGAAGGGTGGACTGTAACACCCCCTTTTTAATCCCAAGGGAGGGCTACAGCGCCAGTGAATTCGCAGACTTTAATGTCTTTGCATTCACCTGAGGCTTATAGGGACATGCTACCATGCTCCCATAAACAAGACGGTACTTCGAACAATTGATTAAAATAATGCGGAAGTCAAGTAAATATCGTAGTTTGAACTATTCAATCCAAATAACATAGCTTAAAATGCCAAAACCATAAATTTTAAATAAACATTCAAACTAGCTAAAACCAACGTAGCATTGCGGAAACTGTAAAAGTTTATAAACTGCAGTTTTTAAAATCCATGGATGATAGTCCTCTCTTTAGCTCTCTCCTGCTCCACTGCCCGTGCTAAACCTGTGGAATATGGCCTGGTGTTTCGTGAGTACGAAGGACACCAGCCATCCAATAAATAGGATGGTTAGTACAATTAAGACTAGCAAATGATAGGGAAAATGTTCAGACTTTAACCATATAGTGACCATAAAACGGTATATCATAGGTTAAGGGAAAGACACGAGTATTTAAGGTGGAAGCTGAATAAGAAATAAGATTCGTAACATGACTCAGATGATCATAACGATCGATTATATGATAAGAAAATGAATTATACCTCGAATAAGAATGAAGTATAATAAAACTGAATTGATCACCTATTAATAACCTCGATAATAACAATAATGTAAATATGTATATAACACAATATAAAACGTAGTGACACGGGTACTAGGACTGCGACCTGAGACTGTTTGAAGTCTAGATATTCCATGGAACCTTTTAGACTGGGCTTTACACTATTCCCAACCTGCGAGATAGCTCTCGCACTGACATTAAGTCAATCCACACCACGTGAGATGCACATTTTAATTATAACAGCTTTCACATTTAATACTAGGTGATCATAATAACGACATTAAACCAACGAGGACGTACAAGCACGGATATTTCAAAGGATCTTAATATCACATGCTATTAATTTGCAAGAAAGAAACAAGCAGAAATTCATACAATTAGGAAGATGAAAATGGGCAATTTTCACTTATCTCGAGTTATAAACAAATAACATATTTAATACACATATCACTATAATTAAATTAACAATTGCCCATTTATTTATACTCATGCCAATTTATGAATAATGAGATAAATTACATCAAGCAAACGGATATGCAATTTATCGAAACTGGCAAGGAAATTGGCCAGAGGGCCGCATTCGACACAGAAGAATAAAAAGGCACGCCAAAAGAAAATCACGAAACATGCAAAGGGCATTGAACGAAATCACTTGCCTTAACCTTCGTTGATCGGTTGATGACAACGAGACGAGATCTTAGCACCTATTGAATCCAACGAAGAGAAAAATATTTAATATTAATATTTGATACAATTAACCTTACTTAACTCAATTTGAAATTGAATTAATTCTATAAAGTTAAGAATCTATACCAATATAAATTCCTCGGGGAGCGGGATCCGGTGTAGGTGCTTCGAGATTTCTTGGTGTCGCTAAAACGGACAAAAATTGAATAGTTCAGAAATATTGGCCGCTTAACTTAATAAATAATTAAGTTAGGGTCAGAAACGAAAATAGCATAAACTAAGGGTAGTTTCTGTAATTTATAGAAAAGAAATCAAAACTCTGTTTTGATTCACGTACAGAGAACAGAAGAACGGGTGAAGGATGGCTCGGCGCGCTCTTCCTCCGGCGACGGCTAGCGGCGAGGGCGACGATCGAAGGCGGCGGTCGATGGCGGCCATAGAGCAGCGACAATTGGAGGCGGTGATGGGCGGCAGCAATTGTAGGCGACGGTGTGGCTCGACCTTGGCGATCTCCGGCAGGGCTGCGACTGCAGTGGGTGCGGCCTTGGGCGTTTTCCGGGCAGGCTGGTCGGCTTGCGGTGTGGCTCAGCGGAGGCAAGGTGCAGTAATGGTGGTCGGCAAGGGAGTAGTGGTACGGCTTGATGGGGGAGGAGATGGATGAATAGGAGACGGGTGTTTTTGGGTTTTTAAAAACCCTAATATTGGACATGTATCTATACGGTTGAATTATGTTAGATAAAGATAAATACAGATTTTATAGAGATTAGGAGTAAAGGATAAATTTTAAGGAAGAAGCGGATAAAGATGGAGGTAGAAGCAGATAGATTTCTTCCCTCTAGAATGATGAATATTATTTAATTTAACTTTATAAATTAAATAATAAGAGTATTTAGAGGTTTTTATGAAATTAAATCAACTCCTATATTAATACTCTTTAGAATAATTTAATTATTCTAATTCATTCCAAATATCTTATGTGAATTTATTAAATGACCAAATTCACAAGATATACTATAGTTTAATATTATATAGATTTATTTAATTAAATAAAAATAAGAAATAGCCCAAAAATAATTTGGGGTATTTCATACATCCCCACTAAAAATAAGTTTCGTCCCGAAACTTAGAAAAGAAACGAGAAATGAATTGAAGATAGGATAGTAACCTCGAAATAGATGAGAGGGTATAGATTGGTTAAAGCAAAGCTAGGGGTATCTAACCATGGTTCCCGAATGGGTAGAATATACGCATGATTCGCTTAATGTACTTATCGAATACATGAGCGATGAGAATTACATCTAAAGTAACTCATTTCTTTCCGAACTCCTCAATGGCAAAGTTTGAAATTTTTAATCTTATGAATACAATGTATCCCTATCGTTATAAGTATCTAACATAAGGATACTAAAATTTTGAGAGATATCTCGTAATACTCACTCCTGTTGCTTTGGATAAGTGATCTCGCATCACATAAGAAACGGGGTTAACTAGCTTGTCATTGGCTTCCGTCTCAGCCCCATCTGGCTTCCTTTTCCAGGTTGCCAAATGGCTCGGGTGGCTTTGAAGTCAACCATTGTGACAAGACTAGCCAGCCTTATTCATATGAGATGAGTTGCAGGTCTTCGTCTTCTGGTTTATCGACATGAACGTTGTCCGGTTCTTCAGCAATGCATCCTTGTATTCTTCATAAAATTTTGCGTCCTTGTCTTCTTCATAACCATAAATCGCGTATATCTATATTTAAAATTATTATTCTCAAGCTTTTTACCAATGAGAGTTCGGTTGCTCGATCATGGCAAGGGGAAATGAAATATGTAACCCATGATCGTTTTAATCCTATCAAGATTTAGGAAATGTGAACCTACTTACATAAAGAGTTACTAATTATCCTCCTGAAGAACCTTACTTATGACATATCGATCATTAATCACTGATTTCACACGCGGGTATTATTCCTGCTTATATAGAAGTGAAACAGAGGAGCCTTTCTAGAGTCTATAGGGAGCACTTCCCGACTCTTTTTTGATGTCTATAAAAACACGTGTTGACCAGGTTGGTATGGAATCAGAAGTATCATCATGCTAGAGCTGACTGTATAAAGTGAAAGGAATACTAGTAGAGAAGTGTTCATAGCTTATATGGTATTCAACGTTAGAATATTGCTAATTCGCACACCAATTCCCCACTTTGACTCGAACCAGCAAGGTTGTAAAGATGAATCCAAAATTGACTACTTAAAATAATAATACCGGAAATATGATTGCTAGATATGGAGTTTATCGGACATACTTGTCCATTGACTCACTTTATTGAAATGCTATAATGGACTAACATAAAGAAATTACTAAACAGCTTGACGTTGCACAAATTTTTCAGTGTAGCTTACTCCTGTTCATCAGCCTCGGTAATGGCATCTAAGGTGTAAAGCTTAGGACCTTGCTTAGACGTTCCTTCCATTGGGGTCTTGTTCTTATTCCGCATTATAGGTTCCGATGCAGCTTGCATGTTATGACCCCATGGTTGATGTGGGTTTGTTGCTGAGTCTGGAGCTCGCGGTGCAATTGCTGAAGCTTGTTGTGGCCGAGCTTGACCATTACCCGAGTTCTTACAAAACTTCTCCATATGTCCATACTTTCCACATCCTCTACAAACTCGAGCGTTCTCCTCACATGCAGGTCTCTTATGGCCCGGCTTACCGTAGTTGTAGCAAACTACTGGCTGAACACCTCCCGTAGAGATAGTATCCTGACCTGGCTGGGTGAGGCCAACTGTCATCGCCCCATCAGATGCATAAGGAGCTGACCTCTTCGAGCCAGAATACTGCTGACGACCTCTCCTCCGATGGTACATCTCCTGAGTCTTTCTGCTTTCATCAAGAGTAGCCTCAACCCTGTAGGCTGCGTCAATATAAGCATCCAAAGTCTCGTTTTTGTAAGCCAACATCTGCAGCTTCAATTTCGGGTACATCCATTCATGGAAATAATCCACCTTGTGCTTCTCACTTTGTACCAGTTCCTCGGCGTAGGGCAACAGTTCATAAAACTTGTCCACTAGTTGAGCTAGTTTCATCCCCTGAGTGTTGGGGTAGAGAAACTCTCTCTTCTTCTCTAACCCCAGCGATGGAGAGAAGTAGTGATCGGTAACCAGCTTCTTGAAGGTCTCCCAAGAAGGAGCATTCACCCAAGTGCGGTAGGCGGACTCCCACCACTGTCCAGTTGCGCCCTTCAGGTACAAAGCAGTAACATGTACCTTAGTGTCATCAGTGCAGTGGATACCTCGAAAGACTTTCTCGATGTGCGTGAACCATTGGACCACTTTGAATGGCTCACCAGTTCCATCATAGCTATCCACCTTGCTGGCATTGACCGCTTTCAGGACATTGTTGTAGGTGTCCATCGGTCCAGTTGGGTGGTCAGGAGGAGGGTTAGGTGCCCCCAGATCCCTAGTTGCTGCACGCCTGCCAGGAGGTGGACGCCTTTCATCTCCCACTACCTGAGCCACAGCATCCCTCACCATTCCCCTCAGGGCTTGCATCAGTTCCTCGTCCAGCATGTTATCAACTGGGGTACGCTGCCTCTGGCTGGCATGAGAAGCCCTAAGCTGGCTTTGAGCGCCATTCAGTGAGTGATCGCCTAACTCCTCCACCCGCTCCATGCGTGGGTTCTGAATGTGATCCTCCACCTGATTGGAGTTAGGTGGCGGCATGATGGGCTCAGTAGCGGCCTTGGTATGTCACATGGTTTTCATGATCTGAAGGTCGAAGATGAAATATTAATAACTTCAAACTCGACCAGATTAGGGTTGGAATAATGCATTTAAGATTAGTCTATGGCAGGTGCAGGAGCTTGAGCATGACTATCGGACTAGTATCTTGAAATCATTTTCAAAACTGCTTACTTTTGTAAATAGAACATAGAACATAGTTTTGATAGAAGTCTTTTTGAAATTAATTTTAGAAATCATTTTGAAATCCGAATAAAAACATTTTTAAAACCTACAGCTCTGATACCACCTTCTGTAACACCCCCTTTTTAATCCCAAGGGAGGGCTACAACGCCAGTGAATTCGCAGACTTTAATGTCTTTGCATTCACCTGAGGCTTATAGGGACATGCTACCATGCTCCCATAAACAAGACGGTACTTCGAACAATTGATTAAAATAATGCGGAAGTCAAGTAAATATCGTAGTTTGAACTATTCAATCCAAATAACATAGCTTAAAATGCCAAAACCATAAATTTTAAATAAACATTCAAACTAGCTAAAACCAACGTAGCATTGCGGAAACTGTAAAAGTTTATAAACTGCAGTTTTAAAAATCCATGGATGATAGTCCTCTCTTTAGCTCTCTCCTGCTCCACTGCCCGTGCTAAACCTGTGGAATATGGCCTGGTGTTTCGTGAGTACGAAGGACACCAGCCATCCAATAAATAGGATGGTTAGTACAATTAAGACTAGCAAATGATAGGGAAAATGTTCAGACTTTAACCATATAGTGACCATAAAACGGTATATCATAGGTTAAGGGAAAGACACGAGTATTTAAGGTGGAAGCTGAATAAGAAATAAGATTCGTAACATGACTCAGATGATCATAACGATCGATTATATGATAAGAAAAGGAATTATACCTCGAATAAGAATGAAGTATAATAAAACTGAATTGATCACCTATTAATAACCTCGATAATAACAATAATGTAAATATGTATATAACACAATATAAAACGTAGTGACACGGGTACTAGGACTGCGACCTGA
Organism: Persicaria maculosa; assembly: GCA_963922045.1. NCBI lineage: Eukaryota > Viridiplantae > Streptophyta > Magnoliopsida > Caryophyllales > Polygonaceae > Persicaria > Persicaria maculosa. Next base: position 21,402,844 of record OY998270.1, read on the forward strand.
GACTGTTTGAAGTCTAGATATTCCATGGAACCTTTTAGACTGGGCTTTACACTATTCCCAACCTGCGAGATAGCTCTCGCACTGACATTAAGTCAATCCACACCACGTGAGATGCACATTTTAATTATAACAGCTTTCACATTTAATACTAGGTGATCATAATAACGACATTAAACCAACGAGGACGTACAAGCACGGATATTTCAAAGGATCTTAATATCACATGCTATTAATTTGCAAGAAAGAAACAAGCAGAAATTCATGCAATTAGGAAGATGAAAATGTGCAATTTTCATCTATCTCGAGTTATAAACAAATAACATATTTAATACACATATCACTATAATTAAATTAACAATTGCCCATTTATTTATACTCATGCCAATTTATGAATAATGAGATAAATTACATCAAGCAAATGGATATGCAATTTATCGAAACTGGCAAGGAAATTGGCCAGAGGGCCGCATTCGACACAGAAGAATAAAAAGGCACGCCAAAAGAAAATCACGAAACATGCAAAGGGCATTGAACGAAATCACTTGCCTTAACCTTCGTTGATCGGTTGATGACAACGAGACGAGATCTTAGCACCTATTGAATCCAACGAAGAGCAAAATATTTAATATTAATATTTGATACAATTAACCTTACTTAACTCAATTTGAAATTGAATTAATTCTATAAAGTTAAGAATCTATACCAATATAAATTCCTCGGGGAGCGGGATCCGGTGTAGGTGCTTCGAGATTTCTTGGTGTCGCTAAAACGGGCAAAAATTGAATAGTTCAGAAATATTGGCCGCTTAACTTAATAAATAATTAAGTTAGGGTCAGAAACGAAAATAGCATAAACTAAGGGTAGTTTCTGTAATTTATAGAAAAGAAATCAAAACTCTGTTTTGATTCACGTACAGAGAACAGAAGAACGGGTGAAGGATGGCTCGGCGCGCTCTTCCTCCGGCGACGGCTAGCGGCGAGGGCGACGATCGAAGGCGGCGGTCGATGGCGGCCACAGAGCAGCGACAATTGGAGGCGGTGATGGGCGGCAGCAATTGTAGGCGACGGTGTGGCTCGACCTTGGCGATCTCCGGCAGGGCTGCGACTGCAGTGGGTGCGGCCTTGGGCGTTTTCCGGGCAGGCTGGTCGGCTTGCGGTGTGGCTCAGCGGAGGCAAGGTGCAGTAATGGTGGTCGGCAAGGGAGTAGTGGTACGGCTTGATGGGGGAGGAGATGGATGAATAGGAGACGGGTGTTTTTGGGTTTTTAAAAACCCTAATATTGGACATGTATCTATACGGTTGAATTATGTTAGATAAAGATAAATACAGATTTTATAGAGATTAGGAGTAAAGGATAAATTTTAAGGAAGAAGCGGATAAAGATGGAGGTAGAAGCAGATAGATTTCTTCCCTCTAGAATGATGAATATTATTTAATTTAACTTTATAAATTAAATAATAAGAGTATTTAGAGGTTTTTATGAAATTAAATCAACTCCTATATTAATACTCTTTAGAATAATTTAATTATTCTAATTCATTCCAAATATCTTATGTGAATTTATTAAATGACAAAATTCACAAGATATACTATAGTTTAATATTATATAGATTTATTTAATTAAATAAAAATAAGAAATAGCCCAAAAATAATTTGGGGTATTTCATGGACAGAATAAAAACTTAGATTTTTATATACTTCAATAAACTAAAGGCTTCCAAAGTCGGGGATTAATGCAACAATGATAACCATGCAAGTATTATGCCAAATTCATGAAAGAAGATGCCTTTCCGTCAAATAACTTTCGTTACCAACAATTAGGTGATTAGAGGCTCTGGCATAAAACCTAAGAGTTACTATCCAATTTCATGACAAATCCAAATTCACATTATGATTGGCTTTCGCTTCAATAATGCAAATAATGAATTTTCTCAACTTTCACAAAGGATCATGCATAGGATAGAAGACGGAATCGCATAAAAATCATACCTTTGATGCACAAACTTACATGTCTATCGTCGGGCTCACCCTGGCCCTAAAAGTGGGTTGACTACTCACGCTTCATCATCATTGAACTCATCATTGTTGAAAAGAAACTACTTTGAATTAAACTTGCAAAAGAAAGAAAGTACACCGAACAAAGAAACTCCGCTCTTGCTTCCTACACCCCACTCGGCTTTATCTCTCTCTCTCACTCACTCACTCTCTCTCTCTCACTATAACTACTCTAAAACTGAATTGTTCTTGCTGGAATTGGATGTGCTTCTTGATTGGATTATTCTAACTCAGCCCTAATGGCCTCTAATTATAGATCTCTCACCTCGCTACCCAAGGATAAGAAACTCTATCTTTATTCATAAGATAAAACTTAAATAAAGTAAATAACTAAAACTCCTTAGGTAAATATCACATTCACCATAAGGGATAACATGTCTAATGGTATTGGATAGAAGATCTCGACTTTAGGATATATTGTAAACGCTTCGGATATAATTCTATCAAAAACAGCGTCGGATCTGTCGGCAGAAGCAGTCGATATCGACCAGGGAACCTCGATATTGACCTCTTCTTTTCTCCATCTCGAGTAGTTCTACTCGACCTCGGATTGGCACTCGACTTCTATCTTTTCACTCGATTTAGGCCACTCGATATGGACCATGTTCAGTCGATATCTACCTTTCTGTGTCGACATGCTCTGCTCGATTTCTGGTGCTCTGTTTTCACTCGATGTCGAGTCTATAGGTCGATTTCGACTCCTCAGTAGACTTCGAGTTCTTTTTCCGCTCTTCTTCTCTTTGTCCAAATTGATCCATTTTTGTCTCGATTTCTGCGAAATAACATAAAAACTCGTGTAGACCTCTATATTTTGCAAATAAGCATAAACTACACTAATCTTATGTTTTCCCAACCAATATGCATGCGAATATCGACAAAATGGACATAAATGTGCATAGAAAATATGGCAATTTGCGTGCACATCACATTGATATCATATGACTGCGGCTACGGTTGAGTCTCCACCCTAGGTATGGGAGTGGAAATGGAGTCGCCACCCTAGGTATGGGATTGGTAGGAGTCGCCACCCTAGGTATGAGCGTGGTTTTTGAGTGGGATATGCCACTTGGCATTCTTTGGGCCATTTACCATACTTCTGCATATTATATATATCAAGACAACATGCTTGCTTGTTTAATAATTCAGTTTTGCATTAGATCATTCTCATCTAGGCTTAGAGCATATTATATGTCATCAGCGAGGTCTTCAGGGCTCGCTTGAGTGGCTCGACCTTGACTCGTGGTATAGTTTCAGGTATTTGATCTTTACTTGTTGCATGCTTCCATGGCGGGTTTATCTCTACTTTGGCGCACCGATGACCGAGAGACTGATTACCACCAAACTTACATACTTAGATGATTTATACTCATTTACTTGGTTTTGACCCGGTTATGTCGTGGCAAGTTGTACCCTGATTTTCGTTGCTTTCCTTTTCAAATAGTATTTCGGGGTTCGAAATCCCCACTTTAAAACGTTCTCACTTGGGGTTTTGAAACTTCGACCCGTACCTGGATTGCAAGATCCGAACGAAGGTATCCAACCTTCGAAACGTAACCCGAATATTTATATTTGGGCTGTTACACTACTAGATGGGATAGTGACGTGTGTTCTGGATGACGCAACTCCCGAGATACAAACATGATTAATAGAGATGGGCTTGAGTGAACCCGAAAACCCATGGTGGTACATATTGTCACATTGGCACATCAAGAAGAGGAATTGGAAAAAAGCGCTGAACTTTTTTCTACCCAGGAAGGCGAATAGGTCACAATGTTGAATTTATAGCAATCGCCATGAGAAGATTTTCATCAATATATCATAAGGGTAGAAGATGAGTTCTTTTCTAAGAAAGACATGATGAGTTGCATACTTGAAGGCATGAATCTAGAATCGAGAAGGCTCGACGAATCCATGAGCAATGGGGGCCTCAAAAGGCTAAAATGTTTTGAGCTAATGGAACTTTTCTACAAGATAGGAGACCAGATTAAAGAAGAGCAGTCATTCGCTCCGACATCCTATCAAGCAAGCGAAGATGCAACAAAAGATGAGATTTTCAACAACAAGGAGAAGAAGGTAGTGCCGATGGACATAGAGTCTCAGGAAATGTCCAAGGAGATCGAGTGTGCATTGGTGCCCCTTCACCCATCTAAGAAAGCCATCACCATCTCAGATGTTGAAGAACCAGGGCCAAAGCCGATTTCTGTGGCTCTAGAGCAAACAATGGAAGGTGTCTATACTTTGTCAAGGAATTAATATGGTGAATACAAGGATTCATGGGACTTCTACTTCAACAAACCACCTGTATAATTGTGTTGGCGGTACTTCATATTCACAAGGAAACATCAAGCTCACAAAGGTAAGGGAGAGGTAAGAAACACATATCATACATCTTCAATTACCTATTCCCCTAACCCTAGTATGCACTCAACCCATGGGTGGGCATGAGAGTTTGATTTACTCATACGAGCGTTATCGATGAGATCTTGAAAGCAGAAATAAAAAAGAATGAACCGTCGATTCTTAGACAATAAACGAGGATGCTTCTGGGGAGGCAACTTGAGGTAAGTTCCCTTTCATTTCATCAATTTAATTTTTGTTAAGCATGTTTATTTATGTCTTGCATTTAGAATAGATTGCACGCTAAGAATAGAGGTTCTATTTCAAATAGTGTGTCGAGCTAACAACGTAGGTGAAGGCAGCTTCAGAAGAAAAATGAAGGAAAAGACGAAGAAAATGAGAAACCAGAGGATCAGCACCCGCCGCTACCCAAGCCATGCCCGCCAATGTAGATCCAGAGGATCGGTACCGGTCGACATCCATCGACGCCCGCAGATAAGACTAGATTCGCGAAATCGACAAAATTTTCTTTAAAAATCCGATCTAAACTTGGATTAACTTTTGAGATTTGGATAAGGGAGTTCAAATTCTATCTTTTTACCTCTGAATTATCTGATTTCTTTGGGGATTGATCATGATTATATTATATTCTATCTTTTCTTTCACATTCTATCTTTTAATCTCTTACATTTACAATTCATCCTACTTGATTCCAGATTAACCTAGTTTCCCTTGAGTTTTCAAAGTATACAGTCAAGCCAATTCAAAGCAAAGGTTTAATTTTGGAGAGAAGTTGAAGAATTTAAGCATTTCTTCATTGTAATTTGATGAAAACCCGATGAACAAACAAATCCAGGTCATCGACGCCCACCGATCTTGCTGCAGTGTGATTCTTCGAGTCTTCACTCGAAGTTTTGGTGAAATTGATCATATTCTCTTCCTATCTCTTTAGAATCATGTCTTTGAACATGGTTGTACCAAATAATTTAGAGCTTGATGAGGAAACAAGGTAGCGCTATATGGAAGCATGCACTTACTCTACATCCTAATATTTTTTCACCCACATGTTTTATGCACTTTAGGTTTGTTTGAGAATGTACAGGCTGTACGCAAGGAAAGGAGGCCGAATTTGAAACCCAATGACAACTTCAAATGTGGGAGAGAGCTTCCCTACTAGACCCACATCAACACATCATTATATTCCACACAGGGTTCCTCACCATCCTCCCGTTGGCAATGTTGCACCTAACCTCGAGGTGTCAGCAGGCGAGGTCCCTGAGGATCATGCAATTTTGTTCAAGATGGATTATGATGCTTATATGTAACAAGGGGAGCCCACTTATCAAGAGTTCGGAGGGAAAGAACCTCACACTATGGATCCCATAGAGCTTACACGGATGTTGAAGCGGGTTCCTTACATGGAGGATCACATGGCACATACTCAACCGTTGGAGGAACTGACTCTTTTCAATATGGCGATTCCACCTTCCCATCGCAACACTACTTCAAGAGAGCCCCTAAGGCACATCATCAATACCCTCGACCACTGAATTAGACAGGTCGAGGTGAACCAGGCAATAATGGGAAAAGATTGATGGGATGAGGTGATGTGATTCAGGCTCTTTCGACGCATGCTCAATGTTTCAGTCATAAAAAGGGTTATATTAGTTTGATGGAGGTCCATGAGTACTTTTTGGAAAGCTAAATCGAAGGGCTACATCTTTTATGAAGACCAAAGTGCTGAAATTATCCAAGGATAGCTTCGAAATTGGCAATAATCCAGCAGTTTGAAATCTGGACCCCGATGCATTGAATGAAGTCAAAATAGAAGAAGATGTATTGAAGGGTCTTCATTCAATGGAACTTGATGGTTTTCTACACTTCATGATAATATCCAACCCTTCATTTTCCACCATGGGGCTGGCCAACCTTCTCCATCAATTTCCGAGAAACTTTTAATCTTTTCCGTCATCAATAAATCATTTTAATTATTGTTGTTTTATGGCTATAAAATGGCTAAACCTTTGTCATGTAAAATCAGGTTTGAATTGAGAATTTTTGGAAAAAGTGTGTGTGTTTTGTTGATTTGGTGAGATGTCATTTTGACACCCCATTTCGGAGTGAGAGGCCGAGGAATGGTTCCGTTTGTTTAACTCTTTCCGGGGAGATGCTTGTTAGAGTTGTTCAAACAAAGGCTTGATTACTCGGGAGTGAGATGCCAACAAGTGAGAGAGTGAGTTTGGTAAATCTATGGGTGAGATGCTCTTAGATTTAGCCATTCATATCTTGTTTTACTTATCCATAAACCTAGAAAAAATACCAAAAAAATAGTTGTGTGTGTCAAGTTTTGTTCTCGTGCTTGATCGAAGCTTGAAACTTGTTAGATCGATCCTTTGGGGCATATCATGGGGCGACACGTGGATGGCAATGATCAGCACTTCCTACCCATTATATCCAACCATGAAGCCCATTTGAAAAGCTAAACGAATCTAGCGGCTTGTTCTAAGAGAATAATCCATGGCTAACCACCACCACCACAAGACCAATCTAGTAAGTTTCCTTTTTTCACACCTACATTTTCTTGTTTAATTTTGTTGTCTTTAATGTTTCATTGAGGGCAATGAAAGGTTTAAGTGTGGGGGAGCGATTTAGTGCATTTAGGTAGAACATATTTCAAAATTGTGCATGCATTTCATGTTTATTTTTAGCATTTTATTATTAAAAAATCCAAAAAAAAGAAAATGTTAAGAAATCCAAAAAAAAAAGTGAAAAAATGTCAAAAATCCAAAAATATCATGCATTGCAGAGCTACCATTATTAGACAGAAATCCTAAGGGCGATCATCGACTTATCCCAACCGACTCATCACCCCTCTTTCCCGTAGGATTCTGGTACGACTCTTTATGGCAAGACGACACTGGTTGTTCATCATAATAGTTGAGAAGGACATCCTCAGAAACACCTTACTCTCTACACTCGGAATTTTGTCAAGAACCATTTCCCAATACCCACTTAAATAACCCTCATACCCAAACATGATTCCCGACGACAATGTGTTTACCAACCCAATTTCCCATGGAGGACACCGATACTTGAGAGAAGGGCTCGGTAGGATTACCAAGGAGGTTAACATAGTGGAAGGGTCGTTCCACCCAAACTGGGCTTCGACCATATAAGAATAAGGGTACTGCCACTATCCCGTTTGCACAAATAATCAATATATGGTTCATAGTCAGGACATGCCAATCAGATCTCTATCCTAAGCATAACAGCACTCAACATGGAAGCAATCATCAATAATAATATGATCCACTTCGAGGGGGATCGCCCTTGGGCCCAGTTTATAAAGTCACAATCAAGCTACCCAAGGTCGTCCTTCGAGGGGCGACTGACCGGAAGGGGGCATCTACCTCATGATCTCTATGTCCTAACCCCGCTACTCCAACCTCCACGGTGCAAACTCCTTGGAGTCTTCTAGGCCCATCTGTAAAGTGGAAGCTAAGTTTTGCCTACCCGTTCTCAAGGACTACATCCAATAGGGATGGTCTAACGCTTTTCTACCCACTCGATTACCCATTATCCAGTTTTATTACCCTAAGTCAAGTTTATTAAGTTGAGTCCTTTTATACTAGCCATGTTAAATTCATTTTGCCCTTTAAAGCTTGTCAAAATCCTTTGAAATCCATGTGCGATTTTCACAACATACACTCGACCATTTGGTACCCAAATTGCACAACCTGACTCTGATACCAACTTTGTAACGGCCCGGATATAAATACCCGGGTTACGTTTCGAATGTTGAATACCTTCATTCTTATCTTGCAATTCAGGTATGGGTCGAGGTTTCAAACCCCAAAAGATCAGTATTGTAAAGTGGGGATTTCGAACCCTAAAACAATCGAAGGGTCGTTGGGTACCCTTAACTTGTCCTGAAAGCCTAAGTCGTGGAAATTCATTTAAGGGAAAGTGGAAGTAAAGTACAACTTGCCACAGCGAGGCCAGGTCAAAACCAAATCGATAAACATAGATTCAGGAAAGCCTTTAACCAAGTTAGCCGAGTTAGACAGGTTCTTCGCATTCGCCTAGAAGATTCCCACACCATAAAAGCATATAGCAAGCATACCTAAAAACAATTTGTGCGGGCGAGGTCAGCCCAAGTCCCCCCCCCCCCACCCAACGCACTCTGGGTCCCGCAAGCAAGTATACACATACGCTATTCCTATAATAAAGATGCTCTAATGCAGTGCAGAAATTAAACACGCAAGCCAGGCTTTTATCAGGATATAATATAATTGCAGAAAGACAGTAAAGGCACCCAAAGAATGCCAAGTGGCATATCTGTAAAGACCCGAAATTTTAAGATATTATTTTATGAATTATGAATTAATTTCAATATTAAATTATGGGATTTCAGAAAATTTGATAATCTCCATCCTCGATCAAAATTATTTGTATTTTATTTGTTTCGAAGCAAACACTGACATTTATTTAAATTCGATTCAAAAATAGATTTTTTTCCGTTTTCTTATACCGAGACTTGAAAATATTTGGGGATTTCGAATTAAGAAATGAATATTGTTTCGAACCTATTGAGATGTGTGTAACCATTTTTATGACAATTCTAATTAAATGAAAATTATTGGGTTGAATATTGCGGATTATTGGGATAGAACTTTTACAAAACAGAAATAACAGGTTTATTTTTGTGATTTTTGTAGTATTATCTAACCCTAATTGACGGAATATATATATACCTTGTGATCTAACCCTAGCCGTCCTCATTTTCATTCATCTGCCCTCTGCTCTCTCTCTCTCTCTCTCTCTCTCTCTCTCTTATTCCTCAATCTAAAATCCCGTCTGTCACCAACCTCAAGCTTCAAGGCTGTCAATGGCCTTCTCCGTCTCTGTCTCGGATTCTTCCGCCCCTGACTGGCCTCCTCCCTCTCTTTCTTTCATCTCTAGCAGCCGCCATTGAAGAGCCACAACTGAGCTTTGGAAGCTCTGCTCATCCCTTATCTTGCGTCCTTTGCCCTCGCTTCTTCCTGACCTCCTCGCTTCTTCCTGACCTCCTCGCTACTCCTACTGCCTCGCAAGCCGCGAGCTCTCATATTCCCCTTCAATGGTCGTCTCTCTCTCGATATGCTCCCACTCTCTCATATCTTAGTGGGAGGTGAAGCTCGACGTCGACGGAGAGCCACCAAGCCAGACGCCGACCCCGCTCCACCAGATCCCCGCCGCCACCTAGAAGACCATGGCAAGAAGCTGTTACTCCAACTCCATCCCTCTCATTTCCTATGCCGCTGCCGAGGTGGTCGAGAGCCGATGTCCTGCCTAGCCATGGTCGAGCATTCGGTGTACCCGACGTTCCCGCAGCCTTGATTCATTCATCCCTCAGCCCTCCTCTCATTTGAACCTTGGGTAAATCCTTAGGCCTTGGGACTCTCACTAAACTCATTTATGGATATAAAATGCTTAGATTAGTTGGTGGAATAGAGTTCTTATCCCTTATTTCTATTTGACTAAATTGATTTGGTTTGAGGGAATTGATTTTAATTACTTGACGTGTGTTTTATTGGATAACCCAACGAATCGTGACTATTGGTTTTGACTATGGCTCTTTGACTTGCAAAAAGAAATTATAATTGGTTAGCTTTGGGATGGTAACAAATGAATTTAATTGATTCTAACTATAGATTGAGCAGCAAGAAGAGATTGAACAAATTAATTTTACAAGCTTGAGATGATAGCATGTTGATCTTATATATGACATATACGACCTTAAATATAGAAGATGTTTTGAGAACGTGCTTGCTACACTATAAGCTACTTTAACTTTGTATATTAGTTAATTCTTCTAAATGATTTAGTTTTCAATATGATCACAAATCACTTGTTCTTAATAAGAGTTAAAAGTATGTATGTTGTGTTTAAGATGTGAAATTGGTTAGTTTGACTTGATATCACTACCTCATATTTAAGCTAGGTACTTTGGTTAACTAGAGTAATAATATGGATGTTTTAGGTTCGTTAATTGGTTGAATTCTAGAGATAATCGAGTTTGACTAGTGTAACTATGTAAGAAGTGTCTTGAGAGCTCGACGTGTCTTGTGAACTTACTATACATGAACTTCCTCAGTATGACTTTGATAAATTGTTGGCTTTCCCCCTAGAAGATCTATAAATAGGATAACCAACCTGGGTTCCCTTTGGACGACTTTGCTAAGTGTATAAAATGGAAAATGAGATAGGATTCTCCTTACATAAAAATACTTTTAAGTGTGAGTGTTTCATTTGAATTTTATTTGATTAATGTTGTTGATTGTACGATTTAAGAGATGTCCAAGTGTATAAGGTTTTCTTGAGAACTTGTTACACTTGTAAGCTTGTTGTTTTGCTATTGAGTTATGAATTGGGAGGTAAGACTATGTAAAAGACGCTTTACAAATTATTATGCTCATGTGCTTTTAAGCTTGATTGTAGTGCTTGTTGCTGAGTAGTTCTTATAATTAGACCTATAAAAGATTTCTTGAGATATTAACTTACCTTGGTTACTCGTTGAGCATGATTTATTATGGGAGTTTTGATAAATAAGACTTGTTGATCCTTGGTTTGAGAACTTATGGTTTTGTTGAGTATTGGAGGATTTAACAATTTATGAATTACTTGAGCAAATGTTAAGGAAAACTGAACTTGATATGAAGTAAAATAATTTAAGTGATGATATTGGTAAGGCTTTGAGCTAAGTTTCATATTTGATGAGAATAAGGTTAATTGAGAATGATGGTTATGATGAGAATGTGAGGTTACTTGAATAAAATATTGTTTAATCTTGTGAAGACTTGGAAACCTGCTTGTGTGTTGATTAAATATGTATTGATGAGCTATTCCTTGCTTATTACTTGCTAGTGTGATTGGATGATTTTCTGAGTGGCTTATTTGCTGATGGATGATTCTCTGAGTGGCTTGTTTGCTGGCTAATTGGATGTGAAGACTCTAGGTAAGTTTCTTACGGGAGCTTACTCAGTAACCAGGACCTCATGCTTGATGTGTCATATAGTATGTAGGTGTTGCATATGCATAAAAGCATGACATGTAGTATCATGCTTAGGACTTGCACTTATGAATGAGCATCCCTATTCTTTATGCGTTTGAAAAGAGAACGACCGTTATCTGTGAGTCCTTAGAGTCGTTTCTAGGGTCGTTGGGACATTCGTGTTTCATATCATTTCGGTCCCAGTCGAGTCTTATATTATGATATGGCTGCGGCAATGACCGAGCGTCCTACCTAGAAGTTGGGTACGGACATATGATGGCTGCGTCACCGACCGAGCGTCCTACCTCGGAGTTGGGCACGGACATGTATGACCCCGGAGTGGGCACATATTGGGAGATTGGGGATATGCCACTTGGCATTCCGTGTGGATCCATTTAATCGCTTTCTGCATATATATAAATTGTCAACATGCTTGTGTGATTTAAATTCCGTACTGCACTAGAACATCCTTTATTTTAGGTATAGGCATATCATATGTCCTCAGCGAGGTCTTTAGAGCCTGTATGCTTCTCTTGGCCTGACTTCGTGGTTAGTTTTATGTATCCGCTCCCTTTTGCTTGCTGATTGCTTCTATGACGGGGTTTTCTCATGGGAAGAGTGTTAAGAAGACTTCGTACATCTTACAACTTGACTTTATAAATGTTTTGGTTTAGTTGGACATTTAGAAACAATATATATTTATCTTGATTCAAACTCGTTTTGTCTCTTTCGAGTTTTGACTAGTTGAATTAGGAGAGGTTCCCGTGCGAAAGCACAAAATCATGTTTGGATTATTTGACGGTTTTGAGAGTTTGAAATCCCATTTTTCTTGAAATATAGACGTAAACAGGGTTATAACTTGAAGATGATAAATAAGCAGCTCGTACTTGGATTGCAAGATCTGGCAGAGGGATAATTCTTCCATCTAAACGTAACCCGGATTTTATAATCTGGGCCATTACAATATCTCTTTCCTACTCTGCCCCCTTTTTCATGAGCAGACCTAGCCAGCATGGTACCCATTTCAACATATGTGTCCACATATCATCATATCATCATATCATATCATATCATATCATACCATATCATCATATCATATCATATCATATCATTATGATCATGCTTGATGGTGTTGGGCTATCATATCATCTCATATAATGACACAACGGCTCAGGACAAACCCGATGGTCCTGGGCTATCCTATTACCCTAGCAAAGACTCTAGGACAAACCCTAGCATGATACTACATGACATGCTTTTAATATGCTTATGCAACACCTAGTATGTCATATGATCAAGAGTAGGAGATTTTCTCTTTCGAATCCGAGTAAGCCCATAAAGGAGCTTACCTGAGAAAGCTGAACAACAAAGAGATAACGGAAAGTAGAATCCAAGCAAGTCAATAATCACCTAGTAAAATAAGTAATAAAGGCACCATAAGTCTAACGTATAACTAACCAAGTAAGCATAGAGAAACATGTTCAAAAGAAATTTCCAAAAAACATGCAATAAATCAAAACGCGTCAAAATACGAGAAAACATCGGAAAGCCGAGATATTCGCAGATTAACCATTTTAATTTCTAATAATTATCATTCGTGATTCCATCCAATGACTCATCTCAGTCCAGACCACTCTTAGCCCAGAGGTTCAATTATGTCATAAGCAAAGTCCAGTATTGGTTTGGTTAAGCAGTCCAAGAAAGTCCCGTTAAAAGAGTCCAAGGTTCAACAAACCATAATAGGCAGTTATAATAAGGTCCGAAAGGTTAGATTAGTCCATTAAACAAGGTCCGAGAAATTCAGTTGTCCAAGGTCATTAAACATCATTTCACAATTTCCAAAATCCCATTTTAAACATCATATAATAGTACTTTTCAAATAATATTACTTTTAAAACATATTTATAATATATAATAATTTTCAAAAAAATATATTAACACAAAATCAGGATAATAATAATACATCCCCCAAATGATACTATTTTTAAAACAACTTAAAATATGTAATACTTTCAGGAAATATATGTTCTCAAATTCTGAATAATATATAAAATAATATTACTAATCGTATAATATAATGTATGTATATATCATATCAATATAACGTAGAAATCCTAACCCTTTAAATAGTACTCCCTCCGATTTTTAATATAAGGCATTTGACTTTTGTGCACATGGTTTAAGGAGCTAAAAACTATATAAAATATTGATTTTTCTAATTAATTTTTTTACATTATAATACTTATTATTAATAAGTATTAGAGGGAATGTTAGTAAGTAACCCAACTATCCGAAATGTTTGCAAGGTTAACCCAACCCGAAAAAAAATGTGTCAAAACCGGATAGGGGAGTGCAAGGGGGAGCCAGTAGCAAGTCATTGAGGGGGATGAATGGCCTTCCAGAGATCGACAACTGGACGAATTGAGAGAGAGAGCAGGTGAAAAAGCAACAAGAAAGCTGTAGAGGAGAGAGAGATCAGTGAGAGAGGAGTGAAAAAAAATAAAGTTGCAGAGGAGAGAGAGAGAGAGATTAGTGAGGATAAGACAGAGAGAGATGGATGAGTCATCTCTCCTCTGCGACTTTACTGTTGCTGTTTCACTTCGAAGAAGAAACAATTGGGCGGGGGTTTATTTGCAGGTTGATGTGTAAGCAGTTAGTTTTAACTGGACACCCAAAGCAAAATGACATGACACATATTGAAAACGACATGCGGTTCACCAAGCCTCTACGAGAGCTCCTCCACTTCGATTCCACCTCCTCTACTCCAAATCCGGCCTCCACTCGCATCGAATTGACCTGGAAAAGCCATCACAACGAAGGTGAAGGACGAAGGTACCAAAGCGGTGCTCCGGCGGCGATTCACACCAGCGGCGCAAGACGAATTCACACCAGCGGCAGAGAGATATAAGACAGAGAAATCAAAGAATAAATAAGCTCTTCAATGGAGCTATTTGATGGAGAGAGGTGGAGAGAGACATAGAGAGAAAGGGTTTTGGATGGGTGACGAGATCCTGTCCTCTCTCCCCCCATCCACACGTCTCACTCTCTCTCCTCCATAAATGCAGCCGGTCTCTCCCTCTATTGTAACCGGTTGGGGTGCAAATTTTTAAGGGGTTAGGGGTTAGTTTTTGCAATTATTGTGGATAGGGGATAGGGGGTGCAAACCCAACCGGGTTTTTGGGTTAGTTTTGCAAAAGCCCCTAAGTATTATAATGTAAAAAAAATTATTTAAAAAAATCAATATTTTATATAGTTTTTAGCTCCTTAAACTACGTGCACAAAAATCAAATGCCTTATATTAAAAATCTGAGGGAGTATAACAAATACAACAAACCCAACAGAAGGAATCAGGCCCAAGGGTCTTAACCCGGAAAACAGGCCCAACCCGAAAGAAGAAGAAATCGGGTCTCAACCCGTCTTCCCCAACGCACAAGATTAGAGCTCTGTTTAACGCTGCAAAACGGAAGAAAGGAGGAGAGGAGGGGCTCCTCCCCGGCGGCCCTCACTCGATCAACCCTTCGGCCCCATCCTCGACCCAAGCACCCAAAACGGATCAAAACGGACCAAACAAAGGAAGAGGAAGAGCTCACTGAGGTTGACGTTCTCGCCGGAAAAGGCTCCGTTGGGATCGATTCGATTCCGGCGGCGATGGGAGGAGCTCCGAGGGGCCTGGGAGGATGAAGGAAGGTTAAAGGGGGCTTTTTACGTGGCTTTGAGGTGGAAAACAGAAGGTCGAGTACTCGCCGTGTGCAAGGCCGGAAATAGGGGAAACGAGTTCATCGGCGGCGGTCTTACTCCGATGAGTCTGGAATCGGTCTTCTTCTGACCTAAGAAGGGGGAGCATGGTTAAAGGTGGCATTTTACTAGACTTTACAGTGAAAGGAGGGGAGGACAACCTCACCGATCAAAACCGAAGAAAACAGAGGAGAAGAAGACTCGGCGGTGGCGGATCCTGGGCGGCTCGGCTCGCCTAGAATGTCAGATATGGTGCTGCCGGCTGCTGCTCGACGGAACAGAGGATGGGACACAGCTGTGGTGAACTCGGTGGTGGTGATTTGTGTAGTGGTCTCGGTGGTGTGCGGGATGAGAGAAAGAGATGCAGTTTGGTGATGGGGGGAAGGGTGGTTCTGAACCAAATAAAATGAAGAGGGGAGTAGTCTTGGGAGGTGAAACTAGAGGGAATGTATAGGGGAAGTGAAGGAACGAGAAAGGAGGAGTGTGGGTAGGAGTGTGGTGAAGTTTGGCTCAATTTCAAAAAAAAAGGGGAGAAGGGTCAATGCTCCTGATGCCTCTATTGAACAGGCCATTAGAGGGTCTGAATTTGGCGTGGGTTCTGCAGGGTTGAAATGGCATGGATGAGCTTGGCACTTTGCCAAAGATGGGGGAAGCAGGAGGGTAAGGAAGGAGGTAGTGAGGGCTCGTGGTTTAGCCAAGAATGGAAGGGGATAGCTGGAGTTTGCTTCAACACAACATGGTGTGGGATGTAGTAGATAGAGAAGAAAAAGAAAATAGGAAAAAGAAACTCGTCCTCACAAGTCTCAATTTCAAAATACCCAAAACCCGCTCTCTCGACGTCATCCCAATTCGTTTAAAATTTAAATCAAAATTCCAAATTCGAAACAAAATAATGACACCCAACATAAATTCTAAATCTCAAGAAAGCGGAAATAAAATTCGTCTGAAAATCCGATCTAAAAGGATGCCGGAATTCTACTTCGAAAGATTTTTGAATCAAATAAATCGCTCGAGTACGAAAATTCTCAAAATCTAATCAAATTTAATTAATTATTTAAATAAAATAAGAATTTAAAATCTTCTGTCTTTACACTTCCCGAAACCGAGTCTCATGAGTCGACGCATGAGGTTTCATCTATTATGCCTTCTTCTCCATCATATGTTATGCCTTCTCCTCTGTTATCTATTATGCCTTCTTCTCTATCATATGTTATGTCTTCTTCTCTTTCATGTGTGATACCTCCTACTTCATCTGACACACTAATGTGTTTTAAGAATCCATGTATTTTAGTGCCAATGAAGTGATTGCAGTTACCAGGTGAAGAGGAAAGCCCGATGCCTATCGGCATGAACTCTCATGATTACAAGCGCGAGGATTCATGTATCTTGACTCCTACTTCAACCAAATTCCCTACTATCATACCTCGTGAAGAGACAAGTCTAGAGTCGATTCCTGTGGCTCCTGAGCAAGGTAATGAAAATTCTAATACTTTTGTTGATTTTGGTGAATATGTAAATCCCTAGGAGCATTATTTCTACAAACCACCAGCGGAACTATGTGGGTGGTTCCAGGGACGGAGCCAAAAACTTTTGAAAGAGGGGGCAAAAACGTGAAGAAAAACAATATATAAAAAGCGTTCATACAACCAAAAAAAATGTTCAATACCTCAAAATAGAGATAAAAAATAAAGAATTCAATAATATAAAGAATTCATCATTAGAAATTGGTGTTTTGTAATATAAAATAGTTAATCAATCTAACTATAAAGGGGGTAAATCCATTTTACGAGTTCTTAAAGCCTGGAAATATTTAAGGATAACCTCATTATCAATGTGTTTAAAAATATCTTTCTCAACATAACAAATTAAACTATCGGTGAGAAGATTATCCCCCATCTTGTTGCGCAAATCTGTCTTGATAATACTCATCGCAGAGAACGCCCTTTCCACCGTAGCAGTTGCAACTGGTAACACTAGAACCAATTCAATAAGACGATATACCAATTGAAAAGCTTTGTGAATCCCTACCTCAACCATCTTCTTAGACACAGCTCCAATATCTTGCAAACTAGAAAATCTTTCATTTCCCCTCATTTCACAAATCCATGCCTTCAACTCTTCTTGAATCTCCAGTTGATCGGAAATTGAGAAATCTTCTGGATATAATTGTGCAAGTTGATGTAGCTTTGACACATTAAAATTGGAGAACGAATCCCTTGGATCAAGGCATGCCATACATGTGAGTAATTCTGTGCTCGACTCGCTAAAACGATTCTCCAACTCTTGACCAATTTGATCAATAACCTACAATTACAAATGTAAAATAATATTAATTCTATGAACTAAATAATAAATTAAAGTACCTGACAAAATATTCTACTTTAAATTGATGGTGGTTTGTTATAGCATGTCCCGCACGCCTAGAACGGTAGCGATTTGGGATATTATCATCCATAGCCACAACGCCAACATCATTGACAACACAAAAACGGTTGACATCTTCTAAGAGATCATCCCATCCATCCTTCCTCAAATCTTGAAATCGCGTTTTAATGCTCTGAACCATACTCATTGCCTGAATAATATTTTGATCTTTTTGTTGCAACAATTGTGACAAAGCATTTGTCATCCCCAATACTATCTTCATCACGTGAGCAATAAAAACAAACTGATAAGTCTCCATCTTTACAATCAAGCTACCAACAAGACCCCGAGTTTTGATATCAGTTCCATCTTCCTCAATATTTCCAAGCACATCGATGGTTGGGGACCACAAAGATAGAAGACGAACAATGGTTGTAAAGTGTGAACCCCATTGTGTAGCTCCCGGCCGAACTAATGAAGTTTTTTTATTCAATCCTCTCCCAGTTGTAATTTCACCTTTCTCTAATCTCTTCACAATGTTTTCATGTTGTGTTTGTCGAAGCTGATCTTTTCTCTTGCAAGAGGCTCCCACCATGTTCGTAATCATTGACAAATATTGAAAAAAATCACTCACAAAGAAGTTCTTTTCTGAAACAGCCTCAATCACTAATTGTAGTTGATGAGCAAAACAATGTACATATCTAGCACATGGATTTTCTTCTAACAGAAGAGTCTTTAATCCATTAAGCTCACCCCGCATATTAGAAGCCCCATCATATCATTGGCCTCTTAATTTTGAGATAGATAAACCATACTTAGCAAAAAAATAGTCAATGCCACTTTTTAAAGATAGTGACGTGGTGTCAACAACATGAACAACTCCAAGAAACCGCTCCATCACTTCTCCACGGGAGTTTACATATCTCACAACAATAGCCATTTGCTCTTTCACTGAAATATCACGAGCCTCATCAACTAATAAAGAAAAGACTTTATCTCCAATATCACTAAGTATTTAATTGTCTCCGTTGCACATGCAGTTACAAGGTCCTTCTGAATAGGAGGACTTATGAGTTGATGATTTAATGGTGCATTCTCTCTCACCACCCTTCAAACATCAGCATTGCGTACACTATACCAATGGAGAACTTCCAAAAAATTTCCTTTATTCAGCGAGCTTTCCGACTCGTCATTTCCTCGAAAAGCCAACCCTTGACAAAGTAGCAATCTAACAACATCTAATATTGCAGTCAAACGAGTGCGATAGCAGCACATAATGTCTTCTTTCCAGAAGATATACGTCTCTCAATACTTTTACTTTGATCTTCGAAATCAAAAAACATAGTTCGAGCTTGATTATGATCACTACCAACAGCTCCCACATGTTCTTTGAATCTATCAGGACCCTTCTTCCAATTACGAAATCCCGTTTTCACAAACACATCAGCCCTAAATCTATTTCCTGAATCTGACTTGAACAAATAACACCAAAAACAAAAGGCAACATCTTTAGAAACACTATACTCCAACCATTCCCATTTCTTAAACCATTCTTTCATGAAAGACCTAGAGCTCTTTCCAAAATCAGTTCGTGGAAAATCATGTGTTAATGGTTGGCAACGACCTTTAATAACATACATTCTCCTAACATCATTTCTAATCGAAGGATCATAGCTATCAATAGGTTTGCGCAACCCTGGATCACTATTAAAATCCAACTCCTCTTCACGTGTAATTCTAACTCTTTTTTCCCTTCTAACATCTTCCATAAGCACATCATCACTTCTAGTCTCATCTTCTATATCCACACTCTCTCTACCCCCATCTTCTCTTACCACACCTTCTACTTCTCTAGCCATGACATCTCTTTCCAGATTATCTCTACCTAAATTTTCAGCCGTATTAACAACATTTACATTAATGTTTTGAGATTGATTGAGAGCTGTAGAAGATTCAACAATGGGATTTGATGGCTTCTTTCTTCGAATAACATATTTATCCATATTCCTATATGCAAAGACAACACAAATATACAATTCAATTTCAATCTCAAAACCTAATTAATCTAATCATCTCATCAAATAATCAATTTCTCAATTTGAAAGCCATAATTCATAAACCCTAATCAAATTTATTGGACAAATTTTACCCAATCTATTCAACAATTTCATAATAACTAACAAATATTCAAATCAAACTGATCGATTGTATTTAACTTACCTACTTCAATGGAGGACGAGACAACAGCGATGGGCGATGGCGACGCAGATGCAGGACGACAAGAGATGGCTCTGGGCTGTGCGTGGTGCGGGGCTGCCGACGGTGGCACGTGTGGTGGTGGCCGGTAAGGCACCAACGTCTGGAAGCCTGTGAATTAAGTGAACGGAATCCAGCAAGCGGCAAAGAGTAGCCCTAACGTGCTGCGTAAAATCTGTTACTTTGATGGGTTGATCTGATTTCAAAGGGGTTTTTTTACAACTTAATTCAAACGATGTCGTTCAGTTTTTTTTAATACCAAAAAATTGGCAACGAAGGGGGGGGGGGGGCAGATGCTCCACCTTGCCCCCACCTGCCTCCGTCTATGGGTGGTTCTACATCCCTACGCGGTAAGTCATGAGAAATTGAAGGTTTTCTTCAATGTGGTACCTTTAGATTTCAATTTTTTCATGTTTAGTGTTCATTCAAATTATGGTTGAGCACAAGAGTTTGATTTGCTTTTAAAGGCATTGACAATGTCTGAATGAGTCTTGAAGGAAGGAAGAATAAACCGTCGAGTCTATGACGTTAACCATGGACGCTTCTAGGGAGGCAACCCAAGGTAAGTTTTTCTAGTTTTGAAGTTTTTCAATTCTTAGTTAGCTATATAGTCTTTAAATTTCAATAAAGCACAGAGTTCCATATCATAGATTGGTGTTTTTGGAAGGAAAGTAAGCTAACCATGTAGGAAAGGCAACCCAAAGGCAAAGGAAAGGAGAGAAGCACCCGCGTCAGTAAGCCACGGTTGTATCTAGTAAAGGAAACGCGCCCGCGTTAGATGAGCCGCGTCCGCGGCATGCATCCCAGAGGAAGACGCACCCGCGTTAAGGAGCCGCGCCTATATCTTGGCAACCCAGGAAGGAGACGCACCCGCGTCATGGGTGTCGCACCCATGTCATTTCACCGTCGCGACCTCTAGTGCTCGCCATTGCGACTGAGCCACAGTCCTCCTTAGCTCATGTTCACGTTAGCCGCCGTGAAATCCCTTTTCGCCATGGCGACCGGCTTTGCAGAAACTGATTTTGCTCAAAGTGCTTGTCCGACGATTGCAACCAACATCACCATGATCAAGTAGGTTCCCTTTTCCCTCACTTGTGATTTTATTTTAAAATTTCATTGTCTTTATTTGATTTTCATTTAGGATGAGGAAAAGTTTAAGTGTGGGGGAAAGTTGCATTCATATGTTCTTGCATTCATGTTTATGTTCCATTGTTTTATTGCATTCATAGATTCATGCATTCATGTTTATGTTTACTTCATTACATTATCATATATTCATGTAATCATGTTTACTTTGCCATTATTTTATTGTATTAGAAAAAAAGAAAAAAGTTTAATGTTGAGAATGTTATATTATGTTATAATGTGAATATGTGACAAGAATGGTCGATATTCGAATTTTAAGATATTTAAGAGCATGATTTATGTTGAAATTGTTGAGTTGAAGCATGATGGATAATATATGAATATTTTATAATGAGATTATATGGAAATAATGATGAGATGAGATGATGAGTTATACGAGATGATGTGATGAGTTATGATGAGATGAGTATGAAATGAGTTATATGATGATGGTATGGAAGTGTGAGGATGAGATCTTTGCTTATGTGAACTTATATGGGAATTATTTATGCTTGTGTGTTTGGATATAGACTTATGTGCTTGGTATGCGTACTAGGTGATCTCTAACCTATCTACTGCTTTATCTTGTTGTTCTGCACCTCCAGGTAAGTTTCCTATGGGAGCTTAGTAGTGACCGGACCTCATGCCTGATGTGTCATATAGTGTGTAGGTATTGCATATGCATAATAGCATGTGACGGAGGAGAAATGTCGTTGGTTTCACCTTGCTAAAGAAATATAATACCCAAACTAACAAACTAACTAGTAAACTAGTATAGCGGATAAGTAAGGGGTCAAACCCACAGAAAAACGAGTATTTCTATGAAATGTGTATTTACTAATTATGCATATAAAGAGAAGATATGAATATAAATAGGCAATGAGGAATATAAATAAACTATGAGGAAGGTTAGTAACAATATGAGAAAAGCGTTTCACCTGCAACTCTTGACAATGGTTGGGGTTCATGGGTCTCGGATTGATTTCATTGTTATCCCTAAAGTTATGCCGACTTGGCTTTGATAGATTAAACCCGCATGAGAAATCACTTATTCAAGTAGCATTACAAGAATAACATGAATTACCTAAGTACTTGGCCTAATAGAAATATTGACTCAATGCAATTAGAAGTTAAAAGGTTGTCAAACTTCTCACCCTAATTTCACCAATTCAATACCAACTACAAGTCATCATCCTACAGAGCAATCGATGTCCTCACGTAACCAATTCCCGCTCTTGCTACAAAGAAACCAATCTAAAGATATGAATCGCTAGCAGAAATGCAGTTTCTGTCCAGATGCGCGGTCATACAGAGAACATGTGCAAATATAAAGCAATAAAGAATAAGGATGATAAATAACCAATGAATAACTAATATGAAATGAAATCCTCACAATTTATCCAAACATGTCTTCGAATCACAAGTGAAACTATGAGTTTAGCAACTCATAGCCAAAGTGTCTTTCTCAATTGTTAGTGGTTAGATCTATGAGTTAATAATTAGATCGATCAAAGCCTACTGAAAATATGTCTCATATAATGCTTAAAAGACGATGTCTCAAACAATGTCAAAAACCCAAAAATACCATGCATTGTTTATGTGTTATTCGAATTCCCATCTTGCAATGTTTATCCTCTATTATATATTTTAGCATTACCGTATGAATTCCATAGCATGTTTGGATTGTTGAGCCTTGTCTTATAAAATTTGATTTTGATGTGAAACATGTTAAGTTAATATAATTGAGCATGTATGATTTGAGTTCGTAGGCATGATTAAAATCCAATAAATATTTGTCCTAGTGAGATATCTTTGTCCTTATAGGGATTACATCTACATTCCCTTTTTCTTTTTTTGTGTGATTTACTCATCTTATGCAATTACCTCTTAGCATTGACATGATTATCTATTTTTGAGACCTATTATATACATAATCATTTCTTATAAGTTGCATATGATAGAGGCATGTTTCTTAGCCACATTTTATCCATACCTACCCTATGTTATGTCTTTTTTGAAGCCAATTTGAGCCTTTAGCCTTTTTTATTTTGAAGCTCCACAAAATTC
The DNA here is from genome assembly GCA_963922045.1 of Persicaria maculosa. NCBI lineage: Eukaryota > Viridiplantae > Streptophyta > Magnoliopsida > Caryophyllales > Polygonaceae > Persicaria > Persicaria maculosa. Next base: position 21,425,815 of record OY998270.1, read on the forward strand.
ATGTTTCCTAGCCTATGATAAGCCTTACCCTTCCAGGAATTAGGATTTAAAGTTGGTTATGGATGCCATTTTGAGTTTTGAGAGAAAAGCTATGGAGTGTGCTTATGTTGAGAGGTTTTGAGAGAGATGTAATATAATGTGCTTATTTTCCTCATATTTGTATTTCATGCATATGGCTCAAAGAAGAAAAAGAAAACAAAAGAAAAGAAAAACGTCGAAACAAAAAAAAAGGAAAAAAGTGAAAAAAAAGAAAAAAAAAGAAAGAAAAAGATTAAGAGCCTTGTTATTTATTATTGCATATGAGAGCTGGATAAATGTTTGGTTGAGAGTTTGTTTTGCGAAGATGTTTATGTTATTTTGAGAGTTTGAGAGTTGTGTCATTGTTTATGAGAGCTTGATGTCTATTGAGTTGTTGTGAGTTGTGTTGGAAGTTTTAGGAATCTTAGTTCCCTGAATTGAAAGCACCACATGACCAAATACAATTCCTTGTCTTTATTTTCTACCAACCCTCATTAGAACCCCGTCGAATGGAGTCTTCTTTGAAGATTTCCATTAAGTGAAAGCCCTCTAATGTTGCTTATTTGCTTTGACGTATTTGGTGGAGAATTTGTGATATAAATGTCAATGCTTATGTAGCTTTTTGCGTATTGATTGAGTTGAGAGTTGTTCTTAAAAGCTTAAACACATGAGAGTGAGAGACACACATTTATCCATGTGAGGTTGCATGAATAAGCATGCAAGCTACTTGGTCATCTATATACATGCTAGGATGTTTGTCTACCTTATTCATGTTTTCACTTAATTGAGATGTTGCTTTTGATGAGGCGAATGCATGATGAATATGTTTGTGGGATGTTTGGTTATTGCTCTATTTTGATTTGCTTGAGGATAAACAAAAGCTTAAGTGTGGAGTTATGTCACTTTGTGTGCTTCTTTCATGTTTTACTTGCTATATACGATGCTATAATAATTTTTTTAAGACATGAAAGAGTTCATGTTCTCTATCTCTATGTTCTACTTTATATTTGCTAGAGGACTAGTGAAGCTTAAGTGTGGGGAAGTTTGATAATGCATATTTTTTATAGGCATTTTAGGTGGTCTTAGGTGCATTAGAGTGTCCATATTGCATGTTTAATAAGCTTATTTGCATTCTTGATCATCAGGTATTTGAAGTTCGGAATCTACTGTTTTTAGTGTTTATTTGTAGATTATAAGATCCGAGCTCGAAAGGTGGAGAAATCATGAGCAAATGGAGTTAATGGAAAAGCTAGAAAAGAGGATGGAACAAGCCAATGAAGTGTTAGAGGTCAATCTGGGAAGCTAAGGAGCACAAGAACAAGAGCGGAAATGAAGAACATGGAGAAATTGCTTCTTTAAGCTTCCGAGAACTTTGAATCAGCTTCTAAGGTCTTCATGAGAGTTGTAGTCCTTGAAAAGATCTTTCCAACGCATATTTATATGCGTCAATCAGACGAATGATGACTCCAAAAAGTGCATTACAAGTTCAGTTTGTCGAAGCTGTCAAAGCTGTAAGAATGACGCCCGTCCGTTTTATACCAGCACCTGCCTGTTTCGCTGTTGCCGGATCTGCGCAATGCGGCCCAAGTCTATCTTTATGAAACTCTATCTAAGTTTTCTGCTCTTGACATATGTTCATATTAAAACACATTACATCATGCTTTCATAGAACATCGTCTCGTAATCTCATAATCATTATATAACATATCATAACAATATCAATATATTATAATTTATACTTAACAATTATATCGATATCATAACATCATGCTCGCACTCATCACATAAGATTCACTTGTAAAAAATCCACAAGTTTCCGAAACTCTTTCAATCTCAAGTTTGATCACTCATTATTCAAACAACTTTCTCAAATCATATTTGGTCAAAATCCATTTATAAAACATAACTCTTTTATCAACTTATTTCTATAAATCCAACAGGGTTAGGGCCTTTCCCAAAAATCCTCTTTTAAAGTTATTAAACTAATTTTTGGCCTTTTAGAAATTATTTCCCAAAAAAGAAACTGTAAAGGCTCGGATTTTTGAATATAAATTTTTTCGTAAAAAGGAAATTAAAAATGAATTTAAATCGAATTTAAAACTCGTTTAGCGGATTCCGACCTAAATTTAAAATTTGACGAACGATTCCGTCCTTTTACCTCAAGAAATTTAAAATAATTATCGGATGACGATATCCTTTTCGGTTTTAAAAATTTAATTGATCGAGAAAGCGTGATTTGAGGAAACTAACATTTCGGGACTAATTGCGGGATTCAAAATTCGCGTATCCGGGTAATTATTTTACCCATTCCGACACTTAACCCTCACCAACTCCCTCCCTCACCATACCTACATTATCACCCTCTCCCCGTCATTCAACCTTCACCATCATCATCCATCCCTTCTCCCATCATTCACCATCACTCCCGCTCTCTTCATCACCTTACCCATGCCTCACCATTCCCGCTCCCTTCCATATCCATCGCCACCACCATTCCCACGCACCATCACCACCTCCTTGAGCCACTACCACCATTACATCGTCACCACCGTCATCACCAAACGCATCCACCACGACCTGTTTTCCCGAGCCCGGTGGCAGCCCGAGGTGTCCAGCAGTAGTAGCACCATCCCGCACCCCCCCTTCGACGTCCACGAGCACCCAGATCCACCCAGGAACCGCCAAAGTCGCCACCGAGCCACCGGAGCTCCACATCCCCTGTTGAGCGTGAATGCCACTTCCGGTCCGAGAAGCCATCTCGAGCCTCCGACGATGCCCAGACCTCCGATCGAGAGCTCTGAAGTCGCGAAAAAAACCCACTCGGTGAGCTTCCACTTTCTTCCTTGTTTCAATTCGATTTCGAGCCTAATTTGATGCTTAGACTATTCGGGAGTGTGCGTGAGCTGAGTGCGGGGAGTCAGGGGAACTCGAGAGCTCCGACGAGCTCGAGGACCGGCGAGGTGGCCGCGGGCGAGGGAGCTATGGCGCCAGGTGGGAGCGATAGTTTTAAAATCTTGATGAAGAAGAAGATGATGAGTGTACTTGCCATACTAATTTAATTGTTAAGTTAAACCGGTTGGGTTATATAATTACGGGTTCGATTCGGTTTGGTTCGGTTGGGTTTAAATAGGTTTGGTTCGGTTCGGGTTTATCCGTTTATTTATTTAATTATTTAACGGTATTTAAAATATTATAATATTATTTGAGGATTAAAATATAAAATATTATCTCGAAGATTTTATAAAAAGTTGGTTTTATTAAATAAAAACAGTTGGTACTTTTAATGGATTTGAAAATATTTTTCGAAAGTACTTAATAAATGGTATTTAAAATATCATATAATATAATTTGGGATTTAAAATATATACAGTGAGACTTGAAGTTTTAAAGAGAAATAAGGTTGGAAAATGATTTAATAAATGAATTGAAAAAGAAATTTTATGAGCGATTTCAAGGGTCGGAATTCTTAACTACTTGGCGCGGTTTTTGAAACGATTTCGAAACTAACTTAGGAATCCAACTTGTTTGATGACTAACTAGCATGATGATATGATCGGTTGACTGATGGTATGATATGTGTGACTGATAGCATGACTTGTGGTGATTTATTATAAGCAGATGAATATTAGTTACTTATGACGATGATGATGCATATATATTTATAAGCTAAGTGTGAGTATTAAATGGTAATACGCGGATTTGGCTAAGTATGATTTGGAGGTTGTATAAGTTAATGAGTTGACAAGTTAAGATGAATATGGTATGAGACAGAAGATGATTGATCGTGATGAATTGAAAGTATGACAGATGCCATTTTGTTTATTTATTTCCTTGTATGAGTGTGATATATATATATATATATATATATATATATATATATATATATATATATATATATATATATATATATATATATATTCGGAGTAGCTATAGAAATATACTCAATGTATTCTCGTGATGTATTTAGGTGATATTCTGTGATTGTGCTTGCTGTGTGCCGGGTTCCTATTTTGCTGTACTGCTAGCCAGGTAAGTCTCTTTGGAGCTTACTCAGATTGAATAGACCTTCCTGCTATATGTACATGATATACTAGGTGCTTGTATTTCATGATCAGCATGCCATGTAGTATCATGCTAGGTTGCATTGATCATTGATCATTCTATTTCTGTATGCATATGTAAACAGAACGGCCGTTATCTGTGAAGTCATTAGAGTCTTTGCTAGGGTCATAGGACGACCCAGCCCCATCGGGTCTCATCCTGAGTCATTGATTCGTATGGTAACACCTCTACTTGTATTTCAGGCACAAAGATTATGAACGATATGATGATGAATATGATGATTATGATGAGTATGCTTATGGGTTAGGCTAATCGGCTTGACCCAATATTTATGGAACGGAATGCATTCAAGAACTGACCAGTCTCCGCCCTATCGGGAAGGGGGGTGGAGGTAGGAGAGGGATATGCCACTTGGCAATCTTTATTAAGGCCTTAATTAGTATTCTGCACTCGCAAACTAGGAGCATGATAGTGTGTTAAAATTTCTGTCTTGCATCTAGAAGCATGTTATTAGGCTTAGCGTATATGTGTACTTATTGCGGGGCAGAGAGACCCAAGTGGGCATCGATCTGATCCCGCCCACTATTAACGTTTTTAGGTATCCGTTATGCTTATCATTATTGTTGCTATTTTGGCTCTATGGCCGCGGGGTCTAACATGGCGGAAATAGAGAGTTGAGACTCTAACATCACCAATTATTTAACGGTTCAGTTTTGGATGTTTTGATCATGTTTTGACCCGGCTCCGCTGTGGCAACCTTATGTATGAATTTGGAATCTTTCTTGGTTGTATGATCAATGAATTTCGCGACTTAGGGCATAGGGCAGGTACAGGGGACTTACCCCGGGGATTTTAACGGTCCCTCTCGGTTTTTGGGTATGAAATCCCACTTTCAAAGCGTAATTGTTGGTTTCAAACCTTGAACCTGTACTCGGGGTGCAAGATCCCATCGAGGGGTTTCATCCCTCGAAACGTAACCCGGGAATCATAATCCCGAGCCGTTACAAAGTTGGTATTAGAGCGAGGTTTTGCGATCCGAGTATGATAGGTTGAAGATGGTTTTGAAAATCGCCCAATATATTCAAATGGTTTTGCAAAGTATTTTAAAAAGGGCAAAACGAATTTAATTAAACCTAACCCTAGACTGACCAATAGTAAGCAAACTCGTGGGTAGAGACCAAAGCGATAGACATCACTTATGGATGTAGAACTCGGGGAACGATAGACAAAATACTAGCTTTTGTTACAGATGGGCTAGAAGACTCCAAGGAACCACGGAGGTTGGAGTAGCATGGGTTAGGAGGCCGTGAGGTATTTGCCTCCTCCGGTCAGCCGTCCCTTGAAGGATGGCATAGATCATATCTGTGTTTACATATCCAATTAGGCCCGAGGGCGATCCTCCTCGAAAAGGATCATATTGGTCTCACTGATTGCTTCTGTGCTGAGTGCTATGGTGCTTAGGATAAAGAACTAATTAGTATGCCTTAACTGAAACATTTAATGAATTTCTGTGAACGGGATAGTGGGAGAAAACTGTATCCTTATATAATCAAGACCCCGTCTTGTCAGAATTGTCTCTCTCATGGTTCAACCCTCCTTGATAATCACCCATTTTCGTCATCCGTTCCATATAACGTTTAGACATGTTAGTAAAGGTTGAAAAGTATTTGCCTCCCCCCCTCATTTTGAGTGCTATCCGTGTCTCAACCATAGATGTCCCGATCGAGTCTCTTACTTGATGTTGACGTCCTCTATGGGAATTGGGTCGGTCAACTAACTACTTTCGGGGGTTGTGTCGGATGAGAGGATTACCTGATCATGTCAGGGAGTGTGATTATTGAAATGACTCCGAGTTAGAAGTGAGTCTTATGAAGCCATTCCTCTCGATTCTCATACCGGTCGACCATGTCTTCTTACCACAATAGTATCCGCACGAATTCTACCCTCTCCTCTCCGAAACGGTACAAATGTCCTTGTGTCTTATCGAGCGAGCCATACTAGCGTCCCACGGGGAAACGGGGTGATGAGTCGGTGATTGCCCTTAGAGAGTTCTGTTCGTTTATAAGGGTAAGCCTTCCTGTTGATTTCATGACATGACGTGTTGGTATAGTTCCGTATGACTCACTTGATATCTTGCATGATTGCACTTAGGAGTAGGTGGATGTGTTGTAAGTATGGAATTTACATGACTATTTCCTCCCTATTAGGTCCATGATAGTGTGATCGACCCTCGTTGCATGATTAACATATAAGATGAAATTCTCAGCATGTTAAGTTAATCAAATTGAAACTCGTTGACTGTATACATGCTTAATGAGTGTTGCTAGTATCATGTAGGACGTATACCTTTCGATGATAGGCCCTCGCATGACTATGTACCCTACTTGTCATACTATGTGAGTATGATTGTACCTGATGTGAGAATTGCTATACAACCTAACCATACCCTCTATCATGAGTACTAGGGTGCCACTCAACATGCTTGCATTGACACCACATGGTCCTGACCTGCTTACGTGTGTACCTAAAATGAGTGATGAATCATACATGTGAGATTCTATAATGTTTTCCATGTCATACGTAACTCATGTTGTATATGTCTGTTGTCGATTCGTACATACAAGATCTTAATGTGTCAAACATGATTGGTGAATGAGATAATAGGTTGCTAGCTTGTTCCGCGTGCATGTGAAGTTGATTACATGAACACGTTATGAATGCCTAGGTCGCTATTCTTTGAGATAGGTACATGCTAGTGTGGAATAATATGATTTAGATGCTTCGTGATTGCTATGTGTTGCTTGTCACTGTTATAACCTCATAGAATGACCTAAGAGCATCGTTGTAACTCTTGGGTTGAGATCTTATCTTTGGTCTCGTCATCTTTAGTCTTGGTCCATGTCTGAATCCGTAAGTAAGTCGCATTGTCCGCCTTTGTCTCTCCCCTATCTCCGTAACTTCTAACCCTTTGCGATCCCTTCATAAGCGTCGATATTTAAGAAAGAGCGAATGACCAGATGGCATCGGGGTGCACATCGGAAGCGTGATGGTTTTATGGCCCATAGACTCCAAGAACGACGTCACAAATGGCAAAAAGAACGAACATGCTTCGAAGATGGCAGTCGTGAACAAGATCCTTTCAACTGACTCAAGGAAGAGCATTCTTAATTTAAATCGCGGATGCTTCTATACTAATCGGAATTGATGTTGTGCGATAGGCCTAGAACTAACCTGATTGAGTGTGTGATGATGAACGTAAAGAACTGGTAGTGAATGATTATCTATCTGACTTGTGCCTATGATGATGTGCCTTAATACTAGTATACTGACTTGCTAGTAAGTAAGATATAGGACCTATGTGTTGATGGTGCTTCCCTCTTGAGTATGAGTCATGAGATTGTTCGGTAAGCTAGGTCGAAAAGTGGCAGGTTGATTTAAGGTCTTCAGATCTGGTCGTTGGTCGTGTGAGATATGATATAGAAAGAATGCGTTCGCTTAGGTAGAGCCGAGCGGGTTTAAAGACTCGTAGGAGATGGTGACTAACAAGGGTGTCGAATGAGCTTCTAGGTAGGTCTTAGGTGGGGATTTGGGTTAGGATGGCGAGGTTTCAAGGGAGAGATCGTAGTTAGCGGAGACAGTGTAGATAGGCAGAGTATGTGGGTGGTGTAGGCGGTTAGTGTAGGAGGGTAGTTGGTTGTAGGCTTCACTAGTTCATTAAGGTAATCTTGAGAGTGGGTGTGAGTATAGGTAGTTAGGATAGTTCTGAAGCTAGTTAGGTAAGCTAGGAGTCGATTGAGGAGCTCTTGTAAGGGAATTGTCGTTAGACAGGTTAGTGTGCTAAGGGTGGTGTCTAAGTAGTCTAGGAGCGGGCGTTGGGCAGCGTTGAGGATGACGAACTAAGGAAAGTGTGAGAAATCGTAGAATTTGGGACTAGGCTATATGTGTTGTGATTGGGAACGTTTTGGTAAGGAATGAGGTTGAGGAATTGTTAAGGATGTGTAGTACAGGGTTACTCGGGAAAATCGTAGATCTTGGGGATTAGATTGTGCGATATCGGGACTGTATATGAGATGATTATTTTGGGACTGTTTAGGTAAGATGGGGAATGTTTGGCGCAATTGGGAGTGAAGGACTGTAGATGCGTTATCGGAGGATTTTCGCATAGGGAAGGAATCGAGCTTGATGTGTGGGAATCGTTTTGGTTATTGACATATTTGGGGATGTAAGATGAACCTTCGAGGAAAGGCTGGTAGCTAGGAAAGAATGTCATGGAGGTTGCTAGTAGAACTGATTACTTGAGGTTCGAAATAGGGAAGTTCTGAGTAATGAATATGGGAAGTAGGCAAGATGGAGGATATTGGGTATACAGAAGGGTGGAGGATCTTAGAGGGTTGGTGAAATTACGGTACTTCGGAAATTCGAGTGAGGATGATATAGAGATTCTATAGACATGATGATCGGTAAAAGGAGGCTTAGGGCGGTAAGATGCCGAGGTTCGAGGTAACATGATTTGGGGCAATTGGGAATGTGCAGAAATATGAAAACTAGTCCAGGTAGCAAAGATTGGGAATTTTATAGGTTGGAGAATTGTGGGATTTTTGGTAAAATTACAATGCTGTGGGTAATTCGGATCATGATGGCATTGAGTTTCCTTGGGAATAATGGTCGATAGATAGAGGATTTGAGACTGAAGTGTCGTGGTTAGGAATTGGTAGCTTGAGGTAATTTAGGAAAATGCTGAGATGAGGATTTCAGAGTAGGACGATTTAAGGATTTTGGATGGTTAAGATTTAGTAAGATTTGGAATGGGAAATCGGTATGGTGCACCGGGGATCGTCTTGATCTTTTGGGAAATGAATTGCTATGGTTGGGATCGATTGGGTCTTAAGATCTAGATAGGTAGGATGTGTTGTGGGTTACCTGGGATAGACGTGGGTGATGAGGAACTTGGTGATTCGTGGTTGGGAGTTAGCACTAGATGGTCTTCTGCGTTAGAGCTTGTTGGGGAGTGGGTTATTGAGTAGGTGCTAGTGAGATAAGATGCTTGTGTTGTTCGGGGTACGAGAGTGGCTGAGGAGGTGGACCATTTTTCAGGAACGTCAAGGATATAGGGGTGAGAATGTCATGTGTAAAGCTGTTCAGTAGGAGTTGGATTCTTAGAGGTGGATGATTTGGTGAGAGTGCTTAGTGGAGTGGGAAGTGTGATCAGAGTAGCAAAGTGATTCGAGATGTCTCTTGAGAAATAATAGTCAGACGGATGCTTGAGAGCCTAGGAAGAGTAAGCGAGGTTGTTAAGGGACACCTAGATCGATCGTAATCGGGGTTTAGTTGCGGATTGGAGTTTGAGATAGTGAGGTAAGATTCGAGTATTGAGTGAACTTGAGATTTCTCTTTAAGGGTAGTGTTGGGTCTGGTAGGAAACCCTGGGATGAGGTTGTGCTTGATAGGGAGTCTTGGTAGATGGTTGAGGTGTGGAGCTTGGTGCAATAGGAAATTTGGGTGATTGAGAACCCCGGTATATGGGTTTTAGATGGCTGGATGGCATCAGAGTTGAGATACGTAGTAATTGGCTTGGGACGAGGTCTTGAATTGCGGATAGTTGTGCGGTTAGGAAGTTTATATATGAGCGATGCAATTGTAGTTAGGCCTAGTGTTGGATTTGAGTTGGTAGACCTAAGTGAGGTTAATCTTAATGCGAAAGATGATGGATAGTGGTCGTGTCTTGTTACGGTTGGTAATTATAGGCGAGTGTTCTTGAGGATGAGATCTATGGTTATGCAATACTTGGGACCGAATGTTGTGGAATTCTATGCTAAAGCCAATGTTGACTCTCTGATGTATTTCCATGGACAATAGTACTAACATAGTTCCTCCTTGAACCTGATGGAATGCTAGGTGCAACAGTACTTGTATGACTCTGACAATTTGTGCAGGTATGATGTGATCTATCTGAGTGTGATGACATACAACTTTTGTGATGTGATGTGATCCTACTATGTGTGATAATGTGCTAGCTAGCTGTTTTGTGGCGCGTGGCTATTATCGATGTAACTATGGCATGTTGTTGAGTGTGTTATATGATTGTGATATTTTATGATGTTTTGAAGCTGAAATTATTAGAATTTGATTCTGACGTGGAACCTAGGAAGAAAATATGGGATTAGCCCTTAGAGGTGGATAGTAGGATGATTGGAAGGTTGAGAATGATTTGATTAACGTCGAACTTGAATTTTTAGAACGGTGCTTTATAAAGAGTTAATTTGGATTTTTGAGGAAACTAAAACAACCCGAGCTTTTCATTGTAACGCCCTACGAAGTGGATACAAGCATTTTATGGGCACACCTGTAGGTTGCTTGCTAAGATCTAGTGGGACACTATAATGCTTTTGAGTTATGATATGGTCAAGAAGTCGGAATGAAGATGTGGTCGGGGCCCATATCACATTCTTGCTATGACCTACTGGGGATATAATGATCACGACAACGATACTATGAGATCTCATGGGGGCACTTATGAGGTACTTACGGGATCCATGGCCTAATCCTTGGACTCACCAATTTCAAACTTCATCCCCTGTTTTAAAATGATTTTAGTCTCGGGGACGAGACTTGTTTTTAGAGGTGGATGATGTAAAGTCTCGGATTTTTGAATACAAATTTTTTCGGAAAAAGGAAATTAAAAATGAATTGAAATCGAATTTAAAACTCGTTTAGCGGATTTCGACCTAAATTTAAAATTTGACGAACGGTTCCATCCTTTTACCTCAAGAAATTTAAAATAATTATCGCATGACGATATCCTTTTAGGTTTTAAAAATTTAATTGATCGAGAAAGCGGGATTCGGGAAAATTAACATTTCGGGACTAATTGTGGGATTCGAAATTCGCGTATCCGGGTAATTATTTTACCCATTCACACACTTAACCCTCACCAACTCCCTCCCTCACCATACCTACATTAACACCCTCTCCCCGTCATTCAACCTTCATCATCATCATCCATCCGTTCTCCCATCATTCACCATCACTCCCGCTCTCTTCATCACCTTACCCATGCCTCACCATTCCCGCTCCCTTCCATATCCATCGCCACCACCATTCCCATGCACCATCACCACCTCCTTGAGCCACCACCACGATTACATCGTCACCACCGTCATCACCAAACGCATCCACCACGCCCTGTTTTCCCGAGCCCGGTGGCAGCCCGAGGCGTCCAGCAGCAGTAGCACCATCCCGCACCCCCCTTGATGTCCACGAGCACCCAGATCTACCCAGGAACCACCGGAGTCGCCACCAAGCCACCGGAGCTCCACCTCCCTTGTTGAGCGCGAATGCCACTTCCGGTCCGAGAAGCCATCCCGAGCCTCCGACGACGCCCAGACCACCGATCGAGAGCTCGAAAGTCTGACGTGGGGAGAATTGAATTGAAATATACAATAAAATATAAACCAATACAACTCTTAGCCTCTTCAAATAAATTCAAGACTCCCCACTATAGTACTAGAGAATTAGGTTCGATCCTCGAGGAAGCGAGTCAGCGGGATCCTAGTAGCGTTGAAGACATGTCCTAAATGTTCGACCAGAAGCCTCGATCTCGAGCACATACCTCAATGTCGACCTTGGCTGTCGATGCTTTCTGCAACAGAAGACCTGTAGAGACAAAAACGGCAGTCGATATCGACTAGGAAGGTCGATATCGATGTTAGTCAGCGAAATTGACTGGCTCAGAAGACTACCAGTCGATACAGGGTGGTCGATTTCGACGTTGGGGGTCGGTATATACTTCAGCAGCAGGAACTCAGGAGACTCGAGATTGACACAAAAGACCGTCGATCTGGCACAGTGATCGATATCGATGATGGGGTCGATATCGATGTTGTCCTGCAGAGGTTAGTTCTTTTGTCGGCAAAGAAAGGCCGAAGAAAGAAGGATGACAAAGGAGCAATGAACATAAATAAACCAGAGGTGTTGGGTTTTTTGATAACTCAACGAACGATAGGCAAATGTAGATGTAAACTTAAGAATGAAAAGATCTTCCAAAGCAAAGGATTACCGCGATGATAACCATGATAATATAAGTAAGAAACCAATAAAGATGCATGCTTTTATCATAAAGGAGAAGGCTTTCACCTAAACCGGCAAATAGGAAAAGAGATCTTGCAATTACTTAACCTAATTTGCGTCTATACCTTTGTCATAATTGATGAAGCACAAGGTAGAGCGAGATAAAAGATACCTTCTTTAGCAACATACAAACCTTACCACCATGGCTATCGTCGGGGTCACCCCGACCCTCGAAGAAAAGGCGACTACTCGCTCATGTTGAATGAAGACATGCTTGAAATATAAACTTGCATTAATGGAAAACTTTGAATCTTTACAATCTTAACGCCAACTATCGCAAGCGCCGAAACCTTCAAACTCGAAACCTAAAACTCTAACTTTATTGCTTAATGCTATTGTCTTTCTTTCTTGAATGATGTAAAAACCAGCCCCTAGGGCTTTATTTGTAGGCTATCAATCCTTGCTATCCAAGGATGGCATCTTCTATCTAATCTCTAAAGTCTATCACAACAAGTAGGATAGATCTTTTATTTTGATAAAACTCTAAAACAACTAAGTAAATCTTCAAGGTAAAAGTGAGTAATCTCTGCTGTAGTCTATCTAGTATTACAAGATAATTCGGGCCATAGAAGATAGAATCCTCAATCCGAGTCTCGAAAACGTGTCTATCCTCTGTCGAAGTATGGTCGATATTCTGTTTCTGCTCAACAGGTCCTTCTCCACTCGATTTCTGTGTTATGGTCTATATCGATGTCAGGTTATCGATATCGAGTGCCTTCTTGGTTGGTCTGTGTGGTCTATCTCGACACTCAAAAGTTGTGTCGACTACTGTAGTCGATATCGATGTTGATGGTCGATATCGACCTCTCCTCAGCTTCACTTGGCTTCTTGGTTTTAACTCCGATTCCGCTCCAATTCCAACATAGTTAGACCAAAACTTGTGCAGACTCTATTTCTTGCACGTTAGCTCATTCTACACAAATTCATCTTGTTTTCAACCTTTGTTTGAGGAATCGAATGAAATATGAAGTCAAAACTTGTGAATAAAATAGGTACAAATATGTACATCAAAATACCCCATACTTACACTTGCTTGTCCTCAAGCAATAACCAAGCAATAACCAACACCTATAACACACCCTTCAAGTCTTCGCCCTTGTCAAAAGCAACATCATAAGCGGTAGCAAAGCAAAGCAAGTGAATTTAACGTCATAGCACATATTTAGGCGATCCATAGGCATATGCAATTTTGATCCAACCTCACAAGGATAATGTGTTTGCACTCAACTCTCATGTGTTTAGGCTATCATGATCAACTCTCAACTCAATTCCATACACAATCTCATAAACATTGCAATTTATAATAATCCACTTTGCAACCAATTATGAAAATGCAATAAGAACCATAAGGAGGACTTTCGCTCAATGGAAGACTTCAAATAAGACTCCATTCGGTGGCGTTGTAATGGGGCTTGATATGAAATAAAAGGGTATCGAATTATTTGGCTATGTGGTGCTTATATAATTCGGGAATCAAGACTCCTAAATCTCAATACTTACAATATCCAAACCATAACTCTTCAATGTTGCACTTTCCAAGCTCAATCTCCCATAATGCTTTTTCCAAACTCATCTTTCCATAATATGCTCTAATATGCTCTAAAGATGTCAACCATAATATCAATCCTTCTTTCAAACCCTTAATATGCCTCTCAAAAATATAACACTTGTATGAAAATAATAAAGGACTTAAGGAATTTGGCTCATGCACATGATACATATATACATATCTCTTTTTTTTCTTTTTTCGGATTTTTTTTGGACGAAAATAACAAATAAATACTAAAAAATGTGTGCATTTATGTGGTGAGCCAAAAATCCTTTTACAAAATATGACAAGATGCAAATATATACCAACCCATAATTTCCTTTGCTCAAAACTGGACAATATGCACTTTTCTTTCCCCAAGGCATTAGTCCAGCCATTCTAAGTCTCAATTCCCAAATGGGGGTCAGGCTCAATTTGGCTAGGGAAAATTTTGTGGAGTTTGCAATATCAGGCTCAGGCTAATATTCTGGCTTCAAGCAGCGATAATGCAGGTAGGTAAAGAGAGGATAAAAATGGCTTAAAAGATGCCTCCATCATTTAATTCTCATAAACATAGACATATTTATGCATTGGCTTTGAATAACTATCACAACATTTAGAGATGCATAGGAAGAGTAAATACACTCAAGAAAGCAGAGGGATTTTTAATGTTCTCCTTATAGGCCAAAATTCTCACAAGGACAATTTTTGTTGGATTTGCTTTTTAGCCTAGGATCATATGTGCTCAATTTCATCACAAGTTCACAATCTACATAAAATTTTTAAGGACTTAGGCTAAACCATCCAAATATGCCATATGATTTACATGATCAAGTCAGCTATTGAGTTTTCATCATAGGACGTCTAAGTAGGGTTTAAAAACAAACTAAAAAAAGTAAACATGCATTTTTTGTATTTTTGACATTTTTATATTTTTTTGGATTTTTTGACATTTTCATAAAACTAACAAACTAGAAAACTAAAGACTTAAACTTTAAAGTGCATAGAATTTTAAACATGATGCAATGCATAAAAATAAAACATAAGCAAATAAAAGGTAAATACAAGCCAAGTTGCCAAGTTTTAACCATAACCACAACCAGATAGAGAAGTTATAATGTCCAATTTCGATCCCACCCCATACTTAAAAATTACAGTGTCCTCACTATTGAAAAGAAAAGTAAAGGGAAGGAAACACTCACTCTCACTTACTCTAAAAAATCACTGCTCAGGAGGCGGAGGAGGCGGCAGAAGCAAGGGCCAATCTTGTGTAGGGCCCGACCCTGAGTAGCAGGTTGGGCTGCCCTGCTGAAATGTAGAGGTACTGAGACCCTGTTGATCGAAGTTGTATCCCATGAAGGAGCCCAATCCCTCAAGCATCCTCCTGAAGCGGCTCTGATCATAGCGTATCTCTGCTACAGACACCTCCAGCCTAGAGAAGCGAGCAGTCACGTCGTCCTGCCAGTCAGTGGAGTAAGTAGGCTGAAAGGTCGGAGGAGGTGGAGGCATATAGCTGTGGTGGAACCCTTACGGGCCCTCTCCACCACCAGTTGCATCGTCTGCGGCATCATCATCATCATCACCCCCTGGTAGGCTGCTGCGCTCCATTAGAGTGGGGATCCGCCTCCCAAGACATAGCCTCCAAGTCTTGGTCATGGTTGTATAGCGGGGGCCTCCTCCTAAGTGTGGGATCAGCAGTCGGATCTATGTCCGTGTGATATGGTTGCCCAGTCTAGGACTGGTACCAATCAGGGACATACAGAGATCCATGTAGTCCTGGCGGTGGGTCATCCCCGTTTGGGGGTGCCTCCATCCAAGTGGGCCGTCTTCAATCACTCCGCCCTGGCGTAAAACAGTAGAATCAAGGAAAGTAAGCTCATATGCAGTGTACCTCTCAACGCGTATGCCCAAGGCCTGGGCTAAGACTGCCACCATGCAGCCATCTAGGATCTTTGTGCTGACCGTGTGTCTGCGGTCTAGTATGTGCTCGAGCCAAGCGTACATGAACGGCAAGGGCTCATCCTCGAAGAGCATCCACCTCAAAGTCTCCATCTCGCGGTGGGTGGGGCGAAGGAGCTCAGGTCTAGCCCAGATGGTGCTCTCCAAGACGCGCAGGATGACACGGAACAACGGGCTGGCGACCCTGGAAGTGAAAGAGTCTGTGGGGGCGGGGTATGGGATCCCTGAGATGTAACTCCAAATGACGTTGGGGTCATGGACCCTGAAGTGTGCGAAAGTATGAACGAACCCAAAAAGGTTGCTCATCTCCTCGAGTGAAAGCCTGAAACGCATGTTGTCGAGCTGGAATGTGACTCGGCGGCTGGAGGAGGTGCGGTCAGGAATCTCCAATGTAGCTATAAATTCCCCTGTCAGCACGGGGTAATGGGCCTCCAAGGGGTCGATCAACCTCTGGAGAGAGACATTCTCAAATGCCTCCTGGACTCCAGTGTGGAACCCTAGCTGGACCATATCAGGATAGTGGTACCAGCGGGCCCTGCCTGCTTGGTGAATCAGGTCGGTAGCTAGAGCACTCTGCTGGTCATCCTCAATTTAAAGTGAATCTTGGGGGACGTTCTTTGCTCGCACCATCGTCTGCAAACGAAAACAATGTCAAAGATAATTCCCCTTGAATAGCAAGAACCCCATACTTAGGTTTCAAAACTAGCCTAAAAATGTTGCAATGTTAAATCGGCTAGGTTAAGTGCTAAAACTTGCAAACCTAATTTTAACGATCAAATAAAGATAAACTACTAATTTTTAACCATCAAAATAAGGATTATCTAACAATAATTCAAGAAATTCCATAAAGTTGTCAACTTTCATAAACTCAATTTCTTGAACCTTTAACACTAACAAACCTAATAAAAATTCAGTTTTATCCCCACATATATAAAAAAATCAGATTTAATATAAGCCCTAGATAATGCAATTTCTCTTTCCCGCACAAATAACATTCAAACCCTAAACACTCAATATGCAATTTCAACCCCAAAACATCCAAATAACCATGTAAATCTGTAAATATAGGTGAAGAGTAAGAAATCATACCAGAAGAGTTTCGGAAATCAGGGGGGGGAAGAGGCAAGAAACCACAATAAAAACGAAACAGAAACTGTCGAACAACTATGGTCGAAATCGACCTTAATGTCGAAATCGACTCAATCTGGGCGGTTTCTTGTTCGTTCGTGCTGCTGTTGGTGCGCCGGGCTATGAAGGTGGCCGGATCTGTTTGAATGAGGCAGGAATCCAGGGGATCTAGGCGAGGAGGGGCTAAAGATGAAGAAAAAGATGCCGCAAGAGAAAAGAAGAGTGAACGAGGTGATATCTGTCAAAAAGGGCGTCGAAACTGGTCAGTGGTGGCCAGATCTGTTGAATTTGTGATAGAAGGGCCGGTTTTGGTGACAGAAAGGTGCGGCGGTGGTGTAGCACAGAGTGAAAGAGAGGAGAGAGAGTAGTGATGAAGGAGATGAGAAGCGGCGAGGTTTGGGTCAGTCGATTTCTGGGTAGTGGGATATGTCAAAGTCGACTCTTTTAAAAGGAAAATAAAAAAAATAAAAAAGGAAAAAGAAAAGAAAATCTGACCTGGAACTTACCTTCGACTGTAGTTGATATCGACCGTAAAGGTCGATATCGACCTCCCTCTGTGAGTCGATTGTATCTGCTCGAGATAATCTCCTGTCGTTCAGTCGATATCGACGTCACAGGTCGATTTTGACCTCCCCTTCTGAGTCGACTAAGTGTGGTCGACCTGCAATATTAGTATCAGCCGTCGATAACAACTCAGAATGTCGATATCGACCTCTCCTTTTGAGCACTCGATCTCCTGGTTCACTTTAGGTAAAATAGCCATGAATAATCTAAAAGAAATATAAAACAATCTAAAAAACCTGTAAAAAAAAAAACGGGTTGCCTCCCGGAAGCGCTTGAGTTTAAATCGCTAGCTTGACATACTTCCCTTTATGCGCTAGTTCAACGCCAGGGTGGCGCGAACCTTTTCTTCCGGGTCGTCTTTGTCATAATATTTCTTTACCCGGTGACCATTTACCTTAAAGGTGGAACCATCGTCGCAAAGTAACTCCACCACTCCATGAGGGAAAATTTGATGAACCTTGAAAGGTCCGCTCCATCTTGTCCTTAGTTTCACTGGAAATAAGCGAAGTCTATAATTAAAAACAAGGACTTTGTCACCTACCTCATATGTCTTTTGCACCAATTTCCTGTCGTGCCACTTCTTTGTGGGCTCCTTGTAGATTTTGGCATTATCATATGCCTTTAGGCGCAACTCCTCCATGGCTTGCAAGTCAATAAACCTTCTTTTCCCAGCTTCGTCGAAATCCATGTTAAGCTCGTTGAGAGCCCCTATCGCCTTATGCTCAAGTTCGACGGGCAAATGACATGACTTACCATAGATAAATTTATAAGGAGTTGTACGAAGTGGTGTCTTATAGGCCGTTCGGTAGGCCCAGAGCGCATCATCCAGTTTGGATGACCAATCCTTCCTCGAGTGGGAGACCGTCTTCTCCAAGATGGCTTTGATTTGACGATTGGAGACTTCTACTTAACCGCTGGTCTGGGGATGATAGGGTGTTGCCACCCTATGGTTCACCCCATACTTGGCTAAAAGTGCTTCAAAGCCTCTCTCAATGAAATGCGAGCCACCATCTGAAATAAGAACTCTAGGAACACCAAAGCGAGGAAAGATGTTAGTTTTCATAAACTTAGAGACTACCTTCGCATTTGTTGGTCCTAGTTGCCACGACCTCAACCCATTTAGAGACATAGTCCACCGGTACTAGAATGTATTTGTAGGGGCCTGAGGCAGGGAATGGTCCCATGAAGTCAATATCCCATACATCAAAGAGCTCTACCTCCAGAATTCCTGTGAGTGGTGTCTCATTCCTCCATGTGATATTTCTTGCACGTTGACACTCATCACAAGAGGTTACATAATTTTGCACATCCTTGAAAAGGTTAGGCCAATAAAAACCACATTGAAGAATTTTCGCCGTGGTCTTGAATCCTTTAGCATGGCCTCCTGTAGGGAGAGAATGACAATGGCAAATCACGCTCTCTACCTCTTCCTCCGGGATACAACGTTGAAAGATGTGATCTATTCCCTGCTTGAACAAGTAGGGTTCATCCCAATAGTATTGCTTGACGTCGTGCAAAAACTTCTTCTTCTGTTGCGAAGTAAAGCCTGAAGGGTTCTCGCCTCCTGCAATATAGTTAGCAAAATCCGCATACCAAGGTACCTTCTCCCCTCTTACAGCAAATAACTCATGAATAGGACTGGAGGGAGGTGTAAAGAAGAAATCCTCAACCGAGCTTACCTCTTCGTCACCTTCGGAGTCACTTGAAGGTGGTTGATTTCGACCTGTAGAGGTCGATTTCGACTGGACGGCATCGACATATTCAATCGATATGGGCTGCTCGAGACAGGTGCTCGATTTCGATGTCAGGAGGTCGATTTTGACCACTCCATTTGTAAACCTGTCGTCAAGGTTAATCGAAATCGGTAGAAAACTTACCTCAGAGGCAGTCGATATCGACCTGGTATGGTCGATATCGAGTGGACTTTTTGCCCATTTTGTTTCTTGCTTCATCAGGTGCTTGTCAGGGCGGGAGTCATCGATTGGCATATTTTCATATGACTCATCCAGAAGCCCTTTGGGTAGCCGTGAGAGATGATCGGCCACGGAGTTCTCCGTTCCTTTCTTATCCTTAAGCTCAACGTCGAACTCTTGTAGTAGGAGCACCCATCGTAGGAGCCTAGGTTTAGCATCGTTCTTCGCCATCAAGTACCTAAGAGCTGCATGGTCAGTATGAACAATTACCTTAGAGCCCACTAGGTATGAGCAGAACTTCTCAAAAGCGAAGACCACCGCCTAGAACTCTTTTTCCGTCGTGGTGTACTTAGTTTGAATGGCATCTAGAGTCTTGCTTGCATAGTAGATGGCATGAAGCTTCTTGTCTCTCCTTTGTCCTAGGACAGCAGCTACGACATAATCATATGCGTCGGAAATGATCTCAAAGGGTTGCGACCAATCTGGCGATTGAATAATAGGGGTGGATATAAGGGCTTCCTTCAACCTGTTGAAAGCTTCAAGACAATCACTAGAAAACACAAACTTAACATCCTTCATTAGTAGGTTAGTTAAAGGTTTGGCAATCTTAGAAAAATCTTGAATGAACCTCCTATAGAAACCTGCGTGACCAAGGAAGCTTCTTATGTCCTTAATAGATGAAGGTGGTGGCAACTTTTCAATTAGCTCTATCTTTGCCATGTCCACCTCAATTCCCCTTTTTGAGACTTTGTGGCCCAGTACAATCCCTTCTCTTACCATAAAGTGGCACTTTTCCCAATTTAGAACCAAGTTTGTCTCCTAACATCGTGCAAGTACCCTACGAAGGTTAGCAAGACAAACATCGAAAGTAGTGACATAGACGGAGAAATCATCCATAAATACCTCCACGATGTCCTCTATCATGTCGGAGATGATGGCCATCATACATCTTTGAAAGGTAGCGGGGGCATTGCAGAGCCCAAATGACATTCTCCTATATGCAAAACTCCCATAGGGACATGTGAAGGTGGTCTTCTGTTGATCGTCAGGGTGAATAGGGACCTGCCAAAAGCCAGAATATCCATCCAGATAACAAAAGTAATCATGTTCAGCGAGTCTTTCTAATACCTGGTCAATGAATGGAAGGGGAAAGTGATCCTTTCTAGTGGCGGTGTTGAGCTTCCTATACTCAATGCACATTTGCCAACTAGTTGTGATTCGCTTAGGCACAAGCTCGCCCTTCTCATTCTCCTCAGCGGTCATTCCACCCTTCTTAGGCACCACATGGACTGGGCTCACCCATTTGCTGTCGGAGATGGCATAGATGATTCCTGCATCCAGCATGCGCATGATCTCCTTCTTCACCACCTCTCTCATGTTTGGGTTGAGCTTCCACTGGTGTTCTATATATGCCTTATGATCATCCTCTAGGAGGATTCTATGCATACATGTAGCGGGTGAAATACCTTTGATGTCCTCAAGAGAGTACCCAATTGCCTTACGATGAACGCGAAGCACTTCCATAAGCTTATCTACTTCCTGCGTGGTTAGTGAAGCATTGATGATTACAAGAAAATAGAATTGGGACCAAGAAAGTCATACCTATGAGTGACGGGTAAAGGCTTTAGCTCCGGAGAAGGGCCTTGTGGGATAAGGATTGGCTCAACCTCCTCGTCTTCATGATCTCACCTAGGTAATCAGTCTCAATTCTCTTGATTGGAGCTCCCAAATCAGCTATAGGGGTTGGCGTGGACCAAGCATAGAGTGATTCCAACTTCAATTGGGATTCTTCAAAGTATTCCTACAAAAAAGAAGTCGAGGTCGAATAGGAATAGTCAATATCGACTGAAAGTTCAGCACATACCCCGACTTCTGGGCTGTCCGATGTCTAGGAGACATGGTCAATTTTGAACTTGGGTATCGATGTTGATTGATCGATTTTGACCTCTGCAGTCGACGAGAGTACCTCGATATCGCCTGTAACAGAAGAAGGACAAACCTAAATTACTGAGTGCGTCGATGTCGACAGAGGGCACTCGATATCGAGTGAGATGGTCGATTTTGACGTATCCTCATCGATTTCGATCTCTTCTTCGAACTCCATGGATAAAGCATCGTCGAAGATTTCCTCATCACTCGTGCATGTAGCCAGGAACTCCTCAATTTCCTCGTCGGTAAGCTCCACTGCAGCTAGGGCTAGGGCCTCCTTATGAGTTAGGGCCCTTTCCGTCGGTTCTTTGCAATCAATGATGCTAGTGTAGACCGAATTGATCTCCATTCCATTAACTTCCTTCATTGTGGGGTTGAAGGAGAATTCTATCACTTCGTTCCCTATAGTAAAGGTTAGTAATCCTCGACGTACATTGATATTGGCATCAACAGTAGCTAAGAAAGGCCTACCAAGGATGATAGGCACAATAGGATCTTCAGCATTTCTAATACAATGAAATCAGTAGGCACAAAGAACTTACCCACCTTTACCGGAACATCATCAACTATACTTGTGGGCCTGACGAATGAGTTGTCAACCATATAGAGCTTCATATCCACAGCTTCAAGTGCTCCAATGTTCACCCTTTGCCAAATTGAAAGAGGCATAAGACTTACGCTTGCCCCTAGGTCACATAGGGCCTTGTAGTGATGTTGGCCAAGCCCCACGATGATTGAAAACTTCCATGGATCGCTCCTCTTCTTCGGGAAGTCCATCTTTGAGCACTCTTCTGCGATCTCTACCATGGACCGCTTCTTTCTAAGGATGTCTTTGAGGAATCGAACATAGGCGGGCATCTCGCTTAGGGTTTCTGTAAGAGGAATAGTAATGTTAAGTCCTTAATGAATCATTACAAAGAGCCTAAATTTACCTTGAGTGGGGTCCTTCAATGCTTTGGAAGGGAAGAGCAACGTCTTCTTTGGTGGAGGAGCCAAAACGGTAGTCGGAGGGGCCTGCTTGGTGTCGATGTTGACTGGGTTCTGGTCAATATCGACCAGGATGGTCGATGTCGACCTCTGTTGTGGCTCCGAAGTGTCTGCAATGGCCTCGACGTCGACCATTGGGTCGACTTGGTGGTCGATATCGACGTCTGGCTCGACATCGACTGGTCTGTCGATGTCGACTGGATCTACAGCTTTCTCCTCCGCTTCCGTTCGTGGATTTTGTAGTTTGTTTCCACTCCTTAGTTGCATGGCTATGGTATGGCCCGACCTGGATTGCCCATTAGGATTTGTAGTTGGTTGCCCAGGGAACGTTCCGGACGGTCTAGGGGTTTGTGCCGCCAATTGACCCAGTTGGGTCTCTATGTTTTGCTTCCATACATCCATCTCCCCGAATCTTGCGGTAAGTTGATGTAGTGCTCCCTTATTCTCCGGATGATTCCGCCTCATTTCGTCCAGGATAAGATGAAGATCTTCCCTCCGTTGGTCTCTCTCCGGGTGCCCAGGAGCTCTATAGAGTGGGGGTCCCTATGGTTAACCGGGTTCCTTTGTGGTTGGTGGAACCTTTGGTCTCCCCAATATTGGCAATTGGGACCCCTCATGTAGTTGGCTTCCTCATGAGTGTCCGCTAGTTGCACTTTCCCAGCATGGGGGCACTCAACAGTGGTGTGTCGCTGCGATCCGCATTCGATACTATCTTGGTTCGCTGAAAGGAACCTCACTTGCTTTTGGGGCTTTCGAAGTTGATCTCTATGGAATTGCTCCTTCACGTCCGGAACGATCACCTTAGAGGGTTCATATAATTACATAGATGGGGTAGGCCTCGATGATGATGATGTGTCGGAAGCCTCAGGAGTCCCATATGTGTTGTCGAACTCCACCAACCTCTCTATGGTATCCCAAGCCTCTTGTGGAGTGATTTCAAGGTAGCCATAGGAGGTGTAGGTGTTGATCCTCTCCTTGGTTGCAGCATCAAGAGCATTGTATATAATCTCCTGAATCACGTACGGTGGTTGGCCATGCGTCGGGCATGATCGTAGTAGGTCCTTAAACCTTTCCCAAACAGTCGCCAGAGCCTCACCAGGCTTTTGTTTGAAAGCCGTGATTTTCTGTCGGATCAACGCCGTCTTAGAAGGAGGGAAGAACTTATTGAGGAACGCGTCCTTGACTTCATTCCAGGTGCGGAGTGATCTTGGGGCTAAGCTTTCCAACCACTGCAATGCTTTACCTGTAAGGGACCAACGAAAAGCTTTTAGTTGGACATATTCAAGACTCTATCCATCGGCAATAGTATCACAGAGATCTAAGATGGTTGATATATGTGCCATAAGGCATTCATTAGGTTTTCCTTCATATTGATGTCTTCTAATCTCAGTAAGAAAATTTGGCTTAATTTCAAAATTAGAAGTAGGGATTAGAATCGCCGATTCAGGCACTATGAGCGATGGATGCATGTATTGCTTTGCATTACGTGGGAGGGCGTTGATTTGAGCTTCATATCAGCTCCTAGCTTCCTCCTCCCTTTCAGCACACTCTCTTAGTGCTGCTTCTCTGGTGGTGAAATCCTCTACTTCCTTCCTTAAGCGTTCAATTTGTTGCGCCTGGGTCTCATTGTCCGCCATGATTCTTTGAACTCGAGCCCTTAGATGGAGAAAGCGTTTCGTATCGTCTAATCCTTCAAATTCAGGTGGGCGATCAGCACGTCGCATACACCTATTGACGTATATATTTGTACCTCTTTTTATTGCATCTTTCGACTTCATATTTCATTCGATTCCCAAAGAAAAGGTTCAAAAGAATATAAACTTGTGTAAGAATGGGATAAAGTACAAGAAATAGAGTCTGCACGAGTTTTGAGCTAACCATGCAGGAATTCGAGCGAAATCGGAGTCAAAACGGAGAAACCAAGGAGAGCAGAAGGGAGGTCGATATCGACCTTACAACCTCGACATCGACTACAGTTGTCGACACAACCTCTGAGTGTCGAGATAGACCACACAGACCAACCAAGAAGGCACTCGATATCGATCACCTGACATCGATATCGACCATAATAGAGACATCGAGTGGAGATGGACAAGTCGAGTAGAAATACAGACATCGATATCGACCTTTCTGGTCGATATCGACCATATCCCGACAAAAGATAGATACGATTTCGATACTCGAATTGGGATTTCTATCTTCAAAGCCACGAATTATCTTGTACTTTCAGATAGATGGCAGCTAAGATTTATCTACTTTTTTACCTTTTAAGTTCTATCAAGTTGTTAGAGTTTTATCAAAATAAAAGACATATCCTAATTGTTTGGATAGAGTTTATAGTTTAGATAGAAGTTACAATCCTTGGCTAGCAAGGTTTAGTAGCCTATAAATAAAGCCCTAGGGGGCTGGCATTCATCCATCCACACAGACACACAATCAATAGCAATAGAGTTAGAGTGAATGTTTAAGGTATGTCATTTGCGAAAGCCGACGTTGAGTTGTAAAGCTTCGGAGTTTATAGTTTAATGCAAGTTTATTTCTTTCAATCAAAGATGAGTTCCATGATGAGGTGCGAGTAGTCCCCCAAAGCTCTTAGGATCAGGGTGAACCCGACATTAGCCATGCGTGCCTAAGGTAAGTGTTAGATGTTGATATCGTTGTGTCTATATCATCTCCTACGATTCTATGTTTAGTCCTAATCGAAAGAAAAGGGATTCATGCTAACAACATGAGTTATAAACATAAAATTTGTAGAGACAATTAGGTTTATTTGCAAGAGTAATCCTAAGAGTTGGTGTACAGCGAAAGCTCGTCCCTCAGATGAAATAGCGCAATTGTCCGTCTTATTTACCTTATCGCATGCATTGGTGAACATTGTGGTAAACCCTAATCCTAGGAGTTGCTTTTTTATATAAGTTAATTCATCAAAACCACTGTCTTTATTTTTGTTCATCGCATCCTCATTCATCCTTAAGTCTCCAGCCTTTCTTTGCCGACAAAAAGCTAACAACTTTGCAGGAGAAGACATCGATATCGAGCAACAGACATCGATATCGACCACTGAGTTTCGTCGACAATTTTCTGAGTCGATGACGATCATCCCTGCTGAGTTACTGGACATCGATATCGACCCCCCAACGTTGATATCGATGACCTGTATCGACTGGCAGACTTCTGAGCCAGTCGATTTCGTTTGCTAACATCGATATCGACCTTCCCTAGTAGATATCGACTGCTTGTTTTTATCTCTGCAGGTCTTCTGTTGCAGAAAGGATCGACAGCCGAGGTCGACATTGAGCACTGAGGTCGAGATCGAGGCTTCTGGTCAAAGAAAGACGTAAGATTTCTAACGCTACTAGGATCCCGCTGACCCGTCTCCTCGTGGATCGATCCTGACTACCCTTCTACTATAAGGCGAGGAAGTCTTGTAATTATTTGCATAGGCTAGGAGTCGGTTTACATCTATTATATATATTTGTTTAAGAACTCGATTTCCTCCTACTTAACACCTATAAAACAACAATAAAAAGGACCGTGAAAATAAACTACTAGGGCGCGATTAATAGCTTCCCCGGCAACGGCGCCAAAATTTGACGTGGGGAGAATTGAATCGAAACATATAATAAAATATAAACCAATACAACTCTTAGCCTCTTCAAATAAATTCAAGACTCCTCGCTATAGTAGTAGGGAATTAGGTTCGATCCTCGAGGAAGCGATTCAGCGGGATCCTAGTAGCGTTGAAGACACGTCCTGAATATTCGACCAGAAGCCTCGATCTCGAGCACAGACCTCGATGTCGACCTTGGCTGTCGATGCTTTCTGCAACAGAATACCTGCAGAGACAAAAACGGCAGTCGATATCGACTAGAAAGGTCGATATCGATGTTAGTCAGCAAAATCGGCTAGCTCAGAAGACTGCTAGTCAATACACGGTGATCGATTTCGACGTTGGGGGTCGGTATCGACTTCAGCAGCAGGAACTCAGGAGTCTCGAGATCGAAAAAGAAGACCGTCGATCTGGCGCAGTGGTCGATATCGATGATGGGGTCGATATCGATGTTGTCCTGCAGAGGTTAGTTCTTTTGTCGGCAAAGAAAGGCCGAAGAAAGAAGGATGACAAAGGAGAAATGAACAGAAATAAACCAGAGATGTTGGGTTTTTCGATAACTCAATGAACGGTACTCAAATGTAGATGTAAACTTAAGAAAGAAAAGATCTTCCAAAGCAAAGGATTGTCGCAACGACAACCATGATAGTATAAGTAAGAAACCAATAAAGATGCATGCTTTTATCATAAAGGAGAAGGCTTTCACCTAAACCGGCAAATAGGAAAAGAGATCTTGCAATTACTTAACCTAATTTGCATCTATACCTTTGTCATAATTGACTTTATAGTCTTTCGAATAGAAACCCTAATTAATACCCAAGTTTTACAATATGAGTTCCTTAAATTCGCATTTAAAGATGAAGCACAAGGTAGAGCGAGATAAAAGATACCTTCTTTAGCAACATACAAACCTTACCACCATGGCTATCGTCGGGCTCACCCCGACCCTAGAAGAAAGGACGACTACTCGCTCGTGTTGAATTAAGACATGCTTGAAATATTAACTTGCATTAATGGAAAACTTTGAATCTTTACAATCTCAACGCCAACTATCGCAAGCGTCGAAACCTTCAAACTCAAAACCTAAAACTCTAACTTTATTGCTTAATGCTATTGTCTTTCTTTCTTGAATGATGTAAAAACTAGCCCCTAGGGCTTTATTTGTAGGCTACCAATCCTTGCTTTCCAAGGATGGCATCTTCTATCTAATCTCTAAAGTCTATCACAACAAGTAGGATAGATCTTTTATTTTGATAAAACTCTAAAACAACTAAGTAAATCTTTAAGGTAAAAGTATGTAATCTCTACTGTAGTATATCTAGTATTACAAGATAATTCGGGCCATAGAAAATAGAATCCTCAATCCGAGTCTCGAAAACGTGTCTATCCTCCGTCGAAGTATGGTCGATATCGACCAGAGTGGTCGATATCAATCTCTCTGTTTCTGCTCGACAGGTCCTTCTCCACTCGATTTCTGTGTTATGGTCGATATCGATGTCAGGTTATCAATATCGAGTGCCTTCTTGGTTGGTCTGTGTGGTCTATCTCGGCACTCAGAAGTTGTGTCGACTACTGTAGTCGATATCGATGTTGATGGTCGATATCGACCTCTCCTCAGCTTCACTTGACTTTTTTGTTTTAACTCCGATTCTGCTCCAATTCCTACATAGTTAGACCAAAACTTGTGCAGACTCTATTTCTTGCACGTTAGCTCATTCTACACAAATTCATCTTGTTTTCAACCTTTGTTTGAGGAATCGAATGAAATATGAAGTCAAAACTTGATAATAAAATAGGTACAAATATGTACATCAAAGTCGCGAAAAAAACCCACTCGGTGAGCTTCCACTTTCTTCCTTGTTTCAATTCGATTTCGAGCCTAATTTGATGCTTAGACTAGTCGGGAGTGTGCGTGAGCTGAGTGCGGGGAGTCGGGGGAACTCGAGAGCTCCGGCGAGCTCGAGGACCGGCGAGGTGGCCGCGGGCGAGGGAGCCTGGCGCTAGGCGGGAGCGATAGTTTTAAAATCTTGATGAAGAAGAAGATGATGAGTGTACTTGCCATACTAATTTACTTGTTAAGTTAAACCGGTTGGGCTATATAATTACAGGTTCAGTTCGGTTGGGTTTAAATGGGTTTGGTTCGGTTCGGGTTTATCCATTTATTTATTTAATTATTTAACGATATTTAAAATATTATAATATTATTTGAGGATTAAAATATAAAATATTATCTTAGAGATTTTATAAAAGGTTGATTTTATTAAATAAAAACAGTTGGTACTTTAATGGATTTGAAAATATTTTTCAAAAGTACTTAATAAATGGTATTTAAAATATCATATAATATAATTAGGGATTTAAAATATATAGAGTGAGACTTGAAGTTTTAAAGAGAAATTTGGAAAATATTTGCAAGGTTGGAAAATGATTTAATAAATGAATTGAAAAAGAAATTTTGTGAGCAATTCCAAGGGTAGAAATTCTTAACTACTTGCCGTGGTTTTTGAAACGGTTTCGAAACTAACTTGGAAATCCAACTTGTTCGATGACTAACTAGCATGATGATATGATCGGTCGACTGATGGTATGATATGCGTGACTGATAGCATGACTTGTGGTGATTTACTATAAGCAGATGAATATTAGTTACTTATGACGATGATGATGTATATATATTTATAAGCTAAGCGTGAGTATTAAATGGTAATACACGGATTTGGCTAAGTATGATTTGGAGGTTGTCTAAGTTAATGAGTTGACAAGTTAAGATGAATATGGTATGAGACAGGAGATGAGTGATCGTGATGAATTGAAAGTATGACAGATGCGATTTTGTTTATTTATTTCCTTGTATGAGTGTGTGATATATATATTCGGAGTAGCTATAGAAATATACCCAGTGTATTCTCGTGATGTATTTAGGTGATATTCTGTGATTGTGCTTGTTGTGTGTCAGGTTCCTATTTTGTTGTTCTTCTAGCCAGGTAAGTCTCTTCGGAGCTTACTCAGATTGAATAGACCTTCCTGCTATACGTACATGATATACTAGGTGCTTGCATTTCATGATCAGCATGCCATGAAGTATCATGCTAGGTTGCATTGATCATTGATCATTCTATTTCTGTATGCATATGTAAACAAAACGGTCGTTATATGTGAAGTCATTAGAGTCTTTGCTAGGTTCATAGGACGACCCAACCCCATCGGATCTCGTCCTGAGTCATTGATTCGTATGGTAACACCTTTACATATATTTGGGGCATGAGGATTATGAACGATATGATGGTGAATATGATGATTATGATGAGTATGCTTATGGGTTAGGCTAATCGGCTTGACCCAATATTTATGGAATGGAATGCATTCACGAACTGGTCAGTCTCCGCCCTATCGGGAAGGGGGGTGGAGGTAGGAGAGGGATATGCCACTTGACATTCTTTGTTAAGGCCTTAATTAGTATTATGCACTTGCAAACTAGGAGCATGATAGTGTGTTAAAATTTCTGTCTTGCATCTAGAAGCATGTTATTAGGCTTAGCGTATATGTGTACTTATTGCGAGGCAGAGAGACCCAAGTAGACATCGATCTGATCCCATCCACTATTAACGTTTTTAGGTATCCGTTATGCTTATCATTATTGTTGCTGATTTGGCTCTATGACCGCGGGGTCTAACATGGCGGAAAGAGAGAGTTGAGACTCTGACTTATCCAATTATTTAACGGTTCGGTTTTGGATGTTTTGATCATGCTTTGACCCGGCTCCGCCATGGAAACCTTATGTATGAATTTGGAATCTTTCTTGGTTGTATGATCAATGAATTTCATGAATTTGGAATCTTTCTTGGTTGTATGATCAATGAATCATCTACCTATATACTATATTAATTTAGAAGTATTTTTGCTTACATGTCACCACCTCTTTATTTTAGGTCTTCTATGCAATTATCTTTATTTCTTCTATTTTATTCCTTAATTCTATGTTACAATAATATTTTTTCTAGCAACCAATCTATCTATCTATATACTATATTAATTTACAAGCACTTTTGCTTATGTGACACCACCTTCGTTATTTTAGGTCTTCCATCCAATCATCTTTATTCCCTTTATTTTATTCCTTAATTCTAAGTTGTAATAAATTTTTTTTTTCTAACAATCAATCTATATATCTATATATTATATTAATTTAGAAGCATTTTTGCTTGTGTACCACCACCTCCTTTATTTTAGGTCTAAGTTTTAATAATATATTTTCTTTCTAGCAATCAATCTATACTATATTAGTTGAGAAGCATTTTTGGGTGTGTATCACCACCTCATTTATTTTAGGGGCATTTGCTAAACTAACCCACTTTTTGGGAAACTTTGCAAGGTTAACCCGATCCGAAAAAAAATTGCACAAAACTTGTTATCCGGGTTCCACTTTCAACCGGTTGCAGGTCATGAGGGGGGAGATTGGAAATTCTGTGATTGACAGCTGGACAGGTGAGAGAGAGAAAGAGAGAGAGAGAGAGAGAGGGTGGGGGAAAGCAACAGTAAAGTTGCAGAGGTAAAGTTGCAGAGGAGAGAGAGGTGGGAAAAAGCAACAGTAAAGTTGCAGAGGAGAGAGAGGATGGAAAAAGCAACAGCAAGTGGGCGGAGGTCTATTTGTAGGTTGACATGTAAGCAGTTAGTTTTTACTGGACACCCAAAGCGAAACGACATGTCACCTATTGGAATTGACTGGACAAGAATTATCAGAGAAATAGATTCACCATCGACTTCAGATAAAAAAATGTTGATAAAGTACTTGAGAGAGAGAGTGTGTGTGTGCTGAGAGGATAAGAGAGAGGAAAAAGGTGAAAAAGTCAAAGGGGTAATTAATAAGAGGAGAGAGGGAAAGGAAGAGAGAGAGAGACAGAGCTGGAAGAGAAGGGAGTGCAAGTACAGCTACAGTAAACGGGAGGGCTCCCAACATTCCCGCCCAGATATGGCGCGAAAAAAACCAGACGGGGAAAGGAGTGAGGAGGCGGATAATATATAAGCATTGAAGAAATTTTGCAGAAAATCATTAGGCCACATTAATGCACTGCAGGAGCTTTAAATGGAGGAGGGAGAAGAAACGGCGGTATTTGAAGAAGGAGGGTTGGTGTCCAATTATTTGGGGTCTATATAAGGAGATCAGGGGAATGATGGGCTTCACATTTATTGGGGATCTAGGGCAAATAAATCTGAAGAAAGAGAGAGAAACCATTGAAGATGAAGCAACTGGACCTGGGTTCAGTACAAGGTTGACTTGTAAGCAGGTACATTTCACTGGACAGATAACGACGAAGCACAGGACACGTATTGGCTGTTACTGGACATTCTTCTGCCTAGTTATGATAGAAAATGGGTAAGTGTTCTCTCCATTACTGGACGTTTCTATGTAATCTTACTGTAAAATTGAATTGTTGTCTTCCTATGTAATGCAATAGGGGACAAATCATTCGTTTGTATTACTGTATTGTTTGGAGGATGGTGGGCATGTGAAGGGGGCACTTGGATCTTCAAGGGGTCAACGAGCCAGAAGGCCATGCTGGTGGATGAAAGTATTGACTACGTTTCACTGAAGAAACAGCTGATGGACAAGTTTAATGTCGATGGGAGGATGCATGAGGTAGAGTTCACATATGTAAAGCCGAAGAAGGATGGGTGCAGGCCGTTTGCCATTGGGGATGAGGAAGACTTGCAGGCCTACAAGTTTGTAAACAGTCTATCTGGAGAGCGATCCTGGTCCATCGATCTCAATGTCTCTTTGCGATGCAAGGTTGGTGGAGACGTGCCAAATACACAAGGATCGACAACGGATGACTCAGACGCTGTTCGTTTGTCTCCTACAGGGGGAGAGAATGTTGTAGTGCCGTTAACTGGGCCGCCCGTTACCCAATAAGATCACCCACAGACGGACCCCCCCCCCCCCCCCCGTGGCACTCGACGAAGAAGACGAAGATTTGGTGCCAATTTTCCAGGTAAATCAAACTGATGTCCAGTTAGAAACGTTAGGTGTCCAGGTACAACAAACTTCTGACCAGTTAAATATAAGTGAGGAGCTGGAGTCTGCGAATAGGGAAAAGAAGGCCACCGCAGTTAAACGTGGGAAGCAGGTTATTTATGTTAGCAGTGACTTGGAAGATGAAGTCAGGCCACATGGTGGGGTTGGTAGGGTTGCCATTGAGCTTGGCAGCTCCTCCGATGAGAATGATGCAATCCCAAAAGTGGTTAAATATGAGCATGGGAGTTCTGGTGGGACGAAGTCTTGGTCATGGGATTATGAAGCGGAGCGAGCGGTGAGGGAAGTAGAGGAAGCATATGAAAGAGGAAAATTGATGTCGGGATCTTTTTCGAAGCCCGTTGAAAGTGAACCAATGGCGGCGGTGAACCCATTGGATCCCCTCCAGTCCACTATTAAGCTCCAGGAGGGACAAGTATTTCACAACAAGGAGGAGGTGCAGGAGAGCATAACGTGGGCGTGTCTATCTAGGTGCTTCACGACGAAGGTTAAGAAGTCTACGAAGAGCTTGTATGTTGTAGGGTGCAATTTTGCCAAAAGTGGTCCTGTCGGGCATCGAATTACAAGAATTCACGGTTATAGATGATCCGGAAGCTTGTGGACGATCACACGTGCGAGCTGAATGAGGTGGTCACACAAAAGCGCCGTGCGACATACACGCAGCTGGGGCAGAGGCTTGTCCACATGTAAAGTCAGTGTCCCTACAATGTAGATGCCAATAGGTAAAATAAGTGTCCACTTAACGCAAATGAACTGTACACTAGACAATATTCACTAGACATCTGTATATATTTACTGGACACAACAATTTTAACTGGACACACGTGGTTGTAGAAGTTTTTCCGCGACTTAATACCAATTTCTTTGTTAATGGGCATGTGAAGTTTCGTAGGGTCAAAGAAGCCCCTGGTTCCGGAGCAAGTGCAGTCTCTCATGAAGTCACAACTGGGAGTCACTTACAGCTACTGGAAGGCGCGCCGAGCCCGGTTAAGTGCGAGGGACACCGTCTACGAGACGGACGAGGAAAGCTATCGCAGCATGTACTCATACATGTACATGCTGGAGCAGGCCAACCCTGGGACGTACATTAGGATAGAACGCGACACAGAGGGGCGGTTCAAGTATGTGTTTGTTAGTCTTGGAGTGTGGCGTAGGGCTATCCCCCACCTTCAAAAGGTCAGACCTTCCTGCTCTCCACTGTATTTGTCGTAATAATGTCGTGCTTTTAAAACAGGGGACACCACTTGCGTAGTGACAGGACGTCATTCACTGGAAAACATGACGGGTGTTCGATTGTACGTGACACCACTAACGCATCAAGTTGTTTCCTGTCCAGGTCATATCAGTGGACGGGGGGTTCTTGAAGGGGAAGTTTCGAGGGTGCCTGCTATTTGCAACCGCACAAGACGCTGACCACCACATATACCCTGTCGCCTTCGCTATGGTGGACGACGAGAATGATGGGTCTTGGGGGTTCTTCTTCAAGCATATGTTGTGTGTCGTGGAGGACACGACTGATCTGATGTGGGTATCCGACCGACACATTAGCATCGAGAAGGGCATACGGGATAGCTACGTATTTGCGAAGCATGGCATATGCACATGGCACTTATTTCAAAACGTCCGGTTCCGGTTCAAGTGCGGGAGCATGCAAGGCCAATTCATGGCGATGCCTAAAGCTTACACGTACGACGAGTTCCAGTCATTGTACGAGGAGTTCTGTGCACGAGCTCCCGCAGCGGGGCAATACATCAAGGAGGCCGGGTTCAACAATTGGGCAAGGGCATTCTACCCCGGGAATAGGTACAACATCACTACCACTAATAACTCCGAGAGCTTGAACTCGGTGTTCAAATATCCTAGGGATTTGCCACTAACAGCCCTTATGGATGCCATCCTTGAGACCGTTGGCAAGTGGTTCGTGACTCGGAGAGAGACCAGCTCCGCCCTGGGGAAAGTCGTCAGCGACTGGGTTGCTAATGCCATCAGATCAAACTTCGCGCAGTCCCTTTCCATGGTCACCAGGCCGCTGAGTCCTCATGAGTTCGAGGTACGAAAGGGAACGTCTACCTGGCTTGTAAACCTAACGGGGCATTTGTGCAGGTGCAGACGCTTCAACGTCGACCAGTACCCATGTTCGCACGCACTCGCGGCAGCCCAATCGCGCGGGGTCGACGTGTACTCGCTTGTAAACGACTTCTACAAGGTTGACGCATGGCGTGCGTGATACGAGGACGTGATCTACCCATCCTCGTCTCGAGACACTTGGCGGGTACCCCAGGCAATCGCCAATGAGACATGCCTCCCCCCCCCTATCAAGCGACGACCTGGGAGGCCGAAGACATTGCGGTACCCGTCCCAGTGGGAAAGGAAGTTCCCAAAGCGGCGCCGCACCTAGCGAAACTGTTAGCTCTCTACTTGGACGATCATAAAGATATGACATGCCAGCTAGATATTTTGACATGACAGATTAAGGTAACCACATGACATGCTGTAGTTGTCGTATTTTGTTTTTGGGGCTCAAATCTTCGGAGACGTTTACGCTTCACCTTTTGCTTTTCAGCCATTTCAGTGTGTACATGATTGCAAGAATATTAACATTCCAAGTGATATTTTCAACATGACATGCAGGAATGTTAACATGACATCCACAAATATAAACATTCCAAGTGATAAATTTGATATGACATGCACGAATATTAACATGACATGGTCGAATATTAACATTCCAAGTGATATTTGTTACACGACATTGCATAGTGGTCAGTTTCAGTCTATTGGAAATGCGAACCACATAAACGTAGATACAAGTGTCAATAATTGTACCAAATACATGACATCATAGTTTCAAAAACCAAATGATACCATAGTTTCCATACCTAAGTCCTACGATCCGAAAACGACAAAAAGTGGATTCCAATGTCAACAACAGAACATCCAAAGTAAAAACAAATGTTCAAGCAACCAACAATTGTCCATAAAACTGTCCAAACAACAATGTTCTTTTAAAGTGGAAGGAGACAATGACTACTGGGGATCGGGGCTGGGACGGAAGGTACCGTGGAAGATGGCGACACAGAGGACTTCGCGGTACACAGCGATGAAGGCGTCGTCTATC
Source organism: Persicaria maculosa (assembly GCA_963922045.1). Classification (NCBI taxonomy): domain Eukaryota; kingdom Viridiplantae; phylum Streptophyta; class Magnoliopsida; order Caryophyllales; family Polygonaceae; genus Persicaria; species Persicaria maculosa. The sequence goes on from OY998270.1 coordinate 21,460,789, forward strand.
CCTTTGAAGACGCGGTCGCCCGATGCGAGCATCTGCATGAACCGAATTGCGTAGGGGCCGGAGTCTCCTCTGCGTAACGAAAAATATATGTCAAACCAAACTCGAAACACTTAAACTACAAAGCGATCGATGGACAAGCACGACTTACGATTGCTTGTTCTGCGGAATCCCCTTCACACGGTCGTACTAAAATGGTTAGGGCAGTTTCCCTGCATGTTTCGCATGGAGCTCTTAGTGTACATTCATCAGGGTGGGCAGGGTGTGCGTGACGGGCTTCAGAAGGTCGGGCAGATGTCGCTCAGGAGTGAGACGAGTGTCTGGATCATACACATGGAGGGTCCACTCATCCAGGTTCATCTCCAGCACTACCAAGTGGTTGTCCTTCAGATTCCAGGGGGCTAACACGCGGTCGACGGCGGCCCAAGGCTTCGGAAACCGCTCGGACAATACTCAATCGAAGTAGTAGGTCAACTCCTCATCGACGTCCATGCCGGTTTGTCGCTGCAGTAGTACCCCAAAGTAGGGGTCGACGACGGCGACACGTGCGTACTTCGAGTCGCTGAATACCTCCCTCCAGAGGATGCCACATGCTTGGTCAATATGCTGCGAACAACGAAGCCGTGTCAAGTCAACAACATCAACGTCATGTTATCAGAGCACGAATAAGGAGACATTACCTCTGAGTTCACCAAACGCTTCGGCGCTTTTAGGTCCTCGAAGAAGTCCCTCTGGAGGAGGGTGCCTATCATTGTGCGTAATGGCTCAGTCCCATCTGTCATCCACACGGAGAAGGCGTCGACGTCGGCCCTGGTTGTCAAGCCCAAGCCCACAGCGTCACCCCCCGCCATTTGGCTCTTCCCCTTGACAATCCGCAGCTTCTTCACCCCCTTAGTACCTTCGTCACCCCCCGCCATTGCCTTCTTCCCCTTGTCAACACGCGGCTTCTTCACCCCCTGAGCAACGCCATGCCCAACCAACGACGTAGGGGGTCGCCTCACCCTTGTCCCCCTACGCTCAAGGGGGATGTCGTCCTGAGAGGCCTCATCCTGCGCCTCCTACACGCAAACAGGGTCATCGTACATGACAGTTGCAGGTGTAAGACATGACACCTATTTACATTAACATGACAGTTACAGTCAGATGATTTACCTCAGCGGATATCTGTGCGGTGGGTGCGTCTGGCTCAACAACGTCTGCCGTCCCTGTGTCCCCAACCCCTTTCGCCTCAGTCTTAGAGCCCTCAGCCAGGACTTCAACCACATTAGCTTTGTTCTGTGACATGACAGTTGATAGTGTAAGACAGGACAGCTACTTAACTTGACATGACAGTATGAGTCAAATGACTTACCTCAGCGGTTGTCAGTGTGGTGGGTGGTTCTGGCTCCAAATCGGTCGCCCTTCCCGTGTCCCCAAGCCCTGTGCCATCAGTCTGACCCTTTTCCTGCACAACTTCCTCACCCTGCGCACAAGTGGGAAATAAGCCCGGTTATAATACATGACAGTTTATAGATTTACACTGGACAATTAGTTAACTTGACATGACAATGTGAGTTCTGTGACTTACCTCAGCAGTTGGTTCTATAGTGGGTCCTTCTAGCTCAGCATCCTTCTCCATTTCCGTGTCCCCAGGGCCTGTGCCATCAGTTTGACCCTTTTCCTTCACAACTTCCTCACCCTGCTCACAGGTGGGAAATAAGCCCGGTTATAATACATGACGGTTTATAGATTTACACTGGACAATTAGTTAACTTGACATGACAATATGAGTTCTGTGACTTACCTCAGCGTTTGGTTCTGTAGTGGGTTCTTTTGGCTCAGCATCCTTCTCCATTTCCGTGTCCCTAGGGCCTGTGCCCTCATTCTGACTCTTCTGGCCCATGTCCTTCACAGTTTCGTCACCCTACGCATAAATAAGAATGGACTTAGCATGACACCTGTAACTTTAAACATGACGGTTGTATATAATGACATGACAGGTTCACCATCTTACCTCCTTAGACTGCATCTTCGCTAGCTTCTTCCCCATAACCGCCCTCTTCAGCTCCTCCATCGACGCCTCAACCGTTTGCATCCTCTCGTTAAAACTGGCCATTATGGTCTTCCCCATTTCATCCATCTTAGACAAAATCATTGACACATCCACTTGTGTTGCCGCCGTGCTTCCCTCATGCTGCGTGCCTAACCCGGATGCCTGGTTCGTGCTCGCCCTTTGTCGCACAGCGACATTGAACTCCTTCACGAGGTCATCGAAGAACTTATCCGGCTTCTCTGTCGGGTAGAAGGCGCCAAGGACAACCCCCTTCCGCTCCTCCTCCGCATCCGGGAGGAGGACTGTCCGATCAGCATCATCCTCGTCGAAGCTGCCCAGCCCATCCTTCGACTCCTGCATGCGGAGGGCAACAGAATCGTACGTGATGTTGTGCTCCTTCGACTTATACCATAGGCACCGAGGGTAGAGTTTGTCATCACTCGTGATAGAGAATTGTTCAACGACTGGGGACAGAGCCTCGTACACCCACAACTATAAACAAAACCTGAGGTCAAAATGTATCCAGTACAAAGAGTTCATTGTCAAGTGACATTCATACACATACCTGGAAGGCGAGGGGGAAGCCGGCTAATAAGTATGACGGGCGAGGACCGCTGACCCCATGCTGGAGTTTGCGCTCGATAGCGTTTTTTAGGAAATCGTGGGTTCGATCGTAGCACAGACGCCCCCACGGGTAACGCAAGAAGGATTCAATGTCCGACGCCATCTGCACAACCCACCCCTGAATATAGTTGCGGGGTTCCTTCGCCAACAGCACCCCCTCCGCCAGCATTACCAGCGCAAACTTAAAGCGCTTGGCGGGGGAACATTCGGTCTTCATCGCTACTAGGTAGCGCATCTCAAAGTCTTCCATCCGCAGCTTCTCCACCCCGAAAAACTCTATGCAGGCAGCCTTGTGTGCCTCAGTGTCTTCGTTCCGTGGCACATACGAGCACTTTAGTCCCGTCACCAACGCAAACTCAATGATGGAGAACCGCACTATGGATCCTTGGATCATATACTAGGTTTCGTGCTCCTTTTTGGACCGCAGCTGCCGCTGCAAGATGTAGTGGACTAGTTGTGCTGAGAACTCGACATTGGACCCAAGCCTCGCAATGCCGCCCAATGGGCTTTCCACCAAACGGGTCCAATCTGAGGTGCTCAGGTACTCGTCTAATTTTAGAAGGAGCTGGGTGTAAAGACCTAGATTTCTAAATACTATTTTTATAATTATAAATTTCATTTCCGAATTAAGAATTTGTTTAATTTCTAAGAATCCGAAAATTTTTGAAAATCTCCGTCCTCGAGCAAACGATTTTATTTTATTCTTTCAAGACGAATTCCGGCACGAACTTATTATACGATTTGAGAATGAATTTATTTCCGCTTTATTATTCCGGGACTGGAAATATTTTCGGGTTTTGTTATTTAATTTGGACTGAAATGCTTATTTTAATTTTTTTTAAATCACATTGGGGTAAGGTCAAAGAGCGGGTTTCGGGATATATTTCCGGGTATTAGATTTGACCTTTTGCTCCCATACTTCTTACCTTTTAACATGTTGCCATCCTAAAAGCCTACCCTACAACATCACCTATCCCCTCCCCTCTTCTATGTTGGAGCTGCTATTTCAAAAGCTACCCCCCCCCCCCATTTCAACAGCAAGCCCAGAAACCCCATCCCTCCTCTTTTTCATTCATCCATCACCTCCACATCACTCCTTCCCTCTCCTACCCTCCTCATCGTCGCCCCAGTCATCACATCACCATCATCTCCTCTGCCTTGCAACAACCACCTCCACCTCCTTTTCCTCCTCTTTTTCGCACCAACAGTACCACCACCAACACCTCTACTCCGAATTCAGCTCCACCGCCATTGCCGAGGACCACCAAGCTGCCCCTGTTTCCTCATTTCCGCAATCAGTCGAGAATGAGCATGATCTCACCCACCCTTTGTCATCACAACTTCCTCATCTCGGCTCCTCCTTCGTGTCCAGCGCCCCGAGCAGTAAGAGAAGCTAGTACCACTCTCTCCGACGACCACGGGCAAAGAGCGCCTCTTCCTTCCCCTGTTTTCGATGGAGCAGAGTAAGCTTCTCTACCTCCCCTTCCAACTCTAAACACCCTAAAGACATACCTCATTAATCTTAACTTTGTCCTAGGCCAAGCCCGAGCTTCCCCGAGCCTCCGACGAGCCCGAAGGACATCCGGCGAACCCGATTCGTTCGATCCCCTCGGTGAGCTTTGAACTTTCCCTCCTTTAATTTTGGGTCTCATCTCCTTTGTTTGAATTGGTCTGAGTGAGAGAGAGTGGTGAGGATGGGTTGCAGTAGGGAGCGAGAGAGTATGAGAGAGCCGAGAGCAGAGAGGCGGGAGGTAGAAGACGCGTGAACAGTGCCAGGGTCCGGTTCTCCTTTTTTCTTTTTTTTTTCCCGGTTCATTTTTTTTAGTTTGGTCTAGTCTGGGTTGGGTTTGGTTTTTGGATCCGGGCTTGGGTTCTGGGCCTGGTTTGGATTCGGGTTTGGGCCTTGTTTCGGGTGGGCTGGCCTGGGTTGTTGGTTTAGTTGTTTTATGGGTTTTATATGTTTTATGTAGTTGTTTTGCTAGGTTATAATTATAATTACTAAATGACTTATGTATTTAATCATTATTTAATTTAATTCTGAAATATTATTATAAATATTATTAAGAAATATTCTGAGTATTTAAACTATTATTTTATGTTATTAAAAATCTGATTTTATAAATATTATTTAGTTAATTGATTATATTGTTTTAATGTGTGAAGGTTATTTAACTACTTTATGGTTTGTGATTCATTATATGGTTAAGTTGTTTGATTATCTTTTCTCTGATATATTTATTTAGTTATTTAATTTGATTTGTTGAGAATAATCATGTGAATGATTTGTTGTTAAGTTTGGCATTTACATGGTTAGTTCGATTATTTAAGTAGTTAATATATTCCTAAAATGTCAGAATTTAATAATAATATAACTTTGGGAAATTCGTTTAAGGATTCAAATGCTCAATTTCGAGATTTAGCTAAGTATGATTTTAAAAGAATTGTTTGACTATCGAGTTGATTTCCTTGAGATTTAAATGGCTCCGACTAACTTTAAAACCGACTTATTTGGACTTAACTTGGAAAATTGTTTGAAGATTCTTACTTGTGAATTTATGTGAGTATGTTATGGATATGAGTTCCAAGTATGAGTTATCAAGTGATGAAATATGAGATGCTATATGATTATTCATGATAAGATGGCGAGTAAGATATGAAATGTGAGATAATTGATGGAAATGAGTTAAGGAAATTGGTGTTATGAGATAGTCGAGATAATGATGATGATGTTATGACTAATAATTGATGATAAATTATGTGTAGTGGCAAATGGATCCCCTTCTGTGCAGTATACTTATTATGTTATTTATTGAATTACTAGGTGATCTCTGATCTATCTGGACTTGCTATGACTTTGTTATTTCCTTGGATTCTGCGCTTCTCCAGGTAAGTCCTCCGGGGCTTACTCAAGTTAGAACCTCATGCCTGATGTGTCATATAGTGTGTAGGTGTTTCATCCTGCATATTCATGTAGTAGCATGCTTCGGTTGCACAACTGAACGAGCATCCGTATTCTCTTTGCGTATGGTAGAACGACCGTTAAATTGTGAGTCCTAGAGTCATTTTCTAGGGTCATAGGACGGTCCAGTCCCATCGGGCTTAGTCCTCATCGAGTCAGACTGTTAAATTGACGAGCATGACTATTGATATGATTGATGATGTTATGATATTGAACGCGACCGGTTCCCGCACTAACGAGCATGGGTGCGGGAGTATAAAACGCGGTCGGTTCCTGCACTAACGAGCATGGGTGCGGGAGTAGGAGAGGGACATGCCACTTGGCATTCTGTGCGGGATCCCATTTAATCGCTTTCTGCATATATATATAAACTGCTAGCATGCTTGAGTGTTTAATATTTCCGCACTGCATTAGAGCATCCTTTATTTAGGTATAGGCATATTATATGCCCTCAGCGAGGTCTTCAGGGCTCGCATGAGTGTCTCGACCTTGACTTCGTGGTTAGTTCCAGGTACCCGTACCCTTGCTTGATCATGTGCTGTTGTGGCGGGGGATATCTTATGGCGCAGTGAGAGGGAGAGAATGACCGACTTGAACTCCACCCTTTTGCTACTTATTTCCTCGTATTTAGTTTTGACCCAGCTTTGCCGAGGCAAGTTGTATTGTCAATCTCCTTTCTTTATGTCTTGAACTATAAATGGTTTTGAGCGACTTAGTCGAGTAGGACACGTTATGGTCCCTAATGGACCGCTCTCGAATTTAGGGTGTGAAATCCCTTCTTTTAGCACTCGCACCTTGTTTTGAAACTCAACCCGTACTTGAATTACAAGATCCGAATGAAGGTATCCAATTCTTCGAAACGTATCCCGAATATTTATATTTGGGCCGATGCAAAGGTGGTATCAGAGCTTGGGTTGCGCGATTCGAGTACAAATGGGTTGAAGTATGATTTTAAAAAATCGCCCAATGTTTTAAAGGATTTTGAAGAGTTTTTAAAGGGCGAAATGAATTTAATATGGCAAAATTAATGAACAATGCTTAATAAACTTGACTTAAAATAAGAAAAATCATAAAAGGGAAATCGAGTGGGTAGAAAGGCGATAGACCATCCCTATTGGATGTAGACCTGGAGAAGGGTGGGCAAAACTTAGCTTTGTATTTACAGAGGGCCTGGAAGACTCCAAGGAGTTTGCACCGCGGTGGTTGGAGTAGTGGGGTTAGGATATAGAGGCCGAGAGGATAGTTACCCCTCCGGTCAGTTGCCCCTCGAATGGTAGCTTCTAGGTAGACTCTGTGGCTTTATATAAATTGGGCCCGAGGGCGATCCCTCTCGAAGGGGATCAGATTGATTGTTGCTGATTGATTCTGTGCTGAGTGTTATCTTCCTTGAGCAAGAATCTTGTTGTTAACCTCTTTGATACTTGTTGGCTATAAATTGAACTTATGTGTGAATGAGATAGCGGGGGAGCCCTTCTTTACTCTGTAATCGAGATTTCAGTTCTTGTGAAGCATTCTTTTATGTTATTCAACCGTTTGTGTCATTTTCTTTCCATTTCGCCTTCTGTTCAACAGATTTCTAGTTAAGGTTGAGAATTGTTGATGAGTGTCTATTCTTCTCATTCCGCTTATCTCTCCTCCTACCTCCTCCGGTGTCCTTAAATGATGTCTTATCGATCATTTCCTTTTCCTTCCCTTCCTTTTCTCTCCTTACTATTCTTTTCTTCTTCTTCTCTTTCTTTTATCCTCTTCCATAGATGTTTTTTTCAAGTCTTCTTTATGATATTACCGTCTTCCACGGGAAATTGGTTTGGGAACCTAATCATATTCGGGGTTTCTGTTCAGGTACATTGATTACTTGGGTGTGTGATGGAGTATGGTACTTGACGCCATAGGTCATGCCACAAGTTAATTAATGTACTAGAATATCAACTTTGAATAACCTAAGTTTCTCGACATGATTCCGAGTCTAAAGGGATGGGTTGTTTTGTCAAGTCATCCCTCTCGATTCCTACGATGGTCAATAGGTGTCTTCTTGTCGTAATACCTTGTCTAGAACTTGACCATCCTTCTTATGGGAAGCAATTCAAGTACTCTCCTCCCTTAACCAAATGAATCATACAAGCATTTCACGGAAAATGGGCTCTTGAGTCAGTTAGTTGATGTTGCTCTTTGAGATTTCTGTTTGGTTATAATTGTAGTCCCATCTGTGATTACATGACCTGGTATAACATTATATTAAATTCATTTCCTATTCAGATAATTGCTTATTTGAACGTGTGTCCCTATATCGTTGTCATTCTCGGGCTGGGACCTTATTCTTAGTCTCGATACCTTCAATCTTGATCCATAAGTGACTCTGTAAGTATTCTAGGTTGTCCGCTTGTGCCTCTCCCCTATCTTTGTTAATTTAGAACCTATGTGTCATCTCTTTGGACGGACGACGACATGTGGGAAGGAACAACTAGCCGGGTAACACTAGAGCGGCGCAGCGGAAGCATGGTAGGCCCATAACCTACAGGTGACGGAACTATCATCATCAACAACATTGAAGGATGAGCACGCATTGGATTCGTAAATATGACTTAGGGAAGGGGCGTTCTCCATTCGAGCTGCTAATCTTTTTGTGGTGTTTGAACATGATGTTGTGTAATAGGCCTAGATCTGATATGTTGATAAATTTCGATGCATTGGTACTTTGATATGTTAGTAGTTAGAGTTATTGAGTGTTGCTTGCTTTAATTTTGCCTATGAGGGGTGAGTTATCGATGTTGGATTATGGTTTCTTTTTTGGTATATTCAGAGGAGTGATGGGAAGACTAGAAATCTTAGGTCCAATCGATGAGAGTGTGAGGTAGAATAATGGAAATGAGGCATTGGCTTAGGTAGGATCGAGTGAGTCTCTAAGGATGAGAAGAGATAGTGGTTAGGAATTTTTAGACGAGCCTTCTAGGTAGGCCTTAGGTTGGGCATAGGATGAGAATGGCACGACGTACTGCGGAGTTGAGATTGTGGTGTAGGTGAGTAATTTTGACCAAAGGATAGGGTAAGTTCATTTAGTTACATTTGAGGAAGAATTCTCGTAGGGAGGATATGATGATAAGATGGGTTGTCGTACTAGGAGTGGAAGCGATGTTGTTGAGGAACTAGTTTTGAAACAAGATAAGGTTCGAGTAGCTAGAATTTCTTAAGGAATTGTAGACCATGTGACTTAAGTTATTCGTATTGTGAGTAGGAACGACTTTGGTAAGGGATGGATTATGGATAACGTTAAGGTTTAAATTGAGTGACTAGGACTACTTGGAAATTTGTGGATCTTGGGAATTAGGTTGTTCGTATGATAGCGGGACCAGATGTGAGATGTTTACTTGAGTACTGCTCGGGTGATATTGAGGATGCTTGCGAGAGTTGTGATTAGAGAACCACTAGAGGCCTGATTGGGGGATTTTAGCATAAGAAAGAAATCAAAATTATTATGTATAGAATTGATTTGAATGTTGGGGTGATTAGGAAATGAAAGATGAGTCCATGAGGAAAGGCCTATAGCAAAGAAAAGGTAACATTAAGAATGATCATGAGTTGATTGATTGGGTTTAGAGATATGAAGACTCTGAGTGAGGAATATGAGAACTAGTCCAGGTGGAGGACATGATGATACAAATGGTCGTGGGATTGTAGGAATGCAATAACTTGTGATGATTTGGGTGAATTCAAACAAGAATGATATAGAAATTCTCCTGGGAAGAGGGATGGTGGTTGAGGTCCTTAAGAGGTAAGGTCTCGTTGTTGAGGATTGTAGTCTAAAGCGAGTTAGGAGTATATGGCAATAAGAAGCTAGTATAAGATGGCTTGAGGGCTCGTGATTGTTTGAGGCTATAGTGGGACTCTGAATGATAAATTGGTATTGTGAATGAGTGAGATTTCTATGACCTTTTGGGAAATGTAGAGATATGATTTGGGTTGGAGGTATTCTGGTGAGTTAGATGAGTAATACATGTTCTTGACCACTTGGGGATAGATGTTGTTGAGGAGAAACTTGATGAATTATGATTTTTGGGTTTAGCACTAGTTGGCTCTCTAGCTTAGAATCTAGTTAATGCAGACGATTGAGTACTGCTAGGACTTTTCGACATCGCTGAGTGAGATGTTTGCGTTGTTTAGGATGCGAGAGTAGCTTAGAAAGTGAAATTTTGTTGGTAAATGTGGACGGTATAGAATGTAAGAATGTTCTCGTTTGAAATTGGCAATAGGAGTTTGTTATTTAGAGGTGGATTATTAGTGAGTGTGCTTATTGGTACGAAGATTGAGATCTAAATATCGAGATAATTTGGGAGTTCTCTCTTAGAGGTAATGATCAAATGGATTCTTGAGGACATAGGAGGCATAAAGGAATTTTGTAAGGAACACCTAGATTGATCTTGATCGAGGTCTTGACGGGGACTTGGGATATTAGACTTGGTTTGTGATTACTTGGAGGATAATGGATGTAGACGTATTAGGATTAATTGATTAGGTAGGAAGTCGGGATTGTGAGCTTGAGATCTTAAGAGAATTGATTCTTAGAAGACTCGTTGACCTGGGCTTGAGGAATATATTGGATGAATCTGGGATAGGCTTGATCCTTGGACTTGTATGCATAGAATTGAAAAGAACATCCATGGGTTCTGGTTTAAGAGAAGCAAGATAGGGTTGTATTTGGAGATTTTAACCTAAATTGAGTTGGTGGGCCTAACTTAGACTTGACCTTAGCTTCGGGAGCTTGACGGCGATGTGTGAGTATGATAATTGTGTCCTGTCCTATTAGTAACAATGTATAGATTTTTCTGATTTTATGATCTGGGTGAGATTTGATGTGTTAATATGTTGCCCTTTTGATAAAACGGCATCCCTGTTATAACGAATTATGTTATGTTAATATTCCGATAGATGATGATTGGCCATGTTAGTTATGATTGGGTAGGTTGTTACTGTTGTCGTGATTAATGGCATGATAAAACCTGGTGGACTTACTTTGGAATGCTGATATATGATATTCTGAGATGATTAACATTGATTTTGATGATACCTTGAGCTTGATAGATTGAAACATGATTGACTGACATCAGAAGAACTGGCTTGAAATTTTGAGAAGCTTGGTTGTTTTAAAAAGGATTTTAGTCTCGGGGACGAGACTTGTTTTTAGAGGTGGATGATGTAAAGACCTAGATTTCTAAATACTATTTTTATAATTATAAATTTCATTTCCGAATTAAGAATTTGTTTAATTTCTAAGAATCCGAAAATTTTTGAAAATCTCCGTCCTCGAGCAAACGATTTTATTTTATTCTTTCAAGACGAATTCCGACATGAACTTATTATACGATTTGACAATGAATTTATTTCCGCTTTATTATTCCGGGACTGGAAATATTTTCGGGTTTTGTTATTTAATTTGGACTGAAATGCTTATTTTAAATTTTTTTTTAAATCACATTAGGGTAAGGTCAAAGAGCGGGTTTCGGGATATATTTCCGGGTATTAGATTTGACCTTTTGCTCCCATACTTCTTACCTTTTAACATGTTGCCATCCTAAAAGCCTACCCTACAGCATCACCTATCCCCCTCCCCTCTCCTATGTTGGAGCTGCTATTTCAAAAGCTATCCCCCCCCTATTTCAACAGCAAGCCCAGAAACCCCATCCCTCCTCTTTTTCATTCATCCCTCACCTCCACATCACTCCTTCCCTCTCCTACCCTCCTCATCGCCGCCCCCGTCATCACATCACCATCATCTCCTCTGCCTTGCAACAACCACCTCCACCTCCTTTTCCTCCTCTGTTTCGCACCACCAGTACCACCACCAACACCTCTACTCCGAATTCAGCTCCACCTCCATTGCCGAGGACCACCAAGCTGCCCCTGTTTCCTCATTTCCGCAATCAGCTGAGAATGAGCCTGAGCTCACCCACCCTTTGTCATCACATCCTCCTCTACTCGGCTCCTCCTTCGTGTCCAGCGCCCTGAGCAGCAACAGAAGCTAGTACCACTCTCTCCGACGACCACGGGCAAAGAGCACCTCTTCCTTCCCCTGTTTTCGATGGAGCAGAGTAAGCTTCTCTACCTCCCCTTCCAACTCTAAACACCCTAAAGACACACCTCATTAATCTTAACTTTGTCCTAGGCCAAGCCCGAGCTTCCCCGAGCCTCCGACGAGCCCGAAGGACATCCGGCGAACCCGATTCGTTCGATCCCCTCGGTGAGCTTTGAACTTTCCCTCCTTTAATTTTGGCTCTCATCTCCTTTGTTTGAATTGGTCTGAGTGAGAGAGAGTGGTGAGAATGGGTTGTAGTGGGGAGCGAGAGAGTATGAGAGAGCCGAGAGCAGAGAGGCGGGAGGTAGAAGACGCGTGAACAGTGCCAGGGTCCGGTTCTCCTTTTTTCTTTTTTTTTTCCCGGTTCATATTTTTTAGTTTGGTCTGGTCTGGGTTGGGTTTGGTTTTTGGATCCGGGCTTGGGTTCTGGGCCTGGTTTGGATTCGGGATTGGGCCTTGTTTCGGGTGGGCTAGCCTGGGTTGTTGGTTTAGTTGTTTTATGGGTTTTATATGTTTTATGTAGTTGTTTTGCTAGGTTATAATTATAATTACTAAATGACTTATGTATTTAATCATTATTTAATTTAATTCTGAAATATTATTATAAATATTATTAAGAAATATTCTGAGTATTTAAACTATTATTTTATGTTATTAAAAATCTGATTTTATAAATATTATTTAGTTAATTGATTATATTGGTTTAATGTGTGAAGGTTATTTAACTACTTTATGGTTTGTGATTCATTATATGGTTAAGTTGTTTGATTATCTTTTCTCTGATATATTTATTTAGTTATTTAATTTGATTTGTTGAGAATAATCATGTGAATGATTTGTTGTTAAGTTTGGCATTTACATGGTTAGTTGGATTATTTAAGTAGTTAATATATTCCTAAAATGTCGGAATTTAATAATAATATAACTTTGGGAAATTCGTTTAAGGATTCAAATGCTCAATTTCGAGATTTGACTAAGTATGATTTTAAAAGAATTGTTTGACTATCGAGTTGATTTCCTTGAGATTTAAATGGCTCCGACTAACTTTAAAACCGACTTATTTGGACTTAACTTGGAAAATTATTTGAAGAGTCTTACATGTGAATTTATGTGAATAGGTTATGGATATGAGTTCCAAGTATGAGTTATCAAGTGATGAAATATGAGATGCTATATGATTATGCATGATAAGATCGCGAGTAAGATATTAAATGTGAGATAATTGATGGAAATGAGTTAAGGAAATTGGTGTTATGAGATAGTCGAGATAATGATGATGATGTTATGACTAATAATTGATGATAAATTATGTGTAGTGGCAAATGGATCCCCTTCTGTGCAGTATACTTATTATGTTATTTATTGAATTACTAGGTGATCTCTGATCTATCTGGACTTGCTATGACTTTGTTATTTCCTTGGATTCTGCGCTTCTCCAGGTAAGTCCTCCGGGGCTTACTCAAGTTAGAACCTCATGCCTGATGTGTCATATAGTGTGTAGGTGTTTCATCCTGCATATTCATGTAGTAGCATGCTTCGGTTGCACAACTGAACGAGCATCCGTATTCTCTTTGCGTATGGTAGAACGACCATTAAATTGTGAGTCCTAGAGTCATTTGCTAGGGTCATAGGACGGTCCAGTCCCATCGGGCTTAGTCCTCATCGAGTCAGACTGTTAAATTGACGAGCATGACTATTGATACGATTGATGATGTTATGATATTGAACGCGACCGGTTCCCGCACTAACGAGCATGGGTGCGGGAGTATAAAACGCGGTCGATTCCTGCACTAACGAGCATGGGTGCGGGAGTAGGACAGGGGCATGCCACTTGGCATTCTGTGCGGGATCCCATTTAATCGCTTTCTGCATATACATATAAACTGCTAGCATGCTTGAGTGTTTAATATTTCCGCACTGCATTAGAGCATCCTTTATTTAGGTATAGGCATATTATATGCCCTCAGAGAGGTCTTCAGGGCCCGCATGAGTGTCTCGACCTTGACTTCGTGGTTAGTTTCAGGTACCCGTACCCTTGCTTGATCATGTGCTGTTGTGGCGGGGATATCTTATGGCGCAGTGAGAGGGAGAGAATGACCGACTTGAACTCCACACTTTTGCTACTTATTTCCTCGTATTTGGTTTTGACCCGGCTTCGCCGAGGCAAGTTGTATTGTCAATCTCCTTTCTTTATGTCTTGAACTATAAATGGTTTTGAGCGACTTAGTCGAGTAGGACACGTTATGGTCCCTAATGGACCGCTCTCGAATTTAGGGTGTGAAATCCCTTCTTTTAGCACTCGCACCTTGTTTTGAAACTCAACCCGTACTTGAATTGCAAGATCCGAACGAAGGTATCCAATCCTTCGAAACGTAACCCGAATATTTATATTTGGGCCGTTACACTGGAGCTGGGCGTACTGATTGCACCGACCCTTGAAATGCCGGTCCTTGGGGACGGCATAAATCGCCTACACAATGGGGTGGATATGTTAGAGCCACTCATCTGTAAAACCAAGTTCCCTTGTTCGGCATTACACAAACCATACCTCCCCTGTTGTCGGTGACTCAGTAATCCTACCTTCATCTGAACGAGCCATCTCCTGATTTGATACCCTGCAGATTGAGAAGCAATGCATTAGCACTCTGCAAACATATGATCATTATCATGACACCAGTCACAGTACACATGACGGTAAGGTTATATAACATGTCACTTGAGCATTCAAACATGACAGAAACCATATCTCACCCTATACTCATCAAAATCCAAGTACATTTTTCACCCTAAACATATCAGATGTCAGCGTATTCAGATCAAACTTAATAAACATTTTTTAGCGTCCACGTAATATACTTCACATGACAGGAGGAATATTCAACATGGCGACTTACAACTCAACACATAACAGGAGGAATATTCAACATGGCGACTAACAACTCAACACATGACAGAAGGAATATTCAACATGGCGACTAAATACTCAAAACATGACAGCAAATACAGTGGCAGCTTTTTCATTCAATGGTTGAAGGTTTTACAAATGTAATCACACCTAATAACTTGTTCCTGAAAAGTTTGTGAAAGAGATCAACGCTCTCCATTTTCCCTCTCTAATAACCTATCCAAATTACCCAATTACACCAATTTCACCAATTTCCCATAATTCACCCAATGTTCACCATCATGTGTAGATTTTCCCCCATTCCCCTCCCCATTCATGGACTTAACCATATCATCACGGCAATGGTACTTCCCCTCTCTCTCCGTCGCGAACACCCCCGTTCTCACATTTCCACCCATTGTTTTCAAACTTGACGCATGTTACTTTCTACATGATAGGGGGTTATTCCACCCCTTCATCCAATTTCAACCCATGGCAAACAAATTAGGTTCTTCAATCGGTCCCTCCCCCTTTCAATTTCTGCAATCGGTAAAGTATCGCTAGAGTTAGGGTTTACTTACTTGAAAACCGACCGTCCCTCTCTTCTAAACGCTTTCAGGGTCGTCTTCTTCCTTCGTTAGAGTTAGGGTTTCTTCGATCCCGGCCTCTTCTTCTCCTTTCTGGCAGGTTCGTCTTCTTCCTTCTATTTTTCTTCCTCTTCCGTTTTCCTTTCTCCTATGGCGGTTTCAGATGACTGCCTCTTGCCCTCCCTCCTCCCTTTTTATTAGGTGTGACAGTTGACACGACAGTTTAAAAAAAAAACCGTCCTCTCTCTCCTCCTCTCTCCCTATCCACACGAGTTTCTCTCCCCTCCTTAATTACCACCCTCCGGTTTCAAGGTTGCTTTTTAACCAGCTGGGTTGCAAAATTTTAAAGGGGATGGTTAAACTTTGCAAATTGTTTGGATAGTGGGTTAGCTGTGCAAACGGTTTCGGTTTGAGGGTTATATTGTGCCATTCACTCTTTATTTTAAGTCTTCCATCCAATCATCTTTATTCCTTAATTCTAAGTCACAACAATATTTTTTTCTAGCAACCAATCTATCTATATCTATATACTATATTAATTTAGAAACATTTTTGCTTATATATATCACCACCTTGTTTATTTTATGTCTTCCATCTCATCATCTTTATCCCTTAATTCTAAATTACAATAATATATTTTTTTCTAGCAACCATCTACCTATATATACTATATTAATTTAGAAACATTTTTTACTTATGTGTCACCATCTCCTTTATTTTAGGTCTTCTATCTAATCATCTTTATTGCTTCTATTTTATTCCTTAATTCTAAGTTACAATAATATTTTTTTTTCTAGCAAGTAATCTATCTATATCTATATCTATATATATATATATATAATATCTTAATTCAAAATACTTTTGATGATGTGTCAGCACCTCCTTAATTGAATGATTTTCAACTAATCATAATTTTTCTCTTATTATTTTCTTTTTTTTCTCTTTACCTTTTTAATGCATTTATATTTTTCCCTTTATTTTTTACTCATTTACTAACCAATAGGTTTAATTCAAAACATTGAATTAAATATAATACATTTACATTTTTTTCTTTTATTTTTTACTCACTTAGTAACCATCTATATAATTTCTTAATTCAAAAGACTTTTTGATGATGTGTCAACACCTCCTTAATTAAAGCGTTTTCAACTGATCATAATTTTTCTCCTATTATTTCTTTTTCTTTTTTTCTCTTTATCTCTTTAATAGATCTATATTTTTTTCCCTTTTATTTTTTTACTCATTTACTAACCAATAGGTTTAATTCAAACCATTGAATTAAATCTAATACATTTATATTTTTTCCTTTTATTTTTTACTCATTTACTAACCAATGGACTTAATTCAAAATACCTACTTAATTAAAGGTTTTTCAACTAATCACAATTTTTATCTTATTATTTCTTTTTCCTTTTCTCTTTATCTCTTTAGTGCATTTACAATTTGTTATTTAATTGTTTTTACCGAACTTATAATGACATTCCATTTTTGTTCATTTTACTAACTAATAAAGTGATTTAAAATATCTATATTTATGTATGCTACTTTAAATGTTAAGATATTTTTCAAATAGTTTTTTGAAAGATTTCTAAGATAAATTTATGGTAAACATTTTTACTATTTTTTCTGAAAGATTTCATGTCTATCTTTATTATTTTATCCTCACTTTTATTAATATCTTATAATATTAATATTTTACAATATTAATATTCTATTTATAAAAAACGCGCCATGGCATGGAAATTATGCTAGTACTATATGAATTTAGAAGCATTTTTGCTTATGTGTCACCACCTCCTTTATTTTAGGTCTTTCATCCAATCATATGTATTCCTTCTATTTTATTCCTTAATTCTATGTTGCAATAATATATTTTTCTAACAACCAATGGGATTAATTTAAAACCTAATTGATAAAAATAATTATAGACATATTAATCCTTTTTAGCAACCAATGAAATTAATTCAAATTCAAAATCTATCTATTATATCTATTATCTATTATCTATTATACTATATTAATTTAGAAGCATTTTTGCTTATGTGTCACCACCTCCTTTATTTTAGGTCTTTCATTCAATCATCATTATTCATTAATTCTAAGTCACAACAATATTTTTTCTAGCAACCCATATATCTATCTATATACTATGTTAATTAGAAGTATTTTTTCTTATGTGTCACCACCTCCTTTATTTTAGGTCTTACATCCAATCATCTTTATTCCTTCTATTTTATTCCTTAATTTTAAGTTATAATAGTATTTTTTTGTTTCTAGCAACCATCTATATATATCTATATACTATATTAATTTAGAAGCATTTTTCCTTATGTGTCACCACCTCCTTTATTTTAGGTCTTCCATCCAATCATCTTCATTCCTTCAATTTTATTCCTTAATTCTAAGTTGCACTAATATTTTTTTCTAGCAACCAATGAGATTAATTTAAAACCTAATTAAAAAAACAATTATAGACACATTAATTCCTTTTTAGCCACCAAAGAAATTAATTCAAATTGAAAATATAATATAATTTTTAAAATAAAGTTACAAAGATATTAACCTTTTTCAACCATCTATATCTATATACTATATTAATTTAGAAGTATTTTTCTTAATGTGTCACCACCTCCTTTATTTTAGGTATTCCATCCAATCATCTTTATTCCTTCTAATTTATTTATTAATTCTAAGTTGCAATAATATTTTTTTTCTAGCAATCAATGGGATTAATTTAAAACCTAATTAAAAAAATTATAGACATATTAATTCCTTTTTAGCAACCAATAAAATTAATTCAAATTCAAAATATAATATAATTTTAAAAATAAAGTTACAAAGACATTAAGTTTTTTCAACCAATGGGAATTCAAAACATAGTTTTAAATATGTATATATAGAGAGATATTAATTCATTTTTAGCAACCCATTGGTTGAAAAAGCTTAATGTATATTAATTCATTTTATGTTAACCTTTAAAAGTCAAATTTCTTATCATAATTATAATAACGTGTTTGACGAAATCCAAACTAAAAAGTTCCAGTTTAGTGGGACCGAGACAAAAACTATTGAAATATTTCGCAGTCAACACGAACTTACTTGACCTACATGACGTATGTCCCTATAGTCTAACATGTGTGCCATGATGACACAGTCAAGATAAATTCCACGAATTTCCCCTTGAGGAACTACGCGCTAAACTCGTAAAGAACAAGTATCATACCTGTGTTGCGAGCGGTGCGTCAGCCAAGGCTCACGGACAAGGGTGACCTACTTTTGACGAGGCCTCTCGAAATCAAAAAATGTGGAACGCGGATAACAGCAAGCGTTGTTCCACGGAGCTGGCGAGTGACATGACTGTTAATAGGAGGAAATTGAGTTCTTTACATACAAAAACATGAAATATAAATGCAATCTGATTCCTAGCCTATGCAAATAATTACAAGAATTCCTCCCATTGTAGTTGAAGGGTAGTCAGGATCGATCCACGAGGAGGCGTGTCAGCGGGATCCTAGTGGCGTTGGAAAGCTCACGTCTTTGGTCGACCAGAAGCCTCGATCTCGACTTTGGTGCTCGATTTTGACCTTGGTTGTCGATTCTTTCTACAATAGAAGACCTACAGAGACAAAAACAAGCAGTCGATATCGACTAGGAAGGTCGATATCGATGTTAGTCAGCGAAATCAACTGGCTCAGAAGACTGCCAGTCGACACAGTATGGTCGATATCGAGGTTGGAGAACGATATCGATCTCAGTAACTCATGCAGGGATGATCGTCGTCGACCCAAAAAACTGTCGACGAAGCAAGTCTTCGATATCAATGTCTAGGGTCGATATCGATGTCTTCTCCTGCAAAGTTGTTAGCTTTTTGTCGGCAAAGAAAGGTCGAAGACTCAAGGATGAATAAGGAACGATGAACAGAATAAAGACAGGTGTTTTGATGAATAAACTATATAAAAAGCAACTCCTAGGATTAGGGTTTACCACAACGTTAACCAATGCATGTGATAAGACAAATAAGACGGACAATTGCGCTATTTCACCCGAGGGACAAGCTTTTGCTGTACACCAACTTTTAGGATTACTCTTGCAAATAAGCCTAATTGTCTCTACCAATTTTATGTTTATAACTCAAGTTGTTAGCATGAATCCCTTTTTTTTCGATTAGGACTAAACATAGGATCGTAGAAGATGATATAGACACAACGATATCAACATCTAACACTTACCTCAGGCATGGATGGCTAACGTCGGGCTCACCCCGACCCTAGAAGCTTTGGAAGACTACTCGCTCTTCATCATGGAACTCATCATTGATTGAAAGGAAAATTGCATTAATAACTTCGAAACTTTACAACTCAACGTCGGCTCTCGCAAACGCCAAACCCTAAAGCTTCTTCCTAACTCTATTGTATGTAAACTGAAAGTGTTTTCTTGGATGATTGAATGCCAGCCCCCTAGGGCTTTATTTATAGGCTACTAATCCTTGCTATCCAAGGATTGTAACTTCTATCTAAACTATGAACTCTATCCAAACAAGTAGGATAGGTCTTTTATTTTGATAAAACTCTAAGGTAAAAAGTAAGTAAATCTCAGTTGTAGTTTATCTAATATCTATAAGATAATCCGTGCTCCTTGAAGATAGAATTGTCAATCCGCGTCTCGAAAAGCGTATCCAACCTGTGTCAAAGTATGGTCGATATCGACCAGGAAGGTTGATTTCGACCTCTCTGTTTCTGCTCGACAAGCTCAGTTTCACTCGATTTCTGGGTTCAGGTCGATATCGATGATAGGAGATCGATATCGAGTGCCTTTCTTCTGTTGTGTTGTTGACTGTCTCGACACTCAGTTCTGTGTCGATGTTCTGTAGTCGATATCGACCTTCTGGGTTGATTTCGACCTCCGTTCCACTTTCCTTGGCTTGTCCGTTTTGACTCCGATTTCGCTCGAATTCCTACATAATTAGATCAAAACTTGTGCAGACTCTATTTCTTGCACGTTAGCTCATTCTTCACAAGTTTATATTGTTTTGAACCTTTTCTTGGAAATCGAATGAAATAAGAAGTCAAAAGATTCAAATAAAAGAGGTACAAATATGTACATCAATGACCAAAGGAAGTCAAATTATTCACCACACTGTGTCGCATCTCTCTCTCTCTCTCTCCCTCTCTAATCCTTTGATTTCCAAAAGCCCCTTTCTCTATGCTCTTGCAGCACTTATATAGCGCTTGATTGTACAGACATATGCATGATGAATGTCCGAAACATTTTTACATGCGGTGAGTTCATAAGAGTCGTCGGTGTTGGGCATGTGTGACACGTGGCCATCATGATGAACTCTTCATTCGTCCGTGGACAGATTGACACATGCTTTTCTTATCCGCTGACTCTTTGATGTTTTCTTCTGGTCCTTTCTCTCGATTTTCTTCGGGAATAGCCTCTAAGTGACGTGTCAGTTTTGGCTAGTATTTCTTTAGGTTTCATCATAGCTCCTCAGGTTGGGTCGAGTCTGGGAGACTTGGCGCAAACTGAAATATCCTAAGATAAAGATCTGGCTTCATTGAGGAGGTTGGGCTGCTGACTTTTTGATGGTGAATTTGTTGAAATCAATAATAAGGAAGTAGTTCCACATGCAATTCATCAATGGTTAGATTATTGATCCTTAACTCAATTCTAGTTATTCTTAATGGATTAATCCGACTAGGGTTCACACCCACAAACCTTCGACAATGTGGCAATATCAAAACTCTCAAACAATTAGGAATAGAAAATCTCTATAATATTCCCAATCATCTAAGGGTAGATCTTTTCCAATCGTCAATATCCCACACCCCCAATTGATGCTTTCACACGATCAATTGGTTGTGTTTGCTACTTGAGTTCAATCGTATTGCAGGAAACAATCAAACTCATAAGAGAGAAAATTCCATCAAGGTAGCTAATCAAGAGGGAATACATGCAATCAATCAATAGAAGAACAAAGATATTGAATCAACCATAGATTAACATAGAAATTAAGTCTCACAAATCATCCAATCATGCGTCTGAATCAAAGATGAAACAAATAAGTTTAGTTCTTCGTACCAAAGTAGAAAACCATCCTTCTTCCTCTAGTTCTGTCTACCGAAAATTTGGTCTTCCAAACCTACTTAAATTTGGCTAAAAATAAACCCTAAAAACATAACAGAAAGTTCCCAAAACGAAATCTGGATAAACTCATGTTCGCTCAGACCGGTGGGCGCCGGTATAAAGCTGGCGGGCGCCGCTATTACAGTAATCTACATTCTTCAATACTGCTGGGGGTGGCTGGAAAGGTGGCTGGAAAGGGTAGTACTGCTGGAACTGCTGGAAAAAGAGTCAAAGCTGGTCTGGAGGTCAGAGATGGTGCGCGAATGCTCCTCCTATCTCTGGTATACTGAGGCTTGCGCTTGGCGCCACTTTATAGCATGAGAGTCCTGCCGCTGGAGAAGATCCTAATGATACTGTCTGAACTCAATGTCATGGGCCATCTGCAGCTGGTAGATCTCATCCAATCGCTGATCATACCAGCTGGAGTAGGAGGAAGAGGAGGGGTGGTAACTCATGTTAGTGTCGATGCCTCCGTCGCTGCATCAGCCGCCGCACCTTTTCCGTCGTTGTTCCTTTGTCTTTTGGTGTTGGTTGTTTATTCTTACTTGTTTCCGCCGCAATAGTTCAAAACCTTTAGTGTAATTAATTGTAAAGATCAAGAGAAATCAAGGAGTATTGCAAGATTGGGCCGTCAACAAGTTGTTATTCTTGATTCGAAGCCCACAGGCGAAGGATCGGGAATAGCAACATATCAAGTGGTATCAGTTTCGGGTTACTGCATCTCCTTTGATAATCTTGTTATTTCTACTGTTTTCATTTGATGGCTTGAGAGATTTGGGGAGATTGGGATGATGATCCCAATCCCTTGGATGAGTTCCTTGCTTTGGAATGGGTTGCACATCAATGACGCCGACGAGAGTTGCAGAGGAGAGGTTTGCAACAATAACAACAAGAGCGTCAACGCGAAGCCAAAAGACGCCAACTTTGGCTTCAACGGCAAGCGGAGATTGAAGAGGAAAGGCGTCGACAACAACATCAACGTCGCTGTCAGATTTGGCTTCTCCAACAACGAGAGGCTGAGAAAGAACGACGATAAAAGGAGAGAGCACAACTTCAAGCCGATCTTTCTGCCATGTTCGCCGAATCAAGGGCCAAGTTCATGAAGGGCTTGAAGGAGGACTTCTCAGATTACTTTCATCAAGCTTTTGCTTCGGTCTTCACCCCTGCCCCAGCGGTTATAGTTGCCTCAACCAACGACGAGGTAATTGAGCCTAAGGAGCCTCGTGTTGCAATCATTGTCCAGAATTCAGCACAGCGCGCCAAATTTGTTTCGCAGATTTCCATTGACTCCAACCTCGGAATTGAGTCAACTCAGTCCAGTTACGAAGCTGACTCGACGAAATTTCCAACGGTGGGTCACACGCTGCAAGACTCCCTCGGGAAGGTCTCCGAATCTGTTCTGCAAGTGGACTGCAGTGTTGCACCGGATGTATTGACTTTGTCCAGTGACACCGAAGAGGATATCGAGGCCGTTTCTATGGAGTTAGCTATTGTACCTCCTGGTAATGTCCTTGATATGCCCCATACTGCTCTTACTTTTTCTTCTTTTGATTTTTTGGACTCAATGGTCCCTGGTTTTGTTTTTGAGGTGGTGGCACCTCCTATGATTTTGTCGGATGTTCTTGCTTGTCCTCCGACGTCATGCTTCATTCTTGCTGCTGTCCCCCCGCTCCTCAACGACTCGATTTGAGGATGAATCGAAGCTAAGAGGGGGAAAATGATGTGGATCAAGATGAGCTTTGTGGCTCAAACAATGATCTCGATCCTGGCGACGACTCGAGGACGGGTCGAATGCAAATGGAGGAGAATGATGTCATCCTCAAGAGGAAGAAGAAGGCTCCACCATGGATTAAAGTGAAGAGGCCGAAGACTAGGCTAAAGATATTCTAATTATTATTATTATTAGTTTTTAGTTCTTTCCATATTTAGTAACTCCTATGTTAGTTGGAGCTATTTATGTAATGTCTTATTTATAGCATTACTTAGTTAGGTTAAATAAGATGGTTAAGAGAGTCTATCCTTAGGCTTTTTTAATTATCATCTTTTTATGATTTATCTATTTAGGATTTTATTTATTAGATTATGATTAGGTCAGCCAAGTCTATCCTTTTGTAAAGGATGGCTGGCCAACCCTAAAAGATTTTAGGGTTTAGGATTTCTATTTAAACGTTCTTTATCATTCAATAAAAACAGATTGGAATTAATATTGAAGAAATCTTTTTGGCTAAAAAGGTTCTTCAATTCCCCAATCCAAAAGCTTGCCTTCAAGTTATTGTTCGATCAATCATCCGATACCAAACCCTAATCCCCAAACACAACCCATAAACAACAAACACAATTACTGCAGAGAAACATCGCCAAAACCCTAGGCGCTCCAGTCGCTGAAGAGGAGGAAGCTCCGTCGGAAAATCAGCACCAGCAACAGGCGGCGGCTGCCCCTACTTGCAGCGACCGCTGCCTCTACCGCCGTCCCGTTGCCGCATGCCCGCGGCCATCCCGCTGTCTCCGTCTCTGCATCAGCTGCCGCACCTTTTCCGTCGTTGTTCCTTTGTCTTTTGGTGTTGGTTGTTTATTCTTACTTGTTTCTGCTGCAATAGTTCAAAACCTTTAGTGTAATTAATCGTAAATAACAAGAGAAATCAAGGAGTATTGCAAGATTGGGCCGTCAACAAGTTGTTATTCTTGATTCGAAGCCCACAGGCGAATGATCGGGAATAGTAACGCATCAAAATTACGATGCAATAGTACTAAATTTATATTTATTTTATTCAATTAAAGGACAAGTGATACTAGTCTCGGTCGCATAAGACATGCAGACGACCTATTACCCATAGGTAAATGTACTCATTCGAGAGATTTGCAATTTCGAAGGGGCATCTCATAGGTATAACTCAACCTTGACCTGACTTTATCATTTTTCATTGTTCAAGAAACAACTCATAATAACAATAATAATACACAATATCACACTTTAATATTACTAGTCCACAATTCCATTCTAAGTGACCACAAAAGATATATTGTACACTTTAGAGACTACAAAGTGCACAAAATAAAGTAAACAACAAGCATGGATATCCAAGACAAATAATATAACATATTTAACTTGTATGAAGAAAACAAAAAGAGCAAATCATGCTTTTTGAAAGTTTGGGCATTTAATGTAATTTTCCCAAATTACATGATCAAGTTATAATTAGTTGAGTTTTCATGCTATGTGAGATAGAACTACCTTGCATATTTATCACAAATGCATAGCATGAAGTTCACAAAACATACGAAAAGCAAATTTTACGAAAAAGACACGAAGTTTGCAAAAGAGCACAAATTGAACCATAACCACTTACCTTAACTTGACTAAATGGTTCAGTGAGGATAATATTTGGTAGGGTGCCTGAGATTTTACAGAATTTTACAAGGGTGTTAGCAGCTTTTCAGAAATTACAGAAACGGGCTCGTAACTTTAAAAAAGTACAAACCTTACCTTAGCTTTTACCGAAAGCCATCCCAAATATGTAGCCAACAATCTCAAGAGAAAACTGAATATCGACTACTTCAATATGATATATTGATTAGTATAAGATCACCTACTTAATCAAAAATTGTTAGCAAAGAACGATGCGAATCTTACCCAAATGGGACTAAAAAAATGTAAATTTCAAATCCAATATCACGTGGTATGTCATGGATCTGAAACACAAGCATTTATGTGATTTAAGATCCCATAATCGAAATGAATTGCAAAAAGACACCCGAAACCACGATTTTAGGAAAGGCAAAAAAAATTGTTCACTAGTCAACTTCGGAGCTATGGTATGAGCGTGTCGAAGTAGTTCTGAGCACAACGGGGGGAGAGTAGGAGTCGACATAAGGTGCTTTAGGGTGCACGTAGAAATCAAAATCAGGTCCGCCCAAGCATTGTGGTGGAAGTAGCACAACCAGAAAGTAGCCCAGTTAGTCACGTTTCTGCAGAAAATTATTTTAGCGTCATTTCTGTAACGGCCCAAATATAAATATTTGGGTTATGTTTCAAAGGATTGGATACCTTCGTTCGGATCTTGCAATTCGAGTACGAGTTGAGTTTTAAAACAAAGTTTTTAGTGCTCAAAGAAGGGATTTCGCACCCTAAATTCGCGATAGGACCGTTGGGTACTCCGAACCTGTCCTACTTGTCTAAGTCGCTCAAAACGTTTTATGTTCGAAAAGCATAAAGAAGAAAATCTCATAATACAAATTTCCACGGCATGGACAGGTCAAAACCAAATATGAAAAAAAATGTAAAGTAGCGAAAGTGTGTAGTCCATAGTCAGATTCTCCCTCCAATTGCGCCATAAGATACCCTCGTCATAACAGCACGAAATCAAGCAAGGGAACGGGTACCTGAAACTATACCACGAAGTCAAGGTCGAGCCACTCATGCGGGCCCTGAAGACCTCGCTGAGGACATATAATATGCCTATACCTAGATAAATGATTCTCTAATGCAGTGCGGAAATATTAAACACACAAGCATGCTAGCAGTTTATATATATGCAGAAAGCGATTAAATGGGATCCCGCATAGAATGCCAAGTGGCATGTCCCTCTCCTACTCCCGCACCCATGCTCGTTAGTGCAGGAACCGACCGCGTTTTATACTCCCGCACCCATGCTCGTTAGTGCGGGAACCGGTCGCGTTCAATATCATAACATCATCAATCGTATCAATAGTCATGCTCGTCAATTTAACGGTTTGACTCGATGAGGACAAAGTCCGATGGGACTGGACCGTCCTATGACCCTAGCAAATGACTCTAGGACTCACAATTTAACGGCCGTTCTACCATACACAAAGAGAATACGGATGCTCGATTAATTGTGCAACCTAAGCATGATACTACATGATTATGCAAGATGCAACACCTACACACTATATGACACATCAGGCATGAGGTTCTAACTTGAGTAAGCCCCGGAGGACTTACCTGGAGTAGCAGATCAGTAAAAGGATAAGCAAGCAGGTCACAGATCACCTATCAATTATTAATGAACATGTATAAGTATACTGCCCAAAATGAGATCCATTTTCCACTACATATGACCTATTCATCATTCATTAGTCATAACATCATCATCATCATCTTCATCTTCATTTATCATTTATCATTTATCTCAACTTAACTCAAACGCCTTATATCATCTTACTTCATTCTCATTCCTATAATTCATCTCAAATTTTCAACATCTCAAATCATGCTCCAAATTCATAATTACTTACGGTTCAAATCATATAACCTCACAAATCAAGTTGTTAGTCAAACAATAGACCTTAAAATCGTACCTAGTCCATTTCCAATCATAAAACACCTAACCTTTAAAACTACTTCCAAAAGCACGTTGTTAAAATAATCCCGACACACTTTATTTTTACTTAAAATAATATCCTTATTCTTAAGTTTTAAATAAATTCCAATACTTCGATAAAAAAAAAATCAAATAACATATTTTAATTTCTTTAACCATTTAAATACCATAGAGTAATCAATCAAGTAAATATCAACAACTAATCAATTAACTAGTTAAATAAATAATTAATTACTAATCAGGAATTAATCCAATAATCAATTAATAAATAAATAAATAAATGAGTAAATAGCAAAACCGGACCCATTTCTATATATATATATATATATATTGAAAACCAATCCAATAAATCTGATTTAACTTCTGAATTTTAAACCCAAAAAAAAAGAAAAGGCCCAATGCTCTACCCAGGCCAATCGAATCCCAAAACTCAGCCCAACCCGGATGCAAAACTGGCCCAAACCCGGATCCAAAACCCATTAAAACTTTGTTGATATTCTGAATCCAAATTTCCTTAGTTTTAAAGAGATTTCCAACCCAATACAAATCCCAGCCCTATCCTTTAAAATGTCCTGGGCCCAATGTCAGCCAACCCTTTCTCTCTTTACTAACCAAACAAAGCAAAATAAAATAATAAAAAAAGGAAGCGAGCCATATGAAGAAGGAAGGCAGCGGGCGGGCCCCACATCTTTCTTCAACCTCCAAACTCCCTGCCTTAATCTGGTTTCCCTCCCCAGCTCGCGGCTCGCCCTTCAGCTCTAACGTCCTCCCTCCTCTCGCATCTGCTCCCGCTCGCAACTCCCTCGCTCACCCGCTCTTGCCTGCTCTCGGACCCTCATCCCCACACTCGCTCGGACCCACAAGCTCGCCAGAGCTTGAACTCGCCGCACTCTCCCTCTCTCACCCGCCCTCGCTCTCGCTCAACAATGGCGGTCCAACACTTCCCGGAATCTAGATTGCATCGACAACGAGGACCCTAAGGGCTAGGAAAAGAAAACGAAAGGAAGAGGGCTCACCGGGGTTCGTCGGAGCTCCGCATTGCTTATCGGGCAGGCGTGCTTGGACGGGGCGGCGTCATCGCCTGCTACGGTGGGGAGAGTGCCTTCCCTGGTGGCTATCGAGCTGCTTTGAACAGAGGACAAAATGAGGAGGAGGTGTGGTGCTTGGCTGGTTTTGATGGAAGATACAGGGGAACTTGGAGGTCTTGGGTGTCTCGGCGGCAAGAAAGGAGGGAGGGGAGGTGCTCGGGGTAGAGACTCGAACAGGGGCTGCTGGGTTTGAGCTGATCCGAGAACGGGGAATAAGGGCTCGGTGGTGTTTGGTGAGAAAGGGGATGGAGTGTGCTTGTCTTTGAATGAAAGAAGGAAGAAAGCTGAGAGGGAAAGGGGATGTGAAATGAAAGATGAAGAAGGGGGGGATGGCTTTACAGATTAATCAGGGAGTAGGAGAGGGTGAGGGCAATAGTTTTCAAATAGGGGGGTAGGGGGCACTGTAGGTAGTGGGAGGGTAGCTAGATGTGAAAGATGATGGGAGAAAAGTCAAATTTAATACCCGTAAATAAATTCCGAAATCCGTCTTCCGACCTTAACCCGACGCGATTAAATTAAATTAAAATGAACATTCGATCCCGAAATAAATAACAAAACCCGAAAATATTTTCAAGCCTCGGAATAATAAAGCGGAATAAATTATTTTCAAACCCAATAACAAGTTCTTGTCAGAATTCGTCTCGAAAGAATAAAATAAAATTGCCTGCTTCAGAACAGAAATTTCCAAAATTTTTCGGAGTCTTAAAAATTAAAAAAAAATTTAAATCGGAATGAAATTTATAATTATAAAAGTAATATTTAAAAATCTTGGTCTTTACAATTTCGGACATATTTCCGATGAGCTGCTGCATTGCCCTTTCACAGTGGTCACTTGGGTGTTGAAGGAGCCATGTGGTGGTGGTCTTTGGCCCTGGTGTCACCGGAATTGTGGTCAAGGGTGATCGAAGCTAGTTGGCAGTTGTAGTTTTCGATGGGTGTTCAAGTGCTTGCAAAGGATGACGGAGATGGACTTATGGTGAACGTGATAGGGAAACTAGAAGCCTGCAACGTTGACTCTTATCTCCCTTACTCAGATCCTTCCTAATAGGGATTTTCCAATGGTAGATTTGGCTAAAAAGATTGATCCTTGTAACTTAAGGATAAGGATTGATTTTTTTTTTTAAAAAAAAAAAAACTTATGTGCCCTGCTTCCATGTTGGGCTAGTGAGAGTGGGCAGCGACTTTGATTTGAATGGGCCGCATGATCTATATATATGCATGGTATTAGGCTTCTCATCGGTTCTAAACCGGATCGAATCGGACCGAATCTAAAACCATTTTTTTAGAAATTGTAAACCGAAAATCGAACATAACACCTTATGTTTGATTTGGTTTAGGTTCGGTTTATTTAGATTTGGTTCAGGTTTCAAGCCTAAATGAACCTAATCAACAAATAATTATAAAAAATAAAATGTTTAATTTTTAAAAAATTATGTTAAAGAAAATTTCTTAACAGTACACACAATATATATCTTATAATGGTCTATAACTTTTTTTTTATGATAATTGATTCAACCTAAACTAGTGTCGTATAAAGTTTTTATTTAATTTAATAAAATCTAGGTTTGAACCAAACTGAACCTAAACTGAACCGAACCGAACCAAACCTGTAAAGACTGAATGTATTTTTTTTATTATTATATTGTTATTTTGAGTAATAAATTATTATTTTATTCAATCGGTCAAAATGTGAGAAAACATGTCCTCGAGCGTAAGTTTGATTTTAAGGACATTTCGGCATCGTTTTGAGAATTTAGATTTTAACGGATTTAATTCCGCCTTCGAGCTCCGAGTTTTGATAAAATTTATTATTCTCGATTATCTTGAAATTGAATTGAAATTTTGATTTAAATTTTGTTTTAGTCGGGATTCGATCGGGCGAGCGGGTTTCGAGTCTATTCCGCTATTTTGAATTCTTACGTTGGGGACCAATTCTATTTTATTTATTTTTTCCTTTTATTTCTCTCTATCTTTCTCTCTCTCTCCCTTCCCCTCCCTCTCGGTTACTGTTGCATAAACTGGTCCCCTCTCCCTCTTTGGTTTCTTCCTCACCCACACACCTCTCTTCTTCCTCACCCACACACCTCTCTGCAGCTTTCAGAAACCCATCCTCATTCTGCAGGCAGCCTAGGAAACCACAAATTAACACCACCCCTCTCTTCCTCCTTCTTGCTTCTTCTACCCCCTTTTTCAAACACAACCCCAAGGCTCCAATTTTTTCCTCCCTTTGGTACTCTGTTATGCCGCCCACAACCACCTTCGGAAACGCCAGCACCACCACGCTGCAAGTCGGCCGCCACCATTACCATGTCTAGACCCCGGCAGCCTTCCATCTCCATCGTCGTTGTCGTCGCCGAGGAGACAACCGAAGACCTCTCCTCTGCCCAGTGTTGAAGGTGTACATCTTCATCACCTTCCCCTGTTGTGTACCAACAGTGAGCATCCCCACTCTTCACCTCCGACAACCCAAATTGAGCCACCAGGAGAGCCCCGGAGCCACCCGGCCGCAACCTTCCATCCTCCCTCCTCTGTTTTCCGGTTTCAAGCGGTAAGGATTCCTACTCCCTTTCGCTCTAAATTTGAGTAAAGGTGGAGCTTTGACCCCTTTACATACTCCTTAGACCATCCTCACCATAAATCCACCTCCGACGAGGATCGATTCAACCACGGCGCACGATTTCGGCGAGACAACTCTCTCGGTAACCTCTCTATTTCTCTCTCCTTCCTGCGCGCTTTTCTCTCTCGGGGGTGACTGTGGTCGGATTTTAGTGCTGGTTAGGTGGGGAGAATCGGGGATGGAACGGGGTCGCCGACGGGGGGTCTGTTTCTCCTCCTCCTTCCCTCGAGTCCGATCCTCTGTTCAGAGGTTGAAGGAGGGGTTCAGGGGCCGGTTCGTGTCTTTCTTTTCTTTACTGTATTGGGTCCAGTTCAGGGTATTTCTCCGGTCCACTAAAAGATTGGATTTGGGTATCCGGGTATGGGCTCGGGTAAGGGCTGAGGAAAATGGGTTGTGGGCCGGGTTTGGTATTGGGTCTTGGGCTGGGTTTATTTTCTGAAGGGGCTGATATATATTGGGTTATATATATATCGGGGTTGTGTTTTTTTTATTATTATTTCGATAGTGTATATATATATATTATGTGTTATATATTATAAGTTTTATATTTTATTGTTGACAGATTATTATTATTATTATATTTATATTATTCTGTTTGTGAAGATATATTTCTGAAATTTTAATATATTTAAAAAGGTTTTAAAAGTAATAGTAATTGATATGGAGTTATAAATATATTTATGGATTATTTTGAGATTATATGTATAGTAAGTGTAAATTATTTGAATATTATTATAGTTTTGGGTTTTGGTTATAATTATAATATTCTGGAAATTAATCTTTATATATTGTTTATATTGTTTTAAAATAGTATTAATTGGATTATTTGATTGATGCATTTTATGAGGATTTAACTATGTGAGTTAGGAATTTTAAAGTGAATTGTTGGGTTTGATTTATAAATATGATTTATAAATATGAGGAGTAATGAGGATTTAAATATGATTTTTGGGAAATTGGTTTTAAGGCTTAAGTGTTTAATGTCGGGATTTGGATAAGCGATTTCAAAAGAATTGTTTGATTTTCTAAGTTGAGTTCTTGAGAGATTGTTTTGGAAATGATGAGATGAGATGAACTTGGAATGATATATGAATTGTGATAAGATAAGATGGAATAATCTGAAACGAGATATTAGGGGCACCTTGTGTGAAGTAGATAGACTTATGCATTTGTATGTTACTAGGTAATTGTGATATGTTGGACATTGCTTGCTATTGGTGATTCATTGCTTGGATTCTGCTTCTGCCTTGTTCTCTGCTGTTCGGCTTATTTAGGTAAGTTCTTTTATGGGCTTACTCAGATTCGAAAGAGATTACCTGCCTGTGAATATATGACATACTAGGTGTTGCATAAGCATTAAAGCATGCCATGTAGTATCATGCTAGGATTGCACCTGTGATTGAGCATTCTATTTCTTTATGCGTATGAAACAGAACGGCCGTTATCTGTGATAGTCCTAGAGTCTCTGTTAGGGTCATAGGGTAGCCCAGCCCCATCGGGTGCCCTGAGTCTATCGAGTCGATATGAGCGTGATATGATAGCCCAGCACCATCGGGCAAGATATGATATGATATGA
Source organism: Persicaria maculosa (assembly GCA_963922045.1). Taxonomy (NCBI): domain Eukaryota; kingdom Viridiplantae; phylum Streptophyta; class Magnoliopsida; order Caryophyllales; family Polygonaceae; genus Persicaria; species Persicaria maculosa. Next base: position 21,492,691 of record OY998270.1, read on the forward strand.
TATGATATGATATGATATGATATGATATGATATGATATGATATGATATGATATGATATGATATGATATGATATGATATGATATGATATGATATGATATGATATGATATGATATGATATGATATGATATGATATGATATGATATGATATGATATGATATGATATGATATGATATGATATGATATGATATGATATGATATGATATGATATGATATGATATGATGATACCGTGGGTGAGTGCACCACCACAAGGATATGCTATGCTATAGCACCGAACTGGCCAGTCTCTACACTAACGGGAAGGGGTGCAGAGGTAGGAGAGGGACATGCCACTTGGCATTCTGTGGGCGCCTAATTGTTGGCTCTTTTGGTTCCGCAAATTTTGTACCACCATATGATCTTGTTTCGGTTGAGAGAAGATCTCCAGGTGAAATATCCGTTTGAAATTTAAATCACAAGATCTTTCTTAACCTGTATAAGATCTTAACAAACAATAGTTAAATATATTCAAGCAAAGACAATGTATAAAATAGCCTTCAATCGATTAACTCAAATTCCCATAGCAAGGATCCATAAGGCCCAACTTACCAAGGCCCAAATAGATAGTAAATAAAGCCTAATAATTAAGACACATGTAAAACCCTGCATAATAAAAATATGCAAACTGTTGGATCCAAAACTAGAATCAAATATTTTTTGGCATTTCTTTCAAGACCTTACAATCAGGGTCTATCATCCTTTGTCAAAGTCATGTAGGTTAGCTTTCCAGATCTAATAATCAAGGTGGAGTCTTCAATCTCTCCCTTGATGGAAGACAAAACATAATACAACTAGATAGAATTATGGGCACAAATAAACTTCTAACATAGCATATAATCACATAAAGCTAAAATGTTTGGATCAAGTTTTCAAATAAGTCTAAAACCATAAAATCTGAAAGCTACCACCATTTCTCCCCCTTTTTGTCTTCCAACAAAAGAGAGATAACTAACATAAGAGTTTTAACAACCAACAAAAAGTTTCAAAAACCAACAGAAAACCAGAAGTTTTCAAAAGAGTAGAAAGTTTAAAACGAGAGAGAAAGGGAGGGAGGTCAAGGCCTTGAAATACACTTCTCTTCAAACCACTCCCCAAAGTTTGGGTACTGATTGTTCGACCCTTCATATTTCTTCCCAACGCCATCTGCAGCTTTCTGTTGCCACCTCTTCATTACAGCTCGTGTAGTCTTGTCCTTGACAATCTCAGCAATCTTCCTCTGCCTCTAGACATCCCTGTATTTCTTCAAAACCCCATAGTCTTTAAACTTTAGAATTGTGGGTTCCTTGTGAGTTGGACGCAAGATAGGATGCTTCTTCACCAGATTTTCATAGTTGAGGATGACGTTCTTGGTCTTCTCTTTGGTGTGATCAGCAGCTTCGTGGTCTAGGGGCATGATAGATCCAGTTTCAGTGAATGTCAAGGCGTTGCGAAGAAGCATCTGATTTAGCTTGCAATCAATAATGGAGAGTAGCTCGTGGGTGTTGTCCTGGTGGGAAACAATGTCAGTCCACATACGGCTCATCTCCTGTCTGAGATCATCTATCTCCATCCAAAGATTTGCTAGTCATGCCTCAAAGATGTCTTGATTTGCAACTGCTTTTCCTTTACTCTCCTTCTTGAGTATCCACTATCCCCTAAAGTTTTTGGTAATCCCTAGATGCTCGAGACATTCCTCATTGACAATGCCACTGTAAGTCTGTTGTTCCTCTTTGGACATGTCAACCTCAAAGAATTTGATGATTTTGGGGAGCAAGTTGGCATAGGGCAGGGCCATTGGCATGAAGCATATAACTAGTACGATTCCCGCGCGTTTTTTTAAAACTAAAATATTATATATAAAAATAATATAAAATATTAATAAATGTTAAGATAAAATCATAAAAAACTTTACAATAAATGTATCTTATAATTATCTCAGAGAATTATTTTTTAAAAATTTTATGTAAAGTATAATACATAAATATAGATATTTTAAATTATTCAGTAATAATAATACCAATTATAACATTGTTTAAATGTGATGTGTCATAATCAATAGTTAGTAAATAAATTTGAATTAAACCCAATAGTTATATTATATTGAATTCAATGTTTTGAATTAAGCTCAATAATTAGTAAAATTAAATAAAAAAAGATAATTAAAGGAAAAAGAAGAAAAAAAATGAGAATTAAAGAAAATCAAAGAAAAATGGCAAAAAAAAATATGATTGGTCAAGACTCCTAAAATGCCTCTAAGATTGACACATCATCCTAAACTCTTATAAATTAAGAGTTTATATAGATATAGATAGTTAGTAAAATTAAATAAAAAAGAGAATTAAAGGAAAAAGAAGAAAAAAAAATGAGAATTAAAGAAAATCAAAGAAAAATGGCAAAAAAAAATATGATTGGTCAAGACTCCTAAAATGCCTCTAAGATTGACACATCATCCTAAACTCTTCTAAATTAAGAGTTTATATAGATATAGATACTAGTGTAGGTCCCGTCCCGTGTACGGAGAATACATTAATAAAATTAATATAGATATAAATAAAATTAGTTCGACAAATTATAAAAAATCTAAATATTTTTTATTTATATTCTCTCAAAATATATATAGAATTCACATTTACTCCGTATAAGGTAAATTTTATTCTCTAATATACAATTAATTGAATCTCATGTAAATACAAATATTTCATAGTCATACTATCTATATTATTTTTCTAATCTACATATTATATTAGTTTATTAAAATATTTATCCACGGATGGATTGTGGCCACATAATATTTTAATAAATTATTTTGGACTCAAAAAATAATATAGATATAGATAAAATAATTATTATTAAATAATTAATTTTGATATCAATAATTTTTTTTCGCCAAAAAATAATATAGATATAAAATTGTGGCTTATATAATTTTCTATAAACTATGATAACATATTATTTTATTAATTATTTTTCCTAGAATCAACCAAAATGCGACACATAAGATTTTTCCCCATAGAATCAACCACAACGCGCCACGTAGGACGCTATGCATCGGTTTTAGTATATGTATATAGATAGATAGTTAGTAAATAAATTTTAATTAAACCCAATAGTTATATTATATTGAATTCAATGTTTTGAATTAAGCCCAATAGTTAGTAAAATTAAATAAAAAAGAGAATTAAAGGAAAAAGAAAAAAAAAATGAGAATTAAAGAAAATCAAAGAAAAATGGCAAAAACAAATATGATTGGTCAAGACTCCTAAAATGCCTCTAAGATTGACACATCATCCTAAACTCTTCTAAATTAAGAGTTTATATAGATTAAAGGAAAAAGAAGAAAAAAAAATGAGAATTAAAGAAAATCAAAGTAAAATGGCAAAAAAAAAATTTGATTGGTCAAGACTCCTAAAATGCCTCTAAGATTGACACATCATCCTAAACTCTTCTAAATTAAGAGTTTATATAGATAGTTAGTAAAATTAAATAAAAAAGAGAATTAAAGGAAAAAGAAGAAAAAAAATGAGAATTAAAGAAAATCAAAGAAAAATGGCAAAAAAAAAAATATGATTGGTCAAGACTCCTAAAATGCCTCTAATATTGACACATCATCCTAAACTCTTCTAAATTAAGAGTTTATATAGATAGTTAGTAAAATTGAATAAAAAAGAGAATTAAAGGAAAAAGAAGAAAAAAAATGAGAATTAAAGAAAATCAAAGAAAAATGGCAAAAAAAAAAATATGATTGGTCAAGACTCCTAAAATACCTCTAAGATTGACACATCATCCTAAACTCTTCTAAATTAAGAGTTTATATAGATAGTTAGTAAAATTAAATAAAAAAGAGAATTAAAGGAAAAAGAAGAAAAAAATGAGAATTAAAGAAAATCAAAGAAAAATGGCAAAAAAAATATGATTGGTCAAGACTCCTAAAATGCCTCTAAGATTGACACATCATCCTAAACTCTTCTAAATTAAGAGTTTATATAGATATATAGATATAGATAGTTAGTAAAATTAAATAAAAAAGAGAATTAAAGGAAAAAGAAGAAAAAAAATGAGAATTAAAGAAAATCAAAGAAAAATGGCAAAAAAAAAATATGATTGGTCAAGACTCCTAAAATGCCTCTAATATTGACACATCATCCTAAACTCTTCTAAATTAAGAGTTTATATAGATAGTTAGTAAAATTGAATAAAAAAGAGAATTAAAGGAAAAAGAAGAAAAAAAAATGAGAATTCAAGAAAATCAAAGAAAAATGGCAAAAAAAAAATATGATTGGTCAAGACTCCTAAAATGCCTCTAAGATTGACACATCATCCTAAACTCTTCTAAATTAAGAGTTTATATAGATAGTTAGTAAAATTAAATAAAAAAGAGAATTAAAGGAAAAAGAAGAAAAAAAATGAGAATTAAAGAAAATCAAAGAAAAATGGCAAAAAAAAATATGATTGGTCAAGACTCCTAAAATGCCTCTAAGATTGACACATCATCCTAAACTCTTCTAAATTAAGAGTTTATATAGATAGTTAGTAAAATTAAATAAAAAAGAGAATTAAAGGAAAAAGAAGAAAAAAAATGAGAATTAAAGAAAATCAAAGAAAAATGGCAAAAAAAAATATGATTGGTCAAGACTCCTATAATGCCTCTAAGATTGATAAATCATCCTAAACTCTTCTAAATTAAGAGTTTATATAGATAGTTAGCAAAATTAAATAAAAAAGAGAATTAAAGGAAAAAGAAGAAAAAAAAATGAGAATTAAAGAAAATCAAAGAAAAATGGCAAAAAAAAAAAATGATTGGTCAAGACTCCTAAAATGCCTCTAAGATTGACACATCATCCTAAACTCTTCTAAATTAAGAGTTTATATAGATATAGATAGTTAGTAAAATTAAATAAAAAAGAGAATTAAAGGAAAAAGAAGAAAAAAAATGAGAATTAAAGAAAATCAAAGAAAAATGGCAAAAAAAAAAAAATGATTGGTCAAGACTCCTAAAATGCCTCTAAGATTGACACATCATCCTAAACTCTTCTAAATTAAGAGTTTATATAGATATAGATTAAAGGAAAAAGAAGAAAAAAAATGAGAATTAAAGAAAATCAAAGAAAAATGGCAAAAAAAAATATGATTGGTCAAGACTCCTAAAATGCCTCTAAGATTGACACATCATCCTAAACTCTTCTAAATTAAGAGTTTATATAGATATAGATATAGATAGTTAGTAAAATTAAATAAAAAAGAGAATTAAAGAAAAAAGAAGAAAAAAATGAGAATTAAAGAAAATCAAAGAAAAATGGCAAAAAAAAATATGATTGGTCAAGACTCCTAAAATGCCTCTAAGATTGACACATCATCCTAAACTCTTCTAAATTAAGAGGTTACTAGAACAGTACCCGCGCCATGGCGCGATTTTGTAAAAAATATAAAAAAAATTAATATTATAAACTATTAATAAAAGTTAGGATAAAAATCATAAAAATAATTACCATAAAAGTATCACGGAAATAATTTTATATATATTTTAAAAAAAACTCATTTAAATTAGCATCTATAAAAATTTATAGAAATTTTAAATCACTCTTATTGGTTAGAAAAATAATAAAAACATTGTAACTTTTAAAAAAAATATATGTCATTGTAAATTTGGTATTAAGAATATATATGGATAGTTAGTAAATGTGTTAAAAATAAAAGAAAAAAATTAATTTAAAGAGATAAATGAAAGAAGAAGAAATAATTAAAGGAAAAATATTTGATTGGTTTAAATAGCTAATTAAAAACACGGCAAGGATAACATAGGCTAAAACTCTTATGTTTTAAGAATAAATATATAGATATAGGTATAGATATAAAGATTTATATATAGATTAATAGTAGGCATTAGATTGCATTCAAAAAAAATATTAGATATTTTAATTACTATAATATATATCATGTAATTAATATATAATGAAATAATACTATATAGTTCATATAGTTAATATTACCTTTACTAAAAAAAAGTTTTGAATTAATCCCATTGATTAAAAATATATTATGAGATGATATTATGTTAATAATGTGTAAATAATATTAGATAGTTTAATTACCATAATTAAATGATATTGTGTAAATAATACCTTACAAAAATAACTTTGCGTGAGGGGACGACACGAGGCATAGGTGCTTTGGTTTTAATTAATATATATAGATTGGTTAAAAATATATTATGAGATGATATTATGTTAATAATGTGTAAATAATATTAGATAGTTTAATTACCATAATTAAATGATATTGTGTAAATAATACCTTACAAAAATAACTTTGCGTGAGGGGACGACACGTGGCATAGATGCTTTGGTTTTAATTAATATATAGATGGTTAAAAATATATTATGAGATGATATTATGTTAATAATTTGTAAATAATATTAGATAGTTTAATTACCATAATTAAATGATATTGTGTAAATAATACCTTACAAAAAAACTTTGCGTGAGGAGACGACACGTGGCATAGGTGCTTTGGTTTTAATTAATATATAGATGGTTAAAAATATATTATGAGATGATTTTATGTTAATAATGTGTAAATAATATTAGATATTTTAATTACCATAATTAAATGATATTGTGTAAATAATACCTTACAAAAATAACTTTGCGTGAGGGGACGACACGTGGTATAGGGGCTTTGGTTTTAATTAATATATAGATATAGATATATAGATAGTTAGTAAAATTAAATAAAAAAGAGAATTAAAGGAAAAAGAAGAAAAAAAAAAGAGAATTAAAGAAAATCAAAGAAAAATGGCAAAAAAAAAATATGATTGGTCAAGACTCCTAAAATGCCTCTAAGATTGACACATCATCCTAAACTCTTCTAAATTAAGAGTTTATATAGATATAGATATATAGATAATTGAATCTAAACCGGACATGAATAGGGATAAAGTCAATTAAGAAAAGCCGGAAGAATTTAAATTTTTTTTGAAACCAAATCTTATCAAAAAATAAATTGGATAAAATCAAATAGATATGGATATTTTTTTAAACCGATTTTCGAAATTCAGAAACATATATTTTCAAAACCGATTCTCGAAATTCGAATATTCAATCGTTATCTAAGGACATAATAACTAAATATTTTTATCGAATAGATTAATATTATTCGGTTCATTTAGCTCAAGGCCATTGAATTTCAAGACCTTGAGATTTCTCTCGAATTGTACTTCACGAGAGAGTAATTACTCCCCCTACAAAAGTGCTTCCTTGTTGAGCATACCAAGTTCTAATCTAATGAAATTAATATGCTCTTTATGTAAATGTTTAGTAAATATATCGGCCAATTGTAATTCAGTGGATATAAAGGATATAGACACGTTACCTTTTTCAACATGATCACGGATAAAATGATGTCTTACATCGATATGTTTGGCCTTTGAATGTTGAACAGGATTCTTCGCAATTGATATGGCACTAGTGTTGCCACATTTGATAGGTATGTTTTTTAGATCAATGTCAAGGTCTCGAAGCTATTACTTGTGAGAAACACGCTCCATCAGCTATATACTTGGCCTCAGTAGTTGAAAGTGCGACTGAATGTTGTTTCTTTGAATGCCAGCGTATCAAAGAAGCACCTATAAATTGACAACATCCCGAAGTACTTTTCCTATCAACTTTGTATCATGCAAAATCAGCATCTGAATAACCCGTGAGATTAAAATTCTTTAGCCTAGGATACCAAAGACCTAAGTCTTTAGTTCCATTAAGGTACCGAAAAATTCTCTTAAGCGCAATTAGATGTGACTCCTTAGGATCTGCTTGAAACCTTGCACATATACACACGCTAAACATGATGTCAAGTCTACTAGTATTTAACTAAAGTAATGAGCCAATCATCCCTCTATATTGTTTTTTATTAACACTTTTACCATTCGTGTCCTAGTCTAAGGATAATGTTGAGCTCATAGGAGTCTTTGCAGTCTTGGATTGATCTAGGATGTATTTCTTGAGTAAGTCCTTGGTATATTTCCTTTGATTCATAAATATTCCCTTCTTGGATTGACAAACTTAATTGCAATCCTAGAAAGAAATTTTGCTCTCCCATTATGCTCATTTCAAATCCCTGCACATTATGTCAGAAAATTCCTTACAAAGAAAGTCGTTAGTAGCACCAAATAGAATGTCATCAACATAAATTTGTACAATAAGAATATCTATACCTTGGGTTTTAACAAACAAAGTCTTGTCGATCAAACCCCTTTGAAATCCATTTCCAAAAAGATATTTTGACAATCTCTCATACAAAGCCCTTAGAGCTTGTTTTAAACCATAGAGAGCCTTATCAAGTTTAAAAACATGGTTGGGAAATTCATCATTTTCAAAACTGGGGGGTTGAGCCACAAAGACTTCTTCCTCCAAAAAACCATTTAAAAAAAACACACTTAACATCCATTTGAAAAAGTTTGATGCCCATAAAAGATGCGAATGGCTTCAAGTCTGGCTACGGGAGCAAAAGTCTCCTCGTACTCAATACCTTCCTCTTGGTTGTAGCCTTGAGCCACAAGTCTTGCTTTGTTTTGTATGATCTTACCATCCTCATCCAACTTAGTCCGGAAGACCCATCTTGTTCCGATCATGGATTGATGCTTGGGTCTAGGGGTGAGAGTACAAACCTTGTTCCTCTCAAACTCATTCAACTCACTTTGCATGGCTAAAATCCACTCTAGCTCTTGAAGTGCTTCATTTACCTTTTTAGGTTCTATAAGAGAAACAAACGCATAAAAGGCACACAAGTTTCTTAAGCTTGAACGAGTTTGAATACCAGATTTGGGATCCAAGATTATGTTCTCCATAGGATGAGATAAAGCTTGCTTGAACTTTCTTCTTCTAGCTTCCTAATGTGCTGATGATTCTTCAAGACCTTGAGGCTCATTGTCATGAGTTGGTTCTGATTCGTTGTTGTTCAGGTCAAGGCCTTGAAACCGTTGTTCGAGGTCTTGTACTTGTTGTGCAAGATCTTGAGATTGCTCAGATGTGTCTTGATTTTATTCCTGCATGTTCTGAGTCTTGTTGCTTGTTGGCACCTCTTCTTCTTCATCTAATGATGGATCTCCATGATTATTTAGATTAAAATATGAAAAACTATCACTCAAAGTACCATTATTTCTTTCATCAAATATAACATGGATACTTTCCTCTACAAGTTTAGTGCGCTTGTTATAAACTCTATAAGCTTTGTTATTTAAAGAATAACCGAGAAATATACCTTCATCACTACGAGCATCAAATTTACCAAGGTTATCTTTGCCATTGTTATGAACAAAGCAAGTACATCCAAAAGGTTTAAAATATGAAATATTTGGCTTTCTTCCTTTGAAAAGCTCGTAAGGAGTCTTCTTCAAAATTGGATGAATCAAACAACGATTTAAAATATAGTTGGTTGTATTCACTACCTCAGCCCAATAAGATTTTGGTAAACCATTTTCCAAAAGCATAGCTCTAGACATATCCTCTAGGGTGCGGTTCTTTCGTTCCACAACCCCATTTTGTTGAGGAGTTCTAAGAGCGGAAAAGTTATGTGAAATATCATATTTTGCACAAAACAAATCAAATTTTAATTGATTAAATTCCCTACAATGTTCGCTTCTAATAGAAATGATTGGTACGTTTTTCAAAGTTTGTAACTCCTTAGATAATATTGAAAATTCGAACAAAACCTCAGATTTTTCTCTTAGAAATGAAATCCAAGTAAACCGTGAAAAATAATCAACAGTAACCAGGATGTACTGTTTACCTTTAGGAGATTCGTCTTGCATAGGACCACACAAATCCATATGAGGAAGTTCAAGGGAACGAGAAGAACTTACAACCTTTTTGGGCTTGAAGGAGTGGCGAGTTTATTTACCTCTAGTGCATGCATTGCACAACTCATTACCCTTAAAGTTGAGATCAGGCAGTCCTCTTACTAGATCTCTTGACTGGAGCTTGCTCAAGGTATGCATGCTTACATGACCTAGTCTTCTATGCCAAAGCCTTGGGTCGTCATTCAAGGCCTTGAGACATCTTATATTAGTTCCTACAACTTGGTTAGCATTAACAACTTATGTATTATTATATCTATGAGCAATAAATACTAAATCTCTAGTCTCTCCATCTTGAACTTCACACTTGTGCTTATCAAAGCCGACCTTGTTCCCCTTATCACATAATTGAGAAACACTTAGAAGGTTATACTTTAAGCCATCAATGAGATATACATATTTAATATAATTATTAGAATCATTAACAACGTTACCTATACCAATGATGTTGCACTTCCCTTTATCACCAAGTGTTATGGTTCCAATGGATTACTTCTTTAGATCATGAAAGAGAGACTTATTTCCACTCATATGTCGAGAGTATCCACTATCCATTATGGCTCTTACGCTTGGTGATATCCTGCAAAACAATCATCAACCTTTTCGGCTAGACCAATATACAAATTTAGATTCATAATGAGGATAGACCATATTAGGTAGTCTAGTCCCTTTAGGAACCCAAACTTGTTTAATATGTTCATTTAAGCATACAGAAAAGGCATTTCTAATGAAATGAGGATCCCTTCGCCTATAAGGGCGGGTTTTCTTAACATGACCTTTTTTAACAACAAAAGAAACACGTAGGTGAACGCCAACTTCCTTCAGCTTTGACAAAAGTGGTAGTGGGTTTCTTTGGAAAATTCTTGTTATAGCCAATACCACTTCTGTTAAGAGATATTTGTTGTTCACCTAACATCTTGTCAAGATTAGCCTTGGATCGAGTGAATTGAACAAGTGTTGTCTGTTAGTTTTTACACTTTTCAGTCAACCTAACCTTTTCTTTCTCCAAATTGTTATTGCAATGCTCCAAAGAACAAAGGTTTTGCTTAAGATCGGAGTTTTCTGATGTCAAGGCCTTGACTTTAATGTCAAGAGCTGATTGAGAAGCTTTAAGATTGCTCATTTCCAGCGACATTTCACCTATGCTTTTCTCCTGATCTTTTAGCTTCTTCTTTAAGATGTTGATTTCTGTGTTGTATCTTTCCTTATTAGAAATCGTATTTTTTAAAAAAATTCGGACAATACAGCTAGAGGACTAGAAACCAAATTTCTTACCATTACCTTAAGGTATTGATTCTAACTTTTCTTATGTTCAGCCATCCAACACAAATTGGCTTGATCTCCTTCGGTGTCTGAGTCACTTGAAGAATCTGAGTCACTCCAGGAGGCCACCATAGCTTTCTTTCTTTGAAAGTTCCTTTTGTACCTGTTTCTCTTCTTTAGTGGACACTCCTTCACTTGGTGATCTGGTTCACCGCATTCAAAACAAGTTAGCACTTTAGGCCTCTTAGAAGGGTTAGAGGACTTACCTTTATATTTAGATGATCCAACATAATCTCGATTAGAGAATTGCTTTCTCATCTTCAAAATTCGTGCGAGTCCTCTTGTGATGAGAGCAAATGGATCTTCCTCATCATCACTTTCATCATCAACGGATTGTATCTCTTCCTTCTTTGCTTTGAGTGCAAGGTTTTTTACTATGGAAGGAACTTCTCCGTCTTCTTCGTCCAATGGCAGTGAAGTAAGGTCTTGAGCTTCCTCAATCACAGTTACCATGGGTCCCCACTTGGCTTTACGTAGGCTCCTTAGAACTTTCCGTACCTTCTCTTCATTTGTGAAGGTTTTCCCCAATGAGTCTAGGTTGTTGACGATCTGAGTGAATCTCATAAACATGTCCTTCACAATTTCGTCGGAGTTCATCTTGAAGAGCTCATATTGATATAGAAAAATGCTAATCTTGCTCTCTTTGACTTGTTTGGTTCCTTCATACATAACCCCCAGTTTGTCCCAGATTTCCTTGGCACTCGTGCACAAAGAAACACGATTAAACTCGTTAGCATCAAATTCACAATATAATAAGTTCATAGCTTTATAATTTTTTGCCACGTTCTCCAGGTTTGTCTCAGTGTATTCACTCTCTTCTTTAGGCACATCTTGTCCTGCTGCACCAAGCTTTTTGGGAACGTGCGACCCTTTCTTGATGAGATCTCATAGCTCTAGATCTTGGTCAATGATAAACATCTGCATCAAAGATTTCCAGTGTACGAAGTTGTTGCCACAAAAGAGGGGAGGTTGATTAGTTGATCGCCCTTGGGCAAATCCTCTATCACCTATGTTAGACATGATTAAAACTCACAAGATGGTTAAATCAAATGACAATGAGTCAAGATCTAATACCAATTGAAGAGTCTAATAGGTGATATAAATACTCTAGAAGGGGGGATGAATAGAGTATAGGCAATTTTCGCAAAACACAGAAATATCAAGGCTATGTCAAGGTCTTGATATGCAATCAGACACTTGCCAGTCATTTGAACAAGTAAAGCGAGTAAACGAAAATAAATGCGGAAATAAACAAAAGAAAAGTGAATTGTTAACGAGGTTCGACTCGAACTTGGCCTACGTCTCTGCCTAGGGTTATCCAACCCTTAGGATTCAAAATCACTCTTATTTCACTTTCCTTATGAGCCCTAGAACAACCTATAAGAACTTTTCTTCTTATATACAAAGTCTCACCGCTTCTATCTAGCAACCCAAACTCACAGGTGAAATAAAAGTCCTAACCACACACCACTATGTGTATACGTTTGAGTATTGAAATACTCTTAGTATAAAACAAATGAATTATACTATAAAACCCTTGTGTTTCCCTCAACTCTCAAAAGATAAACTTAAAAAAAAAACAATAAGAAAATGCGAGAGAAACTGTGAACGATCGAATGTAGTGGGAGACTCGAGTGCTTGACTTTTTCACTTCAGTGTTGTGTGTTCTTCCTTCTGCATTCTTTTATTGGCTTCAATCCCTTTGCTTGAAGAACGTTTGAATTTGAATTGTTGGCTCTTTCAGTTCCGCAAATTATGTATCACTAAATGATCTTGTTTCGATTGAGAGAAGATCGCCAGGTGAAATCTCCGTTTGAAATTTAAAACACAAGATCTTTGTAAACCTGTATAAGATCTTAACAAACAATAGCTAAATATATTCAAGCAAAGACAATGTATAAAATAGCCTTCAATCGATTAACTCGATTAACTCAAATTCTTGTAGCAAGGATCCATAAGGCCCAACTTACCAAGACCTAAACAGATAATAAATCGAGCCTAATAATTAAAACACATGTAAAACCCTTCATAATAAAAATATGCAAATTGTCGGACCCAAAACTGGAATCAACTATTTTTTGGCATTTCTTTCAAAATCTTACAATCAAGGTCTTGTTTTGTCTTTCATCATCATTTGTCAAAGTCCTGCAAGTTAGCTTTCCAGGTCTTATAATCAAGCTGGAGTCTTCCATTTCCACCTCTAGAGACTTTAGTCAAATACTCGCTTACCTTGGGCAAATCCTTCCGAGTAAAGAAAAGGTCAATATGGCCTTCAATTGGTGGACTACGTGGAACACCCGAAACAAATTTATCTTCAGGAAAGAAAAGTTACCATCCTTGGATGGTTTCAACAAAATTGTCCATTCTCATAAAATTGATTGGGAAAAGGCCGGTTCCTTTAACTAGGATGATCGATCAAATTGCATGATATCTGGCAATACCCAACAACGGAAACCTAGGTCTACAACCTATAGGTTGTCCGGGTGAATAAAGCCCTCTCGTAGAACTTTTAAAATTAATTTTGATGGGTCCTCTCTGTCTAAACGAGAGAGTTCTATTCGCTTTATTATTCGTGACTGGAATAGTAAGAAAATTCATCTTGGATGCAGAAGGATTGGTAAACAGACCCCCCTCATGGCAGAAGTTTTAGCTCTAAGAGAAGGCATTTTAAAGATTATCGAATTACAAATCAACACTCTCATTATTGAAGGGAATTCTCTTGCTATTATTAACTACCTAAAGCGTGGTGAAAAATATTCGTGGGATGTCGAACTTCTGTTGACGGATATTAACTCTCTGCTTTAAAAAGTTCTTACACTCTCTTTTTCTCAGATTTACCATAGCGGTAATTACGTGGTCGACAATGTCGCACACCTTGACCACCACTTCAGTACGAGCACCCTAATTTTTGACCCATGTCTCAAAGACCTCATCCGAAAGAATGCTGACGGTTAGCGTTCCCTTTGAAATGCATCCGAATTCTTACCAAAAAAACGTGATTGTAGAATATGTAGGTATTAATTGGAGCGCTCAAAAACAAAATGTAAGAACAAGACGGGCAAAGAGAGTCAAAGGATCAAAGAATGTGGAAGAGATAACTAGGAGATATCCAACGACTCACGGAGCCAGAAAGTTTTGAGCTGGGGTCACCATAATAGTAGACAATAAGATCGAGAAAAAAGTCGTAAAACATACAACATGTTCGATAGTACAACTAGTATCAAACGATAATACAAACTAGTGTGAAACGATATTATAAACTACTACAAAGATATAAAACAAAAATAAGGATATAAAACGAAAATAAGGATATAAAACGCAATAAATAAACATTGTATTCTTAACATGTAATAATGTATGACTAGATATAAAAAAATTTTAACTTGCGTAACTTCTTACTAAATTCTCAAAATAAGAAATATAACATATGGCTTCGAAACTCTCGAGATGAATTATAATATGTGAATGTCAATTTAAGTAAAATATAAAGTATTATAGTATATTGAAATAAAGTTAAAGTAATTAACACACCTATAATTTTCAAACATTCATAATTTTTTACTCAAATATCGGATTAAGGCGTATTATATATCAAAACGAACCTATCGATAAGGAAAATACACCTAGATAATTTATCGGATGAGTGGAGAGTCACGTGAGATCTCTTGTTCTTATTAGAAGATCGTGATTGGATCCGCATATGTTTGGTAAAAAGAAGAATCTTCTACTTTGAGAATAAGAAAAATGGGTACAACCCCCCCCCCCCCCACCCCCCAAAAAAAATGAGGGCATAGACAAGCATCCAGTGATGGTTTCCACCAACGTTTTTGAAACTCAATATCTCCATTTGTTTTGGATTTGATTGGGAGACAACTTACGAAACCTCATATAGCATAGGCAAGTGTAGTTGGGCTTGGTGATAGCCTTTTGGGTTGGGCCGGAGATCGCCCAATTGGTTTCAACTTTCAACCTTAAAACGAGGTCACGTACAAACATACAATATACCTACTAGTACAATTATTTTTTTACAAATAAAATCATACGGAGTAATAATATAACAAATTACTACAAAATATATTTGATTTGAAAAATTTTATTAGAAAATGTATAATATACTAAGGAATAAATTATATACTAATTTAATGTTTTAAATTGAACTCATTGATTAGAAAATTTAAAAAAAAAACTATTTTAATTTGATTCGTTGAAAATCCTATAATTATGGTGATGATGACACCTCATAAAAAATGCTTCTTTTTTAGTAGTTACTAGTACGTGTAATACCCGCACCTTAAAGACGCGGGATTTATTTAAAATATTATTCGATTATATATGTGATTCGAACGTCATTATACATATCTATATACTTATTTACAAAAGAAAAAAAATGCATAACATAATTGTTTTGAATTTATAAATTAGTTGGAAAGAGATACAATATAATTAATAAAAAATAACGACAATGATTTAAAAAGATAAAGTGGTAACAAACTCAAACATACCACATAAGAGCATCCACAATGGTCGGGATCCCCCCCTCCCGATTTCACTTTTTCATTCGATATGGGGAACCATACCATTATGGACAACCTTCCCAAATTTGAGGTGCCCCTATATATTAGGCACCTTCCCAAATCCGAAACCAATAAAACGATGACACTTGTACAACTTAATAAATTATTATTTTTATGTTCCTTAATATATTTCAATTAAAGACTCAAAAATATTAAAAATATAATTAAAATCTTTAAAATATTAAAATTAATTATCAAATATAATTATATAATTACATTTATAATTTTTTTAATTGTTTAATTTATTTAAAGTTTAGTTAAAATATTTTAAATTATTAAAATCAATGATAAAAAAATAAGCATATTAAATATTTTAAATTAATAATGTTATGAATTGTCAAATTTATTAACAATTTAATTAAAATATTTTAAATTATTAAAAGTAATAAATATTCGATTTAGTATAGGAAATACGTAATTTTAATTTTTAAAAATAAAGCAGTCAAGATTCAACTCAAATTCAATGTATGTAGACGATTAAGGAGACGATTGCGATCAAAATAAATAAGGAAACATATATTAAAGATTTTCGACAATACAATCAACCAATAAGAAAAGAGAAATGGATTAAAATAATCAAGTTTAATTATGGGCGTGACACATCAGGAAAATACTAACAGAATTAGTAATATTAATAGATAGATTATAGATAGATAATGTCACATATTAAGAGATGGACATATATTTTTGTTAATTAACAAAAATATAAATAAAAAATATTTCATAGTCATACTTACCAAAAATATTACTGTAATAGATAAATATGTAGTATTTGATAGGTGCTATTTTGTTTATATCTAGATCATTTTTTGGTGGAGAGAATTATTTATATCAAAATTAATTATTTAATCATTGTTATTTTATTTATATCTATATTATTTTTGAGGCGAAAATAAATTATTAAAATATTATGTAGCCATAATATGTAGCCACAGTCCATCCGTCAATAGATATTTTAGTAAACTAACGTAAAAAATATGTATTACATATTTAGTAAAAAAAATATTAAAATATTTTGAAAAACAATTATTTGCTATGAGATTTAATTAACGATAGATTAAAAAAATATTTATATATAATATGTTAAACTAATTTTATTTATATCTATATTATTTTTTGGTGGGAAAATTATTTATATTTAGTATTATTTATTTATTAGAATCTATCTAAATTATTTATAATATTGAATTAATATATTCTCAAACTCTCAGTGCACGGGATGATACATATTAGACCTGTCAATCGGGTCATTCGGGTCGGGTCCGGGTTGGGTCATTTCGGGTAAAATGGGTTCCGGGTAAAACGGGTCCCGGGTAGATCCGGGTTGATTTGAACTCGGGTTTGACCCGGTTTCGGGTCAAATCGGGTCGATTTTGGGTTTGTCGAATTTTTCTTTTTTAAATTAAAAAATCATGATTTGGTAATTTTGCGATAATTTTAAAATGCTAAAATTAAAGACGTGGTTCATAAGTTTTAGTGCTTGTAATTATATACTATATCTGATAAAAAAATATTTAATTTTTATTATTTCTTGTAATTTTTAATAAAATTTAAAAATATATAAAATATCAAATTTTTAAATAATTTTTTTAAAATAATTTCATGCAATTAGTAATAAGCATAGAATTATTTTAATATTTTTTAGAGTTTTTTGTTCTTAATAAATGTGATGAAAAATTAAAAATCAAATACTATGGATTGGAGGGAGTATTACACAATAAAAATAAATATAAAAGTTGATTTGAAAATGAAACATCAAGTGATTGTAATTATAAAATATAAATAAATTGGAATCTCCATAAAAAAAATTGATCATATATAATTATAAATCAATCGGGTTAATCGGATCACCGAGTCATCGGGTCAATCGCATCAATCGGGTCAAAATTACCGGGTCAATCGGGTCACCGGGTCGAAACCCAGATGACCCAGAAAATTACCAGGTTTTTGGGTTCGGGTCGGAAAAAAAATTCGGGTCAAAATTTTCGTGTCCTGACCCAAATTTTACCGGACGTTCAGGTCGGATTTTCGGGTCGGGTTATGTTTTGACATGTCTAATACATATCCATGTTATATTCAAGATTCTTGAACCCGTTTTTATTTGTAGGTCGAGCTCAAATTCAAAACCTGGTTAAGGAAGTAAAGTCATTTTCATTCTCTTATTATTGTTGGCATGTCCGTACGGAGGATGCATGTAGATGTGCCAACATCAAATCGATTATCATTCAACAACTTGGCCATTAAAGAAAAACAACTTGGGCATTAAAAAAAAACCGCCCATTTTTATTCAACAACTTATCCACGATATGATTTTGTATGTACAATATGATATCAATATCATTACTAAAAATAATGGTTAGCATTTGCCCTCAATAAATAAACGACCTTATCTTTTTGATCTACACTACACCCTAACCAAATTGTGAAAGATTCCATATATTTCAATCAATGTACAACTCACCACCCATTCAACTATTTTCGTTACTTTATCATTAAATATATTATATTTTAATATTTTTAAACTCAAATTTGATTGTAAATATATTCAAATTTTGAATTTAAGGGCCCAATTATATTTTAGGGATCATTGTATTTAATTTTAAAAATAATAATCAATAAAGCCTAGAATTATTATCTTAATTTATATTTGAAAATGTTTATAAATTTTTAAAACATTATGTACATTACTCTTATTTAAAATATAAATAAATAAGAGTAATTTTCATAATATTTTAAAATTTTATAAACATTTTCAACCATAAATTAAGATAATAATTCTTGGCTATATTTATTATTATTTTTTTAAAATAAATAAAATAATCTCTAAAATACGATCGAACCCTTAAATTCAAAATATGAATATATTTACAATCAAATTTGAGTTTAAAAATATTAAAATATAATATATTTAATGATAAATTAAAGAAAATAGTTGAATGGGTGGTGAGTTGTAAATAAATGTCATTTAAAGGGTGGTTTTCTGTAATTTTAAATTTAAGGGGTGATTAAGTGAGAACACCCATATTTAAAGGGTGGTTTTATGTAATTTTGCTTTTTTAAAATATGATTTCCTAATCTATACCTTTGAAAAATACATTTAAAAATCAGTCAATAAAACCTACATATTCAAATATACAAGTATACACAATGACTGATGCTGAAATTTGCGAAGAGAATCCATCTTTACACATTAAAATTCAAATGATGTCAATATGAACCAAAATAATGTCGTTTTGGTCTAAAAACAACATGTTAAATGTTAGTTTAAAAAGAAAAAAAATACAATAACAAAGGACTTTGGGGCAACGTCATAGTTTTGGTCCATTAAAAATATAACAAATCTGGTAATTAAAGGGCATTTAAACAAATTAAGATACAAATAACAATCTCTTTTAATGAATATGTATATATTGGTTAATTGATTTGAATATTTTATTCGTGAATAGATATATTCGGTCTTTAATTCATATATAATCTATACTATATATATAAATTTGAGTGAAAGCTCATTAATTGCACCTATTAAATAATTAAAAAATAATCTAATATTATTAAATATTAGCATAAAAAATCAAAAGGTTGTTCTAGCCTAATGGTTAAGGAATAATCTAATATTAATAAATATTAATAAATATAGTATAGATTTGAGTGAAAGCCCATTAATTGCACCTATTAAATGATTAAAAAATAATCTAATATTATTAAATATTAGCATAAAAAATCAAAAGGTTGTTCTAGCATAATGTTTAAGGAATAATTTATATGCATGAGGTCAAGGGTTCAACTCCCTTTAACTACACTATTTTTGTATTTTTTTTAATTATATTAGTTTAATGCCTTGAATTTATTAGATAAAAAATATTTAATATTTTTTCGTTATAAAAATTCTAATGGTTTCTTAGACAATAGAATTATAATATTTTTTTGATGTAGCACCATAACTACTAATACATTTTTATCTAAAAAAGTGTTTTTTAAAATTAAATATTTTATGTTTAACTAATGGTTATGATTGTCATTATAAGACATATATTATTTATGTTTAATATTATTTAATGAATAAAAAAAATAGAGGGCCTTACTTTATATTAATGTTAAAACATTGATAATAATATATTATTTTTTTTACAAAATGTGTTTAAATAAATGTTGTCAAAAATAAGAATATATAATTCTATGCAAATTAAGTGGTTATCAATTTCCAAAATAAAATAAATATTTTTTTAAACATTAAAACATATTTTAATTTGTCATAAAACTGATCAATTCTATTAAATACTCCATCCGTTCAGAATTATGTGTCATTTGACATTTTGACAAGTTTTTTAAGGAGCTTAAAACTATATAAAATATCAATTTTTTAATCAATTTTTTTATATACATTTTAGACTTATTAGTTATAAGTTTAAAATTATTTTTGAAAAAAAAGTTTATTTCTGAACGGAGGGAGTATAGTATAAGAATAAATATTGTACATGCTAAATTATATTATTTAACTTAAATAATAAGGGATAAAATCAGTATATGAAAGATTGTAATATAAGACTAATCGCATGAGCATATATAAAAGGCCAAAACCATAGCCACATTAATGTGTAAATAACATTTTCAAAGATGTCAGGTACGTTGCATATAAGATTTAAAGTTTAACATACTAAATAATGACCCGCGCGTAGCGCGGGAATGCATTTCTAGTGTTCTAAAATCTTATCAAATATAACATTATAACTAATGTAATCATTTAATATTTTTTAGAATATTTTTTAAGCATTCAATCTAATACAATCTAATACACATAAGAGATAAAAATTTTCATTTATAAGAGATAAAATCAATTAACTGGTTTATATACTTTTATATTTTCAAATAATAAAAAAAATCTTTTATTTTATTATGTATTCTGTATTGGATAAATAAGTGAAAAAATAAGGAGTATGTAAATAAGAGTACTTATTCTTATGAGATACAATAAAATATAGGGAAATTTATAGAAAACCACCCTTTAAATATGGGAGTTTTCACTTAACCACCCTTTAAACTTAAAATTATAGAAAACCACCCTTTAAATGGTCTTTATTTATAACTCACCACCCATTCATCTATTTTTACTAATTTATAATTAAACATATTATATTTTCATATTTTTAAAATCAAATTTGATTATAAATATATTCCCCCATACATCCAAAGTTTTTTTTATATGAAAAAGAAAGTCATTTATTAAAAAAATTTATTATTTCTCAACTTCAAATATGAGTTTAATCAATTTTGTTTGTTATAGATAACCTTTTTTTAAATTTCCCTAATTTGTTTTTGTAAATATTAGGTTATCGATTAATCATGTAACTTAAATATAACTATAGACCTTTTTAAATATTCCACAAAGTTTAATTACTGAATAAATTTTTTTAAATATAAATAAATAATAATTTTAAGTTTATTTTTAACTTTATAAATACAAATCATGATTTCTGATCATATTATAAAGAAAATAGTATTTTACATAATATTTTAAAAAATTATAAGCAGTTTCAAACATAAATTAAGATAACAATTCTAGGCTATATTTATTACTGTATGATTTTTTAAAATAAATAAAATGCTTCCTAAAATATAATGAAGCCCTTAGATTCAACATTTTAATATATTTATAATCAAATTTGAGTTTAAATATTAAAATATAGTATATTTAATGATAAATTAGCGAAAATAGATGAATGGGTTGTGAGTTGTAAATAAAGACCATTTAAAGGGTGGTTTTCTGTAATTTTGAATTTAAAGGGTGGTTAAGTGAAAACTTTCATGTTTAAAGGCTGGTTTTATGTAAATTTCCCTAAAATATAATTAATTAACAAAATGCGTAAAAGCGCGGGTAACAAATACAAATTATCATCTAAATGCATTCTATCAATATGGCGGCCCACCTATGTCAACAATTTCTTCAAATTAATAGCTAGAGGCTTGTCTTAACTTCAAAATCACTTTCATCTCCCATCACGAATTGATGACAACTCACCAATAGAATCAATTTATCCACTCGAATACCCAAATTAAAATATCATCCAAGACCTGAATACCTGATATATCTTAGATTTGTTTTAATTCCATTAAAAAAAACGAGATTCCATTTTTGTTTGAATTTTGGTTTCACTAGCAAAGAGGAGAGAAAAGAGAGGGAGAATTACTATAAATTTAAAAATTAACTAATTTTTATTGGTGATTTTAGGTGCAAGTAAATTCAAGTTGGGACGAGAAGTCTAATGCACAAAGGAAGGGTCAACAAGAGTTCAAAATGAGAGAAGAGGGGAGGTGAAGAAGAGAGCCAAAACGAAGAATACGTTAGCAAAAGTTGTCCGCTCAACAAGTTGTTCTCGTAATGCACTTTTTTGAAGCATTGATGGTCCGATTGACTATTATGAGTATGTGTTGGAAACTCTTTTCGAGACCTACAACTTTCATGTTGACGGCAGAACCAAATTCGAAGAGTACATGAACAGTAACGTGTGAATTCACATTGCGCGACCATAGATTTCAAATATTAAAAAATGTGTGTATTCGCCATCCGCATTTGCGCAGTTTTCACACTCGCAATTCGCAATCGGTATATGTTCGCGGTATATGTTCGTGCATTTGGTGAGATTTATATCAATTCCGTAATTTTATTATTGAAAACAAAAAACTGCACTGTAAAGACTTTTTCTCAAGGACTTTTCTCAAGGACTTTGTTCTATTGTTACATTTAGGGGATTTCTGTATATAGTTTCTTATAAATTTTGTGGGTTAATTTTATAAGATTTTAAGCATCAATTTAAAAATTAACAATAAAAATCTTATCCCAATCTTCACCACTCCCATAAATTTCCCTGATTTTATTTTTCATCTTAGTATTTTTATGAGAGGATTTTACGTACCCACTCTATTAATAGAATTTTCTAAAATAACTTGAGGTTGGTAACTATATGAATATTTCCCCCTCATCAACTCATTTCTTTTTTTTTTTTTATACTCCCTATTGGTTTTGTTAAATGAGAGTTTAAAAACCCATTATAAATGTTGAAAATATTCTAAATCGTTGCGATCCTATACAGCTACGCATTGATAATAACGAGAATAATGCAAAATAATCATTTATACAGCTACGCATGAATAAATTAATACTGTAGAAATTAATTAAAATAACTCGAGGGGCTCAAAATATTCTTAATTGAGACGTGATCTTCTTTGTGGAAACCTTCTATTTCATATAGTTTAAGTAGCGTTAGGCATTTAATTAAGGGGGAATTTGTGAAATGTCCATAAAATATGTCTTAATTTGAGAAATATCCACTTTTTGGGACAAATTTGTGAAATGTCCACAATATAAACCTCCCACGCACTTTCTCTCTCCTACGCTGTCTCCCTCTCCGCACGCTCTCTCTCACGCCCTGCTCGACGGTGATTTTGCAGAATTGGTGCCGATCATCTCTCCGATCTCATCAAAACAACCGATTTGAGCATCTCTTCTACAGAATCAAGTAAGTACAACATTCGATTACAAACTACATCAAAAAGCGGCCTTCAATTCATTGAAAATTTGCGCCAAAGGCGCAAATTTTCATAGATTTTTCACGTTTCTAAGTTGATTCTGGATTGTATTGACGAATTTACTACTCTGTCCATTAGAACCACACAAAATTTGCGCCGAAGGCGCAAATTTTGAAGTAATTCTTCAATTTTTGACTTATCGAAGAGGTTTTTCAAAACAACCGAATCTGAGCTTGTTTAAGTTCGTTTCTGCTATATCTATATGAAATACAGTCGAATCGAGTGATTACTGTTATGGAATGCCTCAAAATTTGCACCTTTGGCGCAAATTTTGATTGATTTTTAAAGCATTAATTTCTGATTATGATCGTTTTTTCCTATAAAATTTCACCTCTTGTCATCACTGCACTTAGTTCATTTTTGATGTATTGGATGAGATTTTGAAGTCTCCTTTTAAATACATGCTTCTTTATGCTCATTTGAATTATGTGCTTGCACTTTAAAATGTAGCATTGCTGTATCTAGTTCAAATGTGCTTATACTTTGATTCACCTCTTGTCATTACTGCACTTAAAATCTTAGAAAATTTGCACCGGAGGTGCAAATTTTGTAGGACTCTGTTAATAACTGGTGTATTCTATTCATATAGTTAATTTAATGAGATCCATTCTTCACTGTTGCATCCATATATTGCATTTGACAATATAATGAACTCTACATTCATTATTACACTTTGATTGCTCCATGTCAGCACTGCATTTGAATCATAGAATTCTGTTCATAACTGTTGTATTCTATTCAAATGTTGCTTGATTTTTGAAGCATCAATTACTGATAATGATTGTTTTTTGCTATATGTGTCTTATTTTCAAGTCTACAATCAAATCTTTGCTTGTTTATGCTTATTTATGATCGTTAATATGTTACATTGGTAAATCTGTATCAAATACATTCCAATTCAAATGATAAATGCAATGAAATTACAGAAAATTTCATTTTTGATGTATTGGATGAGATTTTGAAGTCTCCTTTTGAATACATGCTTCTTTATGCTCAATTGAATTATGTGCTTGCACTTTAAAATGTAGCATTCCTATATCTAGTTAAAATGTGCTTATACTTTGATTCACCACTTGTCATCACTGCACTTAAAATCTTAGAAAATTTGCACCGGAGGTGCAAATTTTGTAGTACTCTGTTCATAACTGGTGTATTCTATTCATATAGTTAATTTAATGAGATCCATTCTTCACTGTTGCATCCAATATTGCATTTGACAATATAATGAACTCTACATTCATTATTACACTTTGATTGCTCCATGTCAGCACTGCACTTAAATCTTAGAAAATTTGCACCGGAGGTGCAAATTTTGTAGGATTGTGTTCATAACTGGTATATCTTATTCATATAGTTGATTTAATGATATCCATTCCTCACTGCTGCATCCAATATTGCATTTGACAATATAATGAACTCCACATTCATTATTACACTTTGATTGCTCCATGTCAGCACTGTATTTGAATCATATAAAATTTTGGTTCCTTGTGTCAACACTTCAATCAAATTGTGTTTCTTACTACTGCAATCTATTTATCCTCTTTAATTCATATTCTACAGATTACAATGGCAACCCACGTTATTACAGTTATATATGGTGGGAAATGGTTATTTGATGAATCAGGTCCAACCTTTGCCGGACACACTACTTCAAAAGTGTTCATAGTTGATGACTCAATAACACTACAGGGTTTAAGTGAAAAAGTGCACAACAGATTCAATGTAGACAGCGCATTTGAATTAGAATTCAATCATTTGCACCCTTTCAAAGTCTTGAGAGGTCCTCTTACCGTTGAATGTGATGCTGATTTGAAAGAGTTTTTAGAGTTGTCCAAACTAGATGATGTTAAATTTGTTGTTGAGTTGTGTGTCAGCATTAAAACAGATAATGACAAAGAAGATCAACAGACATTCCCAGCTGATAGTTTGGAGTTGGTGACATGCAATCCAAATATAACTAACATTGTCACTGAAGAAAATAGCATGACATTGATCGGTGACAACAGGATGAAGGGTGTGTTGTTAGAGGATATTGGAGATGACATGTACTCTGGAAACAGTGATACTCCCAGTGATGAAGATTCTGCAGCTGAAATATGGAGCACCCTATATTCTTCAGCACACAGAAGAGAGACTACACTAGAAGATTGGGATGCTGACAGCCCTACCATGCCTATTATGAATCAGAATTCAGAAAAATTGATATACATAGGCAAAACCTTTGAATCCAAGAATGCAGTTAAGAATGCTTTGAGAATATTGTCAATAACAGAGATATTTGGTTTTCGTGTGGCAAAATCAGAACCCAGGTATTATAGGGTGCATTGTGTAGATCCTAACTGCAAATGGAAAGTGCATGTCAAAACTTTTGGTCAAACTTGGCATGAGGTTACAGTGTACGATGACATGCACACATGCACGTGGGATATCAGATCAAAACACTGCAAAAAACCTTCATCATCAGTGGTTGCAAGCATCATCAAATTAAGGTGAGTAAATTTTGTAAGAAATAGTATTTAGATTTAATATTGCTTTTTAATATATTATTTATTCTAATTTTAATATAATTCAACAGCGTTGACACTGGATACAAACCAGCACAGATAATGGATAAGCTGAGAACAGAACAAAAAATGACAATTACCTACTGGATAGCATGGAAATCATCAAAAATTGCAAAAGAAATTGTCAAGGGGACACCAGAATCCAATTATGCAGATTTGCCATCATTTTGCCACATGCTTATGGAGAAAAACAATGGGACTATAGCATTGATTTCAACAGACAAAGAAGACATGTTTAAGTACTTGTTCCTATCCTTTGGCCAATGCATCAGAGCATTCCCCTTCTTAAAGAAGGTATGTCTTACTCAGTGTCAGCATAAATTCTGTTCTCATTGAATTTCATAAATTCAATATAACTAGTAATTTCATTTATTTATCTACCAGGTTGTTGTTATTGATGGGACATTCTTAACTGGACAATATAGAGGCACATTGCTTGGAGCAGTTGCTCAAGATGCAAACAGACATATTTATCCCCTTGCTTTTGGAATTGTTGACTCTGAAAACAACAGCTCTTGGGAATGGTTTTTGTACCGGCTGCTGAAGGTTGTGCCTCCCTCAAATGACTTAGTGTTTGTCTCTGATAGACATGCTAGCATTGCAAGGGCTATATCTTTAGTTTACCCAACAGCTACACACTGCATATGTATGTGGCACTTGAAACAAAACATCAAAGCGACATTCAAGAAAAAGCACCTGGGAAAAATGTTCAAGAAAGCAGCAGAGAGTTACACTATCCAAGAGTTCAACAGTTGGCTTGCACAAATAGAAGCAACCTGTCCAAAACTGTCAGAATATTTGGTGTCAGCACGTTTTGAAAAATGGGCCAGAGCACATGCAAAGTGCAATAGATACAATATGATGACATCCAACAATGCAGAGAGCTTGAACTCCATTTTCAAAGGGAAAAAGGATTATCCTATTGTGGCACTTATAGAGTTTGCTAGGGAAAAGCTCACATCATGGTTCCAGGACAGAAGAGAGAAAGCACTAGAAAACCAAGACAGAATAACTCCTGAAATCCTTAAGGTGATAAGGAAATCACAAGAGCAAATTGGATTATACAGAGTAGAAAGGATGAATGCATCACAATTTGAGATCAAAGGCGAAGGAGCTGTAGCTATAGTTGATCTATCAGCGAAGACATGTACGTGCAGGGTATTTGATGTCGAGAAAATACCTTGTGTACATGCTCTATCAGCCATTACACACGTAAAGGCAAATATATCTGATTTTGTTGTAAATTTTTACAGCAATGATGCTTGGCGTATGGCATATGCAGAAACAATATATCCAGTGTTGGAAGAAGATGAAGGAAACGTCCCTGATGCGATAAAATCTATCAAATGTTACCCCCATGTAGTAAGAAAGAGAGCAGGAAGACCTCCTTCAAATAGAAAGCTATCAATGGGAGAGTTCAAGAGGAGGATAAAGCATTCAAAATAAGGCTGTCAGCACAATTTCTGTCATCGGTATTATGTAAAATTACTACTATGAAAGAATACAGCTTAGACATTATGAATGACATGTATGTTCCAAAATAAACATTCATTCAACATTATAGAATAAAATTGTAGATTTTATCATGTAATAATACAAGTTTGTACATTCTTTTCTCTATGTCAGCGCAATTTTGTCATCGGTACTCATCAAATTTCATATTTATATCATTGTTGTTTACTTAAAAAACAATACAATGTTGAGAAATAATCTAAAATATTATTCTATAATATTTTAGATTAACAACCTCGTTCCACCACCCCACCACAATAGCTTCAATAACAAAGAACACCACGGTGGTGTCCCCACAATAACTATTGTTGAGCAAAAATAAGAGCATGTTGTGCAATTATAGGCTATTGGTGAGCAAAATTAAGACTGTGTTGAGCAAAAATAATAGCATGTTGAGCAAATTTTAAACGAACGCCGACGTTGTGCAGTGCAATTATACTCTATTGTTGAGCAAAAATAAGACCATGTTGTGCAATTATCTATAGACAAACTATGAGAACACATTGAGAAAAATATAAGATCAAATTGATCACAATTTCACAAAGTCTTGATAATTGTGCAAATATAAACTATTGTCGAGCAAAAATAACAGCATTTAGAGCAAAAATAAGAGCATGTTGAGAAATTTTCCACAAAATGCCCCGTGTTGTGCAATTATAGGCTATTGATGAGCAAAAATAAGACTGTGTTGAGCAAAAATAAGAGCATGTTGACCAAATTTCCAACAAACGCCCATGTTGTGCAATTTTGCCACTTTGATTTAAAAAATATGCATTCTTCCAAAAAAAAAATCTGTGTCAGCACTACTTTGGACTGGTGTCACCACTACTTGAAACTAATATCAGTGTCAGCACTACTTCAGACCTCAAACACCTAGTGTCACCACATAAACTTCAATATCAGAAAACGGCAGACTGATGTCACCACTATTTGTAACTAATAACAGTGTCAGCACTACTTTGGGCCACAAACACCAAGTGTCACCACATAAATTTCACTATCAGAAAACACCTACTTGTAACTAATATCACATGCAGTTATACTTGTAACTAATATCATTGTCACCCTTGCTTTGGGCCTTAACCACCTAATGTTACAACATACACTTCAGTGATTACTCCAATAAAATTACAGAAAATTTCATTTTTGATGTATTGGATGAGATTTTGAAGTCTCCTTTTAAATACATGCTTCTTTATGCTCATTTGAATTATGTGCTTGCACTTTAAAATGTAGCATTGCTATATCTAGTTAAAATGTGCTTATACTTTGATTCACCTCTTGTCATCACTGCACTTAAAATCTTAGAAAATTTGCACCGGAGGTGCAAATTTTGTAGGATTCTGTTCATAACTGGTGTATTCTATTCATATAGTTAATTTAATGAGATCCATTCTTCACTGTTGCATCCAATATTGCATTTGACAATATAATGAACTCTACATTCATTATTACACTTTGATTGCTCCATGTCAGCACTGCACTTAAATCATAGAAAATTTGCACTGGAGGTGCAAATTTTGTAGGATTGTGTTCATAACTGGTATATCTTATTCATATAGTTGATTTAATGATATCCATTCCACACTGCTGCATCCAATATTGCATTTGACAATATAATGAACTCCACATTCATTATTACACTTTGATTGCTCCATGTCAACACTGTATTTGAATCATATAAAATTTTGGTTCCTTGTGTCAACACTTCAATCAAATTGTGTTTCTTACTACTGCAATCTATTTGCACCCTTTCAAAGTCTTGAGAGGTCCTCTTACCGTTGAATGTGATGCTGATTTAAAAGAGTTTTTAGAGTTGTCCAAACTAGATGATGTTAAATTTGCTGTTGAGTTGTGTGTCAGCATTAAAACAGATAATGACAAAGAAGATCAACAGACATTCCCAGCTGATAGTTTGGAGTTGGTGAAAATTGTAAACAAATACAATCAAAACAAAATTCCATTCATATTATACATTTGCTTAAACCAAGTTCACAGAACAGGGAATACAAGTTTGCTTACATCCAAGTCCCTCAAAAAGTTAAACTACATTTTCTTTTACTAACATCACAATACTACAGAAAAAGTAAGTTTACAATGCAAACCTACAAAGTGGACAAGACCCTTCAACCCTAAGCCATTCTCGGATACAATTTGGGTGGAAGAAATGTGAGCATGGCATGCCAAGGACAGGCATTGAATCCAACATCGGGTCAAGACATATTGAACATGCCTTCCCATCAAGCTCAAGATGATATACCTCTTGTAGACCATCAATAGCTGCTGCAGTGGCTGCATGATGTGGGTAGTCCACCTCCATGTCCGAGTCAGAAGAGTCAGAGCTTGAATCAGAAGAAGAGTTGGAAGTGTAGTACAAATTGATGGTGATGTTAGGGCAGAGACCATATTCAATAAAGTCATCATCTTGAGCAAACCAAGTACTTGTAAAATCCCTTAAGATATGATTTGCTACTTGATTTCGAACAACAGCTGGGATTCCCGCGTCCCGTAATATTCCATTGCAGCGCCGTAAGCTCATTGGCAACCCATTCCAAACGTATAAATGATGAAGTATTAGAGGAACATCCACGGAGTGGATTGACACTAACATTTCACTCGAACCATATACAGACGACTCGCTTGCTAAAAGTTCAACAACAAACTCACCAACAGTGTGATGATACCCTTGTTGAATAACCGGTTGAAAAGCCATTGAAGAAGAGAAGAACTGAAAGGACACCGGCGATTAAAGGGTACTCGGCGATTGAAGTGATCGTCGACTGTAAACACAAAACGGGGGAAACGGAGAAGATGTTGGAGGGATCTGAAAGGACACCGGGGATTGCACAACTACGGACTGCTTTGGGTTGAAAACGTGGGTATGAAGAGATAACATTGGGCCAAACCCTTCCATTCATCAATTTTAAAATAAGCCCATTAACATCTTCTCTTATTTTTGCTCTTATTTTTGCTCAACAATTTCACAAAGTGCCCCATGTTGTGCAATTATAGGGTATTGATGAGCACAAATAAGACTGTGTTGAGCAAAAATAAGAGCATGTTGACCAAATTTCGAACAAACGCCCATGTTGTGCAATAATAGAGTATTGATGAGCAAAAATAAGACTGTGTTGAGCAAAAATAAGAGCATGTTGAGCAAATTTCCAACAAACACCCATGTTGTGCAATTATAATCTATTGTTGAGCAAAAATAAGACCGTGTTGTGAAATTAATAATAGAGAAACTATAAAAACATATTAATAAAAAATAAGATCATGTTGAGCACTATTTCACAAAGTCTTATATAGTTGTGTAAATATAAACTATTGTTGAGCAAAAATAAGAGCATGTTGAGCAAATTTCCAACAAACGCCCATGTTGTGCAATTATTGATGAGCAAAAATAACACTGTGTTGAGCAAAAATAAAAGCATGTTGAGCAAATTTCCAACAAACGCCCATGTTGTGCAATTATAGTATATTGTTGAGCAAAAATAAGACCGTGTTGTGAAATTATTTATAGAGAAACTATGAAAACATATTGAGAAAAAATAAGATCATGTTGAGCACTATTTCACAAAATCTTATATAGTTGTGTAAATATAAACTATTGTTGAGCAAAAATAACAGCAAGTTGAGCAAAAATCCACCAAATGCCCCTGTTGTCCAATTATAGGCTATTGATGAGCAAAAATATGACCATCTTGAGCAAAAATAAGAGCCTGTTGAGCAAAATTCCAACAAACGCTCATGTTGTGCAATTATAGTCTATTGTTGAGCAAAAATAAGACCGTGTTGTGCAATTATCTATAGAGAAACTAAGAGAACTTATTGAGAAAAATAAGATCATATGAATCACAATTTCACAAAAGTCTTGATAGTTGTGCAAAAATAAACTAGTGTTGAGCAAAAATAAGAGCATGTTGAGCAAAAATGAGGAATAAATAAAGTATTATCCACTTGCCGTAATTTTAAAAAAAAAAACAAGAAAAGAAAAAAAAAATTAGAAAAAGCAATAAATAAGGTATTAAAACACATTCTACAACACACAGTCGGTCATCGTCATTTCTTTCATCCTCCCCCCCGAAATCTCATCTCTCTTGCTCTGCAAAGTTTGCTTCACGTTTGATTATACGCTCACTGAGACCAGATCGAAAATCCCCCTCTCTATTGCTCTACCATATACATCACCATGTCTCCAGACCGGAAAGGTTTGATTTCCTATTCTCCGTTTATTACAGTTTAAATAAGAATGATTACGGTTTAGGGTTTAGCTCCAACGAAAAGCAGGAAATGGGAGTTATTCAAGTTATTCGACCTTCCACGAGCTGCCTTTGCTAATTTAAGGACTTTGACATTATAATGTGTAGTTAATGTGATGGACTTATCGTTCAATTTTCAAATTTATATGGAATAAACTCCCTTCTTTTACAATGCCATTGCATGCATTATTTGTAGAAGTTGATTTTCAGTGTTCATTACATAGGTAAACGCCCGCAGAGATTGAGTGACTCACCTACTATAGACAGTCAAAACCAAATTTCGAAGAGATCAAAAAGATCTGGCGTTAAACCTCCAGTAATTGATTTATCTAGGGATTCACCAGCTTTCATTGATGAACTGTTTGAAGATACTCAGCCTGATAGAGCATGTGAAACAGGGGTCGGTTCCCTGTCACTTGAATCTAAAGATTCACAACCGCTTGTTCGGAAAAACAGTAAGAAAGAGGTCCCCCATGAGACTACTGTTCCTACTAGCACTGTTGGTTTTAAAGCCCTTGAAATTACAGTTTTGCAAGACGATTCACCTAATGTAACGCTTGGTCAACCAGTGAACCCAACTGTGCATAACATCACATCTGATGAGCAAACAGAAGGCACTGAAATCCAACCTATCTCAGAAAACAGACAAATGATTGCGAAGACCGAGAGGGACAGCAGACAGAAACAATTCAACTATTTGAAAACACGTTCAAGCCCCCGCCTACTTGTGTCATCATTGCAGAAAATGAATGACAAGCAAAAGAAATTCATTAAAGATATTGGGTTTGGATGTTTGTTCGACTTGAACATTGTTTCCCTTCCACAATATCTTTCATATTGGTTAGTGGATCAGTTTGACCCTAACAAGTGTTGTTTGGTTATGGCTAATGGAGGAGAAGTTGAAATTACTGAGATGGATGTTCATATCACATTGGGATTGCCTATGTGAAAGGTTTTAGTAGCAAGAAAAACAGCAAAGGAAAATTTCAACCTTGTGAAAGATTGGAGAAACACATTTGAGGTTAAGGATAATATAACATCAGCTATGGTTATGGATAAATTGATAGCTGACACTAATTGTGGTGACCAATTCCTCGTGAACTTTATTGTTGTATTAGACTCTTACTTGATTGATATTTTAGGAAATGGACATGCAAACCATAGTTTAGTAAGAGTTGTTCCGGAATTAGGTGACATGAGAGAGCTAAATTGGTGTGGTCTTGTGTTAGAAAGTTTGGTTGATGCGAAAAAAAGTTGGGAAAAGAACAAGGATGGACACTTCAGAGGGCCTATATTGTTCTTGGTTGTAAGTAGTTTTTCAAACCTTTCCTCTGTTGTTAAATTAATTTCTTTACCATGACTGTACTACCCATGTCACCAGTGCCTATTTTAAGTTTCCTAACTACAATATTATTCATGTCAGCACTGCCCCACTCCATCATCTTCCCTGTGATGTTAAATTAATTTCTTTACAATGTCTGTAGTACCCATGTCACCAGTGCCTATTTTAACTTTAGTATCTACAATATTATTCATGTCAGCACTCCTCCCCCCGCTTAATTTCTTTACCATGTCTGTAGTGCCCATGTCACCAGTGCCAATTTTTAATTTCATAAATACAATATTATTCATGTCAGCACTCCCGTCCTGAATCATTATACTGATATATGTTTATCCCATTCATGTGTCAGTTGCTGTATATGGATAGGGTGAAACTGTTCACAAGCACAACGCTTAGACGAATACCTCGTTCTTTGCCAGTGTTTTTTGGCATCAATTCCAAACTTCTACGCCAAAGAGAGACTGATGACATTAATAGTGGAGGCTTTGGCCGTGGCTCAATCCAACCTCGCCAAATCGTTCCTCCCACTCAAGAAATACCTCCTACGGCTTGTCCCCAATCTACTACACACAATGAAGAATGCACTGAACACCCCGCTGGTCCAGAAAAACAACCACCTCCACTTCAGGTCTATATGAATTTTTTTAACCAATTCAATCTAAAATTGTGCAGTTTATCATGTTTTCTTATTTACTGATGTTTTTTTTAATCTTATTTTCTCATGTGCTCTTGTCTTCTAGAATTGGATACAGACTTTTGCTCAAAAGACTTCTGTGCTTGCATTTGCTATTTCTGAATTTGTGGAGTGGTCTACAAATATACCGCCTGAACTACAAAATGATGACAAGGTGAATTCACTTCTGCGTGGAGCCAACCAGCTCCTAGGGATGGGAGATGTGACCCCTGCGCCTGCTACAGATGCTGCTGACAGGTCATATATGGACGACTCTCCAAACACAATTTTTAACAACTCCCAACACCCATTCTGGTCAGACCCTGCTTTTATAGATTGCCTTACTCAGATTGAGCTTGCGTATCAGAATAAGCAAAAATTGAAATCAAATATCAAAGGAGATGGGCAATTTTCCTTTGATATATTTGTAAATGATCCTGTTTTGGGGGAAGATACGGGGATACCACAGAACGTTGCAGATGCAACCAAGGATGGTAATGACGCACAACAAGCTCCTGGACCCAGCCATGGTCATCCTCCAATACAACAGGATGTCCAAGCTAAAACTGCAGACACATTATGCACCCCTCCCAATCCCCTCCCCACTCAATTCCAAACTGATATTCCACCAGAGAAGCCATTGGAGGATAAAAGAAAATCCAAGTCCCCTGCTCCATTGCCCCCCCGGAGGTCACCACGTGTCAACGCAGCTCCTGAGAATGCACCACAACAACTTCATGACACAAAGAGAGAAGAAGCTGCAAAGAGAGCATATAAACTGTCTGCATCTTTGAGAAGCCCCTATTACTCCCGTGTTGTAGATATTAACGATCCTATCTCTGAAATTGAGCGGACTGTTTCAGCCTATTTAGCAATGACAACAACTCATAGCACGTAAAGTTCATTTTAATCTTAATTTACTTAATGTATGTTCAGTTACAAGTAAAAGATATTTTTATTTAATACATCTTCATAATGTCTTGCATTTGCAGTGAAGTCTTATTTAAACACAAGTCTATTGAGGTGGTTAGAAGAGACATGGGTACACTTGAAGATGAAACCCAACTGTCTAGTGTCATTATTGATGCATGGACAGCAGTCCTCAACAACAAGGAACAATATAAAAGTGCTCAGTCACCAGCAAGACTATTTGTCAATATCAACAAATCTGTAATATTTTTACTTATTCATCTTTCAATTACACTCCATTCTTTTGCCATTATTACAATGGGTCTGTTTTTTTACTAATTTTTATTTTTGATCCAGTTTAATGTGGACAGTGTGTCATCAGGAGCTTGTGATGAACAGTTTCAGAGGTTTAACCTCCACCTTGATACTGCTTTGTCATTGTCACCACACATTTCTTTGAAAGATATAGACATGGTACTCCCTTCACAACCACAAGAATGAAAAGTTCTCTAAATACTGATTTTGAGATCAAAGTTAACAAACTCAATCCCTAATTTCTATCTGTTTAATATTATGTTCATTAGTTTGTTTTTGGAGTTCAACAAGAAGAGGTCTACATCATGGTTGTCTTCAACTTGAAAAACAAAGTCACCCAAATCATTGATATCAACCCAACTTGCCCTGTTGAAACTTGCACCTTTGCATCCCCCTTTGAATGTTTGGTAAGTTTTATTAATGATACATAATATCTTCTTGAGTTGTATTAACTTCAATCTAATATCACCTCAGTTCCCAATTAACATTAAATGCTTTATAATTCAATAAATGCAGGGAGATATGCTGATTGCGTTTCTAACAGAGAAGGGGCTTGAAGCAAAGGCAGAAATAGTGTCAACTGCACCAACATCAATTGTCCCCATCGCGTGGGCTGGAGAAGAGAAAGTTCAGCATTCTGGGGTATGCCTCATGCGTCACATGGAGACTTTCTTTGGGTCAGAGCGAGGCTACAAGTGTGGATTTGAAAAGGGCAATTTCAAGAATATCTCAAAACTACGGGTGAAGTACCTGACAGATATTGTGTGCTCAGAGCTGAATGAAGTGAACAAAGAAGTTATGAAGGCAGCAAAATCCCATTCAAGAATGATTTCAAAGGGGATTCAAGGCCAAAAAATAAACCTTGGTTGAACAGCTACAACACAATATAATGTTTTTGTTGCAAACTATCAAATGTATTGGGGTATAGACAGTTGTGTACTCTGCTTCTGAAAAGTTGTTTCGTGAGCATTAAGACAGTTGTTTTCCCTATGATTTTAACCTGG
Source organism: Persicaria maculosa (assembly GCA_963922045.1). Classification (NCBI taxonomy): domain Eukaryota; kingdom Viridiplantae; phylum Streptophyta; class Magnoliopsida; order Caryophyllales; family Polygonaceae; genus Persicaria; species Persicaria maculosa. The sequence goes on from OY998270.1 coordinate 21,528,620, forward strand.
ATTGTATTTGTCAATTTCATACAACTATAACTGCATCTGACCAATTCTGTATTCTTTTCTCTATGTCAACACAATTCTGTCACCGGTAGTAAAATATTTGATTTCTGTTTATAACTGGTGTATTTTATAAATATAGTTTATTTAATGATATCCATTCCTAAGTATTGACAATACTTTGCAAGAGAAAGATTTCAATAGGAGAGTTCAAGAAGAGGGTAAAAGCACACAAAATAAGCCTGTCAGCGCAATTCTGTCATCAATACTATAAAAAAACACTACTACGAAAAGAAGATACTATAAAAAAATAATACCATGTTGTGCAATTATCTATTGAGAAAGTATAAAATTATATTAAAGAAAATAGGATTATTTTGGGCAAAATTTCACAAATCTCGTTTGTTGTGCAAATATAAACTATTGTTGAGCAAAACTAAGATGATGTTGAGCAAATTCACAATAACATAAAACCTTAGTTAAACAGTGTCAGCACTACTTTTGCCAAAACAATTCCCAAATTACTCTATGTGTCCGCAGTATCAACCAATGAAGACTTAAAACTCCAATAACACTTTATAATATCAAATACGAGGTGCGAAATTACAAAATATCCATATAATTAATATGATATTAATAACTTACATCATATCTTCATTATGAACACACATATAAACTAAAATATATAAATAAGTTCCAATATTATCACTTATTAATATACAAGACCTACAGGCCTAAAAATTCATCAATCTTCCTCCTCCTTTCCATTTCTGCATCTAAAACTTCTTTAACGCACTGCATAAGGTTGTCCTTTGCCTCTTCCAACATCTGCCTTTGTTCCCCAAGTTCTCGTTCCCCCTAGATAAAACATAAAATATAAGAGTTAACACTAGAGAGGGAAAAAAAGTAAGGATAAAAATTCATATATCACCTTTGATAGTGCTTCAGCATCTTCATCTTTGGTTGCTCTGCGAATATGATATTCATTTGCTATTATTGATCTTTGTAATTCCTCATATAATTTATAATGAAACACAACGGCTTCCACCAACTCAACCCTGTGAGCCTCTTTGTTAGTCTCACATGCCTCATCAACGAGACTCATGTGATACCCACGGTAAACAACACCATCCAGATCGTCCATCATTTGGTGGAATCTTGTGCAGAAGTCAACAGTGTTGCCATAATTCATCTTTTTGGTGGGGGGTGGTTAAGCAGTAAGAATACAAGTTCTGGTATTCTGATTTCTGTTACAATTAGTTTGTAGACACCAATGGACACCAAAGAATTATTTCTGGATATATATAGCCAATAATTATACAGTTTTCTTCCTTATGACAGTTATTTGGGGCACTTCATTTCAGAGTACCTGTAAAAAACTATAAAAACTGTAAAAATATAAACTGTAAACGGATTACAGTTATATGAGTTACAGTTATAATTGCTGGACAACAACCCCCCTCGTGTCATCGCTGCTTTGGGCTTACAGTTATCACTGTTGGACATTAACCACCTCGTGTCAGCACTACTTTGGGCCTTAACCACCTACTGTCACCATATAAACTTAAATAACAAAGAACACACAAAGCTAGTGTCACCAATACTTCCAACTACTCTAACCAACAGTGTCACACAAGACTTTGGGCCTTACCACCTCGTGCAACCACATAAAAAACAAAATAAAAAAAATACAACCCTACTGTCACCAATACTTGTAACTAATATCAGTGTCAGCACTGCTTTGGGCCTTACCCATCTACTGTCACCACATAAACTTCAATAACAGAAAATATAACCCCATACACTTCAATATCAGAAAAAACAAGGGTAGTGTCACCACTACTTGTAACTAATATCATTGGCAGCCTTGCTTTGGGCCTCAACCACCTAGTGTTACCACATACAATTCAAAATAAAAAAATGCAAGACTGGTGTCACCACTACTTGTAACTAATATCAGTGTCAGCACTACTTTGGACATCAAAGACCTAGTGTCCCCACATAAACTTCAATATCAGAAAAAAACCAGACTGGTGTCACCACTATTTATAACTACTAACAGTGTCAGCACTACTTTGGGCCTAAAAAACCTAGTGTCACCACATAAACTTCAATATCAGAAAACACAAGACTGGTGTCACCACTTTTGTTATAGCATGGTAAATATGTACCCATGCCCCCCACATTATTAATACAAATTCAAATAAAACATTGTCATTGCAAAAATAGATACCTTAATAAACATTAATAAAAGTTAAAATGTACAATCATAACAGATTCAAAGTCACATCCAAAATACAGGGCATCCAAAAAATATCCCATAAAATCCATTACCTATAAATATACATACATGTCCACCAAATTAACAATTTGAGCACATAGATTGTCATATTACATCAAAAAATACCCCATGTATGCACCAACTACATATCTAAACAATTGTTTTAAAACCTAAAACTCCAGGTCTCCTTGATCAGATCTGAGCACATGAGTTCTCTGTATCGAAAGAGCTTCTCATTGTTGAATCGTTTCACATCTCCCCCAAAGACAGATGCTTCAATTGCTTTTAATGTAAAGACGCCGCATGAAGCCCTACAAACACAAAAAGACCCCATGTCATGTGAGCACATAAATAACAAGTATCTTAGGCTAAACGACAAACAATACAACATATAAAATACATACCCAGTAGAATCATGCATTAAATCATCAACCATATTTAGCTGGAAAGGAGAGGAAGCAAAGTTTTGATAGAGCCCAGCCTTTGCCAAATGAATTGGGAACCAAATAGCAAACGGTTACAATTGTTCTTCAAGTACACCAGCCTTAACAGCAGTCACATTGCAATCGTACACGTTGATTACCCTCTCCTCAAGCATAATCTCCAACGCCACCCAATGTTTGTTTATAACATTGAATATTGTGTAGACTTTCTTTACAGAGTCCCATGGCTTCCCATACTCAGCAGGACACATACCAACAAAATACTCCTCGGTGTTGACTTCAATAGGCAAATCTTCCCCATAATTTGAAGCATAATCAGGCAGGTACTTTAAGTAAAATAGCCAATCAAGAACAAGAACCTCTCGATATTTCACAGGGTCTTCAGAAATACGCCTCCTAAAGTGAATCAAACCTGCTTCTAGATGCTACACAACATAGTAATAAAAAAAAAATGTCAACAATCAACAAACACAATAGAATCCAATCCACACATATATATATATTTCAAAAACAAGCAGATATTACCTGACAATCAAGCCACATATTCTTTGATATGATGTGCAGGAAAAACTTTTTGTCCCACCTTGATATTGGACCAGCAACAGAAAAATTCCTAACCAAATTACACAAGATGAATATAAATATATAAAGAATGAGGTGCTGTACTAATACAAAGACAACATTCCATAAAAAAAGATTGAACAAAAAAATAAAGCATACCTTTTCTTCTTTACAAGTCCATACATAAACTCATGATCTTCAAAGCTGATCAATGACTTGTTAGGGACGTGCTTTAAGATTCTCACCTTCTTTTCAATCTCAGCTGGGCCATACAAGAATGTACTGGTTGACGGGATAAGATTCGAAGCCTTTAATTTTTCAACTTCATTTATAATTTCAGTATCATTAGCTACCGAATCCCAATCAACACCTGCACCCGTGTCATATTCATCATCAGACAGAGATATGAACTTTTCCAACGATGAGTGCCCACCAACTACACCGACTTCAGCATCACCACCTTCAACCTCACACTTGGCAGATCGAGCAACTTCAGCAGAACTTGATGGAATTCCAAACTCATCTGCACTCCTTTTGGCATCATCAACTTCATTCTTAGTTAATGAAATATCACCTTTCAAATCCTTAAAACCTTTCACATCTGCACCAACATCCTCACCCTCAGTGTCAGCGACAACAGTTGGGAACACAGGAGAGATTTCAGTATACAGAATATCCTTATCCAAAGTTGGGCCCTCTGATCTTATTGAGGGCAAGGACACGTCCTCAACATTGACAGAATGGGGTGATGATTTCACCATTTCCTCATCAGCAGAGAAACACTTCTGAAGATCAGCTACAACATCATTGACAATTTTTGCGCTGACATCTTCATCAACAACCTTCACAGGACTGCCCTGGGGCTTACCACCTATATGCTTATCATCAGCATTCCCAGGATTTACCTATGACCTGGCAAACATAGCTTCATAATTAGAAACCCTAACCTCAAGCTCATCATACCTCATCGCCATCTCACCAACAACTCCAAGCATCCCAGCCATCTCTGCAATCTTTGATTCAATAGCATCAACCCTCGCACCCAACACATCCATACGCTGAGGTACATCTTCAAGCTTCTCAATCCTCTTAAAAATCTCCTTCACCCAATCAGGATAAGATGGGGTAGAAGAAGCAAAACCATCACCATGTGTTTTTGGAGGCAACTCCCCCGTTGAATAATTTTTGGCCTCCATTTGGGGAGATACACCTTCAGTGCCAGCATTAGATGTTTGAACCTCTCCCCGCCTGTCACCAGAAGATGTCTCACCTCCTTCAACCTTGTCAGCACAACCAACCACATCTGCAACCTCCGCCAAAACAGAAAGCCCAGCAGTAGGAGGAGCAACCAACTCATCAGATCCACAAGAATGGGTGTCAGCAGTAAAATCATCAACCTTGTCATCGCCATCACTGCCTTCACCACCAGATGTAAAGCCTGCAGCATGAATTTCTTCGTTCTCCACTCCATGAGTACTCTGATTATCACCAAGAGAAACTGAAGGAAGAACAGAAGACATGTCAGCAGTACTATCATACAATGGCCTCCCACTACCTAACCCAGCTTTCTTCATCTTATACCTCCGCTGAAAGACAAATTTCAGTGGGGTATCATCATCTAATAAATCACATAAATTAGTAACCAACCGACCTCGCTTGGAAGGTGAAGCAACCACATCACCCTCCTCATGCATATCTGTGTCAGCATTAATTATCTTCACATTCTCAGAAGGAACAACTGTACCACATTGCCTAGCTGCAGAACGACCCCTCCTCACATAAACCAATCCATCAGCAGTATCGCTGGACACCACCTTCTTTTTCTTTTTACCAGCCATCCCTCCACTCTCAGATTTCCTCTTCTTTGAGGACTCTACAACATCTTTGTTTTCTACCTCAGGAAAAACTTGAAAAGCAGTTTCAAAGGACTTCCCATCCTGTTTCTTTCCAGCAGCTTTGCCTCTCTTCACAGGTGTCTTCCTCTTTGAGGTCTCTGCTTCATCACCTTTCTCCGAGATATTAGCTTCTTCACCACCAGCTTGTACAACTCTGTTTGAAAACCTAGCTGCAGATCCCCCACATACTTCTTCAACTGATGCATCAACGACTGGATCATCTTTTTCATCAGCAAACCCCATCCTTGCTGTGCGTGCAAACTCCCCATAAGTAGGGAACAACAGAGTCTGCCCAAAATGCAAGTATAAAAATATGTTTAAAAAAAAATAAACAAAGATGCATCAACTAAAAATGGTCTTAAAGATAAATAACATAAAAATATTACCAAATCACCATGAAACAAATGCTCAGCTTCAACATACGAATGGCTAAACTCGCATACCCAGTGCAATGAGTATGGATCTCTATCAGGCATCATAAAATTACAGTCAATTTTAGCAGAGAGGGCTGGGAAAGCTTCTAATATCCAAGACTGTTACAAAATAAAACGCAAAAAGAGATTACAAAACAATATTAGACAAAAATCTTAACATACACAATAAAAGTTGTGATGACACAGACAAATATTGATGACAAAAGTGATTCAAGCACTAAAACAGAATACCTGGAATGCAAGGCAATACCCATACATTTGATAAGAGCCCCTAACACCAGCACGGTCTGCAACAGAAGAACTCTTCAAAGACTTCAACAAACGGGTGTACGACTCTCTACCCCAAGGATATAATTCAAATTCCTTCTCATTACATGCAAGAGAAAGGAATTGTGCACTGACAACCTCTGACCTCCTATATACAATTAACCTCTCAATCAACAACAACTTTGCCATGATCAACTTCTTCTTAGACTTCTTGCTCTCAGATATGAAACGAGCAACTAAATCATCATGAGTCATCTTCTTCTGCCCAAAAAATTCAGATATTGACACTTTTTTTGAGATATTACAAACACGTTCTTCACAAGGAAGGCCAGTGATGACATGAAACTCAAAAATTGAAAAACGTGCAAGATATCCACCAACTCTAAACCACAACTCATTCTCCTTCTGAGTTTGGACTTGACGAAGCACCATTTGATGCATAAGCTGAAAATTGGTAGCCATTTTGGTGCCCTGCGTCAGCACCCATCCCACACAACTTTCCCGCAGAATATTGTAATCAGAATGAGACAAATGCTTCTCAATCAAATCGCAAACAGATGGATATGAATATATGTTGGACCTACAATGGAATCGTTCAGAAACAGGAATGCAATATTCCAAACCCTGATCAATCACATACAAAGTACCCAAAAACACAACATCAGATTAGGAAAAAATCAAAACTTGCTCATCAACAAAAAAATTCAAAATGGAAAAACAAAATAACTTACATCAGAACCCCTATAAGATGTGAATGCATCACCAGATTGAGCCGCTAATAAAAACAAAATAAAGAATAATATAAAAATACAATAACAGAATCCATGATAAACCAAATAACCATAAAAAAAATAACAATAAAATGACACCACCACATAAGAAAAGAACATAAACATCACAAAAACAACACAGAAACCCCAATCAAAGTACACACATTGTTGAAACTACCAAAACTAAAACAACCATGTATAAAAACAGACAGTGTCAGCGCGCTTACACATGGGCATACCTACAGATATCTACACTATGAACAACACAAACAATACAAAGCATCAAGTACACACATTGTTGAAAAATACACGAATAACATTAAAAAAGCACATACAAATTGCCGCATCACAAAAATTGAAGCACACAAACAGTTAAAATAAACGAATTTAACACATGCAAATTACTTAAACTACCTACAACACTCAAAATCGCAAACATTTATGCATATCAAGCATCGATTTACCTATAGGTGATCAAAACTGAAAGCAGAAATCAATAAAATCAACATAAATCAACTTCTTCCAAAACCCTAGCACGAAACATTTAGCAAAAACAAGCGATATCGATACCTGAAGAGTTGCTAGATGACGACATTGAACCAGATAGCACAACAACGAACAGAAATCGGCCGAAATCTCACTACTTACGCACAGATTGAAGGAACGAGAACGAAGAAAACCGATGAAAACTGACGAGCGCGAGAAGAGAGTTTGGAAGAGAGTATACACGAGAATATGTCCGTACAAGTGAGAATAAGTATTTATAGTGGACGTTTTGCTAATTTGTCCAAAAAGGTGGACAATTCCCCAATTTGTCCAAATAAAGTGCCTGTTTTACAAATTTTTTCTTTAATTAAGTGCCCCTAATCTATATATATAGCCCTCTTTCGCCTCTCATCATATCTAGAGTTTTTGACCGGCCAAAATAAATTACAACCCTAGTATCAAGATTTGTTATAGACCCAATATTTCGTTGCCTTCCCATATCATTCGAAAAGAATGAGGTCAATTAGATTGAAGTATTCCAAGATGAAAATTTCTCAGGAATGGTGTAAAGATGTTCGATCTTATCTCTTCCTAAATTTTTTTCTTTAAAGATATTATGAAAGGATATCACCATTTATCTGTGATACTGTTAATAGCTAGTATTATTACCCGCGTTGTACGCGGTGTTTTTACATTAAAGAATCATTATAAATTAAAACAAATATTAAGGCAAACATGCATGATATCTGGCCCTTCTTTGTCAAAATGAGGTAAAAATGAGCATCAAATAACTAAAAGAGAAGATAACCATTTGAAGACATATAGGAAAAAATTATTTTATCTGATGTTAGGTTCAAATTTATGATTTACACAAGAAATGCGGTTTTAAAACGCTTTTCTCTGATCAACCTGCAAAAAATGAATATTTTTGTAAATATTTTGAACTTGTAATTATTTTTGTAAATAAATATTTTTAGTGAATATTTTGAAAAAAAATTGTAAATAATTTTATCTGATGTTAATAAAAATAAATATTATATGTTAATAAATTATATATTACCTAAAAAATAATTTGGATTAATTGATATCAAAATGAAGGTTTATAAAAAACTGTAGCTATGTTTATAAAAACTGATATTATTTCATGTAAACTATATTATATTATATGTTAAAGTTTTTTTTTATTAAATTGTAGATTAAAATATATGTTTTAATTATGTAAAATTATTCATTAAGATTAAAAATGGATAATCTAAATAATGGGTGGAATAAATTTGTTTATGTAAAAATAGTAACTTTACCGTAAGTTGGTATAGATTGGTTAGGAGGGTAGAAGTTAAATTATATTTATTTATATTGCATAAAAAGAAAATGAATTATATTTATTTAAATTAAGTTAACTACTTCCTCCTTACATAATATATAAAAATACACGAGTATGTTAGTACAAAAAGATAAATATATTGATAAAATAGTTTTTCTTTATATAATATTTGAAAAATACGAAGTGTTTCACTATTTCATCTATTGATTAAATAATGCCAATCTACTGCCTTCTCAAATTGATAAAAAAAAAGAAATCTTACATTAAATATTCAAGATCGAGATAAGCTAATCGAGGAATTGTTTATTCAAAAATGAAATTTTATCATTAAATAATGTTCAACTAATATAACTAAAGATAAAATAACTAAATCTAAACATATCTCAATCACTTGAATTGAATATCTTTTTAACATAAATTATATAAAATTAATTGAAATTACACGTAGATAAATAGATTATAAAGTTGTATGACATGGCTTAAAATTATTGGACATTCAATAATTGACGTGTCAAAAAACTCGGTCAGAATACACCAGAAAACGACACGTAAGCGAATTGTACCAGAGCCCGCCACATAGGATTTACACGTCTCTGTTTTAGTATTATATACTAGTATTCGTTACCCGCGCGGTTGCGCGTTTTGTTAATAAATTATATTTTATTATAATAATTATATTAAAATATTATATTAGATAATTAATTGACGTGGCTTAAAAAATAAAATCAAATTGACGTGGCTCACAAAAATAAAACCATATATAAATATATTATATTCAATTTGATCTAAAAGGTAGAATAACGCACCAAATATTCCTTCTTCATCTTTTAAAATAATAAATAATATAGTTTATTAACAAAAACATGAAAATAATAAATATGTATAACAACTAATTCAAGTTATATTGGATAGATTATTGATCTAAAAAGATAAATTTTTAGCTAACTATATTCATTTATTAATTGATGTGGGTCAGAAATATAATACCACTTTAATCCAGAAAATGTCACGTAAGCAAAAATAATCCCGCTTTAATCTAAAAATTTCCGTGGACGCGAGATTGCACCAGAGCCCGTTTCATGTCTCTGCTTTAGTATTTTATATATAGATTGTTTTAGTATTATATATTGATATTGATAGTTAGCGAGTCGCCGAGTCCCTTTCGATCTAGATGTGACTAATACCTATTTTTATTGTCTTTTTTTTACTCCTTTTAAGAGTGGTAGTGCTTCTGTCTTCATAGATCACTATTTTCCATCCTTGCATCGTGTTTGCGAGGTTTATCTTTTTGTATGGGGCGGGGTTAAAAAAGTGACTAAAATTTATAAGCAGGTTAAATTAAAATTTGGGAAATTTCGTCTGGTAGCCACAAGGTTTGACTCTTTTCGTATGGTGCCCAAACTTTTCAAAAATTTCGCATGGTAACCACGAGGTTTCGACCAATTTTGTGTGGTAGTCACGAGGTTTGGGCAAATTTCTTATGTTAATCAAATTGGTTAAAAATCTTTTAGAATATAGGTAAAATCACAAAATAATCATAAAATATATTTTTTCACACAACAACCCAATTTTGATTTTTTATTTTTAAGAAGTTAACTAAAACCATTTAAAAATTTTATAGTGCTACACATTAATTGCATGATAAATGAATAAATTATACAAAAAAATAATGGTAGTTTTTTTTTTTAAAAAAAACTTTTAAATTTGAAAAAGTATACATAATTACCCAATGTAGTTGGTTGTTTTCAAGGAGTCATTAATAACCTTTCTAATATTTTAAAAAGATTACATATTAGATATATAATACAAAGTTTATTTTATCCAAAATATTTTATTTAGTTTAAACAAATATGAATGAATGCTAATTTAAAATATGTACTTAATTTATGGATTTGAAAATAAATTAAGTACATATTTTAAATAATTTACTCATTTTTTATGTACTTATTTTTTTTAATTTTAGGTGATTTTTTTATAATTTACTCATTCTTTGGGTAAATAATTTAATCTCCTTAAATATTAAAAGGGTTGTTGACGGTTTTTTAAAAGTAAAACACAAAAATGAGAGATTAAGTGAGTGAATTATAATATATTTATCATTTTATATAATTTCTATATGATTTTTAATAAGTTTGGTTATCACACGAAATTTATCAAAACCTCATGGTTACCATGCGAAATTCTTGAAATGTTTGGGTACCATACGAAAAAGACCAAACCTTGTGGCTACCAAGCGAAATTTCCCTTAAAATTTTGTGTGAAATAAATGTTGAAAGATTATGGAATAATATAAACTCTGTATGGAACGAAAAACAGTTTATTTGTAAAAAGTAGAGTTTATTTGGTTGTTATTAGGGTTATTGTGGTACTTTCAAACCAAATAAAATATAAGGAAAGGGGGTGAAACGGTACTTTTGCAAAATAAACACAAAAAAAAGCTGAATTTTTTTTCAAAATATTCACAAAAAAATATTTAATTACGAAAATATTCACAAGTTAAAAATATTTACACAAATATTCATTTTTTGCAGAACCGTCAGAGAAAAGCGGTTTCAAACCGTGTTTCTAGTATTAATAAATAATTTAAATCTGGAGGCGAAGGAAAAATTACATTTTATTATAGAAATGCGGTTTGAAACCGCGTTTTATTCATATTTTTGCATAAAACGCGGGTTAAAATCGCGTTTTTATATATTTCACAATTAAAAATAAAGTAAACGCATAAAACACGACTTGAAGCCGCATTTTATACTTAAAAAAAAAAGATGCATCACCGCCGACATCGCCTTCCCAATAAAAAAAATGGAGGACCCTTTAGCACCAACCACTGCCTGCTCCGCCGCCTGCTCCGCCGCCAACCACGCACCACCACCGTCGTCTACATCCTTCCAAGGACCACCCATCCTCCTCCTCCTCCCCTCTCCCTCGATCATGTAGGCGACTCGATCTGATCCCGTCGTTTGCAATTTCATTCAATGGTTGTCGTTCAGCGGCTGCTGCCCTAGTGGGTCGCCGTCCATGGCTAGATCTGGGAGAAAATGGGCGTTTGCGTCTGGGTCGCCGTCCAGCGGCTGCTGCCCTAGGGTTTGAGTTTGGGTTGCTCGTTTGCAATTCCTCTATGGGGGCTCACAAAGGTGGGCTACTTGTGCTTGTTTTGATAAGATCTAGATGATTAGAAGAAGATCTATTAAAGCAGGGAAAAGTTGCAGCATCTAGCATCTGGACTTGTTCCTTTCCTCCATTTTTTGATTGAGAAGGTGTCCTCCGATCCATGGATGCACCTTCTTCTTTCTTTCTTTCTTTTTTAATTTTAAGCATAAAACGCGGCCTCAAGGCGCGTTTTATGTGTTTAGCTTTTTTTAAGAGAAAATTTGCGCCGAAGGCGCAAATTTTTGGCCAAATTAGGGAGTTGTCCACGTTTTTTTTAAAATATTTTTCAAATTGTCCATTCCTAATTTAGATAACCTCATAACCCTAGCCTTATCTCTTGCTCAGTTCTCCAGAAAACCTAACCTTCGTGAAGCGACCACGGATCTCCTCACTCACCTCTCTCGCTCAACTGGATCAGATCGAAAATCTGAGAAGTCAGGGCTTCTGATTCGCCGTTTGTTGATCTAGGGATCGAGAAGTCAGGGGAGGGAAGAAGAGATCTGAGAAGGCGATGGAGCCGGTCGCCGTTCATCCTTGCCTCTGAGAGCTCTTTGCCTCTGAGAGCTCTTCGCTACTTCCAGTCGCAGTCACCGGAGATGTTGCTGCCTTGCTGCTGTAGACGGAATTTTTGAGATTTGTGGCGAGGCGGTGAAGACGAGGGATGTTGCTATGTTCGCCATCTCCAGCAGATTTCATCCTCTCTCTTTTCAATCTTCTTGCCCGGCCTCCGATCTCTCACGCCGACGCCGCTGCTGCTGAAGTTTCCTGCTACTTCTATGTCCTCAAGTATTTTTATACTATATGTTATCACTAATCTCGAAAGTTATTGGGCAATGGTCAAAGGAGGAGAAAACGTGATTTTTTGTACATGCATCTGGAAATTGTTGAAGGATTGACATTTGAATAAGGACCCTATCAAGCTTTACGTAAACATTGTCAACATTGTTATTGTTTTTGTTCCATGTAAACTTGTTTCCTACTATATTGGTCTCATAGAGTTGACATGAGTTTTTAAAATCTATAGTATTTGCTAGTTGTTAGGGTGAGGCTTGACTTACCCATCTTTTTCATCGCTATTTTGTAGTTCGTTGAGACCACTTACAACTATGCACCATATGAGATGATAAGTAATTGTAGTCATTCATAGAAATCATCCTTTTCCCTTTCATTTGGTGGGGAGTAAACAAAAATAATGAAACATTTTAGGTTGAATTGATTATTTTCATATTTTATATATGGTGATTATTCGTTGTTCTTGGGTTTCCAGTGTTATAGATTCGTGGATGAATTGGTAAGATTTCCAAAGCCCTACTCCTAGTCCTCCTGATGTACCCACGATTGGGGACCATACTGCATTGTCAAAATCTTCTATTTTCCAATCACTTTCAGGTGAAATTACTTATGTTTTGGTTTTTGATATAGCCATTATTTGGATGTGCTCATTTTTACATAACGTATTGATATTTTTCCAGAAAGTGGTTTTACCGATTCCTCTATTGATTCCTCAAAGGAATTTATTCAATTCCTTTGATGTGATATACATTACTTATAAAAAATTTATACATCGACAATCGACACTACAAAAAAAATCATGTTAAAAAACGTACCTAATTTTATTTGGATGTTTTCCAAAAAAAAATGTTACTTTGATGTAAATATTGGTTGGGTTTAGATAATAATGACTCCAAAAATCATCTGATGTGAGAACCCCCCCCCCCCCCCCCCAAAAAAAAAATCCATTTCCCTATTAAGACAAACCCTAAGCGCATAAACACTCCCAAATCCTCCGAATTGATCCCTAAAACTATCTGAAATGATTGAGGTTTTGTTTGTTCATTACATAGTCATGATTTTATTATGGAATTTTGGGGTTGCATGTTCCTCTTTGGCATGTACGGGCTCCTTCCTGACTGTGAGTTGATGTAATCGGTCAAGCTAAAGAGTAAATGTAAGAAGTTCTTAAGTGCATCTAGAGTTAGAATTCGTTGTCACTTGGTGAAATGGAGTAAATGGTGCGGACATAATGGTGTATTCCACCTCAAAGCAAAATCAAATCGAGTAGATACAAGGTGATTTTCAGGGTATGGATGGGCTTGCCTCTATGGGCATATGGTCTGTGAGACCGATGTTCATCCTCTAAGGTACTATTAGTGGCTTTCAGTGGTATTAAATCTCAATTTCTCTGCCTATATAAGGGGTTGTTGGGGGTGTTTCCGACACCAACACCTTTCGCCTTACTCCTTAATCTCACATTTCTCTGCCTAGATGGATGAGGACTCAGGCGCTTTGGGTTTGAATATCTATCAGGATCCTACTAGGCACTCCAAACCAAAGGCTTCTAAACACAAATCCAAAAGGAGATCAGGCCTTGCAGATTCAGTTTCACACCCGCCTCCTAAACCTGCCAAAAGGAAGTCAAGGCTTCCCTTTAACATTGCAAAATACAAATATCGCCTTGCCGGTGTTCGAGAGAACATCATTACCCTCAGAAACACAACCTTATATGCTACCATAATTGGTGACCCTATTGATTTCAAGGAGATTCAAAAGAAAATCCAATTCGATTAGCAGTTCTTGGAAGGAAGCTTCCAAGTGATTCCGATGGCAAACAACTAGTTCGAGCTAAAGTTTAGCATCCCAGAGGCCCGTGACCGGGTGTGGAATGGGAGACCATTTCATATTCAAAGCCAATTGCTATTGTTGAAGCCTTGGTGTCAGGGATTTGATCGTGCTACTAAGCCAATCAGTACTCTTGGCTTGCTAGCCGAGTATATAAGTGAAGAGGTGTTAACCTCGATTGTGGAAGAAAACGGTTTTGGCTCTATTCTGAAATTGGATGCTTTTACAACTAAAGGCAAACGAGTTTGCTACACTTGTATCTGCATTAACATTGTCATCACCAGAATCCCAAACAAGAGTGGCTTGGTTCTTTATGAAGATGATAAACTAGTGAAATTCCTTATCTAGTTCGAAGAATTCCCAAAAGGTTGTGGGAGTTGTGGTAAGCAAGACCCTTTTTTTTGTCAACTGTCCCTAGAGGAAAAGGGCTCCCTCTTATGCTAATCCATATGCGAAGGCTAATATCCATGTTGATACAATTGGAGTAGAGGTTCACGATGATGATGAATCAAACGACTGGATTAAAGTCACTTGAAAGCACAAAACTAATCCTCCAACCATGAAGATAAAAAATCTAAATGCTGAGCTATTTCAAAACGTCGGGATAAATGTCTAGTACAAAACTGACTCCTCTTTCTCTCGACTCTCTGTTCTCTCTGGCAGTCACTTCTCAATCTAAGTTGAAGGTGCTATAGTTGAGTTGAAGGATGCCCATGATGCTGCCATACCTCACACTAAGGACCTTGCACTTCTGATTTTGCCTATCCCAGATGATGAGTCTTTCAAAGAGTTGTTTGTAACCCCGGACCCGCCTCTTATGTTTGCAAATGATGATGAGTTCCCTATGGAATATGATGGTGAAAGTGTTGAACTAGTTGTGGATGTCTTAGATCTGATGAAACAGTTCTCCTATGAGGATTTTAAAATCTTCCTATAGAACATTCACACTAACAAGGAATGCATAATTCTTGATTTGAGCAACTCGGCTGCTCTAACCACCTCACTAAAGAGCACTTATGGACTGTTGTCCACAACTTCATCGGTTTTCAGGCAGATGGAGCACATAAAGGTGGAAATTAATTTAACTTTTGATTCTACCAAACGTAAGAATGGAACCGGGGAGGGCAAACTACATCTTCACCTCTGATGGGATGTGGCATCTAGAAACCTTATTGTGTTGACTAGTTGGCTGCAAGATCTCGCAGATGCTATGGAGGTGTGCATTCTTCGGTTATTTCAGCAACACTTTACACCTTCAATAACAATATCTCCTAATCGAAGGGTATGTTTTACTCTCCTTTTGCTACCACTTTCAGCTTCCTTGGATATGATTGTAAGACCCGGGGTCTTAAGAGGCGCCAACCTATGCCACGTAGCCCTCTCAGGTCCGTTGTCCTCACTTGGAGCTTGAAAATGAAGAGCTCTTTGTGACATGGGTAGGGCTTGAATCACTTATAAATCACTCCCAAAATTCTTATGATAGCCGATGTGGGATGGGGTATTACAATCTTCCCCACTTAAAGCACTGACGGCCCCGTTAGGCCCAAGGGACTGCCCTTCGGGAGGAGCGTACCCAAGCATACTATCGACTCACTTCCGAGCCCGAAGTTAGCTCTGATACCATCTGTAAGACCCAGGGTCTTAAGAGGTGCCAGCCCATGCCACCTAGCCCTCTCAGGTTCGTTGTCTTCACTTCGAGCCTGAAAAGGAAGAGCTCTTTGTGACATGGGTAGGGCTTGAATCACTTATAAATCACTCCCAACATCCTTATGATATTCGATGTGGGATGGGGGGTTTTACAATGATTGATGAATAATTGTGTATTATATCATATATCAATCCCCACTCTCTACCTAGTAAGGGGTTTTGTACATATAGGATGGATAATTGCAAAAATCCATAATAATCTTATGTCTAATGTACTCAGTGAGATCCTTCTTAGCTCTTGTTGGAGGATCTCTCCTCTGTATGCATATGTTCAATATAATTCCCATATGATCTGGCTGATAGATTGTGTTCTTTTGTTTGTATTGAATCCATTCCCACCCCAATTCAAAAGAATGAAACCAGAATGGTTAAGGGACAAAGTCAAATAACTACCACAAAAACCAAAATGATCGATATTTTGGGATGGGTAGTTTCTATCCCCATGTATGATGTTGCTAACTGACAAACCATACCATATGCCAACATAATTCTACAACACTGGATACAAAGTGGTTTACAACATCTACTTTGGGTGGCCTGCTGGTGTGTATTGGCTATTGCATGTCTCCTTTGCTTACCGTTGAACCCCACATCAACCATGGTTCTACCATATTCAAGAAGTTAGACATATAGCTTATAAGACTTATTGGATTTTAATACAACCAAGCTATGGTACAAACAATCAGACACTAACTTGGAATACTACTGAGCACCTCCACCATGATCTTGCCACAATTGATTTACTCATAAGTGGTACGACCCCAAAACAAGGAAAACAAATGAATAAGTGGTTGAAATCGTACATGTGCTACCAACTACCCGGTGAAGAGGACATACTCACACAAAGTCTCAATCAACGCAAGGGTGACTATGTTTAAAAGGAGCTCACAAACATTATACAACGCCACAGAAAATCCACTTTGGGGGAGTAACTGATACCCACCAGAGATCAAAATGTAGAATATGAAACTAGAATTTTAGAATTGTAGGGGTATTACAAAAAGAACATTTTGGACTAAGATAAACGCCCGGTGCAAAACTAAGCATATCCAACTACTTGCGCTTGCGAAACCAAAAACGGATAGAATCCCTGATGAAAAATCTGGCAGAGTGCTGGTTTTGACACCGCGGTTTGGTCCCCCACTATCTGTCGTTTTTGGGGTCTGGGAATTTTATGGAAAAATAACCACCTCATGCACGAAACAATCTCGCTGGTGTGCTACAAATACCTAGAATTATCTCAATTAGATACATGAATCTAAATGAGAATATATCCCTACTAATATTCTTCATTTATGCATCGTCTGATGCAATGGAAAAGGATAATTTATGGAGTGAATTCACAAGCATAGTGCAAACAAAGTTGGTGGAGCCAGTATAGACTACTTGAGATTTAGGAGGCTAACAAAATTTAAGGATGATTGTTTGTTAATCGAAATTCCTACATTTGGTAATATGTTTACTTGGCGAAGAAAGCAAAGTGGCCCTGGAAATAGAAAAAAAATTGGATTGGGTTTTGGTTCAACATGGCATCATCAACCACTTCCCAAAGCTAATTTCAAAAACCTATGTCTTTTTATCCTTCAATCATTGCCACATCAGTATTGAGCTGGCATCAACAACTGCTTACAAAGCACCTCTGTTTAAATTTGAAAACATCTGGACCAAGAGAAAAGATTACTATAACATATTCAAACAATCATGACAATCATCATGTGCAGGATCAGCAATGTTTCAACTCGTGTGTTCAAAACTAAAATACTTAAACAAAAAAGAAATGAATGGAACAAGAATACATTTGAGAATATTTTTATACAATTGTAAGAAGTGAATGATAGTTTATTGAAGATCCAAATACAAAATCAACACCACACTGACAAAAAAAAAATAGAGTGTAAAGAGCTCAATATATATATTCAGAAAAAGGAAAGTTTACTAATGTTCCATAAAAGGTATTGGAATCAAAGGGTTAAAGAAAAACACATCACATTGGCAAATTTAAACATCTCTTACTTCCACAGAGTTGCTACTGGAAAAAAGGAATGGGAAAATAACATGCTCAATCGCCTCCAATGAAGGCACTCAGATAATTGGAGAGAGTTGCTACTGGAAAAAAGGAATGGGAAAATAACATGCTCAATTGCCTCCAATGAAGGCACTCAGATAATTGGAGAGGAGAACATAAGAACAGAAATAAGAAGGGACTTCGAAAAAGGATTTAAGAGGAATCAAGTAAGCATGTCATTACTTTAAGCATACCTAGATTTGATCACACCATCTAGCAATGGAGAAATTAAACAAGTAGTTTTTAACCTTAGACACAATAAATCACCGGACCCGAATGGAATAACGACAAATTTCTACAAAATATATTGGGACATTATCGGGCCAACTGTGATTAGTGTTGTCAAACGTTTTTTCCAGTTTGGGAAAATCCTTCGCCAGATCAATCACACATTCATCACACTTTTATCAAAGTGCAGAAACCCAACAACAACCACATTTTATAGGCCGATTAGCCTATGCACCACCATAAACAAAATTATCTCTAAAATAATCACAGAAAGACTAAAAAAAGTAATAGGTAAACTAATCCATCCCCTACAAGGGGCTTTTGTATATGATAGAGAAATTCATGACAATATCCTAATAGCGCACGAAAACAACCACTACTATAAAAACAGGAGGGGGGATGGGCAGAGGGATGGGTTGCTAAGAAACTAGACATAGAAAAGGCTTACGATCGAGTAGACTAGGAATTCATGATTCGTGCTTTACACAGATTTGGTTTCCACCAAACGTTTATCGACTGAATCCAACAATGTATATTCACCGTCTCTTTCTCTGTCCTAGTCAACCCAAATCTTTATCTTGTATATCCACCCCACTCAAATATTTACCTTGTTTAAAAAAAACACACACACACACCATATTTAGAAAAAAATCATATAAATATTTTTTTAATATATTAATTTTTATGGTCAATATATTTAAAATATTTTTATAATGATTTCTTATTTAATTAGATTTATGAGGCATGTTAGAAAATCTATTTTTATTTATTACACCTTTTTTAAGTGAAAGTATTTAATTAAATACTACTTCATCTGGTTGAATATATATTATATATATTTCTCCGGTAAACAAAATCGACATCAAAAAGCCCCAATCGGGTGGCCTAGTGGTGTGGAGCAAGGAGTGATAAGGAGGTCTCGGATTTGATTCCCCGCCTCTACCCATTTCTTTGTGTGAAAATCCTACCTGGTGTGTAGCTCTTGTTAGATGGGTCATGTGTCCGGGATTGGGTGGGTTTTCTTGTCGTAAAAAAAATTCGGCATCAAAGAATGTTGTTTATAGTTAACTATTTCTCATCAATTACTCATTATTATACATCATGAAAACCCTAGTAGGCTCCAAGTACGCGTCTCACGCACATCTCGTTCTGTGATACCACATCGGGTTGTGCTCTTCTCTGACCTGGAACCTCATATCCCATCAAATTGGCCCTGCCATAAATTGATTTGGGGGTAGCTCCCCCCATCTCTACTCGCAAGTGTGCCTCTCTGCGATTTCGATTAAAAAAAATCCCTAATTACTCAAGTGGTTGCCTATTTCAATGTGCTGGCACTGTCGGGTTGGCTTGGCTATTTGATTTGGCCCTACAACTAGCTTTTGGCCCTATCCTGATGGAAGAGGGTGTGCTCCTTGTCAAAAGGGGATTTGGAGGGCGCTCGACGCTCCGTTGCTTTGCTCGGTAGTCGGGGTGGCTCTTTCACTGGGGCTCTCCTCGCATGAATGTCGCATGGTCTGTGCCCTACTGTTACCTCCTGACTCCATTACAGGTTTGTCATTCTAATGATGTTGCCTACTACTTTTTATCCCTACTTTGGACTACAATCGACCCCTATTTAAGGCAACTACTTGCCCATAAGGCCATAACTAGGATTATCTCTCTCTTACTACTAACTTTCACTAGCTATTGCAAAATCTTGCTTTCTTCTTGCTTGCTCTCATTCTTGTTTCCATGGCATCTGACCCTAACCCAACTTCCAAAAACTTTATTGAGGTAATCTCTTCTAACCTTCAATCTTGCCCTCTCCCACTTATGGTGATTGCTCGTCACCCCCTAAGCTCTCTGTTGAGACCAAGGGAAAGGCCAAACTGGATGTTGATCCTCCTTTCGATCAGCCAGAGCTTACTTTGCCGCCTACCCCTACCTCGTAATTTGATCATTGATGGAAGTTTGGAATAAGGCAATCCCCTCCCATGATCATGTGTTGCTTGTCTTCCTCTATGGGGGGGGGGGGTCTTTGATTTTACTAAGCTTTGGATTAAAATTAAGAGTGATTGACATGGTTGCATTGGTTATTTGATGTTATTGATCATTCTTACGATTTGAACTTCGGTTTTCCAATTCCACTAATCTTCAAAAGATTTGGGATGAGAGGCCTTACCACTTTTTCGGTCAACCGATGGTGCTTAAGAAGTGGTACCCGACCTTTAATCCCATTTCCACCCTCATCACCTGGATCGATCTCTGGATTCATATCCTTTGCCTTCTAGTTGAATTTATGTGTAAGGATAAGGAGGCTTTACTTAAGATCATTGATAACTATAACATGGGTACTTTCATTCAGCTTGTGAAGCTTTCCAACCAAAAGATGAGAGCAGTTACACTCGGTTTTGTGCTAATGTCGATCTCGCTAACTTGTGTGTCGAGGTTGTTGTCCCTAATGATGAGGGTGATGATATGCCTTTGAGGTGTTGGTATGAAGACTTCCCTGATGGGTGTGGTTTTATGGTGAGTTCGATCGTGATTTTGAGCTTTGCACCCATCTTTCCATCAAGAAGCCTATTGATGTGCGCGCAAATTGCCATATTTTCTATGCATATATAAGTCCATTTTATCATTCTTTTGCATTCATATTAGTGGGAAAACATGGGATTAGTGTAGTTTATGCATTATTGTCAAATATATGGGTCTGCACGAGTTTCTATGCGATTTTGCAGAAAACAAGGCAAAAATGGACAAATTTGGAAGAACGGAAAAGAACTCGAAGTCTTTTGAAGAGGTCGAAATTGACTGAAGGACCTCGACATCGAGTGCAGCAGTGAGGCAGAAATCGAGCAAGAAAGAGAACAGAGCATGTCGACATGCAAAGGTCGATATCGAGGATGCATGGTCGATATCGAGTGCCTAGATCGAGATAAATGATAGAAGTCGAGTGCTAATCCTAGTAGAAGAAGGAGAGCTCGAGATAAGATAAAAGAGAGGTCGATATCAATGTCTTATGGTCGATATCGATGTTGCCAGCAGAGAAGTCCGACTCAGATTTTGATAGAATTCTATCCGAAGCTTGCACGTCTATCCTAAAGTCGAGATTTCTTATCTTCAACGTCAGAGCTATCACATGAGCTGTTTTACCATAGACTTTTTAGTTTTTACTTTATTTAAGTTTTATCTTAGAGAATAAAGACAAAGTTTCGAGTCTTTGGATAGCAAAGTTCGATATCTATATCTAGAGGCCGTTAGGGCTAAGTTTAATCATCCAATTTCAGTTATCCAAGCACAACGAGTTTTAGTAGTTTATCACAGAGAATTTGTAGAGAGAGAGAAGGCCGATTGAGGTTGGTAGAAGCGAGAGTGGAATTGGCTTGGTTCGGTTGTAATCTTTCTTTCATAGTTCAATACAAAGTAGTTTTCTTTCAATGATGATGATGAGTTGCATGATGAGAAGCGAGTAGTCAACCCACTTCTAGGGTTGGGGTGAGCCCGACGATAGCGATGTAGGGTAAGTACATCAAAGGTATGACTTTTATGCGATTCCGTCTTCTATCCAATGCATGATTCCTTTGCGAAAGTTAGGGAGATTCATTAATTGCATTATTGAAGCGAAAGCCACTCATATTGTGAACTATGCGAGAGCCTCTAATCACCTAAGTGTTGGTAACGAAAGTTATTTAACGGAAAGACATTAAATTGCATAACTTTAGCATCAAACTTGCATTGTTATCGTTGTGGCGTGAAACCCCGACTTTGTAAGCTTTAAGTTTATTGAATTTCATATAAAAGTTAAGTTTTGATTTCTGATCATCCTTCTTTACCATTCTACGTTCTTCAGACACTTTTCCGACAATAGGTTACGCAAAATAGTTTCTGTGACAAACATTGGAATCGACTGTAAAGGTCGATATCGAGGTCTAACGTCGATATCGAGGTTTGTCTTGACGTTGACTTTGCTGCTTTTGTCTTCTGCAGGAACTTGGCTGGAATTCGACAGAACTGAGGTCGATATCGACTAGACACATCGATATCGAGTGTCTTATGAGGTCGAAAGCTTGATCATGATTACAACAAGGGAAGCGCTGACATACCTCCTCGTGGATTCGATCCTGAATTACCCTACCACTGCATCGGGAGGGATTCTTGTATTATTTGCTTGGAAAAGGGAGTTAGCATAGCTAGAGTTTATATTGAATATTTGAATCTACCTCCCGTTTAAACCGAACACCTATTCCTAAGGTCACTATCTGAACCACCTCTTTCATCAGCCTTCTTTAAGGCCTTCGGAGTGGACCACCATGGGTGGTTTCTCCTCTTAAGCACCGAAATCCACATCCAAGGGGAGCATCAAGCCTTACCTTACCTGTATAGGGGGAGTCATTGTTGAATTTATTAACACCTCGGTCTCACCTACCTCTCCTCTGGACCCGTCGTGGATGTAGAATGACAATGAGCCCACTCTTACTGATGCAACACCTGTAGACCTACACATAGATGAAGGGATTTTTCTAGATTTTGATGATGAACCTCTTGGTTGGGATTCGAAGGATGCTAAGGCAGTGCCTTAACAAGCTTTAGTGGCGCCGGCGACTTCTGAGGCTATCCCTACTCCCGTGGTGATTGGGCCTGACCCATAAAGTGTTCTCGATGGCTTGACGGTGGTTTCTGGAGCCTTGACTACTTACTCACAACTCCCTCGGGTATTGGGCCTGACCCATAAAGTGTTCTCGACGGCTCGACGGTGGTTCCTGTGACTGGTGCAAGCTTGGAGAGCTCTTATTAGTCAGTCACATCCTTGAGCTGTTCTCTTTTAGCCTTACCCGAAGCCAGGAAAACCGACCCGACTCAGACATATCTGATACCATGTGAAATTCCGAAAAACCCCGGTCAAGTCATTTGAAAAAAGGAGTCATATCGGGTTTATTTTATTTTTTTGGTTATAAGGTCAGAATCCACCCTTTTAACACAAAAGTTTAAACTATTGTGCAGAGGTTTCCTTGTACTCCGTATTTTGTATTCTGATACCACCCCACACAACAGTAGGGATGGGCATATTCGGGTAGCCGATACAAAACGGATAATCGTGTCGGGTATCCAAAACCATTTAGCCCAAAATGTCCGAACCGTACACGAACCATCTTAAGCCGGGTACCCGACACGGTTAAGCTATTCGGATCCGTGTCAGATACCCGGGTACCCGACATGAACCAATTTTTTTTTCTTTATGTGGACATTGTGTTGCTATTGGCTGTTGCAAATGGTGAAACACTCACAGATTTGATTTGGAATGTCGGAGAAAGAAGCCTGCGATTGAAGAAGGAAGTCAAAGGCCCAAAGATGAGATCTGGCCGCCTGATTTCAAATTGAGATTTGAGAGAGACGAGAGTTACGGTTAGGGTCATCTTTGGTTTGGTCGACTGTTGCTATCACGTATCTAATTTGGAATGTCAGAGAAGAAGGATGCCTGAGATTGAAGAAGGAAGCCGAAGGCCCGAAGACGCCACCGCCACCTTCACTGACCTTCATCTGGCTGATCCGATTTGCCTTCTTTGTTTCGATTGTGTGTGGTGTTTCATGTTTTTAGGCTGATTTTTGCATTCTAGGGTTGTTCTGGGAGGCTGGAGCGGCTTTCTCATTGTTGAAGGTGAATATGATTCTCACACTGAGCGTTTGCCATTTAGTAATTAGGGTTTGTTTGATAAAAAAGAAAAAAAGAAAAAAACGTAGAAGTCGGGAAGGGAAAAATTAAATACCACCAATGGGAATCGAACCTAGGACACTTGTGAAAAACTGAAAACCAGTTGTCTTTCCTTCACCTCATTACGGTAATTGACCTATTGGATTTTATTTTCACTCCATAGATTGTAAATATAGTAGTACTGAAATTATCATATCTATAAATTAAAAAAAATAAACAGTTTATGTCGGGTATCCGACAACGGGATTTGTTCGAAATGTATCCGAACCATTTAATGTCATGTTTTAGCGGTTCGTGTAATTTTCTTGTCGTGTCTTTTCGGTTTTGTTTTTTTTTTTTTCGTGTTGTGTCGTTTTGTTTTCGTGTCGTTTCGTCGTCAGGGGCGGCCCTAGGATGGGGTGGGCGTAGGCGGCCGCCCCACCCTTCGACCTACGTGTCCCCGAACTTTGGAAAAAAAATAAAAAATTATTTATATATATAGCGTGTTGTAATAAGTAAAACTATGATGAATATAAAATCAACTAATCTACTTTGTGTAGTTGGTTGGTGAGAAGGAAGGAAAGTAAATTGAGACCAAAGGTTGGGGGTTCAATTCCTACTAGTCCCTTTTTAAAAAAATGTCACCACCCCCAAAAAAACTTTTTTTTTTGTTCAACTTGCACCCCACTCTCTATGTTTCTACCCACTTATTTAATTATATTCTCACTTCCCGACCTCCCTATTAGATACAAATTATCTAGCTATAACTAATTAAACCCCATAAAATTGGTGAAATTAGCCTTTTTTTTAAAAAAAAATTTCACCTCCCTCAAAAAAGCTTTTTATTCTTTGTTCAACTTGTACCCCACTCTCTATGTTGCTACCCACTTATTTAATTATATTCTCACATCCCGACCTCCCTATTAGATACAAATTATCTAGCTATAACTAATTAAACCCCATAAAATTGGTGAAATTAGCCTCTTTTTTTTTTTAAAAAAAATTCACCTCCCTCAAAAAACTTTTTTTTATTCTTTGTTCAACTTTCACCCGCTCTCTATATTTCTACCCCCTTATTTAATTATATTTCCACTTCCCGAGCTCCCTATTATATACAAATTATCTAGCTATAAACTAATTAAACCCCATAAAATTGGTGAAATTAGGATTTGATTATGAGAATAAATTTTGTGAAATTTTCATTAGTGTTTGTGATTTTGAGAATAAATTTTGTGTTTTAATTATTGTGTATATGTGATTTTGAGAATGAAATTTATTAATTGAATTTGTGAAGCTTTATGCAATATTTATATTTTCGTACCCTACATGTCTTTGGGAACCAAAAGATATTATAAAGTTAATGAGTTTACAATCCTAGATAATATGCAAAAGCCTTGAATTTAGCATGATTGAATTTCGATAAGTTTACACTCCTAAATATGACAAATGCCTAAATTTCCAATGAATGACGAGAAACCACTACCATAACAATCAAGCAAATGTAAGTCTACTTTTCTACAATCCATTGTTAAGTTGAAAGTCGCAGCTTAGGTAAAGGAGTTTATTCAGTGCCAATATCTCAGTACATACTAAAAATTTGACCCCACCTTTCGGAGAATCCTACGGCCGCCACTGATCGTCGTGTTGGGTTTTTGTGCACACCCCTACACAACAGCCTGCAACAGACATACATCACCGTTCGTTGAGACCATGTCCATTGCAAACTTTTCACTCCTTGTCCGTTGCGGACACCAAGTTTTTATTCCGCCTATTCTTTAGTCTATGGTAATTGTCAACTGTAAACATATATAGATGTAACCATTGCGGATAAGTTTGCATTGAACAAAAATGTTATCTTAGGCTAAATAGAATTCCCATAATACTCCAATAATTAAATTACGTGGGCTGTTTTTTTCTCTCTTTTGCCCAGTATTTAATCAAACGGCCCTTAAATAGTTAAATAAATAAGAGAGGAACAAATTAGAGACAATGATCAATTCATCAAATAACGACATTTTTAGTAAAAAAAATATAATAAAAATAAAGTATTGAATCATGCATTTGAATAATAATCTGGACATAAATATGATTTAAAGGGCCCCAATTAACAAATAATAGATTGTCACTTCACTTGTAATTTTCTGGATCATTAACTAGGCACATTCAACAAATGTCACCACTAGTTTGAATCTTTTGTCTCTGATCATATCCCTTTTGTTTCCTTTTAAAAAAAATTTATTCTTTTAATTTTTTCTTTCAATTTTAATTTATTTTTGTTTTCCTTTTTAATTGAAGTTTGGAAGGAAAAATGAGTTAGGAGATAGGGGGAGGGGACAAACTAGAGGACGAGAGATATGGAGGCGTCACCGCTACTCAAACATCTTCCTTGCGGCAAGAGATTCACCCAATTAATTAGTTGATGAAAGTTTCAGTCTTGAAAAGGGAAAATTTTAAAAATATTGGTGCAAAATGAACTAAATAAGTTATTTTAATTTGTTTTTATATTTATTAATCTACAAATCTATATATCTACAAGAAGATAACATGCATACATTATTTTTATATCGACTTTTAAATTTTATATGCTACGCACTGAAATTTATTGTGACTATAACCATTAGAGTATATATATAGTTCGTGTGATTCAGTGGCGGCCGCAGGATCCTCCGAAAGGTGGGGCGGGCGCGAAATTTTTGCTGTGTACTGAGATATTGACCTTAAATAAACTCCTTTACCTAAACTATGACTTTCAACTTAGCAATGGATTGTAGAAAAGTAGACTTACATTTGCTTAATTGTTATGGTAGTGGTTTCTCGTCATTCATTGGAAATTCAGGCATTTGTCATATTTAGGAGTACGTGTAAACTTATCGAAATTCAATCATGCTAAATTCAAGGCTTTTGCATATTATCTAGGATTGTAAACTCATCAACTTTATAATATCTTTTGGTTCCCAAAGACATGTAGGGTACGAAAATATAAATATTGCATAAAGCTTCACAAATTCAATTAATAAATTTCATTTTCAAAATCACATATACATAATAATTAAAACACAAAATTTATTCTCAAAATCACAAACTCTAATGAAAATTTCACAAAATTTATTCTCATAATCAAATCCTAATTTTCACCAAATTTATGGGGTTTAATTATTTTATAGCTAGATAATTTGTATATAATAGGGAGCTCGGGAAGTGGGAATATAATTAAATAAGGGGTAGAAACATAGAGAGCGGGTGCAAGTTGAACAAAGAATAAAAAAAACTTTTTTGAGGGAGGTGAAATTTTTTTTTTAAAAAAAAGAGGCTAATTTCACCAATTTTATGGGGTTTAATTAGTTATAGCTAGATAATTTGTATCTAATAGAGAGGTCGGGAAGTGAGAATATAATTAAATAAGTGGTGGGGTGCAAGTTGAACAAAGAATAAAAGAACTTTTTTGGGGAGGTGAAATTTTTTTGAAAAAAAAGGAGGCTAGTAGAAACTGAACCCCCAACCTTTGGTCTCAATTTACTTTCTTTGCTTCCCACCAACCAACTAAACAAAGTAGATTAGTTGATCCTATATTCATCATAGTTTTACTTATTACAACACTGCTATATATATAAATAATTTTTTATTTTTTTTTCCAAAGTCCGGGGATACATGGGTCGAAGGGTGGGGCGGCCGCCTACGCCCGCCCCACCCTAGGGCCGCCCCTGGTGTGATTTAAACCGTGGATTATTAATCGTGAAATATCTTATACCAAAAATATCATAATTTAGATTTAAACAATATAGATGCGACGACCTCTGGGCCAAACGAACCTCAATTCATAAATTTAATTATGAGATCGGTGATACATTATATATGAAAAGACATGGTCAGGGTCAGGACATTGATGAATCTTGATGCTTCCAAGCTGCTTCGTGAGCACGTTAAAGCAGTGATAGTTATAGGATTTTCTAGAGGGGGTGAAATTTTTATTTCTCATAATGAAGAAATTTTTTAAAAAAAATATTGAAAAAAAATTATAAATTGTGATATAATATATATATATATATATATAAATATAATGTTTTGTTACAAAAATTTATACAATAAAATTTAATAATTTTTTCATATATATGTATAACATGATGAACACTTTTTTTTAAAAATATTGAAAGAATATTATAAATTTTTTAAAAATATGTTATTTGTAAATGACAAAAAAATTGATATGATTAAAAAGTATGGAGAAAAAAACTCATAAATTGTGGTTAAAATATGACATTGATAGAGAAGAAATTCATACGAATAAAAATTATGAGAATTTTTTTATAATATATGTGTAGCATAATGAATATCCTTATGAAAAATATTAAACGAAAACTATAAAATTTGATTTAAATATGACATTTATAATAAGAAACTTTTGGTAAGAGTAAAAAGTAAACAATAAGCTTTGAACCCATGACCTATTACATTAGGTATACCTATATAATTTTCTTTCTTTAACAACTAAGCTAGACAATAATTATATTCTTTTTTCACATTTTTTATTTTTTTACCTTATTTTTTTTTTGAAATTGTACGTTTTCTCGAAGCTGAAGGGAGGAACGGTCGCTCCCTGTGGCCGGCCCTGCGTCAAAGTCAGGGACGGACCGAGGGGCGGGCTGGGGTCCGCTCCAGCCCACCCCATTTTTACAAAAATAAAATAATAGCTAAAAAAATTGAATTTTTTTCAAAATATTCACAAAAAAATAATTATTTACAATAATATTCACACATTCAAAATATTTACGAAAATATTCATTTTTTGCAGGGTACACAGAGAAACGCGGTTTCAAATCGCGTTTCATTCAGAAGCGTTGAGGTATGAAACTTGGTAAAAAAACGAAAGAAACACGAATTGAAACCGCGTTTTATAATCAATTTTGGGTAAAACGCGGTTTAAAACCGCGTTTATATAGTTTTTATATAGTTGTTTTTTTTTTAATTTAAAAAAAAAGACAAGAAGAATGAAGCGCGGCCTCATGCCGCGCTTCATGTGTTTTGTGTAACAATGCAGGTAGCACTTCCTTCTTTTTCTTGTTTTTTTTTTCAATTTTAAAAAATAAATTAATATAAACGCGGTTTAAAACCGCGTTTTACCAAAAATATATTATAAAACGCGGTTTCAACCCGCGTTTTTTTATCTATTTTTTTCCAACCTCACTTCAATTTCAGATCTTAAGGCTTGTGAAAGAAACGCGGTCTCAACCCGCGTTTCTCTGTATACTCTGCAAAAAATGAATATTTTCGTAAATAGTTTGAATGTGTGAATATTATTGTAAATAATTATTTTTTTGTGAATAGTTTGAAAAAAAAATTCAAAAAATTTAAGGAAAATTAATTAAAAAAGCATTCATTTATTTATTAAATTAATGGTTTTGTTAATAAAATTATGCATATGAGAAAAATTTAGTTTACCTAGCCCCTCGAATTTTAATTTCTGGTTTCATGCCTAGTCAAAGTGTTAAACTTTCATTTTGTCGTCGCCTTCCGACCACCGCTCAGCAACCACTAGCGACAGAAAACTATTACGTTCAGATCAACATCAGGCGAGATTAGGGGTGGAAATTGGGCGGGTTATGGGTGGATGAAGTCATTCCATCATCTGTCCCGCACGTAAATAATTCCACATGCTCCACCCATCACTCAAAAACCTCTTCACCCTCATTCGACCCACACAGGTGATGCGGGTGGAGTGGGTGCCTAATTGGTAAAATAAATAATTATGATTTTTTAATAAAATTAAAAGATGAATAAAAATTAAATTTTAATTAACAAATATTAGAAATATAAGTTCGTGGAAGTCGAATACGTGCCAGACATAAAATAGTACAAAACATATACATACGATAACATGTTACTCAATACTCAAGGTTATGGTTTAAATTTTAGAGGGTAAAATAGTAAAACCACACACGCATATATTTAATTTTCAGGGTTTTATGCGGGTACGCAGGGTGGGTGAATGGGGCGGGTTAATGGGTGGACTATTGGGGCGGGTAATGGGTGAAAAATCTTCACCCATAATCCATCCATCACCTGCTGTTAGGGGAGTTTTGCTATGCAATAAAATATAAAAATATAATCACAAGCAAACAAACTCAAGCCTATCAAATAAATTACAAGACTCCCCCGCTGTAGTGGAAGGGAATCAGGATCGACCCTCGAGGAAGCATGTCAACGGTTCCAAAGTAGTCTAAAAAGTGTTCTTTGTATCGACCAGGAGTCCTCGATATTGACTAAGTGTGGTCGATGTTGACTAGGTCTATCGATCTCTTCAGCAGCAACATGTCACAAAATGCTCGATGTCGGGCACAACTTACAAGAACACAAAGAAGCAATCGACGTCGACTACAGCAGTCGATGTGGAGTGAGCAGCAACGCAGTCGACATAGCAGACCGTCGACTAAATAAAGAACAACAGTAAAGCAGTTGATATCGACTAAAGGCAGTCGACGTCGAGTGCAGGAACAAAAAAACAGAAACTTTTGTCGACAAAGAAAGGTCGAATGATTGAAAGGATGCTGAAAATGCAATGATTAGAAACAATAGAGGGTTTTGCAAACTCAAATGCTCAAATTTGTGTGTTGTAAACAATATAATTAAAAGCTTTCAAGGTTAGGGTTTACTTGACAAAAACCATGCATGCAACACACAAGAATCATAGAAAGATTACGTTTTTATCATCATGAGATAGTTTTCGCAACCAACAAATAGAATTATAGAGGCTCTCGCATAAAACCTATTTGTTTCTATCCTTTCATAAATAGGGTTTAGTCAACTTTCGCAAATAAATCTTTATTAATATCCAAATTCACAAGTAATTCACTTTCGCTTCATATATTGCAAACAAGGAATTTCTTTTACTTTCACAACGGATTTAGCATGGGATAGAAGATGATAATCACATAAAAGTATCACAAATTCAAGCATACATACATGGCTATTGCCGGGCTCACCCTGACCCTAGAAGTAAGACGACTACTCACGCGTCATCATGAAGCAAGACATCTTAGACATATAAACTTGAATTGAAATGAACTTAAGCTTACAACCAAAATCAATCTCCAATCCTCAACTATCTCGGCTCTCTCTCTCTCTAATTCTATGACTGGATTGCTCAAGTGTGGGATATCCTAAACCTAGCCCTAACAGTTTTATTTAAAGAAAACCTAAACTTTCTTCTTAAGAAATTAAATTCTATCTAATATGGAAAAAATAAATCTTTTATCTAGCCTAATAAAACTAATAAAGTATGATCTTAAACATGGAAGGATAAAAGATCTCGTGGATTTGATAAGTCCTTGAAAGATTCAGACTTGAATTCCGTGTCTATTGCATGTCAGATCTATTCGATGTCGAGTGGAGCAGTTGAAGTTGAGGGCTTCTCAGTGGCACTCGATCTCGAGCAATGGTCAACATATGAGTTGAATTTCATCTTCTCTTCCTTCCAATCCAGTGGCTTGATTCTTCAAACTTCTTTAGTTGATGTCGAGGGCTTTCAATCAACATCGAGCTCTTCTTCAGCTCGTGCTTCCTTGCAATGGCTCCGATTCCGTTTCGAATTCTGCAAAATTGAACCAAAACTTATGTAGACCTCTATATCTTGCAAATAATCATATCTTACACAAATTCATAGCATTCCCAACCCATAATGCATATAAAAGACAAAACTCGGAATAAAAGTAAGTATAAAACATGGTCAATTATGCGCACATCACTACCTCACCCATAACCGCACCACCCATCTTCCACTTTATTGCGGCTTGTCGCCCATAAAATTAATGCGGGCGGAGTGGATGAATTGAATATCCATAGGTTATTTCCAGCCCTAGGCGAGAAGAGATCGAGAGGTAAAATTGGGAGGTTAAATTCAGTAATTCTAAATTTCAACAATTCACCCCAAAGTTTCAAATATGATATGATAGATCATATGTACTTAGCCCTTAACTTGTATCATGTTAATAAATCTGAGTCGTTGATTTAGGGAAAATGGAAGACGGGGATTATTCGGGATTTTAGAATATTTGTAAAATAAAATTGCACAAACACAATCTCACCCTTACCCTAAGCGCGTGACTACAAATCACCATAACCCTGTCCCACAAATTAAGCTTTTTCAACCAAAGAGGAGAAAGAAAGAGAAGTTGGGGTAATCAGAGGAAAGCGAAAGGGCGGTCGGATGAGTGACGAGCCCAAACGTGGACACGAGCGCTCAGTCCAACTGTGGCGACGATTTGAAGGCGGCAATCAGAGGCGAGTGTGAAGGTAGCGGTCAGAGGCGACTTCTCCTTCTTGCTCCCATGGTTGCTCCGAGGTCGGGCAAGATTCGTTCCAATCATCGTTGAGGATATGCATGGAGCCCCGATCATTCAAATTATTATCTCTTTCCAATTTTTGGTTAGTTATCATTCAAGTTATTTTTGGATCTTAGTTTGTGTTGTGATGAATTCCTCTAGTTTTTTTATTTTATAATATTTGTTTGATGTGAATTACTATTAGTGGTGTTTAAGAAATAGTCGATGCAAGTATTTTGTCGAGGGGTTGCCCTTTTTTCATCTTCTTTCAAACTGAAATGATATCATAAGTGAGATTGTCGAATTGTTATATGCTGATTTTTAAGGCTTGGATTTCGAATTTGAATTGTTCGTTTTGTTTGGATTTGTATATCCAAAATTGGTATGAATCCCTAATCTGTATATGTATTTCATTTTGTTTCATTTTGTAATGGCCCAAATATAAATATTCTGGTTACGTTTCCAAGGTTGGATACCTTCGTTTGGATTTCGCAATTTAGGTACGAGTCGAGTTTTTAAACCCTCAAGTAGAGCATTTTAAAGTGGGGATTTCGAACCCCAAATCAAGCGTAGGGCCGTTGGGTACCCTTAACCTGTCTTGTGATACTATATCGCTAAATTCATTTTGTGTAATTCGGCGGAAACAGAAAATAGAGTACAATTTGCCACGGCGAGGCCAGGTCAAAACCAAAACATGAAATCTCAAATACGCGAAATACTTAAGCCAAGTGATAAGGTGTGTTTGATTCGATCGCCCAAGCAAATCCCCACCATAGAAGCATGGAGCATACATGATCTGCAAACAAACCTAAAAAAATATGTACAGGGCATGAGATCATAACGAGGCCCTATCACACTCTATTCCCACAAGCAGGCATATACATACACTATACCTAATAAAAATGCTTCTAATGCAGTGCAGAATATTAAAAATGCAAGCATGCTGACAGTTTATATATATATATATATATATATATATATATATATATATATATATATATATATATAAATGTGCAAAAATACGATAAAAGGCCCAAAGAATGCCAAATGGCATATCCCTCTCCTACCTCCACCCCCCCTTCCCGTTAGGGTGGAGCCTGGCCAGTACGGGCTATAGCATAGCAATCGCCATCCGCAGATGGTTATGTGTGCATCAATAGTCTCGTAATCATGCGCATATGGTGAGTAGAGCCCGCAAGCTCAACTCTAATCTAACTCGATGGAGGATACGCCCGATGAGACTGGGTCGTCCTATGACCCTAGCAACAACTCTAGGACACATAGATCACGACCGTTCTCTTTTCATACACAATAAGTAAACAGACGCTCATTCAAGTGTACAACCTAAGCACGATACTACATGGCATGCTTCAATGCTTACGCAATACCTAGTATGTCATACAACTACATGTAGGAGGGTATTTATACCAAGCATTCTTCTTACGGCTAGATCCAAGGAGGACACAAATCCCAAAAACGCATAGTTGATAAGCCGAATAGCAAAGCGTAGCACAAGTAGAATCCACTCAATCAACTCAATGACAAGCACCTATGATATTAATCCGAAAGCAATAAGGCACAATACTACTAGTCACACACATAAGGACCATGTCCCAAAACCATTTCCAAAACCAATCCAAAGTCCGATCATTTCAAACCATCTCAAATCGTTCTCAAAGCGGAAACCTCAAAAGCTAAATCATCCGAATAAGCCAATTCTATAATAATCAAGTCCATTCCTATTTCCAAATATCCATCATTTAATCAAGTTTAAGAATTCTGGCACTTGAAACAAAGCTTTCAAAACATCTTCCAAGCATTCAATCCGACATTTCAAATTCCGTCAAAATCCCTTTTTAAATTATTAAAACAATCATTAATATTACAAAATCTCATTTCTAAAATCAACCTCAAACTCAGATCCGACTAAAAAGGATCGGAATCAAAAACCAACAAACCAAGTCCAAGGATCAAGGATAGCTCGACCAAAGCTTCTGGGGTAGTTTTCGCGGCGGCGAGAGGGCCGTTTGTAAATACTGAATATTTATATTATTATTATTAAATTCAAATTGTAAAAGTGGAGAAAAATATCGTCCTGGAGCACAAGCTTTGATTTTAAAATCCTTCCGGCATCGTTTTAGAATTTAGAATTTTCTTTTACGGAATTTAATTCCGCTTTCGAGTTGCGAGTCTTGATAAATTAATTTGATTTCGATAATGATTTTATAATTTGATTTAAATTGTCAAGTGTCGGATTTTGTTTTAATGAGCGGAAATGGGACAGAGCGTCGGGATTAGCGGGTTTCGAGTTTTGAATTCTGGGAATCTTTTCATTTTAATGTTGGGACCACAAATATATATATCCATTTCTTTCCTTTTTCTTTCTTTCTTCTCTCTCTCTCTCTCTCTCTCTCTCTCTCCCTCTCTCTCGGTTTCCTGTAAAGGAGTTGGTCCCTCCCTTTGTCTTCTTCCATGTGCAGTTCACCCACACCATTGTATCTCTCAATCCCCACCTCTCTTCTGATTTTGCAGAAACCACAAACCCACACCACCCTCACACCTCCCTCCTTATTCTGAATTCAACAGACCCTCTATTACCTTGTTTCTCTTCACCCTCCTTTGTTCTTCCTTTCCCTTTTCAGCGTCACCTCACCACCCCCTGTTGAACCACCCCTGAGCTGCCAGCGTAGCACCACCAGCCCTCCTCGCCGTCATGTCCTCATGGTTGCTGCGAAGGGAGCCGAGCCCTCCCCTGTTTCTTTTGGAAGACGCCGAGCACCACCTCCTCCCTTTCCTCCTCCCATCCCCTCCGTGTCCAAGGCAGTAGCAACAGCAACAGCCCCACTCCTCCCCTTCGACGACCGATGATTGAAGCGGAGCCACCGCCGAGCCGCACTCCCTATGTCCCCCCAGTTCTTCGAACTCGAGGTCGGAATTGGGTATTCCTCCATTTCCAATCGATTACCCATTAAAATCCCTCCTTTCTAATCTCTTATGTCATCTTAGGATATCCCGGTGCCAATCCTCCTCCATCGAAGCTCGAGGGACCTCCGACGAACGTTTCCGGCGAGAGCTCCCACCCTGGTGAGTTTCTTCTTCTTCTCCCCTTTGTTTTGGTTCGTATTGGGTCGCTTTGGGTTGTCTGTGGTCGGGAATAAGTCGGTGATGGTGGTCGGGTGAGGGTTCGCCGGCAAGGAGCCCCTTTCCCCCCTCTTCTTCTTCCTCCGTCGTCGGCGAATGAGGCTCTGACTGAGCTTGAAGAAAGGCCCCTCCTTTCTCACGTTGGGCTGGGCCTGACCTGGACCCTTTTCCGGGTTATATCATTTTAATTCGGATCCCCTCCTATCCACCGTGGCTTCCACATCAGCCGTGGGGCCCCCCTTCGTTTTTCTTCTTCTTCTGTTTCGGACTGTTAGGGAGAGTGGGCCTTTTTTTTTGGTGGGCCGATTTCTGGTTTAGAAAGGGAGAAAGTGGGCCTTTCCATTTTAAAACAAAATCTGGTTGGGGTTTATGGAATAGGGCCGGAAAGTTTTGGGTTATTAATTAAAATGGGCTCGGTTTAGGTAATGGATAAAAGGGGATTTCTGGGCCGGATTGGTCCTTTTTCTTTTCTTTTGGGTGGGTTTTCAAAAACGGTTTTTGTGTTTATATTATACCTATAAATATTATGTGTTTTGTTAGTTATATATATGTATGTCATTTAATATATTATTTCTGATTTTAGGAATATATATATATAATATTCTGAAATATTAATATATTATCTTACATGGTTTTAAAAGTGAGATTATTTGGAATATATAATTGAGTGGCGTTTTAATATGTAATGTAGGAAATTTGAGATAATTTATTGACTTTGATTTATAAATATGACGAGTAAAGATGATTTAATTTTGGTGTTGTATTTTTTTTAGCGAAATATTATTTGAGAAGAGTTATTCCATATAAGGTTTTATAAAGGTGAATTTTAGATGACGGTTTTAAATAAAGTAAACTATGCCGGAATTATTTTAATAGTATAAATTTGCAAGTTGACTAAGAGTTAATGTTTTGTATATAAGGTTTGAGAAGATGGATTTATTTTGAAATTTAAAATGCCAGAATCATTTCTATAATGTGGTTTTGAGGGATTGGTTTTAAGGTTTAAATGTTTAATGTCGGAATTTGGCCAAGTATGATTTGAGAATTATTTTGAACATGAGTTGACTTAATTTTGGATTTAAGGTTTTGGAAAACGGCTTTACTATCGGTCGGTTTTGAGGGTGTTGAGAACTTGGATTTCGTGTGTACGAATGTTGGTCTGGTAGCTTATGGAAATGGCTTGATGATAGGTGTGTATTTCTTTTGGATTGCTTTGGACTTGCATTTGGGCCCTTGCTTGTGTTATCTTGTTGTTCTGCATCTACAGGTAAGTATCCTACGGGACTTACTCAGTAACCTGGACCTCCTGCCTGATGTGTCATGTAATGTGTAGTTTTGTTGCATATTAAAGCATGCCATGTAGTATCATGCTAGGGTTGCATTGAACCGAGCATGTGTTTACTTTGTGTGTTTGAATATAGAACGACCGTTATCTGTGATAGTCCTAGAGTATTTGCTAGGATCATAGGGTAGCCCAGCCCCATCGGGTGCCCTGAGTCTATCAAGTCGATATGAGCATGATATGATAGCCCAGCACCATCGGGCAAGAGATGAGATGATATGATGTGATATGATAGCCAGCACCATCGGGCAAGAGATGAGATGATATGATATGATATGATGATGCTGTGGTTAGTGCACCACCACGAGGGAATTGCTATTCTATAGCACCGAACTGACCAGTCTCTGCACTAACGGGAAGGGGTGCAGAGGTATGAGAGGGATATGTCACTTGGCATTGTCTTGGACCCTTTACATTTCTTTTCTGCATATTATATATATACTAGGGGCATGATAGTGTGATTTAAATCTTGTACTGCATTAGTCATCTTTTATTTAGGTATAGGCATGTTATGTGGCCTCAGCGCGGTCAGAGGACCCGCAGGCGATTACCGGGCCTGACTTCGTGGATAGTGCTAGGTACCGCTCTTTATTGCTCCTTGCTTCTGTGACGGGAATCTCTTGGCGAATGGAAGAATCCGGCTAATACATTCTAACTTGACAAATGGCAATCACTCACTTTGTTTTAGTTTCGACCCGACTCTGCCATGGCACTTGTATCGAAACCTTGCTCATGCTTCACTTTCATTTGAATTGAATTTCCGCGACTTTGATTGCTTGGGGTTCGAAATCCCCGCTTTGAATAATGATCTTCGAGGCTTGAAACCTCGACCCGTACCTGTATTGCAACATTCGAACGAAGGTATCCGACCTTCAAAACGTAACCCGGGTATTTATATCCGGGTCGTTACAAAGTTTGTATCAGAGTCAGGTTGTGCAATTCGGGTACGCAAGGGTCGGGTGTATGTTTTGGAAAATTTCCCATGAATTTCAAAGGATTTGAAGATGTTTTAAAGGGGCAAAATGAATTTAATATGCCTAACTCAATTGGACTAAAGATGAACTTGGTTTATGATAAAAGAGGAGAACCAACTAAAGAGGGATCGAGTGGGTAGAAAGGCGCTAGACCATCCCTATTGGATGTAGTCGGGAATGGGTAGGCGAAATACTAGCTTGTTCTTTACAGATGGGTCGGGAAGACTCAAAGTAGATCATTATAAATGTCATTTACTAATTCTATGTTGAGTGCTTGATATGCTAAAGATTTAATTGGTATATCCTAACTATTGCATGAATATTGAATGATCTGTGCAAACGGGATAGCGGGAGTACTCTTCTTCTTATATGGTCAAGCCCAGCTTGTGTGAAGCATCCCCTTCCACTATGTTAGCCCCTTGACGGTTCTATCGAGTCCTTCTCCCGGATGTCAGTGTCTTCAACAGGGAGTTAGGTTGGTAAACACATTGAGTCGGGAATCATGATTGAATATGAGGGTTGTCTGAGAGAGTATTGGAAGTTGGCTCTTGATGTAACTCCAAGTTAGAAAGAAAGGTGTTTCTGAGGTTGTCTTTCTTGATTCTTATGACGATCAACCGGTGTCTTCTTGCCATAAAGGGTCTTACCCGAGTCCCACGGGAAAGATGGGTGATGAGTCAATTAGGAAGAGTCAATGCTTGCCCTTATGGATCTCTACCGGGTTATCTTGATTGCCCTGTCCATGATTGTGTGATACTATGTGGTACTACACCTTGATCTACAGATTGATCCTTAGTGTGAAATTGTGCTTATGTGCTTTGATGTTCATGATGACCATTGTATGGGTTCGAGCTACATTTGTTATGTCCATATCATCCCGACATGATCTACTTAGTATATTGCATTGTCATACTAGTGCATGAATATAAATGTTATATGTTAGGAATGCCGTATGATTGATGCTCTCCCTGTGAATAGGTTCACGATAGTGTGATCGCTCAGTTCTAGTATCATGATAGAGTGAGTCCCTTACTTGATGGATACGTGTTATAATTCGATGTCAATATGCCTTATATGCTACGTAATTCCCAATATGTGTTATGATGATGATCCTTAATGTGAATTCGTGGTCGTATGACATTTTGTACCCATGCTTGCCCCATTGCTTATGTCCCGTGTTGTGCCTTGCTTCCTAGTATGATTATATGTTGTCATAGCATGTCTACTTGACCCCTTTGTATTGATCGTATGATTGATTAGAAACATGAGCCACATGATATGAGTCTATATGATTGTTGCTCCTCCTGAATTAGGTCCATGATAGTGTGATCAGCTCTTCCTCGTATGGATGCCTCGATGCTTATCATTCATCTTGTGACAGGAATCTATAGCATGCCCATCTATTTTGTATTCCTCGGACTAGATATCATTGATTACTCTGTAATTAATTTTGTTGTGTGTTAATTGTGCTAAATTGAGGATATGTTAGTATAAATGAGTTGTGATAAATACGTGTTTCATCCCAGTATACATTGATTTGAACTCATGTCCCCGTATTCTAGTCATGCTTCCATGTTACTTAAACTTGCACTATACCTCGCTACATTTCTTCCCATGCTTTTATATTATTGGAATGTGATTGAATTGAAGTCTTGCTAAATGTCGAGTAATCAATCAAGTGCATGTATGTGTCCTCTGTTACGTTGAGCCATTAGTAACATGTAGAATCCGTGGTTATGACTTATGCACATTTATGCCCTGCTTGCATTATTGTTCATTCTCTCTTGAACTAGGTCCCTGATAGTGTGGTTCTTCCCTCTCTTTATCCTCTTAAAGTGTTTTACTCATCCGGATAAGAATGATATTGAATTCGAAGATCGACTTGCTTACTGTGGTGGTCACTTCTAGCATGCTTGCATGTTATCGCTCGGTGGTATTTCCCTGTTACTCTATGACATTCTCTCGTGCTTGCATAAACGTATGACTTGACACCTCGCATGATCACACACCACGCTATATCATGATTTTGCATACGCATGACGCATAAATGTTAGAATGAATCTAGTCGAAATTACTTTGGCGGCATTCATGTTCGATATGTGCTATTAGTATCCTGTAAGGCTTATGATTCCAATATGACTCACTAAATGGTGACTTGCCGTACTTATTTTATTACGAGAACATGCTTGTCCTATAGTGTGATAGTTGTTATACCGTTTTATGTGCACTCTGATAGTTTGTTCCCGGCATGCTTAGAACCTATCGCTAGTGATGTCCTCTTTGTTACTCTCTGTAATGATGTCTCATGCTCTATGAACATTATGTTGAATTCTTTTAGGCGACTCTTGACTATGCCCTTGTCCCATTATGTATCACTAGCATCATGTAGGACCCATGTTTCTAAATGTATCTTGTCGTAGGATTACATGTCATTCTTAACCTACTATGTGATTATTGTTGTTAGCTGTGATAATTACTATGCCGCTCTTATATATTCTCGTATGACACTTAGTCTGGTTGTTATGATATACCTCGCCATGCCATATTTGACCTCACTTGCTCATGCTTATACATTCTTTCACATACATGATGCTCGGTATCTTCATTAAATCCCGCATGACTTCGAATCATACATGATTATTGTTGGCTCCGCATAACTTGCCTAGGTTGCTAGACTCATCTGCATCCATGGAATCATAAACTACTAGCTTGTTTCACGTGCATCAGTGTAGGACTCGATCGGGTCTTTGGAATGAATATGTATGTCCTTGTTCTTTAAGATAGGTACATGTTAGTGTGGATTAATGCGATTGATATGCTCCATGATGAATTCGTGCTTGTTGTCAAAATTGTAACCTGGTGGACTTCCATAAAGGCATCGTTACTATTCCCGGGTCGGAGTCTTGTCTCTAGTCGTGTCATATTTAGCTTTGGTCCTTTTTGTCTCCGAGAGAAACATTGGGTCATCCGCTCTTGTCACCCCTATCTCCGCTAACATAGACTTCTACGCGATACATTGGATGAGCGGCCGCATAGAAGAGGGGACGGAAAGTAGATGGCGATAGACCGACGCAGCGGAAGCGTGGGCCCATAACCCACGGGCCTCAGGATCGACGATGTCGACAGAATAAGCTTGCTTCAAGGATTGCGGTTATTGAGTATGATATGACTTACAAGCGAGAGTGTCCTCCATTCGGATT
The DNA here is from genome assembly GCA_963922045.1 of Persicaria maculosa. Classification (NCBI taxonomy): domain Eukaryota; kingdom Viridiplantae; phylum Streptophyta; class Magnoliopsida; order Caryophyllales; family Polygonaceae; genus Persicaria; species Persicaria maculosa. The sequence continues at coordinate 21,569,484 of OY998270.1, forward strand.
GCTAATCCTTTCTGAACTTGTTGATGGTAATATTGCACTGACTTGATGTTGAAAATTGCGTGTTGATGTGATGACTTGGTAATGATTAATGCATGATTATCCGTTGTCTATGATGATATATATGCTTCGGTGCCTTACTGTCCTAATGTTCTATGATGACTTGACATGATGCTACTCTGAGTTGCCAAGCATGACCTGAACTCCTTGCCTATAAAAGTATGAACGGCAAATGCTGAAAACCTGAACTATTTATTTGATATGGTTATGATGAAACGTGCCAACTTGATTTGATTAGGTTCATATATGATGTCTTGCAATACTTGTTAAGCATGATGGTAAATTGAGACTTTTGATACGGTTGCAATGCTTAATGATGAACTAATAATGCTATTGATAACTGCTAGTTGATATGATGTAGTCCTTCTGTGTAATAATGTCCATGATTGCTTCTTCTTTGAACTTGTGCGTAAGATTTTCTTGAAGAATGGTCGGAGGCTGGTGAGGGAATTTGAGCGGGTAGAATGATCGATGGTGGTATGAGGTAAGTCATAGGAGAGGGGTTTGGCCTAAGTAGGAACGAGTGAGTTTTGAGAGCTATAAGGGGTGATGCTTAGTGGGTTCCGATGAGCTTCTCGATGAATCATAGGATGCAAGGGTGCTCGGGTGTGAAAACAGAGATAGGGGTTGGACTCTTAGAGGTGGATTGCTAGTGAGAGTGCTTGGTGAAATGAGGGGTGAGGCCGGAGTGTCAACATGAGTTGGGGTTTCTTTGGGGATTTTATCCGAGTTGGTGAGTCTAGATGAAGATTGGTCTTGGCTTGAGAGTGGAAGAAGAGCGAGCGGGGATTGCGTTTTATTATGGCTGGTATAGTGTGTAAAACTTTCTTGACTATATGATTATGACCTGGCATGATATTAGATAGCGACCATGATAAACCTGATATGGCATGATATTATGTGTTGATATACAATACTGAATCATAATTGGTAGTGACAACTATGATCATGATATAATGATACATTGCTACCCTACAATGTTGTTCTAGAAGCATGTTATGATGTGTTGTATGAATCATGAGATGATGATAGGTTGTTATGTGGAAGCATGATGTTATACTATATGGTTGATAAGCATGAATATGAATAGGTAAGTGAGGCATATGACTTGGAGCATGAATATGACTTATGTGCATATATGAGATGATGGTGCATGACTGCTAATGATCGTGATATGGCATTGTGATGAGCTAAGATGATGTCTGGAGAGCATGTTGACATTTTGATGATGATATACTGCTTGATCTCCCCTTTTGATTTAATCTTAATAGCATGATTTTGTTTGGATTGATGTGTTGATAAGTAGTTTTGTTTCGTTGACTTATGATGAAATTTCGCTATGGCTAACCTTGCAAGTACCAATGATTGATGTGATAATATGTTATAATAATGCTGGATAGAAATGGGATAGGATGACTATCTTAAATAAGATCCCTTGTTATGACTGGTTCCACTAGTGTGCGATGTTGAGATGCGATCGTGTCGACTTGTAGTGGCTACTGACTCCATGACACCTAACCTCTTTGATCCCTTGGCATGTGTGCTTGCGTGATAAGTTATGAGAATTCGATGATGCATTTGTGATGCCTTCTGTATGAGGTAGATATACGTTATGACTCATGGTGTGATGTTAAGATGTTGTTATTTCTGTGGGCGTGTTCTGAAGGGATGGTATGATTTATGTTATGGGTAATCATGTTATGCGGTTGAGATGTCGATTGGTTGAGATTATCATGATTGATTTTGAGATTGCCATATGAGAGGTGGCTGATGATATTATGAGTCGATGAGTTGATTTACTTATGTGCATGTTGAGTTGAGAATGATGATAAAATGATTTTGGAACCTAGGAAGAGAATATGGGATTAGCTCTTAGAGGTGGATGATTCCACCTCCTACCTTCTGAATTTGATTGATTGGTATGCGAGAAGCTGATTTGGTTTTTTTCGAAGATTTTGACGAAATCTTGATTTGAAAGGATTTGACTTGTTTTGGTGTAAGTTGCTTGATTAAAAGTTGAATTTGAAGATTTTGAGCGGTTTTGAAAATGGCCAACTTGGGGTTTTAAAGAAGTCGAGAGTTTCAATGATTTATATGACAATCATTCCATTTACAACATGCTTTGAGGTTTTACGAACTGGATTTACATTATGACGTCTCACGAAGTGGATACAAGCATTGTATAAGGGCGCTTATAGATTGCTTGCTAAGACCTAGTCGGACGCTATAATGCTTTTAGAGTTGTGATACTTCCGAAAGGTCGAAGCGAGGATGTGATAAGGGCGCTTATTACACACTTGATAAGGCCAATTGGAGATGTCACGACCGTGACTAGGATGTTGTGAGAATCCTGGAAGACGCAACCGAAATGATTACAAGATCCTTGGACATGGTCCTCGGACTCACCAATTTCAAACTCTTCCCATTGCTTTAAAATGATTTTAGTCTCGGGGACGAGACTTGTTTTTAGAGGTAGATAAATGTAAAGAATGAATATTTATATTAGTATTATTAAATTCAAATTGTAAAAGTGGAGAAAAATATCATCCTCGAGCACAAGCTTCGATTTTAAAATCCTTCCGGCATCGTTTTAGAATTTAGATTTTTCTTTTACGGAATTTAATTCCGTTTTCGAGTTGTGAGTCTTGATAAATTAATTTGATTCCGATAATGATTTTATAATTCGATTTAAATTATCGAGTGTCGGATTTTGTTTTAATGAGCTGAATTGGGACCGAGCGTCGGGATTAGCGGGTTTCGAGTTTTGAATTCCGGGAATCTTTTCATTTTAATGTTGGGACCACATATATATATATCCATTTCTTTCCTTTTTCTTTCTTTCTTTTCTCTCTCTCTCTCTCTCTCTCTCTCTCTCTCTCTCTCTCTCTCTCTCTCTCTCTCCCCCTCTCTCGGTTTCCTGTAAAGGAGCTGGTCCCTCCCTTTGTCTTCTTCCATGTGCAGCTCACCTACACCATTGTATCTCTCAATCCCCACCTCTCTTCTGATTCTGTAGAAACCACAAACCCACACCACCCTCACACCCCCTCCTTATTCTGAATTCAACAGACCCTCTATTACCTTGTTCCTCTTCACCCACCTTTGTTCTTCCTTTCCCCTTTCAGCGTCACCTCACCACCCCCTGTTGAACCAACCCTGAGCCGCCAGCGTAGCACCAACAGCCCTCCTCGCCGTCATGTCCTCATGGTTGCTGCGAAGGGAGCCGAGCCCTCCCCTGTTTCTTTTGGAAGACGCTGAGCACCACCTCCTCCCTTTCCTCCTCCCCTCTCCTCCGTGTCCAAGGCAGTAGCAGCAGCAGCAGCCCCACTCCTCCCCTCCGATGACCGACGATTGAAGCGGAGCCACCGCGGAGCCGCACTCCCTATCTCTCCCCTGTTCTTCGAACTCGAGGTCGGAATTGGGTTTTCCTCAGTTTCCAATCGATTACCCCTTAAAATCCCTCATTTCTAATCTCTTATGTTATCTTAGGATATTTCGGTGCCGATCCTCCTCCATCGAAGCTCGAGGGACCTCCGACAAACGTTTCCGGCGAGAGCTCCCACCTTGGTGAGTTTCTTCTTCTTCTCCCCTTTGTTTTGGTTCATATTGGGTCACTTTGGGTTGTCTGTGGTCGGGAATAAGTCGGTGATGGTGGTCGGGTGAGGGTTCACCAGCAAGGAGCCCCTTTCCCCCCTCTTCTTCTTCCTCTGTCGTCGGCGAATGAGGCTCTGACTGAGCTTGAAGAAAGGCCCCTCCTTTCTCTCGTTGGGTTGGGCCTGACCCGGACCCTTTTCCGGGTTATATCATTTTAATTCGGATCCCCTCCTCTCCACCGTGGCTTCCACATCTGCCGTGGGGCCCCCCTTCGTTTTTCTTCTTCTTCTGTTTCGGACTGATAGGGAGAGTGGGCCTTTTTTTTGGTGGGCCAGTTTCTGGGTTAGAAAGGGAGAAAGTGGGCCTTTTCATTTTAAAACAAAATCTGGTTGGGGTTTATGGAATAGGGCCGGAAAGTTTTGGATTATTAATTAAAATGGGCTCGGTTTGGGCAATGGATAAAAGGGGATTGCTGGGCCGGATTGGTCCTTTTTCTTTTCTTTTGGGTGGGTTTTCAAAAAGGGTTTTTGTGTTTATGTTATACCTATAAATATTATGTGTTTTGTTAGTTATATATATGTATGTCATTTAATATATTATTTAGGATTTTAGGAATATATATATAATATTCTGAAATATTAATATATTATCTTACATGGTTTTAAAAGTGAGATTATTTGGAATATATAATTGAGTGGGGTTTTAATATGTGATGTAGGAAATTTGAGATAATTTATTGACTTTGATTTATAAATATGACGAGTAAAGAAGATTTAATTTTGGTGTTGTATTTTTTTAGCGAAATATTATTTGAGAAGAGTTATTCCATATAAGGTTTTATAAAGGTGAATTTTAAGATGACGATTTTAAATAAAGTAAATTATGCCGGAATTATTTTAATAGTATAAATTTGTAAGTTGACTAAGAGTTAATGTTTTGTATATAAGGTTTGAGAAGATGGATTTATTTTGAAATTTAAAATGCCGGAATCATTTCTATAATGTGATTTTGAGGGATTGGTTTTAAGGTTTAAATGTTTAATGTCGGAATTTGGCCAAGTAGGATTTGAGAATTATTTTGAACATGAGTTGACTTAATTTTGGATTTAAGGTTTTGGAAAACGGCTTTACTATCGGTCGGTTTTGAGGGTGTTGAGAACTTGGATTTCGTGTGTACGAATGTTGGTCTGGTAGCTTATGGAAATGGCTTGATGATAGGTGTTTATTGCTTTTGGATTGCTTTGGACTTGCATTTGGGCCCTTGCTTGTGTTATCTTGCTGTTTTGCATCTATAGGTAAATATCATACGGGACTTACTCATTAACCTGGACCTCCTGCCTGATGTGTCATGTAATGTGTAGTTTTGTTGCATATTAAAGCATGCCATGTAGTATCATGCTAGGGTTGCATTGAACTGAGCATGTGTTTACTTTGTGTGTTTGAATACAAAACGACCGTTATCTGTGATAGTCCTAGAGTCTTTGCTAGGGTCATAGGGTAGCCCAGCCCCATCGGGTGCCCTCATATCGAGTCGATATGAGCATGATATGATAGCCTAGCACCATCAGGCAAGAGATGAGATGATATGATGTGATATGATAGCCCAGCACCATCGGGCAAGAGATGAGATGATATCATATGATATGATGATGTCGTGGTTAGTGCACCACCACGAGGGAATTGCTATGCTATAGCACCGAACTGGCCAGTCTCTGCACTAACGGGAAGGGGTGCAGAGGTAGGAGAGGGATATGCCACTTGGCATTGTCTTGGGCCCTTTACAGTTCTTTTTCGCATATTATATATATACTAGGGGCATGATAGTGTGATTTAAATCTTGTACTGCATTAGTCATCTTTTATTTAGGTATAGGCATGTTATGTGGCCTCAGCGCGGTTAAAAGACCCGCAGGCGATTACCGGGCTTGACTTCTTGGATAGTGCTAGGTACCGCTCTTGATTGCTCCTTGCTTCTGTGACGGGAATCTCTTGGCGAATTGAAGAATCCGGCTAATACATTCTAACTTGACAAATGGCAATCACTCACTTTGTTTTAGTTTTGACCCGGCTCTGTCGTGGCACTTGTATCTAAACCTTGCTCCTGCTGCACTTTCATTTGAATTGAATTTCCGCGACTTTGATTGCTTGGGGTTCGAAATCCCCGCTTTGAATACTGATCTTCGAGGCTTGAAACCTCGACCCGTACCTAAATTGCAACATCCGAACGAAGGTATCCGACCTTTGAAACGTAACCCGGGTATTTATATCCGGCCCGTTACACCATTCACGGCCGCAAAAGACATCCCAGTTCCCCATGAGAAGCGCCCCTCGCTGGCCGCGACACAGGGTTTTCCCTGCGGTGAAACCCGCGGTCACGGCCACGAGAGCCGTCTTCTTCCTTTGTTTGTGTTCTAACTCACCGCGGCGACCATGGTTTCGCCACTCGCGAGATTTGAACCTGTTTGCTCGTTTTTGCTTTAAATCTCATTGGTTTTTGCCTCGATTCAAATCTATTTTAACCCAAACTTGTTTCAAAATATTTCTAATACAAAACCGACACCAAACAACCATATATGACTCAAACATAGACTAGAGGGGAGAGCGGAAGAGGGATTACCTAACCTCCTTGAGGCTTCTTCAAAAACCTTGGAAGAAGTGAGTCCTTGGGCTCCGATTCAATGAGATCTTGCTATGACACAGCCTAGGAGGGAAAGATCGTGGTTAAAAGAGGACCTTTACGAAGATCTAGATCCAAAACGAGAGGATGGAAGGAGGAGAGTTTACCTTGGTCAAAAACAGAGGAAGAGGGAGAGTTGAGCTCGAATCCACTTAACATGGAGTTATATCTGACATTTCCTAACCTTGGAAGGTAGAGAAGAGAGTGAGAAACAAGCGAGAACAAATGGGGAAGAGAAAAGAGTTAAAACAAGGGAGAACGAGTCGATTTACCGAGCCAATGATGAATTGGGCTTCAAGTGAGGATGAGTGAAATGGACAAAAACTTGGTTTTTCAATGGAAATTGCTTTCCGACTCCGATTTTTTGGGTTAGATCTTTGAGAGGAGGTCTTCTAGAGGGTGTTTTAGGGCTATTTGGTGGAGGAGAAACAAGAAATGAAGAGTGGAGAGTGAGGGAGATGGATTGAAGAGGTGAAAAGTTTAAACTTTAGATTTTTAGGGTTTTGATTTTTGAATGAATGATGGAGAGAGAGGATGGAGGCTGAGCTAGGCTTAGATTTTTATGAGGATTTTATGGGGAATTTGGGGATTGGTGCTTCCTTTATATAGTGACACCTTAGGGTTTTTATGGAGATAAGGACGAAACATTTAAGATGCTAGTGGGAAGGTGGAGAGAGAACGAGTGGGAGAGAGTGGCCGGCTGGAGAGAGAGAGAGAGATTCCGCTCATCCGAGTCTAAGTCTCGACTACCTATCCCGAAATCCAACTCGAGTTTAAATTTGTTTCAAACGACTCACAAAACTCCATGTTTTAAATTCGAATATAATAGTGAACTTTAGCTCGACAATTTATGTTTTAAAATATGTCGGGATGATTTCCAAAGACTTCCTATTTTTAGAAATGCGCTCGGGGACTGGTTTTCCGAAACTTTCCAATTTTGGCAATTAAATACTTATTTAAAATTCCGGTCTTTACACATTTGGATTTGTATATCCCAAAATTGGTAGATTTATACATTGTTCTACGATTTCTTATAATTTTTTGAATTGTTGATTTTGTGTATTTTAATGGGATTAAAAAGATATTCGGGAAAAAAGTCGAATTATTCATATGCATGGACCGATTTTGTGCTTCATGGATGTTTTTTTTTACGTTGGCGGTAATATGAATGAAAAATGCATCGATACCATCGAATAATCATGTGATCCCATCGAATAAACCAGCAATACCATCGAATAATTTTAAGTTATTTGTTAGAATGACATTAGTAACCGAATAATGTTGTAACATCATCGAATAATCAAGCGATAAAATTGAATAATCAAGCGATACCATAATTTTTCGTTAAAAGTTCAGGGCATTTTCAGGGTGTTGGACAATTAGAATAATCTATCGATACCATCGCAAAATCCATTGATAAGATCGGATAATCTATTGATACCATCGAATAATTTAAAGAAAAAAACCCCGCAAGTGTTGTACACTCCCCCATTCAGCAAGTGGGAAAAAAAGGTGTGGGTCACACTGATTTTTAATGAAAGAAAAAAGCTAAAATTGCCTATTAATCTCAGTAATCAATTTCACTCAATCAATTGCCTAGATATGTTAACATAGTGCATGTTAAGGGTTGAATACACTGGAACCAACCTCTCTCTCCCTCTCTTATTTATTCCTAATATTAGTAAAAATTATCAAAAAAATCCAAAATAAAATAAAAATTCTACGTTTTTCTTCTAAGCTAAGGGGGGACTCAGGCACTCAGCCATCCCATAAAATTCATGTCTTGTGAATTTAGAAAATACAATTTCTAAAATAATTGATCTTTTAATTATCTATATTTCTAAAAACATGATTTTATAATAAAAATTTATAAACATGTCAAAATAAATATATAAAATATAAATATGAATTTTTCTAGTGTTAGCTTATACCATACATAGCATTGAATAATTAAATGATATATAAAGGGTAACACTTACTAAGGGTTACGGATGATCGATCTTCCCTCATACAATACGTGTTTACATTTTAATTTGTTGTGACCAAAGCAAAACAAATGATATCAATACATATGTAAACTCAGATAATTGCAGTAACTAACCTTCTCCTCAAACTTGTTTGTTAAACTAGACCCCCCTTGATTTATTGCAAAAGTAGACCTTCTTTTGATATTTTTCAAGCCTATTCCGGTTTTTTTTTTAAAATTAGGTAATCGACTACCTTTGTGGGGGGGGGGGGGGGAAAGAGAGTGTACCATTTCAAATTAATAACTGTCGTTTCAACCGTCACACAAGGAGGTTTTAAAACATCATGGACCATCTTGTAGTTTCCCCCGACAAGCCCACATATAGTTACCCTCGATGCACTACACCACGTAGACCATCTTTGTTACCTTCGTCTTGAAGCATCCCTCAAGAGCCGCCCACCTAAACCTAGACTGAACCTCCTCCTTGCTTCTGAAAAGTTGTCCCTCCCATAACTCTATCATGTTTACCACAACACCTAGTAATGCCCCTCAATCAACGACCCTGTCATTAACCTGCATCAGAAACCAATGCCATTTCGTTGTGGTGAGAATAACTGATATTCATCTCCGTTTCGTTATTTTTTTGTCAATGTTTTCAACACTCGATCTAATTTTCCATTATCACATGTTTGGTTGCATCCCAATAAACCTATCCCATCGCTAATGCATAAATGGGTTACATATCATCACCCAATCATCAATGGATAGGGTGATGCTTTTAAAGCTCAGTTTGATATGTTTCAAGCTCTCTACATAGATGATGGTCGACCATTACACTTTGTCTAGATGTTATTCAACTATCCTTATATTATTACGTCTTTTCTATCCAAATATCATAACACTGTTTTCAGAATTTTATGTCGTTCTACTTTTTCTCCAAAGTCATTTATATTAAAAAATAAACATTATTGTATTTACCACCTCCAAATAGACAAGTACTTTGCCGGATGGCGCATCACTTCCTACTAACCCATGTGTTATAGCTAGACCCAAAAAGACAATCCACAATGGACTCGGCCCAAGTCCTAACCCGCGTCTATCAGATGAAGCTTCCTGATGCTTTCCTACATCTGTATTATAATTTGTTGCTTATATATATATATATGGATGGGTCACACATTATTTCAATCTTTATTTCATTAGTCTCAAATTCCCTTAACCATAAGGTCATCTCCGTACAAACCGATAATGGTACCGAGTTCAAACCTCTCACTCCACTCTTTCAAAAATTGAGAATCTCACACCGCCTCACTTGCCCCTATTCTCATGCCTAAAATGCTTCAATTGAGTCCCGACATCATTGTATTTTGGATATTGGTCTTACGATCCTCAAACATGCCTCTCTCCCTCTCAAGTTTCGGGACTATGCTTTTCAAACTACCACCTATCTTGCAAAACATTTACCATCTCCTATCATTGACAATGAGTCCCAATTCTCCATGCTTTTTCATAAAGCACCGGATTACATGGCTCTTAAAGTCTTTGAATGTCTCTCCTTCCCAAATCTACGCCCATATAACCACCACAAATTATCTTTTCGATCCACGCCTACCATCGTTTTAGGTTATTGCCCTACCATAAAGGGTACATTTGCTTCGATTGGGTTCACAACAAGACCTATATGTCACAAGATGTAATATTTCATGAGGGTCTTTTCCCTTTTTCAACCACTACACAAATACCTTCCCAAACTTCCTTGTCTTTGGTCCAACTCCCTCTATTTTGGCATCATGAACCCACTACTATACCCTCATATCATATTGAGCCCAATCCACCTTATACTCAATCTCAAACCATGTCTATTCCTAGCCCCATACCCCTTTCTTCATCCCGTATTTTAGAAAGCTCTTAAACATCATCATCCCCCAGCTCTACTTCAACACACACGACCTCACTGTTGCCACCATACCCAATGACCACCCGAGCTCGTGCCAACATTCACAAGCCCCTATAACGAACTGATGGGACCAACCCCTGGCGCTCATGCTCCCTCACAACTATTGTACATGAAGAACCTTCCTGCTTCACTAAAACTTCAAAATTTCCAGAGTGGCGTCAGGCTATGGCCAATGAATTTCAGGCCCTTCTTGATACAAATACATGGTCTCTTGTACCCCCACAATCACTCAGCCAACGTCCTCGGGTTCAAGTGGGTGTTTAAAACCAAGAGGCAGTCGGATGGCTCCATTGAGTGACGAAACTCTCGTCTAGTGGCCAAAGGTTTTCACCAAGTTCTTGGGCTCGATTTCAATGAAACCTTGAGCCCCATTGCCAAACCTTCAACTATCTGCATTCTCTTGTAATTAGCGGCAATGTATCGATGGTTGACTTGTCAGCTCGACATTTAAAATGCCTTCCTCCATGGGGCCCTCTCGTGCTTAGTTCGCTCATCTCAGCGACTTCTTGATTTCAATTGGCTTTACTTCCGCTCTTGTTGACTCCTCTCTTTTTTCCTATCACCAAGGGAACGACCTTGCCTTCATACTGGTTTACGTTGATGATCTCATGGTCATCACATCAAATCCTTCACTATTTGCTCAGTTTGTGTTCACCTTGTCTCGTAAGTTTTTGAACCGTGGTCTAGGACCTGCTAATTTATTTCTAGGTATTGATATCACTCAGAATTCCTCCGGCTTTTACCTATGTCAATCCAAACACATCAAAGATCTTCTGAAAAAAGCTGGAATGCTTAATTCAAGTCCAATTTCTACTCATGTGTCCCTTACTATCAACACCTCCACATCTTCACCTCCATTTGATGTTTACCTACATCGGAGCACTATAGGTAGTCTACAATACCTTAATTTCACTCAACCAGATGTGGCCTTTGCAGTTAACAAGATCTCACAATTCATACAAAAGCCATGTCAATCTTATTGGCAAGCAGTGAAGCGCAAATTACGCTACCTTAATCACACCAAGGAACTCAAATTCCACATCTCCTCATCACCTAAACTGATCTCTTGGGGGCTTTTTTTGATGCCAATTGGGTTAGTGGTTGTCTTAACAGAAGGTCTGTCGGAGCATATTGCATATATCATAGGAGAAATCTAGTATCCTAGTGCTCGAAAAAGCAACCTGCAATGGCCAGATCTTCTACTGTAGCTGAATACCGTGCACTTTCGAAAGCGACATACGAGCTTATTTCGATGCAATCCCTACTAGGTTCAATCGGCATCTTACTCAACCAAGCCTCGTGTCCACATATCTCGCCATCAATCCAGTTTTGCACCATCGAATAAAGCCCCCATCTCTCGGCTACCACTCGTTAGAGAACGTGTTGCAAGTAAACCTCTTTGGGGTGCATGTGTTTCGTCAAAAGACTAGGTTATAGACACATTAACAAAGGCTCAATCAAGTGTCTTATTTCTGAAGAATAGTTCCCCTCTATGCCTTCGACAGATAGGGTCAACAGGGAGTACTAGCCCATGTGCTATAGCCAAGCCCAACGAGACAACCCACAATGGACTCAACCCAAGTCCTAACCCACGTCTATCAAATGAAGCTTCCTGATGCTTTTCTATGTCTGTATTATAATTTGTTGCCTATATATATCTTATAATCTCCTGTAACATCAATTAATGAAATAGTACAACAAATCAAATATGCACCATTTCTATCAAAACTTCCTCCATGTCTATATTAACGTCGAACACCCACGTGAGAAAGAACGTGGTAATACCTCATGAGAAAGAACATGGCAACACCACATGGCAACATAACTCAAAATGGTTGCTCAATAAGAAATCAAAACAACCACTTTGCCACATCCCTTTGCACGCAACACAGATGCCCGACCCAACCCACCTCTTCCAATACTTATACAAGTATTTCATTGGGACGCCTATGGAATACTTATATGGATCATAAAATGCCTTTCTTATATGATTATTTGAGATGTTTTGGCATCATATTGTCTAATGATTGATTTATTTGATGTTTTAGGTGCTCTACATGATTAACTATGATGATATTGCTCCCTTGTGTGAATTCATTTCAAAAAGAGAACCATCTATATGCAACTCGACTAAAATGTGTGTGAATTAATTATAGACACCACTCACATAGTAATGAAAACAGGAATGATCTTTGAAACATAGACCTTGAATCTTGATTGAAGGTTTTTCTCCTCTCAAAGGGAATAGACTCTATACTCGAGTTAGCTCAGCTGACAAAGCTCGGAACAGGGAGAGGCAGCTCGCATCTCATTCGCAGGAGGGCTTAGGGTCGGGCATCTGCAAAAGCGTCTTCTTCGACTTCAGCAACGACGACGACAGTCATTGTTTCAAGGCGGGAGGAGGAAAGGAGCGCCGACTTCGAGTGCTTTGGTCATTCCGTTAATTTCGGCTCCAGATCTTCCCAAGGAAGCTGTGACCTTGCCTTCTTTGTCACCCGATTTGCTTCGTTGGTGGCGTCGGAGTATAATGAATGGCGAGAGGGTCGAGGAAGACAAAGAGAGCCGAGAGGCTGGGGTAGAACCATTGTCAGTTTCAAGCACCTGCGTCTGGGTCTGATTGGGGGGTATAAATCTCGGGCCATATGACTCAATTTAGTTTAATTTCAAATTCCATTTGTTTCAATTTCCTGAATTTATGTGTGAATTGGATAGTTGCTTGACTGGTCGATTAGATTTGGTTTGGTTTGCATGTTTTGGTTTGACCTAGTGTTAATGAAATTGAGTCTGTCGGATGGTGTATTAATAAACTTTTAATTAATACAGTGAAACCGATTTATAAATGAACTCATTTGGTTCTAAATAACTTATTGAATGGTTCGGTTAGCTCAACTTAATAAGCTAAGTGATTCACGAATTCCTACTTGAGATATGATTTAATAACGGCCACTTGATTGAATTGCTCTGAGTTTACTAATGATTAAAGGGAAAAATGAATTAATAAGATGAGTGTCTTGGATAATAATTCAACTAATGTGACCTATGTCCCATCAATGACTAAGTAAGGTTTAACTTAAGCTATATTACATCCTAATCGAATGGAATAAAAATGAGCTAGGAGTTGTTCTTATAGAAACCATGTAACGACTATAAGTTAGGTAGGATAATTGGATTGGCTAACTTACCTGGTTTGAGATGTTTAAGTTTTGGATATAGTAATTAGGTAATGCGATTTAATTGGTAAGTTATAAGTAAATTAGAGATGTGCCCTGTGAACTTACTATTCATTAACTTGCTTCTTGTAACTATGACCTTGAAGGGCAGTTTAGTTATAATTTAGTCTTATTTATTATATGTCGACTTCCCTTGGTTATTTATTAGTGATAATCTCATTCCTGACAAACTGAATTCAATTAACAAGATCTCATAAGAGTTAGTCAACACTTAGTTAAACATATAAGATATAAAAGACATCTTGAGAATGTGCTATACTTGTAAGCTTGTTGTTGTGCTTATGGAGCTATGAATGTGGTTAGTAAGACTATATAAAAGATGTTTTTACAAATTATTATACTCTTGTCCTTTTAAGCTTGTTGTTGTGCTTATTGAGTTATGAGATTTGACTAGTTGAAATAGGACAGGTTCCCGTGCAAAAGCACAAAATCATATTGGAATATTTGACCGTTTTGAGGGTTTGAAATCCCCTTCCTCTTGAATTACATCACTTAATTCTCAAGACATAAACAGGGTTATAACTTGAAGATAATAAATAAGCAGCTCGTACTTGGATTGCTTATATATGTGGAAAGGTTAAAGTATAAAATGGCCTTAAGGTGCAAAAATCCTTAAGTTGTAAAATTTTATCTTTTAGTGGAAACCCTTACACGCGTGTAAAATAAAAAAAATAAAAAAATATATCCTCTGTGCTCTTTCCCCAAAGTCTCCATCTCCATCTCCGTTTCTTCATCCTCGGAATCTCCCATCTCCTGATCAAAGATGGAGAAGAGCCACAAGCCATGGATCTTCATCGTCCATTCCCGCTTCTGGATCTCCCATCTCCATTCCCACTTCCTAATCTAACCCAAAAATGGACGACTCTTTTGCCTTCATCGTCCTGAACTTCAGATCCTCTCCTTCCTCCCAACAAGATCAACTTAGGTGCTCTCTCTTCGCCCGTCAAGATGATCTCTTCTTGCCTGAAGCTTACCGTATTTGTGCAAAATTGACACATATCAACACCAGGAATACTGCAAAACTGATTCTTGATCACCTGGCAGAGAAGGAAAACCCCAATTGAACATTCTCAAATCTCAATCAATTGGCATCGTTGCTTGTGAAGAAGAACCTGTCAATCTCTAGGTTTGAATTACGTTACTTCATTCCTATCTTGTGACCGACGACGAGTCAATTTTGTTCCTTCTTCTTCTGTTTAATCTGCTAGGGATTTCTCTTGCTGTGTGAACGAACAGTTGGTTCGAATTTATTATTGTCTTCTTTGTGGCAGGGATTGCCCTAACCCTAAGGCGTATCATCCAGCTTGTGTTAGGCGAGATGAATCCTTCTTTATCGAGCGATTGTGATGGAATTTGTGGTTTGTGGCGCCCTTCATTGTTGAATGTTGGATGGTAGTTGAATTTTCCATCTATACAGCTTCTGATTGGATTTCATGATCAAACTGAAACTTCAAATTTGAAAGATAGAGGATGGTTACAGATCACATGTCTGTTTTTAATTATTAGAGTTTAGAATCTTGTGAAAATTAATGTGGTTCCGTTGTTGTGATTATAATGCATTTCAGGTTGGCATCTATGTAACATTTACGAGAAGAATGCCATCTTCATGTGCTATACTTGTCATTACTCATTGTGCAAGACGTGTGTTAAGCAAGTCGATATCTCATGTGGGAGGGACAACAAAGGGTCTTGTAAAACATGCATGTCTATTCAGCTTTATCATATTTCATTGAAAATTGGTTGTATGACAGATTACCTATAAACTGCATAAACTAGGTGAAAGATTGAAATTTGTAGTGGAATCATGATTCGATACTATTGTAGTTTTGTGCACATTAATTTTAGGTTCCAAGGTTTATATGCCATTGTCACTTGATTTTGGTCCTACTTTGGTGTTTGGTTTCCAATCTGATTAATCGGTAACTTCATGTGCTCAATTTTCATTTTTAGCTTTTATCAGGGAGACATTTGTTAGTTTTAGTTTGAATCCAAGGTGGTGAATGTGAATGTGATTGTGATGATTCTGGATACTGCTGCACATTTTGTGTTGGGGCTTGTATTTGAACTTTGAATGAGTGAACTAGTCAAATAAGTTTACTCTCGTGTCCATATCTATTGTTGTTGTTGCTTCAATGGTGCATTCAGCATTCTGAATACAACCCAAGATTGAGTGTTGCGGCTTACTGTCACTTGATGATTTTGAATATATCTTCATCATTGGTTTGAGGAATTGTACTAGTCTTGTATTCAACCATAGAATTCATAGATTGAACTACTTATTTGCTCGATTCTTATAACTATGATAGAATATTTTTTGTATTAGCTCAATTGGTAGAGCGATGTGCGTATACACAAAGATGTGAGTTTGAATCCCACATAGGATACATAATACACAAGAACACAACAATCCCAAATTGTTAATCATGCACATTATAATCTTAGTTATGCACTTTTTAACCTTAATTATGCACTTTTTAATCTTAATTATGCACTTTAATTTGAAATACGTAAAAAATCGATTTCAAACTCACATCTTTCTGCATAAACTGTGCTAGAGTTCTCTCAAAATTTTTTAGCAAAATTAACACATCGATTTCAAAATCCTATCATGTGTCTCATTCATGCATTTGATGATCTTATTTTTGCACTTTATCATTTTATTCTTACACTTTATATTGTATTTATGCACTTTATATTCTTAAATGTGCGTGTCTCATTCATGCATTTGATGATCTTATTTTTACACTTTATCATTTTATTCTTACACTTTATATTGTATTTATGCACTTTATATTCTTAAATGTGCGCTTCATATTATTATTCATACACATTGTCATTTTATTCTTCCACTTTATCCTTTTATTTATGCACTTTATAATCTTAATTGTGCACTTCATAATCTTATTCATGCACTTTATATTATTATTTCATACACAAAATAACTATATTTGCACAATACAAAGTTATATGTGCACAACAAAAAGTGCTGAAAACGAAAAAAAAAGCGTTGGCGCGAAAAAAAAAAAGAAATTATTATATTTGCACAACATAAAGTTATATTTGTACAACATAATGTTATATATGCACAACATTAAGTTATATTTGCACAACAAAAAATGCCGACACGAAAAAAAATGTTGGGGCGAAGGAAAAAAATGACATAGGAAGGGGGCACAGGGGGAGAGGGCACACGCAAGGGCAGTGGCACATGGGATGAACATTTTACTAATTAAATTATGCTCATTTACTTATAAATTAGGCTCATTTACTATTTACCATAAAAATTAGGTCTATTTTTACATATGGTCCGATCCATATATATATATATATATATATATATATATATATATATATATATATATATATATATATATATATATATATATATATATATATATATATATATATATATATATATATATATATATAAGGTTAGCTCCGGTGTACACAACCCTTATCATGTATCATGTACTCAAAAACTATTCGTCTATTTGTTCATGATTATTCGTCTGTTTGCACATAATTATTCATCTGTAAAAAGAGTGTAAAAACTATAAATTTTATTCTAATGAATAATCGCCCAATACCACCGAATAATTTCATTCCACAGAATAATCTCCCAATACCATCGAATAATCAGAAGTTACTTTTAATCTCATATGTTGATCTTCTTAATTCAATGGCCCAGATTTGTTAACATGATACATAATAAGAGCTGTGTACATTTGATCTATTATATATATATATATATATATATATATATATATATATATATATATATATATATATGCGCGCGCGCGCACATGTGAATGCAACCATTTGGCCTTTTGATACCGTTCTTGGTTTCCCAGTGTAATAATTAATTTGAGTTTGGCATGGTATGGGATGTCTTTCCAAATGGCAATTGATCGAGATCGAACATCATTCAATTCGGAGTAAAGTTTACTACCCGTGCTTTTGCGCGTTTTGTGTAAAAATTAAAATAATTTATTTAAATAATGACCAACTTAATCAAAATGTTTATAAAGTCAAGTTGTATGATGTGTGAATTATTCTTAACAATCTCCTCCCATGAGAAAACTCCGACATAGAAGCAAATCGGCAAGCAAAAGGAAACTGGTACCTGAAACTATACAACAAGTCAAGGTCGAGCCACTCATGTGGGTCCAGAAGACCTCGCCGATGACATATAATATGTCTATACCTAAATAATGAATGATCTAATGCAGGACATAATATTAAAACACATAAAGCATGCTGGATATAATGCAAAAAACTGTAAAGGCGCCACAAAGAATTAAAACACACAAAGCATGCTGGATATAATGCAAAAGTAGAAATTAAAATAATTTTTCTAGGCGAAACTAATTAAAATATCCCAACCTTTAAGGGGGTGTTAAAAATATATCTTCACTTTTCAAATGTAAGATAAATATTCCGACCTTTATAGTTGGTGTTAAAATAATATCACAACAAGTTTATCTCAAAAAAATTATGACATGGTGCATACATGGCAAAAAATAATAATTTATAAAAGGCAAAACTAATTAAAAAAATCAGCATTAATATAATTTTGTTAAACCATGGGTTTCTTGGATTATTTTTTTTAAATCAAACCCGGTTTTCTTAAACCCTTTTTTAATTAGTCTCCCTCTCGCCAATATCTAGAATATTACAATTAATTGGTGTTTGCTTGAATGAATCGGTGTTTGCTTTGACTAAGAAACTGAATTCAAAATCTAGAATATTACAATTAAAAAAAGGGATGAAATTCAACTAAATTTTACTGCTTTACCTAATAATCATATATTTCTTAAGGAAACCGGGTTTAAGAAAACCGGGTTTGATTTAAAAAAAATCCAAGAAACTCATGGTTTAACAAAATTATATTAATGCTGATTGTTTTTTTTAGTTTTGCCTTTTGTATTTTTTTTTTGCCATGTATGCACCATCTCATCATTTTTTTTGAGATAAAATTGTTACGATATTATTTTAATAGCACCAATAAAGGTCATGATATTTATCTTACATTTGAAAGATGGAGATATATTTTTAACACCCCCTTAAAGGTTAGGTTATTTTAATTAGTTTCGCCATTTTTTTATGGGAAAAGTAGAAATTAAAATAATTTTATTAAATTTTATGTAAAAATTAAAATAATTTTATTAAATTTTATATAAAAATGAAAATAATTTATTTAAATTTTTTATGGAAAAAGTAGAAATCCTAATGGATCATTATTCATTAGCATATTTGTAAGATTCTTTACTTTTTAAAATTAATTAGATTTGTTCAAATACGAATATTATTTATTTTTATCAAAACTAATTAGATTTATTTAAATAAATCATAAAATATTATCAAAATATAACTAAGTAAGATATCATAATAAATCAGATAACACTATATTTGATTAATTGATTAATTGATGTTCAAATACAGCTATTAATTGATGTAATATGAGACCATTAATTGAGATGACAAAATTGTATTGGTTTATTAATTGATGTGGCCGAAAAAGATAACACTATATTAATCCAGAATATGACACGTATGCGAATTGCTTCAGAATATGACACGTATGTGAATCACACCAGAACTCATTCCAGACCTCTGCTTTAGTATTTCACTAGTTTATTACCTGTCCATTGTGCGGTTTCTTAATAAACAGAATGATGTTTAATTTATATTTTCTTTATGAAATATGAATGTTATATATAATAGTTTGGTTAAAATCTTTGGATCTTTTAGTAACAGTCAACATATAAAAATATATTCAATAGATAAATAAATTATGTTTGATTGAAATTAATATACTTAAAATTTTCTTAAATAAATAAATCAAAACCTTAGAAATTTTTTAATTACTCGCATTTTTATAAATACGATGTCGAAGTTATGATTTGATTCATTTTCTGCATTGTATTTTTTATTGTTATAAAAATATGTATTTGTTTAATTTAAAATCTTTAATAGTATTTAAATAAATGCGCTGGGTATACATTAATTTAACTTTGGTTTCTCCACTAAAACGTTAACTGTTTTAATTTAAATCTATATTAAATAATAAAATCTTATCATTAGATTTAATGATCATCTATTATAACCAATCTTAATAACTAAAGATAAAATAACTCAAGGTAAAATATTTATAAAATAACTAAAGGTTAAATGATAGGTTTTTGTAACTACTTAAGATATGTGGTTGAATATTTATATTAAAAATTAATTATAGTTATCCATTAATGTGTACACGTATGATGAAATTACTACATTTTTAACTATAGACTTAAAACTTAATTAAGACTCTTATTATATACATATTTTTATAAAGAAAAATATATTTTAATTTTATCGTTAATTGACCCAAAAGACCGATTTTATCCTTTATCATAAGTTTTCTAACTTAACCAAAATTACTACATTTTTAAATATACATTTTTATAAACAATAGGTGGATAAGTTTTATCCTTTTGTTTTTTTTTTAAAAAAATGAGAACCGAAATTTGACGGTGCTATATGAATATGATATAAGGTTATATTAGATAGATTATTTGATCTAAAAAGATAAGTTTTTTAATCCGGAATATGACACGTATGAAAAAATAACACCATTTTAATCCAGAAAAATGTCACGTATGCGAATTGCATCAGATCCCGTTTTAGGTCTCTGTTTTAGTATTTTGTATAGATATATAGATATAGATAGATATACGGAGTATATTTTTTTATTTATATTTAAGTTAGTAAATAGAATCTACGTTTTGTTTTTGTTTTTTTTTCAAGTAAATCGATTCTCTTAGTTCGATAAAAGATATTATTTACGTACGTTTTTTAAAATGATAAATTTGTTTTTATTTATATCTATATCTATCTATATATATATATACATTTAATTTAATATACTTAGTGCTTAGGTGCCATCCTCTTATTTACCCTCTCCTTTTCATCCAATTAGATTTTTTTTTTCATTTTCTTTCTTTTTCAAACTATTGGGTTTAATTCAAAATATTGAATTCAACCAATCTATATCTATATATACTCTTAAGCACCAAGTACACAATTTAACACATTTACTAATTACATATATTCTTAAAATGAAAGAGTTTTAGCCTACGTGACATCCCTATCTTTTTTTAGCTGTTTAAATCAGTCTAATTTTTTTCCTTTAATTTTTTTGTTCTTTTCTTTAACCTTTTAAACCAATCACATTTTTTCTTTTTATTTTTAACATATTTATTAACTATTAGGTTTAATTCAAAATATTGAATTTAATATAATCTAATACTTACTATTAATTTACATTTAAATCTTTATATATTATAAATATCTAATCTATATATACTACTTTATATATATATATATATGAGCTTTTATGATGATGTGGCATAACCAATATCATTTTAGATATTGATTATGCCACATCTCATTTAAACAAAGTCACAATTATATTATTATTATTATTATTATTATTATTATTATTATTATTATTATTATTATTATTATTATTATTATTATTATTATTATTATTATTATTATTATTATTATTATTATTATAAATATAGGAGTTTGCAAAGAATTAGCGGGGAGCCGAGAGACAATCTGGCCCCCCACTCCTTTAGCAATAGAAAACCCCACCCTAATGAAAATATGAGCTGCATTATGAGCCCTATATCGTGAGCTTGAGCAAATTTCTGGATCCTCTTTAGAAGGGCTATGGCGTCTGCCTCAAGTTCCCCTAATGTAGAAAAAGAGAAGGGTAAGATCCCATAACCAATGGCTTTACACTTATCTTGATACTTGACCCGCTTACGACGAGCCGCCTCGACCACCACATGTCCTGGAACAAAATCAACCATCCCAGATTGCGTCAAAGGGGATGACCCTGTAACGGCCCGGATATAAATATCCGGGATACGTTTCGAAGGTCGGATACCTTCGTTCGGATGTTGCAATTCAGGTACGGGTCGAGGTTTCAAACCTCTAATCAGTCGAAGTCTCAGAAATACAATTTAAATGAAAATAAAACGGAAGTACGGTTTAGATACAAAGCCACGGCAGAGCCGGGTCAAAACCAAACAAAGTGGGTGATTTGCCATTTGTCAAGTTAGAATATATTAGCCGGATTCTTCGGTTCGCCAAAAGATTTCCCCGTCACAGAAGCATGGAGCAACAAGAGCGGTACCTAACACTATCCACGAAGTCAGGCCTGGTGATCGCCTGCGGGTCCTTTGACCGCGCTGAGGCCACATAACATGCATATGCCTATATAAAAGATGACTAATGCAGTACAAGATTTAAATCACACTATCATGCCCCTAGTATATATATAATATGCGAAAAAGAATTGTAAAGGGCCCAAGACAATGCCAAGTGGCATATCCCTCTCCTACCTCTGCACCCCTTCCCGTTAGTGCAGAGACTGGCGAGTTCGGGCTATAGCATAGCACTTTCTTCGTGGTGGTGCACTCACCACGGTATCATCATATCATATCATATCTTATCATCATATCATATCTCATCATCATATCATAAAATAAATAAAACATGCCCGATGGGACTGGGCTAATCGTATCATATCAAATCATCTCATCTCTTGCCCGATAGTGCTGGGCTATCATATCATGCTCATATCGACTCGATAGACTCAGGGCACCCGATGGGGCTGGGCTACCCTATGACCCTAGCAAAGACTCTAGGACTATCACAGATAACGGCCGTTCTGTATTCAAACACACAAAGTAAACACATGCTCAGTTCAATGCAACCCTAGCATGATACTACATGGCATGCTTTAATATGCAATAAAACTACACATTACATTACATGACACATCAGGCAAGAGGTCCAGGTTACTGAGTAAGTCCCGTAGGATACTTACCTGTTGATGCAGAACAGCAAGATAACACAAGCAAGGGCCCAAATGCAAGTCCAAAGCAATCCAAAAGCAATACACACCTATCATCAAGTCATTTCCATAAGCTACCAGATCAACATTCATACTCACGAACCCAAGTTCTCAACATCCTCAAAACCGACCGATAGTAAAACTGTTTTCCAAAATCTTAAATCCAAATTAAGTCAACTCATATTCCAACTAATTCTCAAATCATACTTGGCCAAATTCCGACATTAAACAATTTAAACCTTAAAACCAATTTCTCAAAATCATATACTAGAAATCATTCCGGCATTTTATTTCAAACAATATATAAATAAATCCCAATATTAAATCATCAAAATAACCTATGCTCACAATCATAATTATAATTCAAAACCAACAATTCACTTTAAAATTCCTAACTCACATGTTTAAATCCTCATAAAATGCATCAATTAAATAATCCAATTAATATTATTTTAAAACAAATAAATAATATATAAAGATTAATTCCCACAATATTACAATTATAACCAATTTCCAAAACTATAATAATATTCAAATATTTTACACTTACTATCCATAAAATCTCAAAACAATAACCATAAATATATTTATAACTCCATATCAATAAATATCACTTTTAAAACCTTTTAAAATATATTTTAATATTTACAGAATATATATATATATATATATATATATATATATATATATATATATATATATATATATATATATATATATATATACATATCCAAAATCAGAATTAGCATATAATATAACATATATAAATAACATAATTCATAATTATAATTTAACACATAAAATATAACCACAAAATGTAACACCATCTAAACAACCCATTAGCCCATAAAAGAAGCCCAGACCCGGCCAAACCATAACCGGATGCCCAGAATGAAAGAAAAGGAAGAGAAGAGATGATCCACTTTGAATCCGGATCCAAGCCAAGGCCCAGTAGAATAGGCCCAAGGAAAAGGCCCCAACCCACATCCAATCCCCCATACCCAGATCCGAATGCCCAAGCCCGGAACCCATACCCAGCTCCAGAAGGGAAAGAAAGAAAAGAAAAGAGAGGAGAGAGGCCCAGACCCGAAAATTGAAGCCCAGAAATTAGGCCCGGAAGGAAGGAAGGCAGAGGAGTCGTCTTCAACCTTCGGATGGAGCTCTGTTCGACGGAAAAAGAGACGAGGAGGGAAGGAGGAGGGGAGGACCTCGCCGGCGCTCCATTCCAGCCCGAGCTCTCCCCACCTCATCAGCCCGAAATTCCGACCATCCCCGACCCTAGAAAACCAAAACAAGAGTAAGAGGAAGGAGGAAGAGGAAGCTCACCGAGATCAAAGTTCGCCGAGGGAGAGGTTCGTCGGGGCCGAATTGGGCTCGCCGGAGTTGGAAGCAGGGAGCTCTTGGCCTAGATCGAAGGAAAACGTTATAAAGGTGGGCCTTTGGAGTTTTAATAGAGAGAAGGAGAGGGAGGATCCTACCGACGGTTTTCGGAGGGAAATAGGGGCGGAGGGAGTTGCTCGACAGCATCGTCTTGTCCCGGAGCTCCACTAGCTGCTGCTGCAGTTCCTGGTGGCTCCAGGAGGTGGCAGAGCTGCCTCTGATGGTGTCTCAAGGTGGAAGAGCAAGGAAGGGAGAAGTGGGGATTGGTTGCCTGGAACTTCCGAAAGCAGGGGATGGGAGGGGAGCCTGGCTTGCGGCTGCAATGGGAACGAAGGAGAAGAAGGGGAGGGCAGCGTGGTGGAGGAGTGGGGGAGCTGTGGTGGTGTTGGTGTGGGTGGTTGTTTCGGAAGCCAAAGGTGAAAGGAGGGAGTTTTGGGTTGCTGCAAGCCAAAAGTGAGGGGAGGAGGGTGCCTTTAGATGAAATGCAGGAGGGAGGGCAGGAGGAGGGCTGCTGCACTGAAATGAGGCAGAGGAGGGTGTCGTTTTGTATGTAGTTCGGTAATTTGCAGGGTGAGAGGAAGGGGGACCGCAGGGAGAGGGGGAGAGAGAGAGAGAGAGAGAGAAATAAAAGAAAAAAAGGGAAAGAAAATAAAAGAATTGGGGTCCACTAAAGAATTAATTTAGTGTAAAGACTCGAAACCCCCTCGCCTGATCGAATCCCGACTAAGTTGAATAAAATTTAAATTACTAATTTCAAGTTACACGAAATTAAATTAATTTTTATCAAAACTCGGAGCTCGAAGGCGGAGTAAAATCCGTTAAAAACTAAATTCTCAAAACGATGCCGGAATGTCTTTAAAATCAAACTTACGCTCGAGGACGGGTTTTCTCACATTTCTATCGATCGAATAAAATAATGATTTGTTTACTCAATATAATAATATAATAATATAAAATACTTTCGGTCTTTACAGACCCTGTCAAGTCCACACAAACATCCAGCCCTTCATCCCATGCATAAAGGATTTATGTATGCTACTTTAAATGAAATTTTTTTAAAAAATAATTTTATGAAAGATTTATAAGATACATTTATCTTAAAGATTTTTTTGATTTTTATCTTAACTTTTATTTATAATTTATAATATTAATTTGTTATTTTATTTTAGATTTTATTTTTAAAAAATCACGTCATAACACGGGAATTATACCAGTAAAATATTAAATTTGTTTTGATTTAATTTCATATTTTGTAAAATAACTTAACAGATATCATGGCAACGTTATAATAAATGGTCTTGAATTATTATTATTATTATTATTATTATTATTATTATTATTATTATTATTATTATTATTATTATTATTATTATTATTATTATTATTCTTTTTTTTTGCGAGTTTCCAACCTTGCTTTACTACGACAGCAAGATTAAAAATCTCTAGGTCTCGACAACCATACCCCCTCAATCATTCGGTTCACACATTTTCTTCCTACTCATCCAATACAATTTCCCCTTCTCCGAGTTATCCCCTAATGTATCGGAGATTGGTGACATATTGCTACATTTGTTTGCTCGTCTTTACTTGTTAGCACCTTTACTTTCGGCCATCAAACACTTGAGTCTCTTGAAAACATCTTTTGAACTTATTTTAAATAATGATAATTGTTTCAAATTAACTCTGTCCTCATTGCGGGATATTATGAATAATTGTTGTTGTTATCTTCTCTCTTCATTTTTCTATTTCTATGCAAAACCTAATGGATAGATAAAACCCAAAATTTCATCTTTTTTTAGAATACATACATACATATATATATTATCTTGGAGATGTTCTTACACACTGGTAAAAGTAAAAAGGTAATTATGGTTGTTTGAAAGAAAAAACCCTAATATATCGGAGATTTGGTATACATGATTTCATAATTAGTTTGTCAAATAGGTGGTTAGCCATCGAGATCATTAATTTATGGCCTTATGGGTGTTTTCTTGTGTTGTACAAAGACTTGGAGAGAGTTTGCAATAATAGGAAAATAGCGACAATTCAAAAGCAAACTGGGCCATAAATGAATTTTAGTTGGAAGCTTGAGAGAATTTGTAAAGTTGTCAGCTTCTCCTATCACACACTACTATAAGGCCTGACGACCATGTGAAGGGAATTTAAAGTGCTTGTACTAAATTTTAGTTGTACAAGCACTCAAGGCATCAATTTGCCAAGCTGCTTAAAATTTTCCTTTAAATTTTCAAAGACGAAAATGTTTGATTGGAATTTCTAAAGTGATAGGTGTGAACAAATGAGTATTTAAAAAACTATCTTGATAGTATTTCGGTATTTAAAAATGAAAACAGTTTTCTAACAAAAAAAAATATTAAAACTGGTTCATGTGTGACTGAGAAGAGTGGATTAAAAAAAAGCACAAAGTATGTAATTAGTTTTTTTTTTTTCGGTCTTACTATTAGAGTATAGGATAAGATCTTAAATTCGAAAAAAATTCTTACTAAAAAAATAATCGATCTTAGTAATCTAATTAAAACAAAAGCTAAATCAATTAAAATTTAAAAAATATTTTCAAATTAGTACTCTGATCTTATGTGAAGCGATTCTGGAATTTCACCTATACTTATTACCTCCAGGTGACGACAAAAGTCCTTAAATACCTACCGTATTAAGAGATAATACTTAGTTTCGCGATCAAATGAACCTTTTGTTGCTGAGGGTGATCTTACAGATGTCCGAGGTTCGCGATTAGGTATATTTACTGTTCAATCGTCGTCTTTAGAGGAAGTTTGCTTTGATGATGTGTCTTTCCTAGAACGACTACTTGTCTGATTTAAGGATCTAAAGAACTCAAACCTAAGGGTTTTATGTCAAAGGAAGTTGCAGAGCTCCTTTTCTTATCTCTTATTTCAGATCCACATTCTTGTGGGCATTAGGGGGTATTTATAATAGTATCCAAGCGAGCTGGAAGATGACCTCGTGGTTCATGTAGGGGACACGCGTAGCTCATGCCCTCATGCCAGCGGCATAGGGTAGCTACACGTGGCGACGTTAGAGGAGAGGTGCTTCACCAGCGAGCTGCTTGCCTTTCTGAAGGAGTTTCTAGTTGGTATTGGAGCTTCCCTTCGCGATCTTGGTTATGAGGGGCGACATTCTTAGTTATACCTGAGCCTTAGCTTAAGTGAACCGAGAAAACTATGATCGCGATGATACATCTTTAGTGTACACATGACTTTTGTGAGTATATGATCTTTGCGTAGGGTAGCCCATTTTTGACGTCATATTACTATTAATAAAAGAGGTCATTTTAGATGGCATCGTCATATCTCCTCGGGACTAGATCGCGAGGAAAAATGACACGCGATCAAGTTTCGATAAAAAGCGATGCTTCCTGTTTCCTTAACGGGGGAAAGCGAGACTTGTGTGGAGATGGGCTTAGGTGGTCCGGCCCAATAAGTCCATGAGTTTTTAGAGCGGGAATTAGTACGATCCCACAGAGACTTATAAATAGGGTTTTCACTTCCTCTTTCTCGTCATTTTACTTTATCTTGAACTCGAAGGAGAAAGAGAGAGAGAGAGAGAGAGAGAGAGAGAGAGAGAGAGAGAGAGAGAGAGAAGAGAGGAGGTATTTCTGGAAACAAGATAACGTTGTTTGGATCTTCTGGTTTGGCGGTTTTGGGTGAAGTGACTCTCTCGATTTGAAGTTTCTTCTTCGGTTGGTTCCTCCATTTCCATGTAAGTAACCCCCGATCCTGTTTCTTTTTACAGTTTTCTTTTGCCGTTTTCTATCTATGATATCTGTTTCTTCGGTTTTCTACGTTTTTTCCTTTGATTTCTTCTGGTTTTTCGGGGTAAAAAGGGGAAATTCTTTTTGGAGGGGTTGCTCCTGAAGAGAGGGTACAAGAAACCTCCTTCTATGGTGGGGGGAAAGATGAAAGGAGTGGTGCTTAGGGGCGGTTGGATCGGCGGCCCTTGGTTTCCTTCCCGGATTTCATGATCGGACCACCCTGGGCATGGTGGATTGAGGTTGATCAGGTGGCGGTTCTCCGATGGGACAAAAGGCAAAACCTTTGGGGATCTTCTACTATATTTTCTTTCGGAGACGCTTCATTTTCTGTCTTGGGAAAAGGGATTTTTAGGAAGGCAAAAAGGCGTTTTTCAGCCATCGTTTCTTGGGAAAAGAGTCTTTTCATTGTCTTTTCAAAGAGGCGCGTGAGGCGCCAATCTGACCCTAAAAGGGCTTTTGGCGCCATTTCTTATCTAATCACGATTTCGAAAAGACTACTTTCCTGGTGTTTTGATTTTCATCCTTCGCGTCTTTTCAGGGAGTTTGTTTCTTAAGAAGGCCTCTTTTCTTTTTTAGGGGGAAATAGACAATGTCATCGGCAAGTGACAGTTAGAATATGAGCGTGGGGGATGTAAAAGAAGAATTCAGCTCATCAAGAACTTCACATTCGGTCGCGAAAAATGACTCCGAGGCTACGACATCTTCTATTCAAATTCTCCCGCTTCAGTTGGAAGGAAGCGAGGGTAAAAGAGAGAAAGCAGTATCGATAAAGGGAAAAGACAGGACCCCTCTAGCTGGGTCGTTTAAGCAGCCTCTGTCGAGAAAAGATCCCGCGTATTATCATACATCCGAATCTGACGATGCTCATGGTAAGCGAAGAAAAATTATTCTTGATGGGAATAAACACAAGGATATACGCATAGTAACTGGGGATTTTTCCATGCCTCCTTATAATATTGAGGAGTTCGCGAATAATAGTTTCTGTGATGGCTTTACCCCTTCCGATCCCCCTCCTGTTCCTTCCTTCTTTGAGGAGCGGGTAGCCCCTACAACATCGGAGACTAGGGGGGAGGTATCCATTTTAGTGCCCCTGCACTTGCAACTCGTGGCTTGTGCTTTCCCTTGGCCTATGGGGGTGGAATTGGTTTTTCCTTCTGCAAGAGGGGGCTGCTTGAATATATAACCTAATCACTTGGTGGTTCATCTGGAGAGTTTGCTCCAAGGGGTTCGCCTTCCTTTTCCTAGACTACATGCGAAATTTCTGGGGAAAATTCGAGTGTGCCCAGCTCAGGTTTGTTTTAACGTATGGATGTTTTTAGCCGTTTACACTATGCGGTGTATAGCTTTAAAACAGGAGATGTCATTGGACCATCTGTTTATGTTTTTATCCCTTAGGCATGGGAAAGACGGGTTGGTGTCCGCGTCGCTTAGTGGTGATATGGTAACGAGATTGTCGAGTAGTCCTAGGTGGAGGAAAAAATGGTTTTTAGTTCGCGATCCTTCCGGGGATATTTTAAACATCAAGACCACCCCAGGCAATTATCAGGCCCCTCCCAAGAATAGGACCGCGGCGACTGATCAGTGGAAGGCAATGTTTAGGTGTGGAATTAAAACAGGCAAGCGTAGTTATGAAGAGTTCATAACCCCTGCCCGTCTAGAAATGGAAAGACTCAGCCTCCCACATCCTCGGGGTGGGTATTCGATGTTTCCTTCAATTCGCGATGCATTATAACTTTCTTTCTTTTGTACATGGAGATAAGTATTCTCATTTTAATCCATACCCGTACGTATTATACTTTCTTTCTTTGGTAGGTATGTTGGATCTAACTAAACACTCTGCGGGAGCTTTGAAAGGAAGGAAGGCTTCAAGATCATCGGCTGCCGGTGTTTCAACAACAGCTCGTGAAACTGCTCTGCCCCTAGTTCCCATCGAGAGTCATTCTGTGGAGGATGCAGCAAACGCCTTGCCTGTTCTTGATTTAGACCAAAGTCCAATCAGAGACGACGAGCCTCTGGTTCGTGCTGCAAGCAAGAATAGGAAGACAGGGGATAAAGGCCTAGGCATACCTTCATCGGATGAGCCTCTTACTTAGTCTGGAATAGCCATATCAGGTTATCTGCAACTTGGTTTTATAGCCATTGACTATCGTAAACTTGTTCTCCCCATGAGGAGTTGTCTGGCTAAAAGAGATTATCCTCGGGCCCTCGTGGACGAGGATCTGGCTGACCAAGGGCAAAAATTTGTGGGTTGGGTAAGCTTAAACTGCCCTTTTGCCTTGCTATGAAAATTTTATCTCTCTCGGGCTTTCCCCTTTTCACATGTTTTATTGTTTTGATTATTAGTACAACCTCTATTGGGAAGAAGGGACGGGGCGTTTGAAGGAGCATGTTGATCGTGTAAATCAGCTACAAAGGGAAGTAAAAGTTCTCCAAGTCAAGCTATCCAAGCTGAAGGACGCAGAGATGCAAGAAGGGACCATCAAGAGTTTGCAGGATGCTTTGGAGAAGACTGAGAAGGAGCTTGAGAAAGTGAAGGGGGAGCTGGATCTTTCGAGCGTGGAGTCCATGAATTTGAGAGAAAAGAATGCTGAAAATGCTTCGCGGATTTCCGATTTAGAAAATCAGCTGCATGGATTGGAGGAGGAGTTACAACGTGTGCGCGATGAGTTGTCTGCCACTATATGGGAGCTGGAGAAGTATACAGCCGACGATGGTGTTCATCTAACCAAAGCTACCCTTTATGAGTATCTCCTGACCGACGAGGGCAAGGAAAGACTTGGTAAATTTCTAGAGACAGTTGGGGAATCCATTCTCTACAGCTACTTAGCTAAAGCGTTCGTGAAAGGTGTCGATGGTGGGGTCGTTCAGAGCGTGAATCGGTTTGCCCATCTTGACAGTTCTGTCAAAATGTTTGCACCTAGTTACGACGCCAACGACATGGTGCTTGCGGACCTGTCTCTAGATTTAGCCCCTTCTTCTCCGACACCGTCACTTGAGACGGGCCTGGTTGGTAATCCTGACGACCAAAATCGCGATCCGGCAATCGGTTCTTGAGAAACACTTGTGTCGGTTGTTTTCTGAACATTAGTTTGTTCGTTTTGCATGGTGTGATGGTTTTTTGAACAATTTCACCCGCGATATTCAGGTCGACTGTTTTGTCGTGGTTTATGGTTTTTTATAAGTATATAATTTCTACTCGTACTTGTTGATATTGTTTGCCTTTTTTGATTACTTCGCGATACCCTTACCAATCTCCTTTTGTTGAGCGCTTTATAAGATAACGCGTGAGATAACATAAAATAAAGGGATCGCTAAGTTTTTATTTATGGCTAAAATTCGATCTTTGTGGATCAACTTTGTTACAACACTTTTTTCAGTAGTTTTTAGTTTTGCGTGGTATCTCCTATGTCTTCATGGCACATGAGGTCATAGGAGATGTCTCCATATTGCTCTGGTCCAGGCTCCTGTATGGTAACTTGGAAATGAGCGTCTCCTTCATATTCGAATGTAAGGCACACTCCAATTATGAGGTTATTGATTCTTACAAAATCTCTCCATCCTTTGGAAAAGGAGTACCAGTTTCCTTCATCTCTTTCTACGAGGATCATGAAGAGTTGGTTTGAGGGAGAGCGGAGGAATACATGGCCTAAGATCTCTTCTTCGAGTTCTGTAAATATATATAGAAGGGGGAGCCTGATCATATGACTCTGAAGAAGGATCATTCTGATGAACCTAGGGTTGGGATATGTTATGACGCTTGGGATAAATCTAGGAGGGGAGAGATTTTGGGAGAGTTCATCGAAGCTTGGCATTGTATGAGAGTGTTCTATTTTAAACTTTGTAGGCTAAGGGAAGGTGTACTTATATGAATTCGTTATTTAGGGATAGGGATATGGTGTATGGGTTTTTGGATTATCAGCAAGACGCGTGTTGATTGAATCTTATTGCTGATCTTTCGATCTGACTCTTTCTTGTGGATAAGTTTAAAGTTGGGTCGTGTCTTGTATCAATCTTCTTGTCAGGATAAGGGTAAGGATAATGGTTTATCGCTTGCCATGGTTATCTAGAAGCTTTAATCTTTTATAAATGGTGTTCTGCTTGTTTTGAAAACAAAAATTTTTGTATTGATGATGTCAAATAGCTCATTGACTGGATTGAGGACCAACTTTCCCATGCTTGGGAGCTTTATAGTGGATGTTGTTGTGGAGAGTTATCTGCATCGGCTTGTATGTTTTGTGAATACTTTGTTGTTCTCTGATGGATTTATGAATTCTTAATTATTGAATTTCATTCTTCTTTTCTTTTTTTTTTTAAAAAGCCTCTTCCATATGGATATGTGTCTTATGGTGATGATGTTTTGAGGCAAGTGACTTTGTCTTCGCGAGATGACGATACGTTTTGGGTAATAGTTGAAAAGCTGAGCACTGATCGATATTGGTTTACCGAAGGGTGGTCAGAATTTGTGGCAATGAACGAAATTCGGGTCGGTATGCGGTTAGTTTTCGATTATGATGGGAATTCTTTGTTTGATGTCATCGTGATTGATCCAGAACCTGATCAGAATGGTGATTTAGAGTTTAATGTTTGTTGTTGATCGTAGAGGTGAGTTTTGTTGTTGTAACTTGTTTAAATAAATAAATAAATGAGTTGATTGACAACGTTCTTTGTTGTCTGTAATAATATCGACGAATTTGGGATGAGCCATAAAGCTAAGGAGCTTATGTATTTCTGTTGTTTTAAAGATCGCGAGTAACATATGAAGTTTATATCTTATATTTTCGGTCGTTTAACACGTGTATGGGTAAGGATAATATGCAGTGTTTGTAGGTTCTGCATTTTGTTTTTGATATGTGTGTGGATAGAGATAAGGTTTGCAGGTTTTGTCTGCAATTTTCCACATGTCTGCTATGCAGAATTTTTATGAGATTTGCTCTTGGTTTGTCACGTTGTTTCTGTCGTGTTTTAATATGTGGGGTTCTACCTTGCTTACTCGCGTATAAAGAGGTATGATGGTAGATTTGGTACCTATGTGGGATAAAGAATGGGTTCCTTAAACTTATCTCCGCGTGATTTTTATAGATCTATCCAATGCTGAGGAGCAACTTTGTGCTATGGTAATGAGTTTAAAATTTTTGTTCTTTGTTTGTTATTTGCTCAGAGAACAAATTGCGTTTTCTAACCTTGGCAAATTTTTGAATTTTTAGGCACTCCCGAAGTTCTTTGGGCCTATGTATAGTGACGTTGTAGGGGGAGAGGTTCTGCTAACGTCTCCTACAGGTCGATTGTTTACTGTGAAGGTTTTCAAAGATTGTAATGATCAGTTTTGGCTGACTGATGGGTGGGCTGATTTTCCAAATGATGGTGGTCTTCGTGCTGGGTGTTCCCTTGTAATTTTTAAGTATGAAGGGGGGCGCTCTTTTAACACTATAGTGCTTGAACCTAAAGACGACTCCTCTTCTTAGGTTTATTTGTAATATGGGTTTGTTGGTGTTGTTTCCATTTCGTATTGGCTCTATATTTTCTTTTTGTGGTGTTTTTCAATTGTTGCTTTGATATATGGTTTTTTTGTGCTTTCTCATGTTGAGATCATGATTTGAACCATGCATGCAATTTTTGTTCTTTGAATCGTGAGTGTTGGTAGTAATCTTCAGCTTTGGAAATTGCTGAAGAGATTTACCAAAAATAAATGCAATCTCCAGCGTTCGATACGCGAGTGAGATTGACTCGTAAAAATTGATGGTAATCTCCAGCGTACAACGAGCTGAAGAGATTAACCAAAAATAAATGCAATCTCCAGCGTTCGATACGCGAGGGAGATTGACTCGTAAAAATTAATGTTAATCTCCAACGTACAACGAGCTGAAGAGATTAACAAAAAATAAATGCAATCCCCAACGTTCGATACGCGAGGGAGATTGACTCGTAAAAATTAATGGTAATCTCCAACGTACATCGAGCTGAAGAGATTAACCAAAAATAAATGCAATCTCCAGCGTTCGATACGTGAGGGAGATTAACTCGTAAAAATTGATGGTAATCTCCAGCGTACAACGAGCTGAAGAGATTAGCCAAAAATAAATGCAATCTCCAGCGTTCGATACGGAGGGAGATTGACTCGTAAAAATTGATGGTAATCTCCAGCATACAACGAGCTGAAGAGATTAGCCAAAAATAAATGCAATATCCAGCGTTTGATACGCGAGGTAGATTGACTCGTAAAAATTGATGGTAATCTCCAGCGTACAACGAGCTGAAGAGATTAGCCAAAAATAAATGCAACTCCAGCGTTCGATACGCGAGGGAGACTGACTTGTAAAAATTGATGGTAATCTCCAGCGTACAACGAGCTGAAGAGATTAGCCAAAAATAAATGCAATCTCCAGCGTTCGATACGCGAGGGAGATTGACTCTTAAAAATTGACGATAATCTCCAGCGTACAACGAGATGAAGAGATTAACCAAAAATAAATGCAATCTCCAGCGTTCGATACGCGAAGGAGATGGACTCGTAAAAATTGATGGTAATCTCCAGCGTACAACGAGCTAAAGAGATTAGCCAAAAATAAATGCAATCTCCAACGTTCGATACGCGAAGTAGATTGACTCGTAAAAATTGATGGTAATCTCCAGCGTACAACGAGTTGAAGAGATTAGCCAAAAATAAATGCAATCTCCAGCGTTCGATACGTGAGGGAGATTGACTCGTAAAAATTGATGGTGATCTCCAGCGTACAACGAGCTGAAGAGATTAACCAAAAATAAATGCAATCTCAAGCATTCGATACGCGAAGGAGATGGACTCATAAAAATTGATGGTAATCTCCAGCGTACAACGAGCTGAAGAGATTTATCGAAATAAGCAAATTTGAACTAAGAAACAATCATTTAGACCTGGATTATTTATTTCTTTGAGAATTGGGTTCTGTAGAGTACAATTTTTTTTAAAAAAAACCGTTACATGGGGAACCATTGAGTGCAGATGTGTCTAATTGATCTTCCGCATCGTATCCTTCGGAATCATACATACTTACTTTGAAGTGAGCATTTTCCTTATGAACGAAGACTATGGTGGATCTTAGGCGAAGATCGTAAGTCTTTACGAAATCTTTCCATCCTTGAGCAACCCACAGAGAGTGGTAGTGATCTTTAACGAGGCCGATTTTGAAATTGTTTACTGTGCGAGAGGATAGCAGGATTTCCTCGGGGACCCGGGATTCGAAATATTCTTGGAAGCCATATGGTAGCATCATGCGGAGCATTTGTTCTTCGAAATCCAGATGGAGGGAAAAAGTGTACGGGTTTTGTTGAGGATTTGGGTTTGCCATTTTCCAATTTGTTGTTTCTTGTGAATAATGAAATGCAATATGGGGGTGGTTTTTATAGAGCAAGGACGGCTTGGCTTGCTTGTATTTTCAACGGGAGTCAGATTTTTGAAAAGCCCTCGATCGTCGTGAGTTTTACCCGTGATCATGGGTAACTGCATATTTTCTTTACTACCTTATTTGATGGTGGTGTCATTAGATTCCTTCCATGTGTACGGTGTACAGGTTATCTCGGGAAAATGCCCTGTTACTGAACGGTTTCTTCTTCGTCAATAATTAGTAGGAGTTTGACCTGGTTTGTTTGATTTTTCATTGT
Source organism: Persicaria maculosa (assembly GCA_963922045.1). NCBI lineage: Eukaryota > Viridiplantae > Streptophyta > Magnoliopsida > Caryophyllales > Polygonaceae > Persicaria > Persicaria maculosa. Next base: position 21,604,673 of record OY998270.1, read on the forward strand.
ATATAAATGGTGATTGAGGTATGGGGGTTTGGCCTGTCTTTTGCTGGTATTTGCCTTTCCTCTATCTTTTTAGAGAACATGTCTTGTTCTCATTCAGGTCCCTTGGATTTCATCAGGTTTATTGATGCTGTTGAGAAACTGTACTTCTTGGTATTTGTCGTTTTAATACTCAGTCTTTTGTCGCATTGTATCTATGGTTTTCTTCCTCCTTCATGCTTAGCTAATTTTTATGCGTTTATGACAGCCTTTGCCCAACTGCTTTGGGTAGATTTATGGGGAGTTAATATCAGATCACGTTTGTTTGACATCCCCTAATGGCAATAGCATGCAAGTGAGGGTTTCAAAGGACGGTAATGGAAAATCATGGCTAACAGAGGGTTGGAATGCCTTTGTGGTGGAAAGTGGCATTCGTGTAGGCGCTTCGTGGGCCCTTTTTAGATACGTGGAGGATCATTGCTTTAATGTTTTGGTGCTGGAAGAGGAAACAGAGGAGAAAGAGGAAGAAGAGAAAGATGAGGATAAGAAGAACTGATTTACTGTTAGGGTCCTTTTCCTTTGTTTCCGAAGAATTGTTATCATGTCTTTGTCAATTGTGCATGGCGAAGGTTTTAGGGTGGTCTTATTTGTCGCTGGTTAACTTGTATGCCTTGTTTATGTTTTATGGTATTTCGTATTGAATAATGTTTGTAATCGAATTGTTTGAACGCTTGGTTCATTTTTTGAAGTTAACTTGCGTGTTAAACTTATTCTTTGCAGAGGCTCATTTGCATATCCGTGACAAAAGTGCATGCGGTAGATAAATTTATTCTTCATAGAGGCTTGTTTGCATATCCGTGCCAAAAGTGCACGTGATTGCTAAATTTATTCACCGTAGAGGCTTGTTTGCATATCCGTGCCAAAAGTGCACGCGATTGCTAAATTTATTCTCCGTAGAGGCTTACTTGCATATCCGTGTCAAAAGCGCACGCGATTGCTAAATTTATTTTCCGTAGATGTTTGTTTGCATATCCGTGCCAAAAGTGCACGCGATTGCTAAATTTATTCTCCATAGAGGCTTGTTTGCATATCCGTGCCAAAAGTGCACGCGATTGCTAAATTTATTCTCCGTAGAGGCTTGTTTGCATATCTGTGCCAAAAGTGCACGCGATTGCTAAATTTATTCTCCGTAGAGGCTTACTTGCATATCCGTGCCAAAAGTGCACGCGATTGCTAAATTTATTCTCCGTAGAGGCTTGTTTGCATATCTGTGCCAAAAGTGCACGCGATTGCTAAATTTATTCTCCGTAGAGGCTTACTTGCATATTCGTGCCAAAAGTGCACGTGATCGCTAAATTTATTCTCCGTAGAGGCTTGTTTGCATATCCATGCCAAAAGTGCACGCGATTGCTAAATTTATTCTCCGTGGAGGCTTGTTTGCATATCTGTGCCAAAAGTGCACGTGATTGCTAAATTTATTCTATGCAGCGACACAGGGTAAAGCCATCACAGAAATCTTTCAAAAGAGGGCCTGGAACTTTCATATATGTATTTTTAAAGAAGTCGTGTGCCCCTTCTAGGACCCTCGAGACTTCCAATATAGAGAAAATTCTAAGTCATCGGGTATCCTTATAAAAAAAGGTAAATCTTAGCCGTAGTAAGCTTTGAGGTTCTTAGTGTTCCATGCTTTAGGGAGGATAGCCCCTTTAAGTTTTGAAGCTTGAACGATCCTCTTCCTACTTCTTGGTGAATTATGTAGGGCCCTTCCCACTTGGGTTTGAGTTTCCCTCCTTCTATGGCTTGTCGAAGGACCATGTCCCATTTTTGCAATGGGCGTATGAAAACGCTTTTGTTGTAGCCATGAGAGAGTCGACGTTGGTACTCACTAGCCTTGATGCAGGCTGTTTCCCTTCTCTCTTCGCGGAGGTGCAGTTCCAACTTTAATGCTTCATCGTTGGTATCCCTGATGAATTCAAAAACTCTTGCTGAAGGGATTAATAATTCAACTGGGACGACCGCGTCTACGCCAAAGGTCATGGCAAAGGGTGTTTCTCCTGTGGGGCTTTTAGCTGAGGTTCGGTATACCCATAAAACCAGAGGTAAGGTTTCTGCCCATTCACCTTTGGCGACGCCTAATCTTTTCTTTAATGCATTCAGGATTTGTCTATTAGTTGTTTCAGCTTGGTCGTTGGACTGGGGGTATGCCACAAATGAGAAGCGAAGCTCTATGTGGAGTCCAAAACAGAAATCACGAATGGTTTCACAATCGAATTGAGGTCCAAGATCAGTAATGATTGCTCGCGGTATTCCAAAACAACACATCATATTTTTCCAGAGGAATTTCAGTACTTTTTCCGCCGTTATCGAAGCCATGGCTTCAGCTTCTACCCACTTGGTAAAATAATCGAATATCATGAGGATGAATCGCTGTTGCCCAGGAGCCCGCGGAAAAGGTCCGAGGATGTCTATTCCCCACATTGCAAAAGGGTACGGGGCAGATATGCATTTGAGGGGGTGGGGTGGTCGATGTTTGAGGTCGGAATACCGTTGACAAGGATCACATATCATGATGTAGTGCTGGGTTTCAGCCCTGAGGCTGGGCTAATAATATCCTAGTCATGTGATCTTTGTTGCAATAGCCCTCCACCCTTGGTGATTCCCACAGATGCCTGCATATAGCTCTCTGACGATGGCCCGACCTTCCTGGTCGGATATGCAAAGAAGATCCAGGAGGTGAAAACCTTTTTTATATAGTCGATCGTCCTTGATTTGGAAGCGAGAAGCTTGTCTTACGAGACTTCGATATTCTGAGCCATGGGCTCCTTCAATTGGCCCATTGTTGATGTATTCCAAGATGGGTTCTCGCCAATCGGATGGTGATATCGCAAAAACCCCTTTATGGATCCCCCGAGTGTGCCTACGCTCTATTACCACATGGTCACTTAGCTCGAGGGGTAGCGTAGCTCCTATCTTGGCTAAGATATCGGCTCGCTCGTTTTGTTCACGAGGTATTGAAGAGATTGAACAGCGATTAAACGCAGCAGTAAGCGTTTGTACCCGGGTAAGGTATTCCGGGAGCATTCCTGTTTTTTCCTCATATTCTCCCTTGACCTGCTGGGCTACTATTTCTTTGTACTTGGCGAGCGCAATTGATCAGTGCTTTCTCTATCCCCGCTATTAATGCCTCATATTCCGCTTTGTTGTTGGTTGCTTCGAAAGGAAGCTAGAAAGATAGGTCAGTGACTTCCCCTGTTGGGCTAGACATTGTTACCCCTACTCCACACCCGTTAGATGATATGGACCCATCTACATTGATTACCCAATCCTCTCCCTTGCGATCTTGTGTTTCCGAGAATGTAGCCTCCACTACGAAGTCAGCTAATGCTTGAGCTAAATGGGATTTTCGTGGTTTGAAATTAATATCAAACTCGGATAGCTCTACCGCCCATTTTACCATTCTACTAGAGAGTGACGGTGAATGGAGGATTTGGTGGAGGGGAAGATCGGAAAGGATTTCAATGGTGTGAGCTTGGAAGTAAGGCCTCAATCGTCTTGCTGCAAAGACCACAGATAAAGCCATTTTCTTAATAGGGGTGTATCTGGATTCAGTTGATTGTAGCACTCTACTCGCAAAATAAACAGGGAATTTGGATTCCCTGGTTAGCACGGCGCTGATGGTGGTTGATCCAACAGCGAGGTAGAGTTATAAGGTTTCATGCTCCCGGGGGTAATGAAGTGTGGGAAGAGTTGCAAGATATTCTTTCATGTCCTTGAAAGCTTTGTCCAATACTGAAATCCATTCTACTGGGCCTTTTTTTTTTAGTTGGTCGAAGAAAGGTAATGAATGATCTACCAAACGCGAGCAAAAACGACTCAAGTAGTTGATTGACCCATTGAGTTTTTGGATGTCTTTTAGCGTTTTAGGAGGAGCCATATCGAGTATGGTTTGTACTTTAGAGGGGTTTACATCTATTCCTTGGTGACTGATCATGAAACCCAAGAATTTTCCGGAATTAACGCCAAATACGCACTTTTCTGTGTTTAGGCATACGCGATTGGATCTAAGAGCATCGATGGTTTCTTGTAAGTCGGAAGGGTGTTGCTCTTTGGTCAAACTCTTGACCACAATGTCATCGACATAAACTGCAATGTTCCTCCCTATCTGGGGTTTGAAAACTCTCTCGATCATTCGTTGAAAAGTAGCGCCTGCATTTTTCAATCCAAAGGGCATTACCTTGTAGGAGAACGTGCCCTGATTGGTGATGAAGGTCGTGCTCTTCTCATCGCGCGGATGCATTTTGATCTGGTTGTACCCTGAATAAGCATCGAGAAAACTTAAAGTGGCGTGACCCGCTGCGATGTCTACTAACTCATCAATAGAAGGGAGCGGATAGCTATCCTTTGGACATGCCTTGTTTAAATCTTTAAAGTCGACGCACATCCTCCACTTTCCACTACTCTTTTTGACCAAGACCACATTAGATAGCCATGTTGGTTCATTAATCTCGCGAACAAATCATGCTTGTAAGAGCTTTTCTACTTCTTGTTTGGCGGCTTCAGCTTTTTCCGCGGCCATTTTCCTTTTTCTCTGACACTCTGGTTTAGTGTCGTGGGTGAGCCTAAGGGAATGCTGAGATATTTCTCGAGGAAGGCCCTTAATGTCTTGAGATGACCAAGCAAAGACGTCTCTTGAATTCTTGAGAATATCTTTGACGCGATTTAGATCGATGGTCTCCAGACTATGCCCATGATAAAGGGCCTCGGTGTTGTTGGTGAAAGGGAAACACGCCACCTTTTCTTCGATGATCTTATCAGCGATCTTCGCTGTTCGAACTTCCAAGTCGGCTTCGGTGGGGTGAGATGTAGCTTCCAATTCATCGTTTTCAATTACTTCTGACTTTAAAGATCCCGGGGCAGGTCTGTCGATAGCGAGTACTCTGTGTTGATTTTTCTTAAGGGATGCGAGGTAGCAGACCCTACTCTCTGATTGTTCTCCGCGTACTTCCCCAACCTTTCCATCCGTAGATGGGAATTTGATGTCGTAATGGTAGATGGAACAAGCTATTTGGAATTTGAAAAGGCTCACACGGCCCATAATGGCATTGTAGATGGATGGTAGATGAACCACTGTGAACTCTATCATGTGAGACCTCCTTCCCGGAGGAGTTCCTAAGGTCAACGCGAGTTCAATTGTCCCAGCTACTTCAACTTCATCTCCTGAAAAGGAGATAAGTTTTCCAGAATAGCATCGCAGAGCACTCTCCGCAATCCCTAGTTGTTCGAACGTGTTCCAGTATAGGACATCCACCGAAGAGCCTGTGTCGACTAAAACGCGTTTGACTGTCTTGGTGCCTAGTTGCACATGAATAACCACGGCGTCTGAGTGGGGCATTCTGAGATCGCGGGCGCCAGAAAAATAGAAACTAAAAACAGCGTGTTTTGTGGAAGCCTGCTTAACGCTAGATTCTGACGGGGGCTGTCTAGCTTCTCTTTCATAGTTTTTTCTCTCCTGATTGCTTGTTCCGGATGTATATGGTCCTCCCACAATGGTATTGATGCATCCGTCAGGAAGGGGCGGATTTTGATCATTGTGATGAGAATGTACAGATTTGTTCGATGATGACCTTGCTTCTGGAACGCGAGGAATATCCCTTGGTGGGGGCCTATAACCACCGCCTCTATTCCCGTTTCTCCCTCCACGTCCTCGTGGGTAGCCGCCCCTTCCCCTTCCCCCTTGGCCATATGGTGGACGGTATTGTTGGGGTGGAAGGACGGGCCAGTTTTGGTTTTGATTCCCAGGTGGGGCACAAATTTGCAGAGGCACTATTTTTGTGAGGGAGGAGGAGGAGGGACACCATAAATAGGAGGCCAGATCATAGATGGGTGTGCCATTTGTACATTGCTTGGGGAAAAGGTAGGTAAATTTGGGTTGGTCAATTGATTGTATTGTACCTCCTGGGTTGATGTTGTGGAATGATAATATGATTTGGCCAGCGGGGGTTATATAGTGTTGTTGGTTATCTCGACCTCCTTTGCTATGGAATTTATTGTTGGGCTTGTGAAAGTAGGGAGGCTTATTTTCATTGGTCTTTGAACTTGATCCCGCAGCTTCTAATGCGTGAATCTGCAAAGTGACCAAGTCGCGCAACTTGTCATAATTGGAGGGTTCTTTTTTGAACAGATAGGTCTTGAAGTTGCTTTCGGCCAGGTTGCCCATCAAGATGGTGCTAGCTGATTCTTGATTGAATTTTGGGATCTACACAACCATAGTAGTGAATCTGCTGAAGAAACTGCCCAACGATTCAGATGCTTCTTGTTTAATGGAATTTAAATCCAGCATGGTGCGCTTTCGCGTGCAAGCACTTCCAAAATGAGCAACGAAAATGCTCGAAAGTTGGGTGAAGTTGCTTATTGATGATCGAGGTAGGTTGGTGAACCAGGTCAACGCGACTCCGCTCAAGGTGAATGGAAAACATCGACAAAACATTGCGTCGTTGTTTTCATTCATGCCCATGGTTGTAATGAATTGATTCATGTGATCATTTGGATCAGAATTCCTGGTGTACTCTGCGATGGACACGTCTCTCCATCTTTTGGGTACCGGTGTTTCGCGAATGGCTTTGCAGAAAGCAGATGAGAAAGGGGGCTCATCCTTAGGAGTCGGACCAGGGGCTCCTGACGAATTGGATCTTGAGGAAATATCCGCTGCAGAATCTTCGCGGGCTTTTTTTACCGATGTTATCTTTATCACGATCGCGATCTGCACCTTGAATATTATCAAATGGGCCTAGGAATAAGTTGATGGGGGCGCGAGTGGGGGCCGATTGTTGATAGTACCCATAGAGGTCATATTGGGGAGGGATCATGTTTGGAGGTTGTCCATAGAAAGAGTTCAGGGGACAGCCACCCGCAAAGTAAGTATATGGGGGGTAACCCCCCCCCCCCCCTCAAGCACCGTGTTGTCTGAAAGGGGGAATTGCGGCGTTGTTCCAAAGTGGTTGGGGGGGGGGGGGAGATCCTCGCCTTCCAGGATGCGATTCTCTTCGTCGGGGGGATTATTTTGATTTATCTCGTTGTTCCATCCCTCTTCGTGATGTTGTTCTCTAAATTCATCTCCAAAGAGAGTGAAATTCATTTCTTTGTTACCTGCGATGTTATAGAAGTAGACTTTTAATTTTAACTAAAAAATCAGTTCTTCGAAGGGAAAAAACAAACTTTTAAGTAAATGAAGAAAGAAAAAATTTATGAAAGTGAAGAAAAAATTCTTCGAGGGACCCCTCGTCGTGAAAGGTTCCCACAGACGGCGCCAATGAAACGATTCCGGAATTTCACCTATACTTATTACCTCAAGGTGACGACAAAAATCCTTAAATACCTGCCGTATTAAGATATAATACTTAGTTTCGCGATCAAATGAACCTTTAGTTGCTGAGGGTGATCTTACAAATGTCCGAGGTTCGCGATCAGGTATATTTACTGTTCAATTGTCGTCTTTAGAGGAAGTTTGCTTTGATGATGTGTCTTTCCTAGAACGGCTACTTGTCCAATTTAAGGATCTAAAGAACTCAAACCTAAGGGTTTTATGTCAAAGGAAGTTGCAGAGCTCCTTTTCTTATCTCTTATTTCGGATCCACATTCTTGTGGGCATTAGGGGGTATTTATAGTAGTATCCAAGCGAGCAACTGGCTGGTGACCTCATGGTTCATGTAGGAGACACGTGTAGCTCATGCCCTCATGCCAGCGGCCTAGGGTAGCTACACGTGGCGATGTTAGAGGAGAGGTGCTTCACCAGCGAGCTTCTTGCCTTTCTGAAGAAGTTTCTAGTTGGTCTTGGAGCTTCCCTTCGTGATCTTGGTTATGAGGGGCGACATTCTCAGTTAGACCTGAGCCTTAGCTTACGTGAACCGAGAAAACTATGATCACGATGATACAATCTTTAGTGTAGACATGACTATTGTGAGTATATGATCTTTGCGTGGGGTAGCCCATTTATGACGTCATATTACTATTAATAAAAGAGGTCATTTTAGATGGCATCATCATTATGTACTTGGGACATAAGATAAAAAAACCATTTTTCTATTTACAAGGAAATAATTCGGAATGTTAAGGATTTAGTCTTGTGTTTTCGAAAGCATTTGAACGGATGAGATCCAACAAACCGGGATAATTTGTAATCTTTAATCCTCTAGTGTGATGCCTAATATGTGCAATTTTATCTAACATCATTTGCATTAATGGAAAACACGTTTGATGGTGAAGGTGTTGAAAGACAACAAGTTTATACAGATTTTGGAAACAATCGTCTTGATTTACCAATGAGATTGCAATTCACCTTTCAGTGATTTTAGAACTATATGTTATTACCTTTTATTTCAACTTAGTTGTATTTTAGGATACTGTGCATTTTCCTCCTTAAGGTTGGATCCTAGCACTTCCATAATACAAGTAATTTTTTTTTGGTATTAAATTGTTTAAAATATGACTATTATTTGGGCAGATCGAGTTCAATCCAAAGTAGTATGTAGTAAGTTAGTGCAGGTGGGCATATATTCAGAACATACTTCATGTTATTGTTAGACTCATCTCCTTTAAGCCTCTTATATAATTATTATGTTTGGAACTTATGGAAAAATATATGCATATGTAATATGTACATTCCGGAGCTGGTTGTATTGGATTTGGCTTAAGCTCAATCTGATCTCAGTTCGGCCCAAAGCAGCAAGCTCAGCCAAATGCTTGAACTTCTTACCGTTGAAGGCTCAATGACGTCATTTCTTGTGGCGCGGGTTTATAAGGGTTTGCAAACCCTAAACTCGAGATAAGAGAGAGAAAGTTCATAAGTTGATGTCTTCTTCCTTGCCTCTGAGCTCTGTTAGGGTTTCGGTTCCCTTTTGCTCTTGAGTGTAGGAAGAGCTCCCTTCATATCCAAACACAAAGAGACTTTGAGCTTGTGAGATTTGAAGCTCGATTGCCCTTCGGTTCTATCCTTAGTGACTGGTGTCCTAGTTGAGGCTATCATCTTTCATTTATCTATTTTGTTTTGAAGTCAACTTGTTTGTAAACTCGTTTTGATCGATCAATACAAGTTATGTTTATTGGTTTTCTGTGTTTTGAACTCTCTCTTCATCCGCATTTCAAATTGGTATCAGATCCAGTTTAGGATTTACAAGTTTTTCTGATTCATCGAAGCTTTTGGGGTTTCTTATTTTCTCTATGCTCCAGATCTGAAAACCTTTTGCATCTATTGCAGTTCTTTGAGGATCTTCACTCTCGACGACTCTAGATCTACGAAGATTTCGAGTTTTCTTCAAAAACTTTTTAGATCTGTTGAAGTTCTCTGGAGCCTAGCTCTCCTCTTGATTAGATCTATCGATTTTGAGTGTTTTCTAGGAACTTCGGATCTAGGGTTTTGAGAATCTCCAAAGTCTCGGGTTTGTGTGCTTGGATCTAAGCTTTTGTGACTCAGATTCGAACAAAACCAGAGATATAGCAAGTAGTCGCTGAAGATTTCTTTCTTTCGACGATTCCCTTACCAGTCTCTTCTGTTTCCGCTTGTGACGTTGAGAGATCCAAGCTCACAACACCTTGTTTGTTTGAGCTTTGATCATCCGTACATAGATGAGATTCAAATCATTAACTTGCATGCTATACGATTTCAGCGCTCATTGTTTATCTAATATCTTGACAAAGATTCAAACCCTTAGCTTACAAGATGTAGGGTTTGAGTGCTCCATTTTTACGGATATCAACTGATATGTTTGTTGTTTTCTTAGGTACTTTTTATTCTCATGTCGGATAACTCATACCATATCAAACCCTTCGATGGGACGACTGACTTTTCAATGTGGCAAGTAAAAAATGAAGGCTATACTGATCAAAGAAAAATGTTGGAAAGCTGTCATTAATAATTATACAACTGAGATGCCTCCAAAAGCCAAAAATGATCTAGATCTTATTGCTCATAGTGAGATCATGATTCATATCTCTGATGAGGTAGCAAGAGAGGTAGTAGATTGTGATACCTCCATAGATTTATGGAGGAAATTACAGGAACTTTATCAGGTAAAAACTCTGTCTAGTAGAATTTCTTTTTTGTGTCGCATCTTTATTTTTAAAATGGATGGCTCTGTGTCTATTGATGATAATTTTGATAAATTTATGCGTATGAGACAAGAACTTAAAAGATGTGATGATAAAATTGATGACACTCACCAAGCTGTTATTTTGTTGAATGTTTTGCCTTCTCAATTTGATACGTTTAAAGATGTTATTCAGTTTAGTAATGAGACCTTGACTAAGAAAAATATAGTTGAGGCTATTACACAGAAAAATGAGATTGTTAAGGTGTTTAAGATTAAAGGTGACAAATTTGAAAAACCTAATTCTAAACCTGATGTGCTATTTACAAAAGGTGGCAACAAAAACTAAAAAAAAAAGAACCAAAAAAAAAGGATAAAGATAAATCTTCTGAAACTGGAAAAAGGCATTTTACTTATTGCAAGAAATATAACCATCTGAAAAAAATGGAACCCGGAAAACCCAATCCTATCCAAGAGAATGCGCTGGTTCACGCGCTTCCCTTTCCCCCAAATTTCACCTTTCACAAACTTAAACCTAGAACCCGATATATAAATCACTTTGAAACTACTACAAATCTTGTCCTAAATCTGCACAAAATCGAAAGTAGAGTAGTAGTTTCCAATCAAAAAGCTTTTTGTTTTGGATCTAGCACAAGATTTGGCTCTTGATTGAGATTGTTGATCTTTCTCTCTTTCTAGGGTTACAAACCACTCGAGCTTTCAAATCTCTGCAATGGAAGATTACAGCCTCAATCATTACGGCAATCAAAGAGCTCCTCTCTACCATCCCCCTCTATGGCCACCCTAACCGTTTGGTTGCTTCTCCTCTCTGTGGCCGCACGGTTCGATTTGATATCTCAATCGTCAAGGGCTTGGGACTTCAGTTCTCTGGGGTTAGGCTTCAGGCTTCTGGATTCTGGGGTTTTGGCGTTCATCATTGCTGCTTTTGGTATTTGGACCTGCTGGGACTTTGCTTTGACAGGTATGACTACACATCTCAATGTAACGGCCCGGGATTATGATTTCGGGGTTACATTTTGAGGGATGAACACACTAGCATGCCCCTAAGATCAAGTGCATAATAATAATAATAATAATAATAATAATAATAATAATAATAATAATAATAATAATAATAATAATAATAATAATAATAATAATAAGGCATTATCACATAATACCAAATGGTATATCCCACTCTTACCTCCACCCCTTTCCGATAGGGCGGAGACTGGCCAGTTCGTGAATGCATTCTATTATAACCGAGTGGCTCGCAAGCCCAGCCCGTAATTACAAGAAAAATAAAGCCCGCAAGCAGCTTTCGCAATCATGCTCATAATATATGTAAAGGAAGTTTCATATGACTCGATTGACTCAGGACGGGACCCGATGGAACTGGGTCGCCCTATGACCCTAGCAAAGACTCTAGTTACTTCACAGATAACGACCGTTCTGTTACATACGCATAATGAAATAGAATGCTCAACGATCAATGCAACCTAACAGGATACTACTGATGTACATATTTGTACCTCCTTTTATTGCATCTTTTGACTTCATATTTCATTCGATTTCCAAAGAAAAGGGTCAAAAGAATATAAACTTGTGTAAGAATGGGCTAAAGTGCAAGAAATAGAGTCTGCACAAGTTTTGAGCTAACCATGCAGGAATTTGAGCGAAATCGGAGTCAAAATGAAGAAGCCAAGTGAAGCTGAGCAGAGGTCGATATCGACCTTCAACATCGATATCGACCATAGTTGTCGACACGCCTTGTGAGTGTCGAGATAGACCACACAGACCAACCAAGAAGACATCGATATCGACCTTCAGTATCGATATCGACCTCAACATAGACATCGACTAGAGCTGAACAAGTCGAGCAGAAACACAGACATCGATATCGACCCCAGACGTCGAAATCGACCCTTCTGTGTCGACTGGCAGTCTTCTGAGCCAGTCGATTTCATGGAGTAACATCGATATCGACCTTCCCCTGTCGATATCGACTGCTTGTTTTTGTCTCTGCAGGTCTTCTGTTGTAAAAAGAATCGACAGCCGAGGTCGACATCGAGCTCCAAGGTCGAAATCGAGGCTTCTGGTCGACGCAAGACGTGAGATTTCCAACGCTACTAGGATCCCGCTGACACGCCTCCTCGTGGATCGATCCTGACTACCCTTCCACTACAACAGGAGGAAGTCTTGTAATTATTTGCATAGGCTAAGAGTCGGTTTACATATACATCTATATTATTTTTATTTAAGATACTCGACCTACCTCCTCCTATTAACAAATTGGCGCCGTTGCCGGGGAGGCAATCAATCGGGCCCTAGTAGTCTATCTCATGTTTCTTTCTAGTTTGGCCTTGCAGGTGTATGCGACGCGCTGATCGCCCACCTGAATTTGAAGGAGTAGACGACCCTGAGCGCTATTTCCACCTAAGAGCCCAAGCTCAGAGAATCATGGCAGACAACGCGAACCAAGCTGAACTTATTGAGCAACTAAGGAAGCAGGTCGAGGACTTGACGACTAGAGAGGCGGCACTTAAGGAGCGTGCGGATAGGGAGGAGGAAGGCCGAAGGCAAATAAAAGCCCAAATCAATGCCCTCCCTCGGAATGCCAAGCAATACATGCACCCCACGCTCACCGTGCCTGAATCGGCGATTCTTATCCATGCATCTAATTTTGAAATTAAACCTAACTTCCTTACTGAGATTAGAAGGCATCAATATGAAGAAAAACCTAATGAATGCCCTATGGCACATATATCAACTTCTTAGACCTTTGTGATACCATTGCTGATGGACATAGCCTTGAATATGTCCAACTAAAAGCCTTTCGTTGGTCTCTTACAGGAAAAGCATTGCAGTGGTTGGAGAGCTTAGCCCCAAGATCGCTCCACACCTGGAATGAAGTCAAGGACGCGTTACTCAACAAGTTCTTCCCTCCTTCTAAGACGGCGTTGATCCGACAGAAAATCACGGCTTTCAAACATAAGCCTGGTGAGGCTCTGGCGACGGTTTGGGAAAGGTTTAAGGACCTACTACGATCATGCCCGACGCATGGCCAACCACAGTACGTGATTCGGGAAATCATTTACAATGCTCTTGATGCTGCCACCAAGGAGAGGATCAACACTTACACCTCCTATGGCTACCTTGAACTCGCTCCACAAAAGGCTTGGGAAACCATAGAGAGGTTGGTGGAATTCGACAATACATATGGGACTCCTGAGGCTTCCGACACATCATCATCGTCGAGGCCTGCCCCATCTATACCCTTATATGAACTCTCCAATGTAATCGATCCAGACGTGAAGGAGCAATTCCATAGAGATCAACTTCGAAAGCTCCAAAATCAAGTGAGGTTCCTTTCAGCGAACCAAGATTGCATTGAATGCGGATCGCAGCGGCACACCACCATCGAGTGCCCCCATGCTGAACAAGTACATCTAGCGGAGACTAACCAGGAGGCGCGCTACATGAGGGGTCCCAATCACCAATATTGGGGAGACCAAAGGTTCCATCAACCACAAAGGAACCCGGTTAACCCTAGGGACCCCCCACTCTATAGAGATCCTGGGCACCCGGAGAAAGACCAAAAGAAGGATGATCTTCAACTTGTGCTAGATGAGATAAGGTGGAACCAAGCTAAGAATGATCAATCCAATAATGCCATCCATTCTCAACTCAATCACTTTACCACAAGGATTGGGGAGATGGATATTTGGAAAAAGAACGTAGAGACCAAACAGGGTCAATTGGCGGCGCAAATCCCTAGACCGTCCGGAACATTCCCTGGGCAACCCACTACAAATCCTAAGGGGCAATCCGGGACAGGCCATGTCGCAGCCATGCAATTAAGGAGTGGCAACAAAGTACAAAAGCCACGAACGGAATCGGAGAAAGCAGCAGATCCAGTCGACATCGACAGACCAGTCGATGTCGAAGACGAGGTCGATATCGACCCCCAGGTCGACCCACTGGTCGACGTCGATGCCACTGCAGAGCCATCAGAGCCACAACGGAGGTCGACATCGACCATCCCAGTCGATGTCGATGTCCAGCAGGCCCCTCCGACCACCGTTTTGGCCCCTCCACCAAAGAAGACATTGCCATTCCCATCCAAAGCATTGAAGGATCCCACCAAAGGTAAGTTTAGGCGCTTTGTAAAAATTCTTCAAGGTCTTAACGTTACTATCCCTCTTACAGAAGCCCTAAGCGAGATGCCCGCCTATGTGCGATTCCTGAAAGACATCCTTAGCAAGAAGAGATCCATGGCAGAGATCACAGAGGAGTGCTCAAAGATGGACTTCCCTGAGAAGAGAAGTGATCCAGGGAAGTTTGCAATCACCGTGGGACTTGGCCAACATCGCTACAAAGCCCTATGTGACCTAGGGGCAAGTGTAAGTCTCATGCCTCTCTCTATTTGGCAAAAGGTGAACATTGGGGCACTTGAACCTGTGGACATTAAACTCTATATGGTTGACAATTCATTCGTCAAGCCCACAGGTATAGTTGATGACGTTCCAGTAAAGGTAGGTAAGTTCTTTGTGCCTACTGATTTCATTGTATTGGAAATGCTTGAAGATCCTATAGTGCCTATTATCCTTGGTAGGCCTTTCTTAGCTACTGCCGATGCCAATATCAATGTACGTCGAGGATTATTAACCTTTACTATAGGGAACGAAGTAATAGAATTCTCTTTCAACCCGACCATGAGCGAAACGAAGCACCTGGAGCAAGTAGTCCTCTCGCCGGCTAAGGAAAAGCTTAGAAAATTTTTGTTGGCGAGAACGGAAACAGCAAGCAGGGTCGACATCGACTGAAATCAGTCGATATCGACTAAAAACATCGAAATCGACCCCCCTTGGTCGAAATCGAGTATGCCAGATTGTTGTCAGGAGCTTAAGTATAGGGTCACAGAGGTCGATATCGACCCCCACATATCGATATCGACCAACTCACTCGAAATCAACCCACCGTGGTCGAAATCGACCACCCCTCAGCCCGAAGATTTCTGTTTCGGGCCCAAACAGGTAAGCCCAGGTATGACACCTAACCCTCCTCTGTCCCTTATCGATAAATCAATTAAGCCAATTATTGATAATTCTACTAATGAGAGGGTCAAAGCTCCATGGTTTGCCTATATTGCTAAAGTTAGGTCAAGAAAGAGAAGGAAGGCGCCCAAAGAAGAACCTAACATCAAAGAAGCCTTGGTCGCCGAACTTCGCTACTACCAAAAGGACCTATATGATCCAGGGGAAGGCTCAAGCTCAAAGGGTCCCTACATAAAAGGGTCGTGAAGAATTGACGAAGAAGTCGGCCTAGCGACTCAAAACTCTAGAGCATGTACATAAAACCTTTAAATTTTTCGCATAGATGGTTTTTAGGATTCGACTTTTGTTTTTTTTTAAAACTTTTGAAACTGAGATAATTCGTGGCTTTATCTATCTTTCTAACCAAGATTTCAGGTTGTTAAGCAAAAAGAAACGACGAAGAAGAAAAGAAGCTTCTGCAGAGGCAGTCGAAATCGATCAGGCCAGTCGAAATCGACCCCCCCAGGGTCAAGCCATCTTCTGGAGTCGACATCGAGGACTCAAGAGCGAAAAACAGAGGTCGATATCGACCATAATCATCGATATCGACCCCAATCAGGCAGCCCTTATCTTCATTTTCTTCCTCGACTTCGATAGATGCAGTCGACATCGACCACTGACATAGATATCGACGTCTCGCATCGACTGACGGAGGGAAAACCTGTCGTTGATTCCGCCAAAGAAAACTCAAACCTATAGCAAGTATAGCAATAAGCAAGAGGTCGATCCACAGGGAAAATTATAACTCAAGTGTAATTCAGGTGTCAATAAAAGTAACCAGTTTGGGGGTTTTTTATGTGAAAGTTTCGCCTTTTATCAAAGCGAAGTAAAGAAAGCAAAGTAAAGGAATTTGTTTTAGACAATTTAGGAGAAGCAATTCTACCTACAATTTTCCACTTTATTGGATTGAAGCGATCCTTGTAACTTTTTCTCGTCCTATTACGTTTCCTATGAATGCCCTTGTCCCGACCTAATATAGTTACTAGTCCAACCAGTCCTAGCAACCCTTATCAATCGAACAGTCCCTAAAGAAGGATTTAACCCAATTGATAGCTTTAAGTTCAGAGATTAGCCAAGGTATTTGCAGTCCCTAAAAAAGGATTTAACAACACATTCAACTTCATACTCATTCAATTAGTTCAACCAGCCCTAAAGGAATAAGTTTGCCACTTAGGTTAAGGTTCACAACCAGGAATCTACAAAACCTTAGCGATTGAATTGATCTAACAAGTTGGCCAGACAAGATAGAACAAATCAATAATCAATCAAGCACAAAGAAGTTGAAACATTCAAATATAGGAAACAAGGAGCGAGAACTAGAAACTCACAATCAATCCGAATAAAGCTTCAAATTGCAGGCAGAATAGATGAGTTTAGTTCCTCATGGAAAACATCGCTCAAATCTCTAAAGTGTCTGATGAAAGAATAGAATAGAAGAAGTGTTGTAAAAATAACTAAAAGTCGGCCTTTCAAACACCCAAGTCGGCCATCAAACAAAATAAGAACATCTAGGGTTTTTTAATCAAAACGACGCGTATCGCTGACGACCACTGCTGCGGGCGCAGCATATATGCTGCGGCCACAGCACACTGTTTCTTCGTACCCCGCTGCAAATTGATTGGCGGCGCCCGCGGCATACATGCTGCGGCCGCAGCCAGGGGCTTTTCACGGAAAATATATCCCGAATTTGCTCTTCTTGTCAACAGGAAAGTTGTAGTTCTCTGAAAGAGCTTTCCAACGCATGGTCATAATAGTCAATCGGACAACCGAGACCTCCAGAAAGTGCAAAACAAGTTCAGCATGTCTGACGACAACTTCTGCAGACTTGTTCTTCGTTTAGGTCCGCTTCTTCTTCTCAGGACCTCTTGAGATCTTCATGTAAGCTTCTCCGATCAACTAGACATTCTCATCTACTGCGTTAACAACTCCTGTCTCATCATCGGATCCACGATTACCTGAAATAATCAATAAAAGTGTGTAGATTCCGACTCCACTAACATAGAGAACTAATATGCAAATCGTAATTAAATCATGCAGGAAATGCATCTTAACTAAGCTAAATGCAACCTATTATGCCTACCTAAATGCATGCTATCAAACTCCCCCACACTTAACCTTTGCTTGTCCTCAAGCAATGATAGAATGAACATGAATCAACGCATCCCACAGGAAATCCCTTCGAGTTTCAACCTCATCAAAAAGCAACATCATAGCAGGTGAAAACATAAACCAAGCAAACAAACGTCATAGCATGTATTTCAGTGATCAAAGCTTAGAAGTAGACATTATCCAACCTCACCAGAAATATGTGTTTAGGCTTTAAGATACAACTCTCAACTCAAACCAATCATGCACTAAGCTCATAGACATTGACCACCATATCACCAATTCTCTACCGAAATGTCATTACTTGCGGGACACAATAAAGAAGATAAAATGCGACACTTTTTTTTTCTTTTGTTTTCTTGTCTTGGTGCTTTCCTTACGTGAAGCGCAAACATGGGTGTCATGAATGGCCCCGGTCTATCAACACATCAACCTACTAATATGAAGTCTACTTGAACATCTTTTGACGCAAGTTGCAAACATGGGTGTCATGAATGAACCTGGTTACTCAATGATCAATCTTTCTTTCCTAGTGGATAGTTTTCAACACCTTTTTGCGCGAATCATACCCATGGGTGTCATGCATAGATCCGGTTACTAAGTGCATCAACCATTGCCACCTTATTCACTAAATATACACAAATTCAAACAAAAGACTCAAAATATAAACATAAACTCCGCAAGAAACAAACATGTGAGTCGGTCTTTAAAAATAGATACTGCAGTCAATGCCAAGAGTTAGCAACACAAGGAGAGTAATTCACACAATTGAGCAAAAGAATTCAAATAAGGCCAAACATTCTCACATGGTCATGTTTTTAGGATTCAATCATACTTTAGCTCAATCATACATGCTCAATTATATTTGCTAGCTCATGTTCCACAAAAATCAAATAAAGACAAAATCAAAACATCCAGAACTCCATGGGATTTATATGATCATGCTTGAAATTTAAATTAGAGGACAAACTAAGCTAGATGGGTATTTGAATAACACATATGTATGCAATGCATGCTTATTTTTCGATTTTTCGATTTTTTTTTTTAAATACGAAAATTTAAAATTAAAAATTAACTAAACTAAACGGAAATTACAGAAACTTAAACATGATGCAGAAAATTAAATATGATCTCCTATATGCATCTATATATACAGAATTCCTCTCCCCCACACTTAAAGTTTTCAGTGTCCTCACTGAAACAGTACAGACAACCAAAATAAAACATAAAAATTCAAAGTGAAGGAGGTAGAACTAACCACTCACTGAGGCGGCGGCTGGTACGGATGCGGTTGGTACGGCGGGATATGAGGGTACTGCTGGCGGAAGTAGTAAGATTGCTCTCTCCGCAACTCCTCCAAGTGGTAGTTTGTCTCACGCACATCGCGGCCGATGTCGTGAAGTGTGGACTCGAAGGAGTCCTGGCGCACAGACATCCTATGGAACTCTGTGAACATGTGGTCACGCCAGGCATCATCGTCAGCAGAAGAGAAACGAGGCCCTGAAGAAGAGCCAGCAGCGTGTTGTGCATCCCCCATATGGTAATCCGTCTGTGCAGGGGCAGCCTCGTCCTCATCATCCTCATCATCATCCTCCTCAGCCTGCTCTTGGTCAGCTGTGATATATAGGGTGGCGTTGGTAGGGCCATAAGGTAAGGCCCTAGGGAGGCGCAATCGGTGCTCACCATTCTTCCCCGATTTCCAAATCCAGCTTGCATCACCAGAAGCCTCAATCACAAAAGCTCTCCTGAGCTGCTCCTCTGTATAGGTGTACCCACCAGACATGGGTGCACCACACTGTGTAGGCTCCACAAAATGGCGGGCAATGAGACTGATCGTGCCTCCCAACCCAATCCGTCCCTTGGTCTTGCCCTGAATCTTCAAGCAGCTATCAAGAAAGATCTCAACCCAGTCCGGCGTAATATGGGACTGGGGAGCAAAACTGCATAACCAAGAGAGATCACCATACGGTACCTTGTTCACATCGCCTTGGCCGCTCAAAGACATTGCCAAGACATTGTGCACTAGACGAAGGCATGGGTGGACAAATTTGTAGTTGTATTCGCCGCCATGTCCATCAAAGCTAGAACCAG
The DNA here is from genome assembly GCA_963922045.1 of Persicaria maculosa. Lineage (NCBI taxonomy): Eukaryota > Viridiplantae > Streptophyta > Magnoliopsida > Caryophyllales > Polygonaceae > Persicaria > Persicaria maculosa. The sequence continues at coordinate 21,624,024 of OY998270.1, forward strand.
TAGCTGCATACCAGAAATCATGGCGCAGCTGGTCTGACACCATGATATACCAATCCTGGGTCGGTGCCCGAGTGACCCCTAAAATCCGTCTCAGCTCGTCATGTGAGCAAGTATGAGGTTGATCCAACAGGTTGAACCGGATCCTCGAGTGATCTACCCTCTGAAATGTGGACAGAAACTCCCACGCCAGCTCAGGGTATGTCGGGGCACTATGGTCTATAAACCCCCCCAAACCGCCATGGCTGAGCATCCGTCGTGTAACATCTATCATACCCAATGTCTGTAGGGCTGGGATATGGAAAAATTTCGTCTGAACGAATTGTTTTGGATCAAAGCTGTTAAAGATCTTCCTCTGCTCGTCAGACGCATGTCTCAAGCGGCGCACCATTTTGGATCGAATCGCAGCAGTAATACTAACCCAAAAATATATCTAAAATTTTCACCTCAAGCCTCAAGCTCAACAAACTCAAGCAATCCACCAAAACCAAATCAAATTCCACACACCTCAAGTATCTCAACCAAATCAGCCCACTAATCACCAATATATCTCAACCAAACTCCACAAACCTCAAGATAAGAAACCAAATCCACACAAAATCAGCCGATCAACACAATTATTTCTCAAGTAAACCACCGAATCCCAAATCTTCAATCAACACCTCAAAATCACAATGGTCAAATTCAAACCACAAACATACTTCTCAACCAACCTCTCACAATAGCACAAATAAAGCTGAAGAAAGAAGGCCACCAAATAAATTCAATCCAAAGAACACAGTGAAACCTGGCGGCTGCGGTGCGGCGGGCGCAGCAAACGCGCGGCGGGCGCAGCAAATGCGGCAGACGCTCCTTTTCGGCGCAGCGGAGGGTTCTATCGAGGTTGGTGGCCGCGATTCCGGTGGATGGCTGCAGATCCGGGTCTGGTTGCTCGTGGGAGGCCGGATCCGGTGAGAAAGGTGGGTTAAGGGCGAAGAGATCCGGCTAGGGAGGTGATGGAAGGAGAGGAGTGGAGGAAGAAGACAACAATGGAGGTTGGAGGGCCTTAGAATGGTGACGGCAGGTGATGAAAATGAAATGGGGGTAGGGTTAGAAGAAGTCCCGTGACATTGTTTCAATTTGATTTCCTTCCTCCTTCTTTTTTTTTTAATTAGGGAGTCACGGACCTGATGTGCGGCGGGCGCAGCATATGCTGCGGCCGCCGCATCTGCCCCCCGCAGCAATTTGATATGCGGCGGCCGCCGCATTGGAAGCTGCGGCCGCCGCCAGTGAGGTGGTTGCGGTTCATGTTTCAGTTTATTTATTTATTTTTTTTTTAAAATACTAACTATGCCGAAAGTAAATTAGCTAATGAAGACTACCTAAGGAATAATAAAGATGAAAAAGAAAGAAGAACTTACCTCGGGTTGCCTCCCGAGAAGCGCCTTTGTTTCAAGTCGTTGGCTCGACGTGATGACCCTTGAGTGGCCTAGTCGGTTGGTTCAGCAAGCACCAACTCCTCTTCTTCGTTATGCGGAATGTTCTCAAAGTATGGCTTAACTCTATGACCATTGACTTTAAATAGCTCATTAGACTTGGGATCATAGAGTTCAATTGCTCCGTGAGGGAAAATCCTGGAGATGGTGTAGGGTCCTTCCCACCTTGATCTAAGCTTTCCAGGGAAGAGTTTCAGGCGTGATTTGTATAGAAGGACCTTGTCTCCTATTGTTAGCTCTTTCAGCAGGATGTGCTTGTCATGCCAAGCCTTTGTCTTCTCCTTATAGATCACTGCATTATCATAAGCATCCAGACGCAATTCCTCCAGCTCTTGCAATTGAAGTTTTCTGAATTCACCCACTTCATCCAACCTCATGTTGTAAATCTTTACAGCCCAATACGCCTTATGCTGAAGCTCTACAGGGAGATGACATGCCTTTCTAAATACAATACGATAAGGGGACATACCAATAGGAGTCTTATAGGCTGTCCGATAAGCCCAAAGAGCGTCATTGAGCCGTAGACTCCAATCCTTTCTGTTGGGTGCCACTGTTTTCTCCAGAATGGTCTTTATCTCTCTATTTGATATCTCCGCTTGACCATTGGTCTGAGGATGATAGGCAGTGGACACTCTCTGTGTGACATGATATTTCTTTAACAAGGCAGTGATCGTCCTGTTGCAGAAATGTGTCCCTCTGTCGCTAATTATAGCCTTAGGCACCCCAAATCTTGCGAAAATGGTGTCTTTCAGGAAATCTGCAACCACTTTAGAATCATCAGTTCTGGTGGCTTTTGCCTCCACCCACTTGGAGACATAGTCCACCGCAAGCAAAATATATAAATTCCCAAAAGAACTAGGGAAGGGACCCATAAAATCGATACCCCAAACATCAAAAATTTCACAAAATATGACAGTTGTTTGTGGCATTTCATTCCTAGCAGATATGTTCCCGACCCTTTGACATCTATCGCATGATTTACAGAAGGCATTAGCATCCCTAAATAAGTGAGGCCAAAAGAAACCTTCTTCTAAAACTTTCCTAGCAGTCTTTTGAGAACCAAAGTGGCCTCCACATTCATGAGCATGACAAAAAGTAAGGACAGATTGTACCTCATTATCCGGCAGACACCTCCTAATTACCTGATCAGCACAATGTTTCCAAAGGTAGGGGTCATCCCAAACGTAGAAGCGAGAGTCATGTCAAACCTTGTCCTTCTGAGCTTTTGTAAATTTCGGTGGAAATTCTCCCGTGACCAAGAAATTCACCATATTGGCAAACCAAGGTCGAGGAGTATGGACACCCATCAACAATTCAGGAATATCAGAACTTACCTCGTCGGATGGGAGGGAAAAGGGCTGAACATGGGGCTGATTGTTATGCGGCGGCCGCAGCATACATGCGGCGGGCGCAGCAAGATTGCATTGCGGCGGGCGCAGCAAGGTTGCGGCGGGCGCAGCATCCTCCGTTTCCGTTTTCTCCTTCAGCTGCGCAGAGAGGGTGTGAGTGATATAAAATAGTGTATCGTCAGGGAACTCACCGTGAATGGGTCTTTGATCTTCCGGCTTGTCCTCTCCTTGGACAAGTCTGCTGAGGTGGTCCGCTACTGAGTTTTCTGCACCTTTCTTATCTTTTATTTCAATGTCAAATTCACTCAAAAGTAAAATCCAACGAATCAATCTTGGTTTCGCTTCTTTCTTAGTCAATAAATAGCGAAGAGCAGCGTGATCAGTGAAGACAATTACCTTAGCTCCTAGGAGATAGGAGCGAAACTTCTCCAGTGCAAAGACCACAGCTAGGAGCTCTTTCTCAGTGGTTGAGTAGTTTCTTTGCGCTCCATTCAGAGTCATGGAGGCATAGTAGATGACATGAGAGCTCCTTCCTTCCTTTTGTCCCAAAACAGCCCCCACAGCATAGTCGCTAGCATCACACATAATCTCAAAAGGTTGAGACCATATGGGTGCTTGAATTATAGGAGCGCTGGTTAGGCGACCTTTAAGCTCATCAAAGGATGCTCTACACCTGTCATCAAACTCAAAAGCTACTTCCTTTTTCAGTAAATCACAAAGAGGTGCAGAAATCTTAGAAAAGTCCTTAATAAACCTGCGATAGAACCCTGCATGGCCTAAAAAAGAGCGAATTTCGCGCACATTGGTGGGGTAAGGTAGAGACTGAATGACATCAATCTTAGCCTTGTCTACCTCAAGACCCCTGCTATACACAATATGACCCAAAACAATGCCTTGCTTAACCATAAAATGACACTTTTCAGAGTTAAGGACTAAATTGGTGTCTACACACCGCTTAAGCACAAGTGACAAATGATGCGAGCAAGTATCAAAATCATCTCCATGCACAGTGAAGTCATCCATAAATACTTCAATAAATCGCTCTACATACTCAGAAAATATGTTTACCATACACCGTTGGAAAGTCCCAGGTGCGTTACATAGCCCAAAAGGCATTCTGCGATATGCAAAAGTGCCAAAGGGGCATGTAAATGTCGTTTTTTCTTGATCCTCTGGTGCTATTGGTACCTGAAAATATCCTGAGTAGCCATCCAGAAAGCAATAAAAGGAGCGGCCGGCAAGGCGCTCAAGCATTTGATCAATAAAGGGAAGGGGGAAATGGTCCTTGCGAGTAACTGCATTCAATTTTCGATAATCAATACAGACTCTCCATCCAGTTTGTACCCTGATAGGGACCAATTCACCATCCTGATTCTCAACAACAGTAATACCTCCCTTCTTTGGGACAAAGTAGGACTCACCCATTTGCTATCAGATATGGGAAAGATCATACCTGCCTGAAGGAGCTTCAGCACCTCCTTCTTTACCACTTCCATCATTGGCGGGTTGAGTCTCCGCTGAGGTTGTCTAGATGGCTTGGCATCCTCCTCCAATAGTATCCTATGCATGCAGAGGGTAGGACTGATGCCCTTAATGTCTGCTATCGTCCATCCTAATGCCTCCTTGTTCTCCTTTAGAACAGTCACCAATCGCTCCTCTTGTCCAAATGTCAATTTGTTAGAAATAATGACAGGCAGAGTATCATTTTCACCCAGAAAATCATATTTAAGGTGATTAGGGAGTTGTTTCAATTCAACATCAGGCGCTTGGATAATAGATGGAATAAGCTTTTCAGTAGGAATGGTCAGCTCGATGCGATCTCCCCTTGGTGGCACATAGGTGGGAGATCGATGGTCTAAAGCTACTATAGCCTCCTGCAAATTAGGTGACAATACATAATCTCTAGCAATTTCATCTATAAGAGCCTGTAAAGCAACTTCCATCTCATCAACACACTCCAAATCAAAGCAATCTTGTGCCATAGTATCAATAACATCCACAAAGTACAGAGAAGGATCATCAGATGGGAATTTCATGGAATCATAAATATTATATTCAACTCTTTGACCATCAAAGTCCATAGTAAGAGATCCTGAATAGACATCTATCTTGGTCCTAGCAGTTTTCAGAAAAGGTCTGCCCAACAGAATAGGGCCTTCATTGTTACCAGAACCCATGTCAATCACAAAGAAATCAGCAGGGAATATCAAGTTGTCAACCATTACCAAGACATCTTCAACAATCCCTTTCGGGTAGATAGTAGATCGATCAGCAAGTTGAATTACTACCCGAGTATCATTCAGAGGTCCCAACCCCAAAGCATGATAAACATTAGAAGGTAAAACATTAATAGATGCTCCTAAATCTAACATGGCTTTGTCAAATTTAGTATCACCTATCACACATGGAATAGCAAACATACCAGGATCACTACACTTTTCAGGCATACGCTTTTGAAAGACAGCAGTGACATGTTCGCTTACCTTCACCTTTTGCTTACCTTTTAGCTTCTGGTTCCGCTTGATAGTGCAAAGTTCCTTCAAGAATTTAGCATATCTAGGAATGCTCTTGATTAAATTAAGCAAAGGAATGTTTACCTCACACTTACTGAATGTCTCGAAGATTTCCTTGTCGTTCTCATACCTTCTTGTATCCTTCAAGGCTTCCGGGAAGGGTGGAATTGGCTTTGGAGTCTCCATAGGTAAGGAGGAAGAAGGAGGGGAAGGAGAAGAAAGAGGAAGAGGGGAAGAACTAGTAAGAGGCGTACCTGACAACGAGGAGCCGGCGGGTGCACTGGCGGCGGGCGCCGCAAGGTGCTGCGGGTGCCGCGGGATTGCATGGCTGCGGGCGCCGCAAGGTTGCTGCGGGCGCCGCACAGTGTGTGTTCCGTCATCTTCTATTATTTCGATCTCCTCGTCCATTATTTCCTCATCATCCTTTTGAGGTGTGACAACCAGTTCCTTGCCACTTCTAAGTGTTACAGCACTGACATTCTCCTTCGTTGGATTCTCGATGGTCTGTGATGGAAGCTTTCCTGAATTATTTGCCTCCTTAGCACTTAAGATTTGAATAAGCTGACTCATTTGATTCTCAAGATTTGTCATCCGATCGGATTGCTGCTTCTCTAGATTTGCCATCCGCTCTGACTGCTGTTTATCATTCTTCATGACCAATCGTGACAGTTTCTGTAGTGGATCCTCATTATCCTCATTTGATTGCTGCTGACCTCCCTGTCGAGGTTCATATTGTTGTTGAGGCCTTGCCTGTTGCCCCCCTTGCTGATTGAAAGAGGCTTGATAGTTCCCATAGCCTTGCTGATAGCCCCTATTGTAATTATTGTTGTTGAAATACCCAGGATTTCCATAATTGCCTTGCCTAGGCCTTTGTTGAGCGAAATTCCCAATGGCATTCAAATCAACATTAGGATCTTGTAGGAGCGGGCACATGTCCATAGGATGAGTGAATTGATTGCAAAGACCACATGCCTTCAGTTGTTGAGGAGTTCTATCAATGACCAATTGTTTCATCATCTCCTTTACCTCTGCCATGTCAGTCTGAAGTGCAGCCACAGGAGCATCAACAGCGAGTACACCCCTAGCACGCGGGCTCTTGTTGAACTGTCTGGAGCCCTCAGATAGCTCCTTAAACACATCCCAAGCTGCGGCAGGCGTCTTGTTCAGCATGTTTCCTCCACAAGCAGAATTCACTGTTTTGCGCTCTATATCAGTCAACCCATTAAAAAGAAAGAGAACCAGATCCTTTTGAGAGTACCCATGGCATGGGCAGCTGGCGCAGAGTTTCTTGAAACGCTCAAAGTACTCATGTATAGACTCTGTCGCATACTGCTCAATGCTGTTGATTGACCTTTTCAAAGCATTGAGCTTTGTTGCAGGGAAGTACATCTCTAGAAAGACTCTCTTCATCTCAGCCCAGGTAGAAATAGAGTCAGGTGGTAGATAGAAGAACCATTCATTTGCCTCGTCCTTCAAAGAGAAGGGAAAAGCTCTCAGCTTGATTTTCTCATCAGTTACGTTCTCTGGTTTCATCCCAACAACCACCCTATGAAATTCAGACAGATGCTTGTGGGGGTCCTCCCCACTCAACCCATGGAATTTGGGTAGAAGATGAACTACCCCTGACTTCAGCTCAAAGTTAACTCCTTGTGCTAGCGCAGGGAATTGGATTGCCAGGGGTTGCTGTGCCAGATCAGGAGCAGAAAGCTCCTTAAGAGTGCGGTTCGCGTCATTAGCCATCTCTGTTGTAGGTTCTTCTTGATCAAAAGGGAGTTCGCGAAAGCGATCACGAGCTTCTCGCCTTAGAGCGGCAAGGGTCCTTTCAATCTCTGAATCAAACGGTAACAAAGATGAATTAGTAGCACGGGTATGGACCATATAAGACGGTCCACACCAAGATTAACACTAAAAACACACAAGAATTAAATAAAATTTCCCCGGCAACGGCGCCAAATTTGACGGAGGGAAAACCTGTCGTTGATTCCGCCAAAGAAAACTCAAACCTATAGCAAGTACAGCAATAAGCAAGAGGTCGATCCACAGGGAAAATTATAACTCAAGTGTAATTCAGGTGTCAATCAAAGTAACCAGTTTGGGGGTTTTTTATGTGAAAGTTTCGCCTTTTATCAAAGCGAAGTAAAGAAAGCAAAGTAAAGGAATTTGTTTTAGACAATTTAGGAGAAGCAATTCTACCTACAATTTTCCACTTTATTGGATTGAAGCGATCCTTGTAACTTTTTCTCGTCCTATTACGTTTCCTATGAATGCCCTTGTCCCGACCTAATATAGTTACTAGTCCAACCAGTCCTAGCAACCCTTATCAATCGAACAGTCCCTAAAGAAGGATTTAACCCAATTGATAGCTTTAAGTTCAGAGATTAGCCAAGGTATTTGCAGTCCCTAAAAAAGGATTTAACAACACATTCAACTTCCTACTCATTCAATTAGTTCAACCAGCCCTAAAGGAATAAGTTTGCCACTTAGGTTAAGGTTCACAACCAGGAATCTACAAAACCTTAGCGATTGAATTGATCTAACAAGTTGGCCAGACAAGATAGAACAAATCAATAATCAATCAAGCACAAAGAAGTTGAAACATTCAAATATAGGAAACAAGAAGCGAGAACTAGAAACTCACAATCAATCCGAATAAAGCTTCAAATTGCAGGCAGAATAGATGAGTTTAGTTCCTCATGGAAAACATCGCTCAAATCTCTAAAGTGTCTGATGAAAGAATAGAATAGAAGAAGTGTTGTAAAAATAACTAAAAGTCGGCCTTTCAGACACCCAAGTCGGCCATCAAACAAAATAAGAACATCTAGGGTTTTTTAATCAAAACGACGCGTATCGCTGACGACCACTGCTGCGGGCGCAGGATATATGCTGCGGCCGCAGCACACTGTTTCTTCGTACCCCGCTGCAAATTGATTGGCGGCACCCGCGGCATACATGCTGCGGCCGCAGCCAGGGGCTTTTCACGGAAAATATATCCCGAATTTGCTCTTCTTGTCAACAGGAAAGTTGTAGTTCTCTGAAAGAGCTTTCCAACGCATGGTCATAATAGTCAATCGGACAACCGAGGCCTCCAGAAAGTGCAAAACAAGTTCAGCATGTCTGACGACAACTTCTGCAGACTTGTTCTTCGTTTAGGTCCGCTTCTTCTTCTCAGGACCTCTTGAGATCTTCATGTAAGCTTCTCCGATCAACTAGACATTCTCATCTAATGCGTTAACAACTCTTGTCTCATCATCGGATCCACGATTACCTGAAATAATCAATAAAAGTGTGTAGATTCCGACTCCACTAACATAGAGAACTAATATGCAAATTGTAATTAAATCATGCAGGAAATGCATCTTAACTAAGGTAAATGCAACCTATTATGCCTACCTAAATGCATGCTATCATCGACCAAACCTGAAATCAACCTGAATCCGCAGGTTGTGCTGTGAGTTTCTCTCTACCCTTGTTTTTCTTTTTAATACAGTGAGGACACTGTATATTTTAAGTATGGGGTGGGGGAAAAACATGTCTTATGGTCATAACTTGGTTTTCTTCTTCTTCGCATTGCATTCATGTTTAAATTTTTGTTCTTAGTTTTACTTTTATAAAATGTCAAAAAATCCAAAAAAAATATAGAAAATTGTCAAAAATACAATAAAATGCATGTTTATTTTTAAATTTATTTTTAAACCCTACTTAGATGCCCTATGATGAAAACTCAATAGCTGACTTGATCATGTAAATCCTATGGCATATTTGGATGGTTTAGCCTAAGTCCTTAAAATTTTTATGTAGATTGTGAACTTGTGATGAAATTGAGCACATATGATCCTAGGCTAAAAAGCAAATCCAACAAAAATTGTCCTTGTGAGAATTTTGGCCTATAGGGAGAACATCAAAAATCCCTCCGCTTTCTTGAGTGAATTTACTCTTCCTATGCATCTCTAAATGTTGTGATAGTTATTCAAAGCCAATACATAAATATGTCTATGTTTACGAGAATTATATGATGGAGGCATCTTTTAAGCCATTTTTATCCTCTCTTTACCTACCCTGCATTATCCCTGCTTGAAGCCGGAAAATTAGCCTGAGCCTGAATTTGCAAACTCCACAAAATTTTCCCTAACTGAATTGAGCCTGACCCCCATTTGGGAATTAAGACTTAGATTGGCTGGACTAATGCCTTGTGGAAATAAAAGTGCATATTGTCCAATTTTGAGCAAGGAAATTAGGGGTTGGTATATATTTACATCTTGTCATATTTTGTAAAAGGATTTTTTGGCTCAACATATAAATGCACATGTTCTTTATCATTTTCGTCAGAAAGAAGAAAAAAAAAAGAAAAAAAGAGATGTATATACGTAGTGCATGAGCCAAAATCCTTAAGTCCTTTATTTATACAAGTGTTATATTTTTTAGAGGCATATTAGAGTTTGAAAGAAGGGTTAGTAGTATGGTTTACATCTTTTAGTGCATCTTTAGAGCATATTATGGAAAGATGAGTTTAGAAAGAGCATTATGGAGAATAGAGCTTGAAAAGAGCAACATTGAAGAGTTATGGTTTGGATATGGTAAGTGTTGAGATTTAGGAGTCTTGATTCCCGAATTATAAAAGCACCACATAGCCAAATAATTCCGTACCCTTAATTCCTTACCAAGCCCCATTACAACCCCGTCGAATGGAGTCTTCTTTGAAGTCTTCCATTGAGCAAAAGTCCTCCTGATGGTTCTTATTGCATTTTCATAATTGGTTGCGAAGTGGATTGTTATAAATTGCAATGTTTATGAGATTGTATATGGAATTGAGTTGAGAGTTGATCTTCATAGCCTAAACACATGAGAGTTGAGTACAAACACATTATCCCTGTGAGGTTGGATCAAAATTGCATATGCCTATGGATCGCCTAAATATGTACTATGATGTTAAATTCACTTGCTTTGCTTTGCTACCGCTTATGATGTTGCTTTTGACAAGGGCGAAGACTTGAAGGGTGTGTTGTAGGGGTTGGTTATTGCTTGGTTATTGCTTGAGGACAAGCAAGTCTAAGTATGGGGTGTTTTGATGTACATATTTGTACCTCCTTTTATTGCATCTTTTGACTTCATATTTCATTCGATTTTCAAAGAAAAGGGTCAAAAGAATATAAACTTGTGTAAGAATGGGCTAAAGTGCAAGAAATAGAGTCTGCACAAGTTTTGAGCTAACCATGCAAGAATTGGAGCGAAATCGGAGTCAAAATGAAAAAGCCAAGTGAAGCTGAGCAGAGGTCGATATCGACCTTCAACATCGATATCGACCATAGTTGTCGACACGCCTTCTGAGTGTCGAGATAGACCACACAGACCAACCATGAAGACATCGATATCGACCTTCAGTATCGATTTCGACCTCAACATAGACATCGACTGGAGCTTAACAAGTCGAGCAGAAACACAGACATCGATATCGACCCCAGACGTCGAAATCGACCATTCTGTGTCGACTGGCAGTCTTCTGAGCTAGTCGATTTCGTGGACTAACATCGATATCGACCTTCCCCTGTCGATATCGACTGCTTGTGTTTGTCTCTGCAGGTCTTCTGGTGCAAAAAGGATCGACAGCCGAGGTCGAAATCGAGGCTTCTGGTCGACGCAAGACGTGAGATTTCCAACGCTACTAGGATCCCGCTGACACGCCTCCTCGTGGATCGATCCTGACTACCCTTCCACTACAATGGGAGGAAGTCTTGTAATTATTTGCATAGGCTAGGAGTCGGTTTACATATACATCTATATTATTTGTATTTAAGATACTCGACCTTCCTCCTCCTATTAACAACTACATGGCATGCTGATCGTGAATGCAAGCACCTAATATATCATGCACATAAGGCAGGAAATATCTATTCGATCTGAGTAAGCTCCATAGAGACTTACCTGGCTATGCAGAACAGTATAATAGAAGATCCGGCACACATCAATCATAACCACAAAGTATCACCTAGATAGATAGCGGAACATATATAAGTCTACGTCTAATCATTCAAGCATTCAAGCACTGTTCTAAAAATCGCGCCTAGGCGCCGCCTGGGCACCGCCTAGGCGCTAGGCGACCCCCCTCCGCCTAGAGCTAAACGGCCGCCTAAGCATGCCTAGGCGTCCGCCTTGACCACCTGGGTCCCGCCTAGCCGCTAGGCGGCCCCTCACCGCCTAGGATCCGCCTAGCGCTTTTTAGAACACTGCATTCAAGCATACATCATTCAACGAGAATAACAAATATATCGCAATTGCCATTTCATCATATCACCACCTTCCATAAGACCACATCATTCTCACCGTTCCATTCAGCCACATTCATATGCTCACAATAATCATACAGCTCAAAAGTCCATTATAAATCATCATAGTTCATTAGGTATAAGTCAAGCGATAACATAACTCTAACATCTCACCATGCCATTAGTCATTCATACATGTCATTAGTTCACACAAAACATGCTATTAGTCAATCAATCATATCATCATCCTAGTTAGTCATCGATCAAATAATTCCCAAGTTAGTCTCGAAAACCGTTTCGAAAACCGAGTTTACTAGTTAGAAGTCCCGAGCTTGAAAAATGTTCGTCAAATCCCTTTTTCGATTTAAATTCCAATAATAACTTTTTAAATCTCCAAGTCTCATAATATTTCATTTGTCTTAAATCACTATGATATTATATCTTTGAATCTTAATAATAATATTTTCTAATTTAAATCTCAAATAATATTTTAAATACCATTTATCAATTTCTTCCATAAAACTTTTTCAAATCCCTTAAAAATACCCAACTATTTTTATTTAATAAAATCAGCCCTTATTTTATAAAAATTACAAACCGACCCCTTTTATTTTGTAAAATACCAAACCGAGTTACCCTTTTTCCCAAATTTTCCTAAGGTTTCCAAGAACATGTTAGTACAAGGATTGAACATAAAAATCAAGGATTGAAAGGATTTCTCACCCAAGTTTCTTCTTTTCCTTCGGTTTGCTCGTGAAGTTACATCCGGGCTCCGATTGGGCTCGTTCTTGCGCGAGGGTGCCTAGGATTGTTAGATGGTATTAAAGGTGTGAACTTTGAGTTAGTATGAGGTGGGATGAGGAAAAAACAAGCTCTTACCTTCTTGAATCCGAAAATAGAGAGTTTGACTCTCCTAGGGCTTCTCAGACTTCTCCGGGCTGTTGGGGCTTCTTCTTCCACTTTGAGGACCTCATGGGGAGGCTAAGGGAGCTGTTGTTTCTGCTCATGGTGGGAGGAAGAGAAAAAGAGCTCGCTTTGGCTTGCTTTGAGCTCAAGAGGTGGAATGGAGCTCTTTTGGCATGTAATAGAGGAGGGAGTTGAAGGGGATGATAAAGTAGGGATGTTGTGGGGAGGAGTTGAGCACGAAATGGTGTGTTAGGGCTGCTGGAATCTCACAGCAAAGGAGGAAAAATGAAGGGAGAAAGGAGGGGAAAAGATAAGGGTTTTTGTTTTGGAGCTTGTGGCTAGAGTTTTCTTTTGTGTTTTGTGGTGATGATAATGGGGCTTAGAAAATCAGATTTAAAGTGAGTGGGGAGGGCTGTTGGGGGCCTGATTTCAGATGCATAAAAGAAGGGCAAAGCTTGTTTGACTCATTTCCATAAAAGGGGAGGCAAGCATGGGTGAAGTGAGAAAGCACTTGTGAGTGTTTAACATAAAGGGGTAAGGAGGAAGATGCTTGGAAGATTTTTGTTTTCAAATCAGCCCAAGGAAGTCAAAAAGGAGCTGGAATTTCGGATCAACATGGGAGGATGAGACAAGGTGTGTGATCCCGAAAACGCTAGTTTGAATTCCCGACGTTGGTTCCCGAAGTTAGTTTCCTAATTCCCGCTGTCTCGATCAATTAGATTTTCAAAATTCGAGGAAGGGTGTCGCCATGATAAGTTAGTTTCCAAAATATTATTTTAGGTCGGATTCCATTCCATGAGTTTTAAATTCGATTTAAAGAGTTTTCCCTTCAAATTCCGACTTTAAATTCACTTTTAATTTGTTTTTTTTTCGAAAATTAGGATTTGAAAATCCGAGCCTTTACATCATTCACCTCTAAAAACAAGTCTCGTCTCCGAGACCAAAATCATTTTAAAGCAAGGGGATGAAGTTTTGAAATAGGTGAGTCCAAGGATCATGCCATTGATCACGTAAGTACCTCATAAGTGCAAGTATGAAATCCTCACAGTATCTTTGTCGTGATCATAATATCCCCAATCGGTCATAGCGAGAATGTAATATGGGCCCTTATCACATCATTACTTCAACTTCTCAGTCATATCATAACTCGAAAAGCACCATAGCGTCTCCACTAGGTCTTAGCAAGCAATCTACAAGTGCACCTATAAAATGCCTGCATCCACTTTGTGGGGCATTATGATGAAAGCCTGGTTTGCGTTAGTTTTCTCAAAATTCAAGTTAGTCCTTTTTAAAGCATCGTTCAAAATCCTTCAAAATTCAGGGTTAGTCAAAAGCATTTCTAATAATTCTGCTTCTAACATTCCAATAAGGATAACCACCTCTAAGGGCTAATCCCATATTCTCTTCCTAGGTTCCAGATCAGAATCAGATTCTAATAATTCTGCTTCTAACATTCCAATAATTCCAATTCATGGCATCATATCACACTTTCTCTATAGCATGTCACACTCACATCAAGGATAATCACACATCATAACACATCTAGTATAGCATCACACATAGTAGGATTTATCTCATCATAGAAGTTGCACGTCATATCAACTAGGCAGTCACATTATACTAGCGCTAACTATCAAGAACTATCACGTCAGAGTCATACAAGTACCATCGCACACCAACATTCCATCAAGCTCAAGGAATACTATGTTAGTACTAATACCTCACTATTGTCTATAGCAATACATCCGAGAATTAACATTGTCTATAGCATATAATTTGCACGTTACCGGCCCCAAATACCGCCTAACCATAGATCACATCCTCGAGGAAACCTATCTATAACTACCAACCATAACAGGACACGACCATTATGCACTTATCATCAACCCTCGAATTCAGATCAACCCCACCTAGGTCTACCAACTCAAATCCAATACTAGTTCTAAACACCATTGCATTCCGCTCATATACAGACTCTCTAGCCTCACAACCATCCACAATCTAGGCCAATTACCCAAACCAACTATTAAGCATCTCAACTCCTATACTATCAAGCCATCTAAGGGTCAATCTATCTCGACACTCCAATCGCACGTCCTACCTTTCACTCGACCATCTAAACCACCTCTCGGAGTTCCCAAATCGCAGAATTCCCCCATTCCAACAAGGTGAACAACTCGACCTACTACCAAGAATCCCTATAAACACATCCTCGCCCTAGGAGTCCTCTACCAGTCCCATATTCACCTTCTAAGAGATATCCCAAGTCCTCGACTGAACCGCTCTCACAATCGATCTAAAGGTTTCTCAACAATCTCGCTGACTCTTCCTAGGCTCTCAAGACTTTGCTTGACCATCACCTCCCAAGGAGAAATCTCGAATCACCTTGCTAACCTTATCGTACTCCCCGCACCACTAACCACTCTCACTAACCATCCACCTCTAAGAACCTAAATCATACCGATCATCTCTCACCTGACACTCCTGACCAACTCTAACACGGAAATCCATCCAGTGCTACTCTCAACCATGAATCACCAAGGTCCTCATCACCAGCGCCTATCCTCAAAGACCAACCGCTGATTCTACCTACTCATCCCATTCCGAAACTCACGAAACCTAAACCACTCATGGCTCCTCAAGCCGACCTACTCCAGATTCTCTTCCCATCATTTTTCTGAAATTACATCAAGCTATCACTCCTTAACTATGACCATTTTCCCCAAGGAATCTTTATGCCACCCTAGTTTGAATTTCCCATAACTTTGCAACTAGACCAACTTCCTCGCAGTTCTCCAACCTATCGAATTCCCAACATCCTCTACCTGGACTAGCTCTCTCATGTCCACACGTTTCCCCAAATTGCCTTAGATCGCGCTTCCTCGAACCTCGAAATCTCTAACGCTTAAGCCCTCTTACGTACCGATCATTAGTTCCACGGAATTCCTATGACATCTCATCCGAACCTTCCAAAGTACCGCAATCTTGCCACACCTTCTAAAATCCTTCATCCTCTAGCTCCCTCAATGCCTTCTGCCTTGCCTAGTTCCTAATTCCAAGCTCAGAATCTCCCTATCTCAACCTCAAGCCCACAGTCTTAGTAGAAATTTCAACGACATCATTGCCTAGCTACCATCCCTTCCTCGAAGACTCACCCCACATCCTCGAATACGTTAATAGCCACAATAACCTCCGCTCATAAATCCCGATTCATTCCCTATGCTAAAATCCTCCAACAACGCATCTAGAAATCCTTCACTCATGAATTCTCCAAGCACTACCAATTCTATCTAAACAATCCCTAAATACTCATCACACGTAGATCCCTGATATGAACAACCTAATATCCAAGATCGATAATTTCCCAAGCAACCTCATACTACTCATACTTAGCACTTCCTCAACCTCATCCTTTACCAAAACCGCTCCCACACACCGCATATACAACCTAGTCCCAAATTCTACGGTTCATTAGACATTCCTTAACCGATCATCTTCATCGCGGCCCATGATTTGCTCTTGAACTATCTGGACACTCTCTCCCGGCACACTAACCCGCCTATCAACACATCCCCTCAAGAATCCCTCCGATCCACTCTTAACTCACTCATCTACCTCTAGAACTATACTACCCGCACACGCTATTGCCCCCACACTCCCTCTAACGAAGACCTCTCCCTCGGAATCTTACCACACTAACTCCACTCCTCACCTAAGACCTACTTGGAAGCTCAACTATATTCGCTGACCACTAGCCCCACTCACTCGGCTCTACCCAAGCTGACGCATCTCTCCTGCACCCCATCTCACACAACCCATGGCCCAACTCGAATACCTCAATCTACCTGCTATTTTCCGACCAGTCTCACCAAGGAATCACTCGACTCAAGCCCAAGAAGGAAACACCACCACCATCTATATAACCCACAACCGATTTACTAACAGGTCAGTACACTCAAGCATCAAGATACATCATCGCAAGCACAAGTTAGTCAGGCAATCATTCATTACTAGTTCAGCATATTAGTCATCGCACGTCCAATTATGTCAGCTCTAGGCCTATTGCATTATGCCAGTTCCAATTGATATAGAAGAATCCATGATTTAAATAAAGAACGCCCTTCCTTGAGTCATCTAAAAGAGTCATGTCCGCGGTTACCATCTTCTAAATGTGTCCGCGGTTACCACTAGAGATGATGAGACTCGAGGTGATACGCTAACCCGAGAGTTACAACGATGCCATTAGAGTATTCTATGAGGTTATAAGTGCGGCAAGCAAGCACATAGCAATCACGAAGTATCTCAATTACATTATTCCACACTAGCAAGTACCTATCTCAAGGGATAGCGATCTATACATTCATAACATGTTCATATAATCAACTTTTCATGAACGCGGAACAAGCTAGCAACCTATCATCTCATTCACTAATCATGCTCGATATATATTAAGATCATATATGCACAAACCGACAATAGACATATACAGTATGAGTTATGTACGACATAGCGGGCATTGTAGAATGTCACATGTATGATTCATCACTCATTTTAGGTACACATGTAAGCAGGTCGAGTCAATGCGAAGTCAATTGCGAGCATGCTGAGATGCACCCTAATAATCATGCTATAGGATATGGTAAGGTCATATGGGCGTAGCAACTATCACATCAGATACAACCATGTTCATATAATAAGACAAGTATGGCTGACAATCATGACAAGTATGGATATAATGCATACGATCACAGAGAAGATCTATGGCGTCCTTCGAGGGACGGCCGACCGGAGGGGAAAATACCTCACGGCCTCCTAACCCATGCTACTCCTACCCTCAGGATCCTTGGAGTCTTCGAAACCCATCTGTAAAAGAAAGCTAGTATTTTGCCTGCCGTTCCCTGAATTCTACATCCATACGGGATGTCTACTTCTTGGGTCTCTACCCACGAGTTCGATCCTAAAGGCCGATTAGTCTAGGGTTAGGTCCAATTAAATTCATTTTGCCCCTTCAAAACATTTTGCAAAACCATTTGAAATCCTTGGGCCATTTTCAAAAGCACTTCAACCTATCATACTCGGATTGCAAAACCTCGCTTTAATACCAAATTTGTAACGGCCCGGGATTATGATTCCCGGGTTACGTTTTGAGGGATGAAACCCCTCGATGGGATCTTGCGCTCCGAGTACTGGTTGAAGGTTTGAAAACATCAATTTCGCTTTGAAAGTGGGATTTCACACCCAAAAACCGAGAGGGACCGTTGGAATCCCTGGGGTAAGTCCCCTGTACCTGCCCTATGGCCTAAGTCGTAAAACCATTTATCATACAACCAGTCAAGTTTCCAAAATCATACATAAGGTTGCCACAGCGGAGCCGGGTCAAAACATTATCCAAATACGTAAATCCATACCGTTATTAATATAGTGTAGTTAGAGTCTCAACTCTCTCTTTCCGCCAAGTTAGAACCCCGCGGTCACAGAGCCAAACCAGGATCAACAGTGGTAAGCAGAATGAATACCTAAAAACGTTAATAGTGGGCGGGATCAGATGATGCCCACATGGGTCTATCCCTTCCTTAAGAGTGCTGCCCCCACGATATGTACACACATACGCTATACCTAATAATCATGCTTCTAGATGCAAGGCATAATATAAACACACTAGCATGCCCCTAAGATCAAGTGCATAATAATAATAATAATAATAATAAGGCCTTATCATATAATAATGCATTACATTATAATCGGGTGGCCCGCAAGCCCAGCCCGTAACCACAAGAAAAATAAAGCCCACAAGCAGCTTTCACAATCATGCTCATAATATATGTAAAGGAAGTTCCATATGACTCAATTGACTCAGGAGGGGACCCGATGGGACTGGGCCACCCTATGACCCTAGTAAAGACTCTAGTTAATTCACATATAACAGTCGTTCTGTTTACACACGCATAAAGAAATAGAATGCTCAACAATCAATGCAACCTATCAGGATACTACATGGCATGCTAATCATGAATGCAAGCACCTAGTATATCATGCACAAAAGGCAGGGAATATCTATTCGATCTGAGTAAGCTCCGTAGAGACTTACCTGGCTATGCAGAACAGTATAATAGAAGATCTGGCACACATCAATCATAACCACAAAGTAACACCTAGATAGATAGCGGAACATGTATAAGTCTACGTCTAATCATTCAAGCATTCAAGCATACATCATTCAACGAGAATAACAAATATATCGCAATTGCCATTTCATCATATCACCACCTTCCATAAGACCACGTCATTCTCATCGTTCCATTCATCCACATTCATATGCTCGCAATAATCATACAGCTCAAAAGTCCATTATAAATCATCATAGTTCATAAGGTATAAGTCAAGTGATAACATAACTCTAACATCTCACAATGTCATTAGTCATTCATACATGCCATTAGTTCACACAAAACATGCTATTAGTCAATCAATCATATCATCATCCTAGTTAGTCATCAATCATATAATTCCTAAGTTAGTCCCGAAAACCGTTTCGAAAACTGAGTTTACTAGTTAGAAGTTCTGACCTTGAAAAATGTTCGTCAAATCCCTTTTTTGATTTAAATTCCGATAATAACTTTTTAAATCTCCATGTCTCATAATATTTCATTTGTCTTAAATCACTATGATATTATATCTTTAAATCTTAATAATAATATTTTCTAATTTAAATCTCAAATAATATTTTATAATATTTTAAATACCATTTATCAATTTCTTCCATAAAACATTTTGAAATCCCTTAAAAATACCCAACCTTTTTTATTTAATAAAATCAGCCCTTATTTTATAAAAATTACAAATCGACCCCTTTTATTTTGTAAAATACCAAACCGAGTTCCCCTTTTCCCCAAATTTTCCTAAGGTTTCCAATAACATGTTAGTACAAGGATTGAATATAAAAATCAAGGATTGAAAGGATTTCTCACCCAAGTTTCTTCTTTTCCTTCGGTTTGCTCATGAAGTTACATCCGGGCTCCGATTGGGCTCGTTCGTGCGCGAGGGTACCTAGGATTGTTAGATGGTATTAAAGGTGTGAACTTTGAGTTAGTATGAGGTGGGAGGAGGAAAAAACAAGCCCCACCTTAGGAGTTGGGGCTTTTGATAATGAATTTGACTCTAGAATCCCTCATAAGTCCTCTGACTCTAATTCCAGCAACAACAATGGCACAAATGATCAGAATCTTGAGCATCATGGCTCAAACTCAAGTACTGAAGAAGTACCTCACTAATCAGGTGGGGGGGTAACCTCATCTACTACCTCTACTTTTGCTTCTCACCTCCATTCTTCTACTTCTACCCCTTCTTTTGATGATGATGATGAATTTGTTGATCCTCTTACTGATGTTGATGATTCTTTGTCTAATGCTTCTTTTGAAACTGATCATGAGCATGATAATTTTGATGAAGTACCTGACTTGACCAACTATCAGTTAACAAGAAATAAATCACCTAGGGTTAAAATTCCAAATAGGAAATATTTTGATAATGAGGTAGAACTGGCTTTTGTGGTTGTTGAGGTTGTTGATGCTTATACTCCTGAATTGTTTGAGCATGATATGAAATGTGCTAATTTTGATAAATGGTTGCTTGCTATGAAAGAGGAAATAAACTCCATGATAACCAATAAAACTTGGATTCTTGTTCCTAAACCAAACAAGGCTAGGTTAATTGGTTGTAAATGGGTTTATAAACTCAAAAATAGTGTGAAGCCAGGTGGCCAACCTAGCTACAAGGCAAGGGTGGCAGCCAAGGGCTTTACACAGAAACTTGAGATTGATTACAATGATATCTTTTCACTTGTTGTTAAGTATAAAACTTTGAGATTGTTGCTTGTTGTTGTTGCTGTTTATGATTATGAAATTGAGAAAATGAATGTTAAACTGCCTTCTTTCATGGTGATTTAGATGAAAAAATCTATATGAGACAACCTAAAGGATTTGAGGACAAGTCTAAACTTAATCATGTTTGCTTGCTTAAGAAATCTTTGTATGGTTTGAAACAGTCTTCTAAGCAGTGGAACAAAAAATTTTGATAATTGCATGATCAAACTTGGTTGTAAATCAGTAGTTATGATCCATGTTTATACTTGCTTGGTGCTAAATTTGTGTCTCTCTTGTGTGTCTTGCTGTATGTTGATGATATTCTCATTATTTGCAAGTTCAAGGCAAAAATATCTGATGTTAAGGCTTCACTTCAGAAATCTTTTGACATGAAGGATCTGGGCCCAGCTTAGAAAATTCTTGGCATAATGATTTCTAGAGATAGAGATAAACCTCAAATATTTTTATCGCAAAAAGACTATCTGATGAAGGTCTTTGAGAGGTTTCATTTCTCAAATGTCAAGCCTGCTCCTATACCCTTAGGAGGGCACCTTGATCTCACTAGATCTGAGGTGCCACTAAGGAAGGAGGAGGAACACTACATGAGAAATGTGCTTTATGATGTTGCAGTGGGATTTGTTATGTATGCAATGATTTGTACTAGACCTGACCTTGCCTTTGCAGTAAGTGTACTCAGCAGGTACATGTCTTATCCCTTGGAGAAACACTGGACAACCATGAAGTTTCTTTTGAGATACATTGTAGGAACACTGGACATTTGCTTGGTCTATGGTTTGCACACTTCTCCCTCTGAGCTCTTTAGTTTTGTGGAATCTGAATATGCATGCAACAAAGACAACAGGAAGTCCACCACCTCCTTTATGTATACCTGGTGTGGAAATTGCATCACTTGGAAAGCACAATTGCAGCCAATTTTTGCTCTCTTCTCCACTGAGGCAGAGTACATTGCTGCAACTGAAGCTTCCAAGAAAGCAATCTGGCTCCTGAACATAATCAAGGAGGTAGAAAGGAAACCTTGTAAGGTTGTGTTGCACATGGACAGTCAGAGTGCACTCTACATGTGCAAAGATCATGTCTCCTATGAAAGTACTAAGCACATTGACCTTAGATACCATTTCATTCGTGTTTTGGTAGATAAAAACCTTCTTCTTGTAAAAAAGATTGATGGCAAAATCAACCCTGTAGATTTTGGTATTAAGATTGTAACCACTGATAAGTTTATCTTTTACAGGGAGTTCCTGCACTTGATCAAGCCCAACTGATGCTGAGAAGGAGTATTTCTAGCCGATGATAGAAAAGGAGTAAATCCAATTCACACTTCAACAAGGCAGTTTTACTATATGTGTAAACATAGAATTAGTCAGGCAATTGTTAGGCTCATCTCCTTTAAGCCTCTCATGTAATTCTTATGTTTGGAACTTAGGGAAAAATGTATGTATATGTAATATGTATATTCTGGAGCTGATTGTATTGGATTGGGCTTAAGCCCAATATGATCTCAGTCCGACCCAAAGCCGCAAGCTCAGCCACATGCTTGAACTTCTGACCATTGAAGGCTCAGCGACGTAGTTTCTTGTTGCACGGGTTTATAAGGGTTTGCAAATCCTAAACTCGGGATAAAAGAGAGAAAGTTCGTGAGCTGGTCCTTGCCTCTAAGCTTTGCTAGGGTTTCGGTTCCCTTGTGCTCTTGAGTGTAGGAAGAGCTCCCTTCATATCCAAACACAGAGAAACTTTGAGCTTGTGAGATTTGAAGCTCGATTGCTCTTCGGTTCTATCCTTGGTGACGGTGTCCTAGTTAAGGCTATCGTCTTTCATTTTTCTATTTTGGTTTTGAAGTCAACTTGTTTGTAAACTCGTTTTGATCGATCAATACAAGTTTTGTTTGTTGGTTTTATGTGTTTTGAACTCTCTCTTCATCCACATTTCAGTTATAATACACTCGAACAAACATATAAATATAGGCATGTTTGATAAGGGTTTATATAATCTTTATAGTATAGTTGAAGATTTTTTAGAAACAAAATCCTTCTTATTGTAAGCATTGTTGCTGGTGTATTTTTCTTAAAATAACAATTGGATTTTAAATTAGTTTCAGAGGCATTGGTGCCTCACATGCCATTACCTTACTATTGTTATTGTATTAGGCTCTAAAAGTCAATTTTTTAAGTTATAATGCAAGGTAAAACATTCTTATGATTAGTCTAGACAATTTTTTTTAGTTCATTGGGGTGATGGATTACAAATTTAGAATTATTTGATTGAATATAAGAAGGGCGAATTTGATTAAAACAACTCAATTTTTTTTACCATATTTTAATGGTAAGAAAATAAAATCGAACCTTTAGGAAGGTGTAAAGCGTCTCGATGTCAACTATTTTTTTTACTATAAATCAACCAAAAAATCTATACCAAAAATAAATAAATAAATAAATCAGGCAAAAAATGTTGATATAAAATTAGTCAAATGATATCATTCTCATTAGAAAAATCAATACTATCTAAGGGCTTGTTTGGTTCTGTAAAAAAACAGTTTAACAAACACTTTGTTAGAGTACAATCCAATTAAAGTTATTTGATTGAACTCTTCAAATTAATCATTTCGTTTCAAGGGTCAAATGATCCGGCCCATTTGCTACCCTCATTAAAATAACATTTTTCAATGCCAGGGAAACAAAAACACACACATCTCCTCTCCTCCTCCCTAAGTTACATCCAATGGATCTTCCTGACAATGAGATCTTCATATAGAGTTTTCATCGGATCTCCGCCAACTCGATCACCTCACCAGATCTCGATCATACTCTCTTGTCAATCGAATGCTTTACTCGAAAACTAATTCGCTCTCTCACACTCGTCAAATCTCATGGTTCATATATCAATCTTGCACCCTCCGACCAAAAAAAATCAATCTCACACCATGAAGATCTCCAGTTCTGGCTGGTGTCTTTAATGAGCGTCGACGGTAGTGCATGGATGCCTAAACTTTATCAATATCGTCAAAATTTGAGAGGACTGGGTGAGGATTGTGAAATTGAAGATTTTGAGAGATGATTTAATGGTGGGGACTGATAGATTACATATTTACATAATGTATAGTGTATGGGCCTATTGGCCCAAGCCCAGTCTTACTCACTTGTAATCTATATATATTGACATTATGAGGAATGAAACCCTAAGGAGGATTCTATATTGATCAATACACTATCACATGGTATCAAGCTTTTCTTCCTAGTGGAACCCTATTTTGATCCGTCGCCTGTGCCGCCACTCCTCTCCCTCACGGTAGCCCCCCGCCGCCGCCCTTCTCCCTCTCGGCAGTCCCTCCCACCGCCCTAACCACCGCCCTCCCGCCCTTCCGCCGCCCCTCTCCCTCTAGGCAATATGGCCAACAACCCTAAGCCTCCATTCCACTCCGCCCTCACTATCTCCGGCATCAATAATTGCATCCCCCTACCCGTCGCAGCAAGGTCATGTGCGCTCTCCGTAACAAGGTCGCGGCTGCTGCAGCGGCCGCAACAAAGTTGGACTGGTGGCCCTCACCCTTGGAACGCCGCCCCTCGATGGTCCCCGGTTCCTGGCTTCAACCCTTAGTGGATGCATTTCGGCTATTCTGCCCCTCGACTTGCCGGTCCTCAGTCCTATCTGACATCGTCTAATCAAGGCTATGTTCTGCCTGATGAGCAACACGCCTTCTCCTCTATGCCGCTGATACCTACAGACTTCTTTTGGTACATGGACACTGGTGCCACCTCACATATGACGAACTCTTCAGGTACCCTCTCTTCTATTTCCTTTAAAGATCCTGCACACTCTATTATCGTCGGTAATGGGGGTCGCCTTGCTACTTCCGGTATTGGCCACGCCACATTACAGACCCCAACCCACCCCCTACACCTTAACAATGTCCTGATTGCTCCAAATCTTGTCAAAAACCTTATCTCTGTCCGTCAGTTCACTACCGACAATAACATTTCCCTTGCGTTCGATCCTTTTGGTTTCTCTGTGAAGGATCTTACTACGGGGGTTACTCGCTTGAGATGTAACAGCACTGAGGAGTTCTACCCTGTCACACCGCCATCTACATCCCGCAATCGTGTCCGGTCGCCCTCTCGGCATCATCGTCCAGCCTGTGGCATGCACGCCTTGGCCATCCCAGTGCTTTCGTTTTAGATGTCCTTCGTTCTCAGAGTCTTGTCCCCTGTAATAAAGAGCTATGCTCTAGTTTATGTTCTTCTTGTCAGTTAGGCAAACATGCAAGATTGTCGTTTCAGCGGTCTTTGACCTCTACCTTTGCACATTTTGATATCATTCATAGTGATATTTGGACCTCTCCTGTGCCTAGCAAGGATGGTCACAAGTGCTACCTTTTATTTCTTGATGATTACACTCATTTTTTATGGGTTTTTCCATTGCACTTCAAGTCCCAAGTGTTTCCTTTTTTTGTCAAATTTCATGCCTACATTAAAACACAGTTTCAAACATCCATCAAATGCTTCCAATGTGACAATGGCTGTGAATTTGATAACATGGACTTTCACTCTTCCTTCACCATAAATGGCATCTCATATCGACTATCATGCCCCTATACATCTCAGCAGAATGGCAAGGCCGAAAGAATCATCCGCACTATAACCAACATGATGCGCTCTCTCCTGTTTCACGCATCCATCCCCCTCGTCTATTGGTCTCACGCCTTATCAACCACATGTTATCTCCTCAACATCCTCCCCTCATCTATTGGTCTCTCGCCTTATCAACCACATGTTATCTCCTCAACATCCTCCCTTCTACTACCCTTCAACATCGCTCACCCACTCAGGCATTATATGGCACCCTGCCTAGGTATGATCACCTTCGTACCTTCAGGTGCTTGTGCTTCCCAAACTAGTCCTCCACTGCCCCACACAAACTTCACCCGTGCTCCACTCCATGTGTGTTCCTTGGGTATTCGTCTGATCATCGCGG
Source organism: Persicaria maculosa (assembly GCA_963922045.1). Taxonomy (NCBI): domain Eukaryota; kingdom Viridiplantae; phylum Streptophyta; class Magnoliopsida; order Caryophyllales; family Polygonaceae; genus Persicaria; species Persicaria maculosa. Next base: position 21,649,372 of record OY998270.1, read on the forward strand.
TTACCTTTGTCTCGATCTTCAAAGCCATAGGCTTATACTGTCGCGCCATGTCACATTTGATGAGTCCCGCTTTCCATTCTCATCACCTCCTTTCCCCTCTCCCAACCCTGTTGTCTCACCGTCTGAGTCGGAGTCTCCCTTCCCACACTTCCTCCTTGACCAGCGCTCTCCCAGTGCTACTGTTTCTCCCCCTCCGCCGCCCCCACCCCCTCCCACCAGACCTCACACCCGTAGCATCTCCGGTGTGTTCAGGCTGAGACAAATTGTCTCCACGCATACCTCCCATCACCCCGTAGCACCCCACCCCGAGGCCCCTAGCGGCGGCCGCAGCCCCCCACCCCACAGCACCCAACCCTGCCACACATTCCGGCGACCGCAGCGACTTGCGGCGCCCGCGGCCAAGTGCGGCGGCCGTAGCACCCCTCGCCCCAACCTTACCTGCTGCACCTCCCGCCTCCACCACGGCCTCGCTCTCGTGATGCGTTTGGATTCCCGATCCTTCACCTGTGGGCTCGGAATCAAGAACAACGACTTAGATTTTTCCCGATCTTGCAATTATCCTTGCTATATTCTCGATGTTTACAATCAATTACAATAAAGGCTTTGAACTATTGTGGAAGAAACAAAAAACTAAGGCAAAGGACAACAAAGGATTGTTATAGCGACGGAAGATGCGGCTACTAGGCAGCAACGGGAGGCAGCGACGGTGGATGAACAGTGGTCGCGGCCGCTGCAGGGAGGGGGTGGTCGCCGCCTGGCCTGGGTGTGAAGACAGCGACGGTGTTCGTTCTCTCCAGCGACGGAAGCGCCTAGGGTTTCTGCGACGGTTTTCTGCAGATTTTGTGTTTGTGTTTATGGGTTGTGTTTGGGGATTAGGGTTTGGTATCGGATGATTGATCGAACTATAACTTGAAGGCAAAAGCTTTTGGATTGGGGAATCGAAGAACCTTTTTAGCCAAAAACGTTTCTTCAATATTAATTCCAATCTAATTAAATTTCAAAGCATACAAGAGTTTATATAGTAAAGCCTAACCAATTCCACCTTACAAAGGATAGAGGTTTGGTTAGATAAAAGTAGATTAAATAACCTAAAGATATATAAAACCTAAGATAGATAAATCAAACCTAATAAAGATATATAAATAATAACTTGGTGGGAAAGGAATTTACCTAGATGAGATATAATTCCTCCCACATTATTTTCCTAAATAAAATAATTAAATCTAACTTTAATAAAATAGTAAAACCGAAAACAATTAAATAAATATATAAAAATTCGTCCAAACAGTGACAGCTTCAAAGATGATGAATTTTGGCCAACTTCGAGTTTGATTCTGGAAAAACATTCAACATAAAAGTTGTAGATCTTTTTGTCTTCGTTTCAACAAAGTATGGCACGACCCAATCCGATAAATATGGACTCCGAACGACCCATTTTACTGAGACGTCGAAATGCTGTCAACCCATTACGAACGAACCAAAACATGGACATTAGCTCACCTTGCTCCTTTGGACCTTCTCCCATGGTGGAGCCTTCTTCTTTCTTTTGAGAATGACAGTCTTTGCCATCAATAGCCCTCGAATCGATCTTGAGAGCTCGCCTGGATCAAGATCATTGTTTGACCCACAGAAGGTCATCTTGATCCGCATCATTCTCCCCCTCTTAGCTTCGATTCGTCCTCGAATCGAGTCGTTGATGATCAGCGGGGAAGCAGCAACCTTCAAAGAAGATGATGGAGGAACGGGTGGAATAGGTGCCAGGAGAATTCGAGGTATAGGAACCCCAAAAACAACACCTTCATGCGCGATTGTTGAACAGACTTGATCTTCAATAAGTATAGGATCAATGAGCACACAAATCTCAACAACTTGAACATCATGAACATGGCCAAGAGGTACAATCGCTAACTCTTGAGACACGTCATCAAGTACCTCATCTTCGTCAACGGAATCAACATGCTCGTCCTGAACACTGTCGCAGTCTGATTACAGCACAGATTCGGAGACCTTACTGGAAGATTCTGGCAGCGTATAACCCACCATTGGAAAGCTCGCCGAGTCAGCTTCGCAACAAGACTGAGATGAGGCGAATCCGAGGTTGGACTCAATGGGAATCTGCGAAACAAAATCGTCACGATGTGCTGTATTCTGGGCAACGAATTTGTCCACAACCTTTGCAGCCTTTTGTCGAGCGTCTTCCTTCTCCCATCATTGGCGATCCTCTTCTTCTCTTTGGCGATGCTGATATGATGCATACCAAACATCCCAATCGATAATGTCAGATCTCCCACTTCGAAATTCCTTCTCTCTATGTTGTCGCAACCAATTTCGCTTGTACTCTCGTTGGCGTGCTAGTTGAAGTTGTTCCCTAGCACGTTGTTGTTCTTCCTCCTGACGTTGAAGCCAAAGTTGGCATCTTTTGGCTTCGCGTTGACGCTCTAGGGTTTGTTGTTGTAGCCAAGCTCTCCGACGTAATTCTTGTTGGCGTCGTTGTTGTTTAGCACGTTCCAAAGCGAAAAATTCATCCAATGGATCGGGATCATCATCCCAATCACCCCAGATAGCGCAAACCATTGGATCAAATCGTTAAAAACATCAAGAAAAGACAAGAACTTGCGTAACCTACGGCTCTGGTACCACTTGATACGTTTGCTATTCCCGACCCTTCGCCTGGGGGCTCGAAATCAAGAACAACGACTTAGATTTGTCCCGATCTTGCAATTATCCTTGCTATATTCTCGATGTTTACAATCAATTACAATAAAAGAAACAACTATGATTGTATAATTAAATAGAGACATAACACTTGGAATAATTATAAAAACCACCCAGCAATGGCGACAGAAACGCAGCAGCAGCGACGGTCTCTGGGATGGCCGCAGGGCGGCCAAGGAAGCCGCGGGGCGGCCCGGACGCTGGCGACGGTTCTGGGCAGATTCAGCGACAGGAACGCTGGCGACGGATGATTGATCGAACTATAACTTGAAGGCAAAAGCTTTTGGATTGGGGAATCGAAGAACCTTTTTAGCCAAAAAGGTTTCTTCAATATTAATTCCAATCTAATTAAAATTCAAAGCATACAAGAGTTTATATAGTAAAGCCTAACAAATTCCACCTTACAAAGGATAGAGGTTTGGTTAGATAAAAGATAGATTAAATAACCTAAAGATATATAAAACCTAAGATAGATAAATCAAACCTAATAAAGATAGATAAATAATAACTTGGTGGGAAAGGAATTTACCTAGATGAGATATAATTCCTCCCACATTATTTTCCTATATAAAATAATTATATCTAACTTTAATAAAATAATAAAACAGAAAACAATTAAATAAATATATAAAAATTCGTCCAAACAGTGACAGCTGCAAAGATGATGAATTTTGGCCAACTTCGAGTTTGATTCTGGAAAAACATTCAACATAAAAGTTGTAAAATCTTTTCGTCCTCGTTCCAACAAAGTATGGCATGACCTAATCCGATAAATATGGACTCCGAACGACCTATTTTACTGAGACGTCAAAATGTTGTCAACCCATTACGAACGAACCAAAACATGGACATTAGCTCACCTTGCTCCTTTGGACCTTCTCCCATGGTGGAGCCTTCTTCTTTCTTTTGAGAATGACAGTCTGTGCCATCAATAGCCCTCGAATCGATCTTGAGAGCTCGCCTGGATCAAGATCATTGTTTGACCCACAAAAGGCCGTCTTGATCCGCATCATCTCCCCCCTCCCCACCTCCCACAAAACAGCCCTCCTTGACCCGAATTGGCAGGCGGCTATGCTCGATGAATTCAGGGCTCTTACACGGAATGGTACCTGGGTTCTTGTTCCTCGCCCACCTGAGGTGAATCTCATTCGTTCCATGTGGCTCTTCAGACACAAGTTCCACCCTGATGGAACGTTGGAACGCTACAAAGCTCGTCTTGTGGTTAATGGTCGAGCTCAGCAGGCCGGTATTGATTGTGATGAGACATTCAGCCCCGTGGTCAAGCCTGCTACTATCTGTGTGATGTTGAGCTTAGCTTTATCGTGACAGTATTCTATTCATCAGCTGGATGTCAAGAATGCCTTTCTGCATGGCCATCTGAATGAGACTGTTTATATGTTTCAGCCGCCAGGGTTCATTGATTTTGATCGTCCTAATCACGTCTATCTGCTGAAGCGCTCTCTGTATGATCTGAAATAGGCCCCTCGGGCGTGGTTCTAGCGCTTTGCATCTCGTCTGCTCCGCTTGGGTTTTGTTGGCAGCCGCTCCGATTTGTCTCTCTTTATATATCGCAGAGGCACAGAAATGGCTTTTCTGTTACTTTATGTCAATGACATCATTCTCACCGCCTCCTCTGATGCACTCCAGACATCCATCATAGCCCAGTTGAGCTCCGAGTTCGCCATGTCTGATCTTGGGTCGTTGACTTATTTCTTTGGGGTCTCCGTGCAGCGTCATGCGTCTAGAATGTTTCTATCTCAGAGTAAGTATGCTGCCAAAATTGTTGTTCGAGCCAAGATGAGTAACTGCAAGCCTGTCGCCACCCCTGTCGATTCCTCCAACAAGCTTAGTGCTAACTCTGGTCCTCTGTTTGATGATCCTACCATGTACCGCAGTCTTGTCGGGGCATTACAGTATCTTACGTTCACTCGCCCAGACATCAGCTATGTCGTTCAATAGATCTGCCTGTTTATGCATGCGCCTAGGGAGCCGCACTTTCAGGCCTTGAAGCGGATCATTCGGTATATTGATGGTACGCTGCCCTCTTCAGTCTATGGTGTCCCGATCCAACGTCAAGGCTAAGTACAAGGGTGTCACCAACGTTGTCTCCGAGTGCTCCTGGCTGCGTAATCTCCTGCTTGAGCTTCGCTGCCCTCTTCAGAAGGCCACCCTGGTCTACACGGACAACGTTTCTGCTGTCTATCTCGCAAGCAACCCAGTCCAACATCAGCGCACCAAGCACATTGAGCTCGATCTACACTTTGTTCGGGACAAGGTTGCTCTTGGACATGTGTGTGTTATGCATGTCCCATCCTCCTATCAGTACGCAAATATCTTCACAAAGGGTTTACTTCGTCAGTTGTTCCTCGATATTCGGTCCAGTCTTACTGTTCGGGAACCTCCACTTTTGACTGCGGGGTTTGATAGATTACATATTTACATAATATATAGTGTAGGGGCCTATTGGCCCAAGCCCAGTCTTACTCACTTGTAATCTATATATATTGACATTATGAGGAATGAAACCCTAAGGAGGATCCTATATTGATCAATACACTCTCACAGGGACTTGCTTTGAATATTCTTTAATTGTCTGGAGGTTGGAATTGAGAGAGATAGAAAGAAAGAACATGAAAGTTGGATGAAGAATCTATATAATCCATATTCATCTTCCTATACTCTCTCTACTTCTTCCTTCCTCAATTCGAAAAAAAAATTGTTAGCCTTCAATAGATAATTATTTGGTGGTGTTGATGAGTACCAAGTTGGATCTACAACCAACACAATCATATGATTCATTTCCTTAGTAAAATTAACCTTGAATTTGGTAAATAAAGAGCGGTCATCCGAGGTTCGAACCGGAAACCTTTGGGTACTACCCACAAGTCCTTTCTGGTTTAACCATTCCGGAATGGTTCCATAGTAAAATTAAACAAACAAACAAATCTATAAAACACCTTTCTTTTCCTTTCCTTCCATTTAAGCACAATCACTCTTTTTACCTCTTCCATTTTGAACCAAATGCCACCTAAAATACAACAAGACCTTAATTCTTATTTTTATATTTTAGCAATTTTGGTTGGATTTGTGATTAGAAAAAATAGTTGGGATACTTTGTCACCTCGTTTTATAGAGGTTAAATTTTTCTTACAATTGAAATGTGGAGATATTTTTATAACACGTCTCTAAAAGTTGAATTATTTTAATTATTTTAGTTTTCTTATAGTACATTTCATAAGAAATACTTGCTTTTATAATCACAATTATTCTAGTAAGTGATTTTGGGCAATTTTCAAAGTAAAAATACCAAATTAAACATGCATTTTTTTTATTTAAAGTTTATTTTAAACTCAGGTTAATTCATTTTTTTTGTTTTTTTATGTCTTGGTTGAGCAAATATCATCCTTGATCATCTCGTAAGATGATGTTACATAACTTTTTATTCAAAGGGAGAGTGATCATGTTACAAATACAACTAGCTTTAATGTAATCAGCACTATGATTAGATTCTCTACAGCAGTATTTGAACTAACTACAGTTGAAACTACATCTCAGCTTGCGGATCATCTCGATCGTCCTGAGGATCTCTCACATAACATTGTCAAAGTCATGGATCTCTTTGATTACTTTCAGAATGTCACCTTCTACTATGATATTCCTTATTCCATTCTCGATCGCTACCTTTAAGCCCATACAGATCCCCATATGCTTCCGTTTGTGAGACCGATCCCGTCGGGGTCACTGATTGGAAGATATCAATAACTTGACCACTGCATTCCCTAATAATTCCCCCGACACCGCAGGTGCCAGAGTTTTTGACAAAATTGTCTGCATTTAGTTTGTAGAGGCCTTTCGGTGGGTATTCCCATTTGGGAACTCGTTGTTTTCTTTCTTCACTCTTTTCTTCTTCTTTTTTTCCTGTGCGTGATGCCAGTTGTTTATATCGTTTATTACTTGTTGAATTACTTACTTTGTAGATTTGATTTTGGGTTTATTAAAGATAATTGTTGGAACATGAGGTTGTCCCACATTGAAAAGATTGAGATATCATGAACAACATATAAGCTTGGCAGGCTGCTCCTCTCATTGCCAATGGGTTTTGAGATGGAACCCCGTTGGGTTTGTACGTTGTTCGTGTCTCCCGTACGTGGGCCTGCACACGAACTCCCTCCGGCTTGTCTTTGTCCCACCGGGCCCATCCGACTTTAACAATAATGTTATTCCTCCATTCCAAAAGGCATGTCATACGAAACATAGATCAGTGAAGGAGTTTTTATTGTTTAGCAAGTGGAGGTTTTCAAGGAAGCTTTGGTTTATTATTTGTGTCATAATGTGTTTTTTTTTTTTTTTGTTATTGATTCATATTGATTTTTGACTGATTTGGTTTTAGGGCAATTGAGAAATAGATGTTGGGTGTCCTCGTCGCCCTGATTACAGAGACAACATTTGGAGGGTACTTTATAGAAAAACCGACTAAGTCTTACTTTCGTGGCCAGACCGTCAATGGTTGTTTTCCATAAGAAATTTTTTGTTTTGGAGGAATATATAATTTCCAGATCCATGAGTGGTTTTCATTATTTTGTGGCCTTTGGTTGATTAGGTTATATGTAGGCTTCGTTATGAATGACCCATTGGTCATTATATGTAGGCTTCGTTATTTATCGAAGAAAAAAAGGGGTCTTCATGTTATACACCCAAAGATGACTACCAATTGAGCATAATATGTACGGTGTAAGATGATTTTTTTATGAATCAAATGATAACTTTATTTAGGTCATTGGTTAGTGGAAATAAGTTTGTAACAAGTAGCAAATTTCTAGGAAGAAAAGCATTTTAGGGTAGTTTTTATAATTAGTTTATCTTATAGGAAGCTTGAGATTAAACTTGTGGCTATTTTAGGTATTTTTGATACTTCATACGACAATCGCACCATCTTGTAAATCTTAGATTTTTTTTTAACAATTTGCCCATATTTTAAAATTTGATACTTATTAAGTACAACTCACCCTTTGCAGCTAATAGGTAGAAATATAAAACTCATAAATACAAATTATAATAATTCATACTATCTCTGTTTAAAAATATAAATTTTTTTAGATATTTGCATACAAGTAAGAGTTCTAATGAAACGTAAAATACAATGCAACGATGAAACGAATGAATATTGTGTAATACTATGAATATTGAGTTATGTGAATATTGTTAATAGGGAGGAATGTCGAGTTTGAAAACAATTATAAAATATATAGATGCAAACTAAATCCTAGCCTATGCAAATAATTACAAGACTTCCTCCCGTTGTAGTAGAAGAGTAGTCAGGATCGATCCACAAGGAAGCAGGTCAACGGGATCCTAGATAGTCTTGAAAGCTCACGTCTTTTGTCGACCAGAAGCCTCGATCTCGACCAAAGTGCTCGACGTCGACCTACGCTGTCGATTCCTATTGCAACAGAAGACCTGCAGAGACAAAAACGGCAGTCGATATCGACTAGGGTGGTCGATATCGATGTCAGTGGCAGAAATCGACTGGCTCAAAAAACTGCCAGTCGACACAGGGCAGTCGATATCGAGTGAATAACTCGAAATTGACCTCAGCAAGTTGGTGTAGGGAGATCGACGTCGACACAGAAAACCGTCGACAAAGGCAAAGTGGTCGATATCGACTAGATAGGTCGATATCGACTGGTTCCTGAAGAAATGTTAGTTTTTGTCGGCGAAGAAAGGACGAAGAGAGAAAGATGAAGAAGGGAGCAATGGACAGAATAAAGACAGGATTTTTATGTGAATAAAAGATATAAAAGGCAACTCCTAGGGCTAGGGTTTACCATGACGTTAACCAATGCATGCGATAAGGCAAATAAGACGGACAATTGCGCTATTTCACCCGAGGGACAAGCTTTCGCTGTACACCAACTCTTAGGATTACTCTTGCAAATAAACCTAATTGTCTCTACCAATTTTATGTTTATAACTCAAGTTGTTAGCATGAATCCCTTTTCTTTCGATAAGGACTAAATATTCCTAGGAGATGATATAGACACAACGATACCAACATCAAGTACTTACCTCAGGCACGCATGACTAACGTCGGGCTCATCCTGACCCTAGAAGCTTTGGGAAACTACTCGCTCTTCATTGTAGGAAACACCATTGATTTGAAAAGGAAAACTTGCATTAATAACTCCGAAACCTTACAATCCAACGTCGGCTCTCGCAAACGTCAAACCCTAAAGCTTCCCTCTAACTCTAACTCTATTGCTATTGTTGTTGTATGATTGAATGAATGAATGCCAGCCCCCTAGGGCTTTATTTATAGGCTACTAATCCTTGCTATCTAAGGATAGTATCTTTTATCTTCTATCTAAACTCTATCCAAACAAGTAGGATAGATTCTTTATTTAAGGTAAATATCTAAATAACTAAATAAACATTTAGGGTAAAAAGAAAATATCCCCAAGGTATAATCTATCTAAATTACAAGATAACTCGTGGCTTAGATATTTAAGATTGGAAATCTGCGTCTCGAAAAGTGTGTCCAACCCGTATCGAAATCCGGTCGATATCGACCAGTTCAGTCGAAATCGGCCTCTTCATTTCTGCTCGACGGGTTCTACGTCACTCGATTTCTGATGTCCAGTCGATGTCGACACCTTTACTCGATATCGAGTGTCCTTCTTGGTTGGTCTTTGTGGTCTATCTCGACACTCAGAGTCTGTGTCAATATCTTCAGTCGATATCGACCAGTTTTGTCGATATCGACCACTTTTCAGCTCTTCTTGGCTTCTTCGTTTTGACTCCGATTCCGCTCCAATTCCTACATATTTAGATCAAAACTTGTGCATACTCTATTTCTTGCATGTCAGCTCATTCTATACAAATTTACATTATTTTCAACCTTTATTTTGGGAATCGAATGAAATATGAAGTCAAAAGACGCAATAAAAAGGGTACTAAATATGTACATCAAAACACCCCATACTTAGACTTGCTTGTCCTCAACCAATAACCAAGCAATAACCACTAACTACAACACATCCTTCAAGTCTTCGCCCTTGTCAAAAGCAACATCATAATGTGGTAGCAAAGCAAAGCAAGTGAATTTAACGTCATAGCACATATTTGAGCGATCCATAGGCATATGCAATTTTGATCCAACCTTACAAGGATAATGTGTTTGCACTCAACTCTCATGTGTTTAGGCTATAAAGATTAACTCTCAACTCAATTTCATATACAAACTCATAAACATTGCAATTTATAATATTCCACTTCGCAACCAATTATGTAGATGCAATAAGAACCATCAGGAGGACTTTCGCTCAATGGAAAACTTCAAAGAAGACTCCATTCGGCGGGGTTGTAATGGGGCTTTGTATAAAATAAAGGGTATGGAATTATTTGGCTATGTGGTGCTTATAAAATTCGGGAATCAAAACTCCTAAACTTTATCACAACTATATCCAAACCATATCTCTACAATAATGCTCATCCAAACTTATTTTCCATATTGCTCATCAACCTTCTTTCAAACCCTAATATGCCCTCAAAAATATAAATCTTGAATGAAATAAAAGAAGTAAGGAATATTTGGCTCATGCACTATGTAACAATATTTTTTTTCACGAAAATATATAAATAAATAAAGGTGCATTTATATGGTGAGCCAAAAATCCTTTTACAAAGTATGACAAGTTGAAAATATGTACCAACCCATAATTTCCTTTGCTCAAAAATAGATAATATGCATTTTCTTTCCACAAGGCATTGATCTAACCAATCTAAGTCTCAATTCCCAAATGGGGGTTAGGCTCAATTCGGCTAGGGATAATTTTGTGGAGTTTGCAATATAAGGCTCAGGCTAATATTCTGGCTTTAAGCAGAGATAATGCAGGGTAGGTAAAGAGAGGATAAAAATGGCTTAAAAGATGCCTCCATCATTTAATTCTCGTAAACATAAACATATATATGTATTGACTTTGAATAACTATCACAACATTTAGAGATGCATAGGAAGAGTAAATACACTCAAGAAAGCAGATGGATTTTTGATGTTCTCCCTATAGGCCAAAATTCTCACTAGGACAATTTTGTTGGATTTGCTTTTTAGCCTAGGATCATATGTGCTCAATTTCATCACAAGTTCACAATCTACATAAAAATCATTTTAAGGACTTAGGCTAAACCATCCAAATATGTCATAGGATTTACATGATCAAGTCAGCTATTGAGTTCTTATCATTGGACGTCTAAGTAGGGTTTAAAAACAAACTTAACAAGGTAAATATGCATTTTTTTTTGTATTTTTTTTTTTTACATTTTCTATTTTTTTTTTGACATTTTTTATGAAAGTTAAAAACTAAGAACATAAATTTAAACATGAATGGAATGCGAGGAAGAAACCCAAGTTGTGACCATAAGACATGTTTCACCCCCACCCCATACTTAAAATATACAGTGTCCTCACTGTATTAAAAGAAAAACAATGGTGAAGAGAAACTCATAGAGCAACCTGCAGATTCAGGTCAATTTCAGGTTCAGTCGATGCCAGAAGTCAATGTCGAGTAAAGTAGTCGATGTCGACTACATCTGTCGAAGTCGAGGAATAAGGTGAAGTTGAGGGTCGCCTGGATCCGGTCGATATGGACTACGTTGGTCGATATCGACTGCTGTGTTTCACTCCTGAGTCATCGATGTCGACTCCCGGAGGTGGCTCGACCCTAGGGTGGTCGATTTCGACTGGCCTGGTCGATTTCGACTGCCTCTGCAAAAGCTTCTTTTCTTCTTCGTCGTTCCTTTTGCTTGGCAACCTGAAATCTTTGTTAGAATAATAGATAAAACCACGAATTATCACAGTTTCAAAAGTCCAAAAATCCAAAATCCAAATCCCTAAAAACCATCTATGAAAAAAATTAAAGTTTTATTTACAAGCTCTAGATTTTTGAGTCGCTATATAGGCCGACTTCTCTGTCAATGCTTCATGAACCTTTAAGGTAGGGACCCTTCAATCTTGTGCCTTCTCCTGGATCATCTAGGTCCTTTTGATAATAGCTAAGTTCGGCAACCAAGGTTTCTTCTTCGTTAGGCTCTTTATTGAATTCTTTTCTTCTCTTCCTTGACCTAACTTTTGCAAGATGGGAAAACCATGGAGCTATGACCCTCCCATTAGTTGAATCCTCAATAATGGAAAAAGGAGGGTTAGGGATCATACCTGGGCCCGAAACAGCGATATTCGAGCTGAGGGCCAGTCGATTTCGAGTGAAGGAGTCGATGTCGACTGGTGGTGGTCGATGTCGACGTCGGGGACCCTATAATTAAGCTCTTGTGTATCAGCTGGTTCACTCGATATCGAGTTGACATAATCGATTCTGAGTGTTTTAGTCGATAGCGACTGGTTCCAATCGATGTCGACTCTTCTTGCTGTCTCCGTCCTCGCCAATAAAAACTTGCGAAGCTTCTCCTTATCCGATGAGAGGACAACTTGTTCCAGCTGCTTTGTTTCACTCATTGTAGGGTTGAAGCGAAACTCTACGACCTCGTTGCCGATTGTGAATGTAAGGGTGTCATTCCTCACATTGATGTTGGCATCCGTTGTTGCTAAGAATGGCCTACCAAGGATGATAGGCACAATAGGATCCTCTAGCATGTCCAACACGATGAAGTCCGTGGGTATGAAGAACTTTCCCACTTTGATAGGGACATCATCCACAAACCCAGTTGGTCTCACAAAGGAGTTGTCCGCCATGTAAAGCTTCATGTCAATGGGCTTCAATGCTTCTACGCCCACTTGTTGCCATATTGATAGGGGCATCAAACTAACACTAGCCCCAAGATCACAAAAGGCTTTGAACTGATGCTTACCAACCACTACCGTTACCACGAACTTGCTTGGATCGCCGCGCTTCTCAGGGAACTCAATTGAATTGCATTCGCCGGCGATCTCTAAGATGGACCTCTTTTTGGACAAGATGTCCTTCAGGAACATCATGTATGCAGACATCTCATTGAGTGCTTCCGTGAGTGGTCTGGTAAGATTTAGACCTTGTAAGATCTTCACGAAGCGTCTAAATTTAGTGTCTCCTGGATCCCGCAGCGCCTTGGAAGGATAGGGTAGAGCTTTGGATGGCTTTGGAGGCGAAGTGGTCGATTTCTGCTTCCTGGACAGGTCGACATCGACATCAGTGTGGTCGATATCGATTGGTTTGGTCGACCTCGGGGGAGTCTGACGTTGTGGTCGATTTCCAGAGGGGTCGACATCGAAGGGTTGGTCGATATCGACCTAGTCACTCGATATCGAGTGCCTCTCTGGCTCCGTTATGTGATTCACAGTGGGCTCGACATCGACTATAGGTTCGACGTCGACAGGGCCCTCGATATGGACAGGGGGGGTCGACATCGACTGCGTCTCCAGCGACTTCTCATTCGCTCCTAGGCTTGGGCAATGTGCGTCCACTCCTTAGATTGATAGCGGCAATGTTCCTGGCTTACCCCGTTGGATTTTCTTGTGGTTGTCCAAGGAGTTTGTTGGGTGGCTTTGGGATTTGGGTCGCCAATTGACCCAGTTGGGTCTCAATCGTCTTCTTCCAAGTATCCATCTCCCTCATTTGGGCGTTGAGGCCCTGAAGTTGGTTTTGGATAGCGTTGCTGGATTGTTGACTTGCCACCTGGTTCCTCCTTAACTCTTCAAGAATGAGTTGGACATCATCTCGTCGTGGTTCTTTCTCCGAATGGCCTGGAGCTCTATAAGACGGAGGATCCCTGGGGTTATATTGGGGTGGTTGGTTTCCCCAGTTTTGGTACCCCTGGCGATTGGGATTCCTTATGTAGCGCGCCTCCTGATGAGTCTCCGCTAGTTGTACTTGCTCCGTGTGGGGGGAAATCAGTGGTGATATGCCTGACGGAGCCACATTCGGCGCAGGGCTGGTTGGCGGAGAGGAATTTGACTTATTTTTGCAACCTCCTGAGTTGATCTTGCATGAATTGATCTTTGACGTCGGGATCAATCTCCTTGGAGGGCTCATAGAGTGGCATAGATGGGGCAAGCCTTGAGTCGGAGTCGATGTTGACTTCACTCCATTTCTGGTGTCCAGTCGATGTCGACACCTTTACTCGATATCGAGTGTCCTTCTTGGTTGGTCTTTGTGGTCTATCTCGACACTCAAAGTCTGGGTCGATGTCTTCAGTCGATATCGACCACTTTTCAGCTCTTCTTGGCTTCTTCGTTTTGACTCCGATTTCACTCCAATTCCTACATATTTAGATCAAAACTTGTGCAGACTCTATTTCTTGCACGTTAGCTCATTCTACACAAATTTACATTATTTTCAACCTTTATTTTGGGAATTGAATGAAATATGAAGTCAAAAGACGCAATAAAAAGGGTACTAAATATGTACATCAAATATGTATATGTGAATATTATGGTGTATCAATATGAATATAGTGTTATTCATTCGATGTTATATGAATATAAATAATACCATATTTATATACCCATATTTACATCATATTCATATTCACACAACATAATATTCATATAATGTAATATTCATATGACTATGACACAATATTTATTTGTTTCCCCGTTGCACCATAATTTCGGTTTCCCTAGAACCTTACCCTTTGCACACAAATTAAAAAAAGTCATAAAATTATTACATTTATATCCTTCATTAATTATTCACGACATGTACTAATCTATTAAATTTCATGAAAAAAATATATTTCTCGTATCTTGATACCTACAAAACTTAAAAGTACTCATGTTTTCAAACAAAAATTTAACCTAAAAAAGACTTATATTTTTTTAATGGATGATGTAATTAATTACATTTAAACTCTAAAATATCAAATATTAAAAAATTAAAAAAAATTATACACATATTAAATTATTATTATTTTTTAAATATTTATACTTATTACCCCTCAATAACAAGTATGATTTAAAAAAAATTAATATTTTATATAATTTTTATCATTCTTAAAAAAATATACTCTGTAGGATGTTAAAATACATTTTATATTTTCGTTTGGAGGGAGTAATTAATATTTTTGTCCCAAATATAATTGGTAGCCTAATTATGATACAATAATAAATTAATAACCTTATTTTTCCCTTATAAGACCCATAACTTTTTAAACAAAATAATATATATATATATATATATATATATATATATATATATATATATATATATATATATATATATATATATATATATATATATATATATATATATATATAGGAGGGTTCAAGTGAGAAGTATTCAATCCGCTAAGAAAGAAAGAAGTGTTTTGATTGGTGAAAATGGATCTGATTTTTACTTTAGAAAAAATAAGAGAGAATTGAGGTAACTAACCCACAAAGTTGAAAAGTTTGCAAAACTAACCCTAACCCTTGAAATTTTGCAAAACTAACCCGGATTGGCAAAAAATTGCAAAAATAACCGGTTGCCTCCACCGGTTTTAGGAGGTAAATGGGGTAAAAAAAAAAAAGAAAAGCAAGTTATTTGTTTAAAAAAAAAAAGAAAAGAAAAAACAAGTATAAAAGGGAAGCTTATGAGAGATCCCATCAAAAACCCTAGAAACCAAATTTGCCTCCTCTCTCTCTCCTCCAAGCTCCCTCCATCTCTCTCCAGATCTGCCTCCTCTCTCCTCTAAGAAGATCGCCCACGTTGAGCAACTTCGTTATTTCCGCTCCCAGCGAGCCGAGCAAGAAGATCGACATGTATTCCCCGGAGTTCTACGTTGGCGCCTACTTGGTTTTCAATTGTTTCGGTGGAAATACAGACACGTTAAATCCTTGAAGTGACACGGCTACACAAACAGGTGACATGGTTCATTTCGAAAACAAATTGCATGTGAAACTCTAAACTATGACACTGTAATTCCTTCCGGTGACACGACCATTCAAACAGGTGACAGGGGTAATTTCCTTAACAAATTGGCAGACACTCAGAAATGTGAAACTTCAAAATCAAACAAGTGACACGGTAAATCCTTCAAGGGATAAGACCATACAAACAGGTGACATGCATAATTCATATTGTTGACATATACGATTTACAAAATAAGTGATTATATTGTTATATTATTAATTGAATGTGAAACTTTGAACTTTGACATGGTAATTCCTTCAGGTGACACGGCCATACAAACAGGTGACAGGGGTGATTTCCTTAACAAATTGGTAGACACACAGAAATGTGAAACTTCAAAATCAAACAAGTGACACGGTAAATCCTTCAAGTGACACGCCATACAAAAAAGTGACAATGGTGATTTCCTTAACAAATTGGCAGACACTCAGAAATGTGAAACTTCAAAATCAAACAAGTGACATGGTAAGTCCTTCAAGGGACACGACCTTACAAACAGGTGACATGCATAATTTATATTGTTGACATATACGATTTACAAAATAAGTGATTATATTATTATATTATAAACTATTTAAAGTCTATTAGCTCAAGGTAGAGCAATGTGTTAAATACACATAGATGTAGGTTCGAATCCTACATAGACTATTAACATCGTAACATATGTAACAAGAAAAAAAACTAGTATTTGAACAAGTGTCAAGAGAATCTAAACGTGTGACAAGAAAAAAGTAGCAGGTGACACGCAAAATCCTTCAAGTGACACGTAATGTTTAAAAATTTAAAACCCTATACAAGTCTTCAGGACTATTATTTATTCTTGATTTTTTTGGCGGGAAATTTTTTAATTTTGGCGGGAAATTTTTTAGCATGTGACCAGCAACCGGTATTGTAGGTCACCAAATTTATTTGCAAAACTAGCCTACTAAGTCACTTTTGCAAATTTTACCAAAATATGACATTTTTGCAAACTTTCAAAAAAAAATGGTCTAGTTATGCAAAATCGCCAAAAAAATAATCCTCGCGCCTCTTCTCCTCATCTTCTTCTGTCTGGGCTCCCCACTCCGTAACCCCTAGATTGTTGCTCTTCAATGGAGATTCAGCTGATCTGTGCATTCAATTAAGATCTCCGACCTGAAATTGTTGATTTTCGATGACTGTTCGGCATGTTTCTGCATCCGATTCCATGGCTGCCCCTCAATTCAAGATCAGGGGAGGAGATGAGGGGGTGACGGTGCCGGATCTGGCGATTTTGAGGTGATTCTCCAGCTTGTTTTTGGCGAGGAAGCGGCTTTCCATCCTGACCTATTTTCCGGTCTTCGATTGAGGCGATTGAGTGGTAATCCAATCCTTCAATACATCTGCAGGTTTAGCCATGGAAGCCTCCTTCTCTCTTTTCCTGTGAATCCTTCTCTCTGTCCCCTTACACTCTCTTCTACTCCGCCACCAACCTCCACCACACCCTCTCCTCGGCGTTTCAAGATAGCAGGAGGTTTCAAGACAGCCCCATGGCTGATTTTTCAAATTGGAGGTTTCAAGACAGCTCGGCTGATTCCGGTTGAGTTTCTTCATCGGCGATGGATTTGGAGGGTTTGATCATGGTGCTGGAGCTAGATTTGAGCAGATCTGAGGCTTTTTACCAGTTGAGTTCATATATATCATCTGTTTGGTGTTGAATCTTAGTTAAATGAACTAGCTGCAATTGCAGGTTGTAGATATATAGGTTTTGATTAAATGGCATATAATTGCTTTTAATTTGCAGTTTGCTTTTATTTTGCAGTTTGTTTGGATTAAATGGCATATAAATGGCAGTTTGTTTTCACGAAGTCCACCACCATTGTCATTTCTCCTGATTATATAATGAAATCCATTTCAATGGCGGTTCCTACCGCCCTCTTTTTGACCTGAAATAAATAGAGCAGTGGTTTATCAAATAAATAATATTGATTTATGAAATAAATAGTATTGGTTTATGAATCATTTTATTTTAAAAATAAATAAATAAATAATTACAAATATACATTACAAGAAAATAAAAGAAGAATGAAAATTTTATATTATTAAATTATAGTGGTTCATCAAATAAAGAGTAGTGGCTCATCAAATAAATAGTATTGGTTCATGAACCATTTTATTTTAAAAATAAATAAATACATAATTAAAAATAAATATTAAAAGAAAATAAAAGAAGAGTGAAAATTTTACAATTATTAAACAGTAGTGGTTCATCAAATAAAGAGTAGTGGTTTATCAAATAAAGACTAGTGGTTTATCAAATAAATAAATAAAACAAATAAATAATTAAAAAATGAACATTAAAAGAAAATAAAGAAAAATAATTTTTTTACAATTGTTATATAATAGTGGTTCATGAAACAAATTCTAGTGGTTCATGGAGTAACTTCATAAACCACTTCTTTATAACTTCATGAACAACTTCTTTACAACTTCATGAACCACTTTTTTATATCAAGTGGTTCAGTGCTTTTATATCAAGTGGTTCAATGTTTTTATACCAAGTAGTTCATGGTTTTAATACCAAGTGGTTCAGTGTTTTATTACCAAGTGGTTCGGAGTTTTCATACCTAATGGTTCAGGGTTTAATACCAAGTGGTTCAGGGTTTATACCCAGTGGTTCATCAAATAAATAGAAAGTAGTGGTTCGTCAAATAAATAGTAGTGGTTCATGAACCATTTTATTTAAAAAACAAATAAATAACTAATTTCAAAATAAATAATAAAAGAAAATAAAAGAAGAGTGAAAATTTTACAATTATTAAATAGTGGTTTATCAAATAAAGAGTAGTGATTTATCAAATAAATAGTATTGATTAATTAAATAAATAAAACAAATAAATAATTAAAAAATAAACATTAAAAGAAAATAAAGAAAAATAAATTTTTTACAATTATTATATAATAGTGGTTCATAAAACAAATTCTAGTGGTTCATGGAGTAACTTCATGAAGCACTTCTTTAAAACATAATGAACCACTTCTTTACAACTTCATGAACCACTTTTTTATATAAAGTGGTTCAGTGCTTTTATATCAAGTGGTTCAGGGCTTTTATACCAAGTGGTTCAGTGACTAAATAGAGATTGGTTCAGTGACTAAATAGAGATTGGTTCAGTAACTAAATAGAGATTGGTTCAATGACTAAATAGAGAGTGGTTCAGTAACTAAATAGAGATTGGTTCAGTGACTAAATAGAGAGTGGTTCAGTGACTAAATAAAGATTGGTTCAGTGACTAAATAGAGATTGGTTCAGTGACTAAATAGAGAGTGGTTCAGTGACTAAATAGAGATTGGTTCAGTGACTAAATAGATATTGGTTCAGTGACTAAATAGAGAGTGGTTCAGTGACTAAATAGAGATTGGTTCAGTACTAAATAAAGAGTGGTTCAATGACTAAATAGAGAGTGGTTCAGTGACTAAATAAAGATTGGTTCAATGACTAAATAGAGAGTGGTTCAGTGACTAAATAGAGATTGGTTCAGTACTAAATAAAGAGTGGTTCGGTGACTAAATAGAGATTGGTTCAGTGACTAAATAGAGAGTGGTTCAGTAACTAAATAGAGTATTTCAGTGAGTAAATAGAGAGTGGTTTAGTGACTAAATAGAGAGTGGTTCAGTGACTAAAAGGGCTGAACCACTGAGAGTAAAAGGGTTGAACCACTTCTTTAAAGCTTCATGAACCACTTCTTTATAGCTCAATGAACCACTTCTTTATAGGTTCATGAACCACTTTTTTATAGGTTAATGAACCACTTCTTTATATGTTTATGAACCGCTTCTTTAAAGCTTCATGAACCACTTCTTTATAGGTTCATGAACCACTTCTTTATAGGTTCATGAATCACTTCTTTATAGGTTCATGAACCACTTCTTTATAGGTTCATAAACCACTTCTTTATAGGTTCATGAACCACTTCTTTATAGCTTCATGAACTACTTCTTAATAGCTTCATGAACCACTTCTTTATAGCTTCATGAACAACTACTTTATAGCTTCATGAACCACTTCTTTATAGGGCTGAACCATTATGAGTAAAAAAGTTAAACCACTATAATTAAAAGAGCTGAACCACTGAGAGTAAAAAGGCTGAACCACTATGAATAAAAGGGCTGAACCACTAAGAGTAAAAGGGTTGAACAACTGAGAGTAAAAGAGCTGAACCACTTCTTTATAGCTTCATTAACCACTTCTTTAAAGCTCGTGAACCACTTCTTTATAGCTCAATGAACCACTTCTTTATAGGTTCATAAACCACTTCTTTAAATCTTCATGAACTACTTTTTTAAAGCATCATGAACCACTTCTTTATAGCTTCATGAACCACTTCTTTATAGCTTCATGAACCACTTCTTTATAGCTTCATGAACCACTTCTTTATAGGGTTGAACCATTATGAGTAAAAGAGTTGAACCACTATAAGTAAAAGGGTTGAACCACTATGAATAAAAGGGCTGAACCACTAAGAGTAAAAGGGCTGAACCACACGATTAAAAGGGCTGAACCACTATGAATAAAAGGACTGAACCACTCAGAGTAAAAGGGTTGAACCACTAAGAGTAAACGGGTTGAACCACTAAGAGTAAAAGGGCTGAACCACACGTTAAAAGGGCTGAACCACTTCTTGGTAACTTGATGAACCACTTTTTTATAACTTGTGAACCACTTTTTTTTTAAAAAAAAACATATACAAAGTGGGTGTCTATGTTTAGATAAAATTAAATTACACCCAAAAATATATTTTTTATATATTTTTAACAAGTGAAAATGCAATAAATAATTTTTAAAAGTCCATGTAAACACTTTAACATATATTGTCTAATTAATTAGTAAGTTGTGTTGATTGGCGCGTGTAATTAATTAGTGTTACTTGTGAAAATGAGGGTGTTAATAATTAATTTGTGTAGGTGTTACTAATTAATTGGGGAATCCGCGTGTCTCCTATTTTTAATTCACTTTTGGACATGTGGACCAATTAAATTACTTCTTTCCTTCTCACTGGTTCACATCTTCTCACCTGAACCCAACCCCTCTCTCTCTCTCTCTCTCTCTCTCTCTCTATATATATATATATATACTAGTGTAGATCCCGTCCCGTGTACGGGAAATGCGTTAATCTAACTATAAATTATTTTTTCCTCCAAAAAATAATATAAATATAAATAAAATTAGTTCGACAGGTTATATATAATCTAAATATCTTTTAATTAGATTCTCTCAAAATATAAATAAAATTCACATTTATAAGGTACTACGTAAAAGTTTTTTTTTTTCTAGTCTATGGTTAATTAAATCTCATGTAATTATTTTGTCCTCAAAAAATAATATAGATAGATATAAAATAACAATTATTAAATGATTGATTTTGATATAAATAATTCTTTCCATAAAAAAATAATCTAAATATAAATAAAATAGCACCTATCAAATATTACATATTTATCTATCAATATTTTTGGTAAGTATGACTATGAAAATTAGTTTTATTAATTATTTTGATTATTACTACTATTACGTTTAATTATATTGATATAGTTTTTTCCTTATATAATATTTACTCTTTTATAAGATATTCCATCTATCCAATTATATGTGTTAATGGTAAAATAAAATAATTATTTTTATTAGATTTCCGTTTTGACGGGAGAAAGTTTTGCGAGACGCGCTCACGCGCTATCACGTAGGCAAATTCACTCACATGCCGCCACGCAGGCACCAATGCATCGGTTTTAGTATATATATATATATATATTATATATATATATATATAATTAAATTGCAACTAATATCCCAACCTTTAGGGATAGTTGCTTTTAATACCCTAACCTTGTAAAATTTCACAAAATATCCTAACATATACCATTAGTTGCACTTAACATCCTGTATGAGATTCTTAAAATTTAAAAATTACCCACATCATACAAAAATTACAAAAAATTACCCATATTCATAAAATATTTTCAATAAACTCCTAATATATTTTAAAATTTGAAATTAAAAAAATCTCTTACAATTTAAGCCCACCCAACTCACCATTAAAAAATAATTATAACATGTATATAAAATCTACTCCTTTAAAAATATAATATAATTATTTTAGCATTTATTCATTTAATATTTTAATATAATTACTCAAAATAATTAATTATTTATCTTAAACATAATATTTTTACAAAAATAAAATAATGTAGATTTTAATAAAGAAATGGTATGAGATATGATAACCATTTGTAATAAATAGTTACATAATAAAGATATATTAAAAATAATATGGTAAAATTATTATTTTTTACCATATTATTTTTAATATAGCTTTATTATATAATTATTTATTGCAAATGGTTATCATATCTTTTACCATTTATTTTTTTAAATCTACTTTATTTTATTTTTGTAAAACTATTATGTTAAACATTTCTTATAGAATCATTTTTTTAATACCATGAAATTTATGTGTGATATATTATAAGATGTTATGTATTAGTTTTAGTATATATAACATAATACTAACCAAAAAGACAATATATATATATATCATATCAAATAATATACAGGGAATATATAGATGCACAAATCGGCATGTATCGAGACAGACTTATATAAATTTAGATTTCAATTATAATGTATGTTTTTTAGATAAATAATTAATTATTTTGATTGATTATATTAAAATTTTAAATGAGTAGATGCTAAAGTAATTATATTATATTTTAAAGGAGTATATTTATATATATATATATATATATTATAATTATTTTTGGATGGTCGGTCGGATGGGGTTAAATTGTAAGAGATTTATTTAATTCTCTTTTTTTTTTAAATCTATTAGGGGTTCATTGAAAATATTATACAAATATGGGTGATTTTTTGTAATTTTTGTTTGATGTGGGTAATTTTTTAATTTAAGAAACTCATTTAGGGTGTTAATTGCAACTAATGGTATAGGTTAGGATATTTTGTGAAATTTTACAAGGTTAGGGTATTGAAAGCAACCATCCCTAAAGATTGGGATATTAGTTGCAATTTACCCTAAAAAAAATAAACGGAAATTTCGCCTAGCGCCCTTGAGGTAAGGTCAAATTCACCAGGTGTACAAAACTTTTGAATAATTCGCGAAATGCCCTTGAGGTTTGCGATTTTTTTGCCAAATACCCTTCCGTCTAGTCTGTTAGCATTTTTTACTGTGAGAAGAGCGAAGAGTGGAGCGAAGAGAAGAACGAAGAGTGGAGCGAGAGATTGAGAGAGAGAAGAGAGGCAAGGAAGCCAGTGTGCTACCTCCCAGGCTCTCTCTGTACGAAGCTTAGGCTACGCAGGTGATTGGCGGACTCGAAGAAATCGACGAAGGCATCCGCAAAATGCGAAAATTAGATATGAGTGAGGGATCTTCCATGGCTGATTCACAAGGATCTAGTAGCAGTGGCAATCCAATGGTATGTTTGTTAGAAATTAGGGTTTTCGATTGTGAAAATTTTGGGGGAAATCTTTCTAAGCAGTAGATTTTTGCTTAATATGTCAAAGGTGAAGATGAAAGGGGGTCTAAATTCATATTTATTCATGAGACAGGGCATTGGTGTTGCAAAGGATAATATGTGAATGTGGAGTTGAGTGTGAATATATCACTTTCATTACAGATGGAAATGCAGGAAGGATATTTCTAAGATGTAAGAATTACAAGCTATGTAATCGGTTTTTAAAGTTTCATTCTTGATTTTTTTTTTTGCTTCTATGACAGATGGAGTTGAGTGTCAATAAAATTTGTAATTTTTGCTCCTTGCAATGCAGTTGGGAGGATGTCGAGTGTGGGAATGGTTCGACCCTCCATTATGTGCTCCGGCAAGGGAATTAGTCCCAATGTTAAAGAGATGAGATTAATTCAAGTGAAGATTGCGTTAAAGGTGAAGGAGAATGTCATCCGAGCATATATGAGTGAGATTCAAAGGCTTCAAATGAGAAAGAGAATGGATTTAGCAGTGACATCCACATATGGAGGATTATCTTTGGTGTTGTAGCCCTTGCATTTGTACTGAAAGTGCTCTTTTTTTAGTTGAGATTGATTGAAGCTGTCATGTGTAAGTTGTTGCCTAAAGTTGTAAGCATCATGTTTAAATTGAATTAAATGAAAGGAGTGTTGCTGGCATTTTTTTGAAGTTGTCACCTGTTGCTTAATTTTTCATGTGTTGCTGAGTTTATTTTGGTGGCTGTCATTTTTTACAGCATGTGTATTCAGAAAACAGCATCCGAGTTGCTATCATTTTTTTTACAACATGTGTAAAATTCTGAAATTCTTAAATGTTGAATTCTAACAGTTAGCTCTCAGCATTTGTCTCAGCATTTGTAAAATTTTGAACAGGTTGCATCCAATTGAATCCAATAGTTGTACCTAACAAATTTTGAACATTCCATCCGAGTACAAAACACAGCCAAATAACATGGTTCATTCGAGTACCTAACATCCAAGTACAAAACACAACCAAATAACACGGTTCATCCGAGTACAAAATACATTCAAATAACATGGTTCATCATAAAAAAGATTTTCATACACTAAGATTTAAATACAAGATTGAAATAGAATTCAGATAAAAAATTTAATTTCTGAAATTTTAGTTCATGTAGCTCAATTTCTAAAAATTTAGTTCTGTAATTTTTGTCGAGGAACATTGAAATTTTATTTCTGTAATTCTGTTTTTGAAATTCAGTTTCTGTAATTCATTAACTGAAATTTCATTTCTTTAATTCAGATTATGTAATTCAATTTATGCAATTCAGTTCTGTATAATTCAGTTATGCTATTCAGTTTCTAAAAATCAGTTGGAGACCCACCCCTGCATAAAATTTCTCTGCTGAACGAAAGTGCATAATCATCCCTCATAAAATTCAAATTTGTGGAACATTTGTTTGCTTGAATGGGGCTTAATTCATAACTTTTCATAAATAAAAGAGATATAAATGAAAAACTAACCTCCCGCTGATTTGCACGGTAGGAAGGTATGCCAAAGACATAGAATCTGACATCCTCAGCTTCAGAGTCCCACTCAAATGCCCCACCCCAATTTTCTTCTAGTATTGAAGGGCCAGCAACATCAACACTTTTTGATGTTTCATGTCTTTCAAGAAGCTTCCTCGGTTCAGATTGCCTTCATTGCAACTGTTCCTACTGGTCAAGCAGTATCTTTATCTTTATTTGATCTAAAGAGTAACACAACACCGAGAAATAAGAAAAGTATTTTAATACAATGACCTAGAGATTCCTTCAAGTCAGTTATCATACAAGGGCAGCAAGAAAATTTTCAATTATCAAAAGCCCATCAAATGTGTTCCTCTTATCCATTCACTTAAACCCAAGAATTACGAGGAATCCCAAATAAAAACTAAATAAATCAAACATAACGTAAAAATAATGAAATATAAGTAGTCAAACCACCTCTATCTTAAGAATCTCTATACTATAAGGAGTATATAATGTAAGAATGTTGAGCCTTTCTCGCCTATACGGGATTCGAACCCGCATTATTGTGCGTGAGCACATCGCTCTACCATTTGAGCTAATAGGCTTAATAAGATAGTTCAATGTATTATTCCCTTGGAGTTCTGTTCACTTTTATAAGTTTGTAACAGAAGTAATTAAAACATATATTCTTACTTTGATAACATTAGCTAGACAAGTCCTGAGATTTACAAAGTTTTTGGTTCCAAAAAATCGTAATGGTCTCTGCACATGTTGTATTCGTTTGAAATTGCCAAAAATTAAGGGCATAAACATATCTAACATTCATCCTGCAAGTTTAGAACTAATAAAGCCCTAAATCCCCAAATCCCCAAACCCTAAATAAGATAATTTAGAAGGGAGACGAAATCAAATACATGTCATAAAATTAGATTTTTTTGATGCATAAAACCAACCAACAAACTCCAAGATTCTACAATAATAATCCCCAAAAATCTCAAATCGAAAAACCTAAATCCCTAAAATTGTAAATCCCGTTGACTTTGATAGGAGAGACTTACCTCCACAACAATGGATGATGTCCGGCGCCTCCTCCCTCATAGCGTAGGGCAATCTCATGAGGTGAGCTAAGCTTGGCTCCAAACTTTGCTATCTTCTCCCTCCTGGTGGCGTCGACCGTCGAGGTTTGAGTCTCTCCCTCCAGGTGGTGAGTCGAGCAGGCGTTTCCGTTTCCTTTCTTTCTTTCTCTTCTTTCTTTCATTAACTCCGTTATAACCTTTTTCAAAAAAAAAACAAGCGAAGGGCATTTCGCGGAAAAAAAGTAAACCTCAGGGGTATTTGGCGAAATATGCCAAATTTTCGTATACCTCGCGAATTTACTTATACCCTGAGGGCACCGGACGAAAAATCCGAAAAATAAAAAAGCACCGCACCTCACCACGCGACAAAAAAACGTTTCTCCCTCTCTCTCACTCCGTTTGCTCGCCTGTAAATTACACGAACTGCATAGGGCTTCGTTCACCCTTCCCTCTCATCGGATCTGCAATTTTGCAAACAAGTCGTTACCTCCTCCAATCCCAATCCCAATCCCTACATCTTCTTCTTCCTCCGCCATTTCTCCCCGATTTCCACTCTCCATTCATCCTCCTTCTCAATTCCACACTATCGGAGCCGGATTTCACATTCTGCCTACTTCTCCTCGATTCGCGTTTCATACGGCGCCGTCCAATCCGCCAATTCCGCGTCTCCTTCGCCGGCTCCTGCTACTGCTAGGGCATTGTGAAATGCCCTTACCATGAGCAGAGCCGGCACCGACGACGAAGACGACGAACCACAACAACAACACCAGCAAGAAGTTGAAGACGATGCAGACTGTTTCCATGATTCGTTCGATCGAATCCTCTCTTCTTCCAATTCTTCAACCTCTGCCTCCGAGGACGACGACGTCGTTTTCGCCTCTCCCCGTCACCATCGCCACTGTAGTACCACCACCGCTGCCTCCGCCGCCGCCAAGCGCAGCCCTAAGTTTCCAATCTCCGTCGCGAGCTACGACGCTTGGATCTCCGACTCCGCCTTCTCCTCCTCCTCCCTCCAGCAGCGCCGCGATCGCCTCCTCCGTGCTCTTGGCCTCTCCTCCGACGCCGTCCTCTCCCGCCGCAAACCCTCCCTTTCCAACTCTAATGCCTCCGATTTCTCCCGATCTGATTCCTCCGAACGCCTCGCCGCCTCTGCCGACACTCGCATTTCCAAGATCCACCCCGATTTCTCAAATTCCCCCATCCCCCGCTCTAAATCAGACGGTGAAAGTCAAATCCCCTGCCGGCCTGCCACACCTAACCATGACCATCTCTATAATTCACCTATGTCCGTTTCCGACATTGATATTGTAAATAGTGCTACTGTTGGTGGTATGAATAGTAGTGTTCATGTTCATGGTGTTGATGTTGATAATTTGGCAAGGGATTGGTCTTCTATTCCTTTGGCGGTTTCGAATAAGAGTTCCTCGGGGAATGATGAGATTCGTAGCGATCCTGCTCATTCTGGTCCTACCTTAAGATCCGATGTGTTGAAGGATGACGGTGGTAGTTCTGGTGAAGAAGCGGAGTGTACTGGGATAGAGGATGCGAGTGCTGAGATGTGTACGATCAAGAATCTCGACACAGGGAAAGAGTTCGTGGTCAATGAAGTAAGAGAAGATGGGATGTGGAATAAGCTCAGGGAGGTTGGCACTGGGAGGCAGATGACTATGGAGGAATTCGATATTTGTGTTGGCCATTCCCCCATTGTCCAAGAGTTGATGAGGCGGCAAAGCGTGGAAGATCAAGCCAGTGATAAATCGGATGCCAATGGGAATGGGAATGGAGAGAGTGGAACAAGGTCAAAGAAGAAAGTGAGCTGGTTCAAGAGTATAAAGAATGTAGCTAGCAGTGTTGCTGGGCACAAGGAGAGGCGAAGTAGCGACGAGAGGGATACATCGTCGGAGAAAGGAGGGCGAAGGTCAAGCTCTGCTACAGATGATAGCCAGGATAACTCCTTTCACGGGCCTGAGAAAGTCCGGGTTCGACAGTATGGCAAGTCAGTTAAGGAGCTGACGGCTGTCTACAAGAGCCAGGAAATTCAAGGCCACAATGGGTCTATCTGGAGCATCAAGTTTAGTTTGGATGGAAGGTATCTAGCCAGTGCCGGTGAGGATTGCGTGATTCATGTGTGGCAAGTGGTGGAATCAGAACGGAAAGGTGAGTTGTTGATAGATAGACCAGATGATGTAAGCTTGAGCCTGCTGTTCTTGACGCATGGGTCACCTGAACCAAATTCACTTTCCCCTAGTTTGGGAAGCCCTTTGGATAGGAAAAGGCGGGGAACTGGGAGAACCTCTGTTAGCAGGAAATCAGTGAGCTTGGACCATATTGTGATCCCGGAGACTGTGTTTGGGCTCTCAGATAAACCCTTTTGTTCATTACAGGGGCATCTTGATGACGTGCTTGACCTCTCATGGTCCAAGTCTCAGGTCAGTTATTAAAATTAGTTTGCATTTGTTTTGATTTATCTGCAGTTTACAGCTTGATTTCTTCTATGGTATCTCTGATGTATTGCTATTGCTAATATCTCTAGTTATAAAGAATTACTCTTTTTTTGAGTTCCAGCTTGGCTAGGATGATTGTGCTGACTAGCATTTGAAAGTAATTGTCTTATAGGAAATTCTTTTCCCTGCAGATTAATTAGTCTTTCGGAGGTTTTTTTTACTTTTACAAAAATCAGAAAATTTTCAATTCACTCATTTTAGCTGCTGATTTATTTTTTAGCTTTGCTTAAGCATATCTGATAAAACTTTTCCGAAGTCTGAGGTTGTATTTATTGATCGAGTGGGTGATCTTTGGATTGAACATTTTAAACTTGGAAGTTGGAACCAATCATTTGATGACAAGTGTCATTAAGGAGCTTAAGTGAGCAGAGTAGGAGACAGGATCCATAGTTTCATCTTAAGAAGTTATTGGAAAGCATGGCTTAGTTTGCTGTGTTTACAAGGTGAAACCTTTTTGAGTTTTGACCATATATCAATATCTATAGGGATCTAAAAGCATCACCAATGAACAACACTGGTTGTCAGCACCTTAAAGCCCGTGGCATACAACTTGATAAAACCAAGAATTGAATGATTATGAGTAAATTTGCCTAGTCACTTGTTTGGGGAAGGATAATCATGCCATTCTTGCTCGGATAAATCTTACCTGGTGATTGAATTTCAGACCTGAAGCTGTGACAGGAGATTCTGTGGTAAAACAAAGAGGTAAAATCCATATATGGTCCCTGAGCTTGTTACGAATATACAAAAGGGCCCCTGAACCTTTTTTTTTTCCTTCCTGGCTGATTAAAATCCGTGAACATAGGAAAAAATTAAAAGCAAGTCCTTGAAATGACCTTGATTTATGACTTAGTGTAGTTCATGTAATTTAAGACTAATAAAAGGTTCTCCGCTGGTAACCAAGTTCACGAACTTCAATGGATTAAAAAATATTGGTTTTACTATCCTATGCCCGAAGGGCATAGGATAAGAGCCCTAACTTGGAAACATTTTTCAAATTTTAATTAGTTTAGCTTTTCTTTTGATTAGATTCCTAGGTTTCACTATATTTTTAGTAGGGAATCTTACCCGATTTAGGTTGTTATCCTATGCACTTAGGGCATAGGATAGAAAGACCAAAAATTAGGGAGCTGTTTGTAATTTTGTACCGAGATTAGAGATTATGGATGAATTTTACCCTGAAAAAAATGTCACATATGTCGGCAACAAGATAATACAGCTAAATAAGGTAGGGATGTCGAATTTTTTAGGCTGTGCTACTCAAGGTTGACTAGATCTTAGCAGCTAGCATGTTCTGACTTGTACTACAACTATTCGGGAGTACCTAGTAAAGCAGTAATTTTCTATGACCTGTGGGATCTATGAGGATGGATGCTCCTGCTGTAAGTTTTAATATGGAAAATTTGTTGGTTGATTTAGGTACGAATTGCTGACAATCGCCATCTTTATTTCAGCTTCTGCTTTCATCTTCTATGGACAAAACTGTACGGCTCTGGAATTTGTCTAGCAAGAGTTGTCTGCAAATATTTTCACACAGTGATTATGGTAAGTACAAAGTATTATGTGATTTTACTTAGTTGAGACTGAACACTATGCTTTTTAAGACAATTTGTTACCATGGTTGGATGGATGCACACATGATATTTCTTATCTGATAATTACTATCGCAATTTTCTTATCACGAAATAGTAGTTAGGTAACCATGTTGTCTCTTAATGAAAAATCTCTTCATGATATGATTTGCCTTGTCTTCTGCTACAAATGCTTCTTCTTTCTCAAAATCTCGTTTAATCAATAACATAATATTCTATTTCCTTGCCTGCCCTTATTTGATGCAGTAACTTGCATCCAGTTTAACCCAGCTGATGATAGATATTTCATCAGTGGGTCTCTTGATGCTAAAGTTCGCATTTGGAGCATTCCTGACCGTCAAGTTGTTGACTGGAATGATCTGCATGAGATGGTAACCGCTGCTTGCTATACATCAGATGGTCAGGTTGGTCCACCTGGAAATTATAACGTTGATGTTGAAAGTTGTTACTATTTTAAGAGTCTAGCCACACTAGTTCTCTGTTCTCTTCTTCATAATAAACTCCATCATCATGAAATCCTATTTGCTCTTGAAGGGTGCGTTAGTTGGTACTTACAAGGGCAGCTGCTGCTTATATAACACATCAGGTATGGCTGTGCCATCTCATTAGTGTTGTGCACCATAATGTTATATCCATAATACTCATGTTCATCTTCTGTTTCTCTTTTACGCAACAGAAAACAAGTTGCACAGGAAGTCTCAAATCAACCTACAAAACAAGAAAAAGAAAGGACATTTGAAGAAAATCACAGGTTTTCAGGTCAGTTGAAGTGATGACTGTCTTCTGGTTGACATGAATCAGAATAGCCAGCTATCCCAGTTCTTATTTAATTTTTTTTATGTGGTTGAACAGTTTGCCCCCGGAAGTTCTTCAGAAGTGCTTATAACATCTGCTGATTCACGAGTTCGCGTTGTTGATGGTGTTGATCTGGTCCACAAGTTTAAAGGTATTTCATTTAATGTTTTTCTCTTGTCTCATATTTCTTGGTACCATAATCTTTGATCAGATCCTGCAACACATCAAAGTAGACGAGGGGATAAGCATAGGTGGATTTCCCGTAAGACAAGTGCCGCTTGAACCTTTTATTGGGGTAGCGTTGAATTATTCATTTGCTTTAACATCAAAGGGTCGATTGGCAGGAGTTACTGCAAGACTAGGACAATGAATTGGTAAAATAATATTAACCTTCTGCACAATGAAGTTGGGCAGGTTTTTCCCCCTTATTATTTTATAATTTAATTTGTGTTATTAAATACAATGGGAAAGAGAGGATGAAAACACAAACCACCTCAAATCACTTCTGTTAATTTATAATACTACATCCAAAACAATAACTTGCCCCACCAAACGTGGATGGGAGTAGATCAGATTTATCTCACTGGACTTCTTGGCTCCTAGCAAGTAGTAATTATTATGTTAGGTAAGACTTGAAGAGTGATGAAGTTCATGCCTCCTGATAATGTGTTTAATAGACAAGCATCTGAAATGCTTTAATGTTGAACGAATTTGAGTGGTGCTGATATGCTTCAAGAATCAATTTGATGTACTCGTATTCCCTGCTTAGATAGAAAGTAACCTGCACCTACAATAATTTTGCTTTCTTGAGTGGTCATGTGGTGTCGGGGAGCTGTGTGGGGGCGGTTTGTGCTGCTCTTTATTAAAATGAGGTCATTCTTCTTAGTTCTGTAATAATCAACAACCAATACCTCATTTTCCGGTGAAAATATCTGGCAGGATTCCGTAACACCAATAGCCAAATTTCTGCATCTATCACCTCCAACAGCAATTATGTGGTCTGTGCCAGTGAGGATTCTCACGTTTATGTATGGAAACACGAAGGTGATTCTCGACCTGGTAGAAGCAAAGGTGTAACAGTGACACGCTCGTACGAGCACTTCCATAGTCAAGATGTATCAGTGGCGATCCCTTGGCCTGGCATTGATTCTTGGGGAGCGAATGACCCATACTCAAGAGATGACCCACAAGGAGCTTACCCGGGTCTACTGGATGAAGCCTTGACGAATAATCATCCTCCGACACCAGTTGAAGGCATTGGAGATTCAAGTGGTGTTGAGGGTTCACCATCAGCCTCCGGTTGCAGCAGCAGTAGCCCATTTCACGGGACAATATCCAGCGCGACAAATAGCTACTTCTTTGACAGGATCATGACGACTTGGCCAGAGGAAAAGCCTCCCTTGGCTACCAAGAACCCAAGTCCTCGTCATAGTTTGGACTTCTCCAATGGAATGATCCAAAATAGGTCAGCATGGGGAATGGTCATAGTAACAGCTGGCCTTCGAGGAGAAATCAGAACTTACCAGAATTTCGGGTTGCCATTTCGGATTTAACTTATGAGCAAGAGTGAAAGGGAAGGCGGATTTCTTATATAGGTGGTGTCAAAAGTTTGTGTATAGAGAAAATTGGAGGTGAGATTTGTAATATTAGCGAGTTGATTTATTTGTTTATTGCCATTGTTCTTTGTGCCTTGTGGTCAGTTGAGGTGGAGGCATTTGATATAGAGAAAGAAGGGAAAAACGACTCCATCCTACTTGGTCATTGATGAAAAGAATTACAGTCTACATTTTTTTTTAAAAAAAAAATTAAAATTACAGCCATGGATGTAGTAACTTGTGGAGTTTTTATGTAATCAGGAAGTGTAGATTCTTAAGAAGAAATGAAGTTTAAAGTTTTAGTTACTGGGGGTGTTTATCAGCAAGTGAAGGTATTCAGAGGACAATATTTTTACACAACCTGGCTTGGGCTAGATTCGGATGGAGCCTTTGTAAATCTACACAGCATCAGTGTCGGTATTTGCTCATATATTTTTGGCAAAATTGCAGAAAACCACCCTTTAAATAGGGTGTTTTGCGAGAAACCACCCCTTAAAACCAAAATTGCAGAAAACCACCCATTAAAACCATTTTCATTGCAAAATCACACTCATCACCCAATTTCTTTTAATTAAATGTTAAAGTGTGTGAAAAGTCAATTATACCCCTTGTTTTTATTATTATTTTACTTCATTCAATTGGTATTAGTAGATAATTAACTTTTCGACATGTTTTTCAAATGTAAAAAACTCTATAAAATATCAAGAAAAATATTGTATTTTTTAAAATTAATTTCATACTTAAAAAAAAACTCCATAAAATTGATGTGTAATTTATGTTATATACGTTTAAAAAATGTGCATTACTAAAGGGTTACTTGAAGAAAATAAAAATTTAAAAAAAATCTTTCATATAGTTTTTATTATTTTAAAAATGTGTATGAGATAGTGAACATATTTTAGAATTAAAAAAAATATATGTGAAATATCATTTTCTTAAAAATTATTTTCTTCAAGTAGCCCTTTAGTAATATAAACTTTTTAAAATATATAAAACATCACTTATATCTACTTTTTATAGAGTATTTTTACTAATAAGTATGAAATTATATATATAAAAAAAATATTTTATAGAGTTTTTTACTTTTGAAATACATGTTAAAAAGGTAAAAATTAATTAATATCAATTGGATGAAGTAAAATAATAATAAAAACAAGGGATCTAAATGACTTTTCGCGCATTTTTAACATTCAATTAACGGAAACTGGGCGATGGGTGTGACTTTGTAAAGAAAATGGTTTAAAGGGTGGTTTTCTGCAATTTTAGTTTTAAGGGGTGGTTTTCTGCAATTTTGCCTATATTTTTTTTGTTCGAAACCATTGGCGACAAACCTTGCATTAGGTTAATCGTAGTAAGATGATAAAATGCTCGCTCACGAGTTTTAAATGTCGGTTCCTAGAGCTCGAGACCCGCCCTTATTTAGGACTACATGAGTGACCCATATATTGCCCAATTGCACAGGCATCCAAAGGAGTTGGCAACCTTCAGTAATTACTGCATTCTCAAGCCACATTGCAACCAAACCAACTGCTGCAGTAAACAGTTAAACAGTAACAGTAACAGTAACTTGCTAAAGTGAAGATTGACAATTAGGAAAGGGACCAAGGAGGACTTATGATGTGCCCATAACTTTTAGGAATGGGATGCACAGAGTCTACTGAACCCCAAATTATCCACACTTTGCCCCACCACCAACAAGATAGTTAGCCCAAGGGTCTTGTGGGCCCAATTTTCCATTTCTTTTCTTTTCAAATCTTGTGGATGAAATCTAAAGCTTGCCAAGGGATTGGCTTCAAGGAGGTGAAGTGGCATATAAATCCAGCAAAAATTATCTTATCCCATTTCATCTCCATATCATAAGAGAGAGTTTTTCAATTTTCATGATACTTTATTGGGTAAATTTCAATGACACCCTTAAATAAGGGGATTTTCACAATATCGCCCGCAAATTAGGAAATTACATGAAACCACCCACAAATTAGTTTTTTTTTTCCTTTGAAAAAACACCCTTAAATCAAGCAAAAATGATCCTACCTTATTTCATCTGCATATCCTACCTAAGAGAGTTTTTCATGATACTAAATTATATATAAAAAACCCCTAAATTAGGGAGATTTTAATAAAATCACTCATAAATTAGAAAATTACATAAAACTACCCACATATAGGTTTTTCTCTCAAAGAACCACCAACACATGTTTTTTTTTATACTTGAAAAAATATCAAATTGTTAAAGTACCACTTTACTGATCAAAATCAACCTGATATAATCTGAATTTTTAATACATTTCTTAAGCATAAAAAGGCTTGAGGTGGCTCTATAATAGAAAATCTATTCCTTGGGCGGTTTTGTGTAATATTTTTCTATTCATGTGTAATATACCCTACTTTATTTGTCCACCCTTGTGCTTCAAAGCAGAATGAATGAGAGGTTTCCATTTCCCCTATAAATATAGGGGCCTCACTGGTTTGTCCAAGCAACTGCTTACTTCATTCACAGTATCACTCACCTAAGATCTTCATCAAAGTGTTGATATTTTAGCAGTGCTTTTTCAGTTCATCAATGGCTCTCCAGGCTACAACTTTGCTTCCTTCTGCCTTCTCCATCCCCAAAGAGGTAAATTCTCATTCTTTGATACCCCTCTCCATTAATGTTTAGTTCAATTTCCAGTTGTCATTGATTCTATGCAAATTGTAAATGCAGGGTAAATTTGCAACCTTCAAGGAATCAAGCTTTTTTGGAGTCTCTCTCAATGACTTTGCTAAATCTGACTTCATCTCCTCTGCTTTGAGGTGCAAGGTAACAATCATACCAAGCATTTTATCATGGTGGCTCAGCTCGCAAAAGACTCTTGAAAAGCGAAAGGCTTTCCTTTGAGTTCACTACTTCGAGTACCGAGTGTCCATTAAGGCTAGTTCACTACTTTGTGGAGCCAAACTGAATTGTTATTCATATCAGTTTTGCTGTAAATGGCAGAGTGAATGCAGTCACAGGAAGACATCGAAAACAGCCATCAGAGCTCAGACCTCTATGGTTGCGACGCCATCAGTGAGCCAGGCCACAAGAGAAGGCAAAAAGACCCTCAGGAAGGGGAGTGTGATCATCACAGGAGCTTCGTCAGGGCTTGGTCTCGCTGCAGCCAAGGCACTGGCTGAGACCGGCAAATGGCATGTCATCATGGCCTGCAGGGACTTCCTAAAGACCGAGAGGGCTGCTAAGTCGGCTGGTATGGAGAAGGAGAACTATACCATAATGCACCTTGATCTTGCCTCACTCGACAGCGTTAGGCAGTTCGTAGATAGTTTCAAGCAATCTGGACGGCCCCTTGATGTCTTGGTGTGCAATGCTGCTGTTTACCGCCCAACCGCTAGAGAGCCTACTTACACGGCTGAAGGTTTTGAGCTCAGTGTTGGGACTAACCATCTTGGACACTTCCTCCTCTCCCGGCTATTGCTTGACGACATGAACAAATCCGATTACCCATCAAAGCGTCTCATCATTGTGGGGTCGATTACTGGTATAATTCTTGACCATGAAATCCTGTTACATTGTTCAAATCTCAAAGAAAGAGTTTGTCCTAAAATGTACTCCTCACCTTGTATGTTTCGTCAGGCAACACGAACACCTTGGCAGGGAACGTTCCTCCGAAGGCCAATCTTGGGGACTTGAGAGGGCTAGCAGGGGGATTGAGTGGCCTGAACAGCTCCGCCATGATTGATGGTGGTGATTTCGACGGTGCCAAGGCCTACAAGGACAGCAAAGTATGCAACATGCTCACAATGCAGGAGTTCCACAGGCGGTACCATGAAGAAACCGGGATCACATTTGCCTCCCTTTACCCTGGATGCATTGCCACCACCGGCTTGTTCAGAGAGCACATCCCCTTGTTCAGGCTCCTTTTCCCGCCATTCCAGAAGTTCGTCACCAAGGGATTTGTCTCTGAAGATGAAGCCGGGAAGAGACTTGCACAGGTAACGAATCGTAGTTATCAGTGCAGGAGAACTTTTCGAGTTTATATGCTCATTGTGCATTATGTCAATAATGTGTTCAGGTTGTGAGTGAACCAAGCTTGACAAAGTCGGGCGTCTACTGGAGCTGGAACAAGGCTTCAGCATCATTTGAGAACCAGCTGTCGCCGGAAGCCAGCGATCCCGAGAAGGCTCGCAAGGTGTGGGAGGTCAGCGAGAAGCTTGTTGGTTTGGCTTGAGATGGGTCTTCTTGGTGACGTTCAGTGCATCTTTGGCAATGGTATAAGAGATGAGGGAGCAGCCAGTGATCCGGGTTCAGTAGGTTGTAGAGCAGTTTGAGACTTGAGTGTTTCTGTTAACTTTCGAGTGAGATTTCCTTGTAAAAATAGATGGTTTCTGCATTTCAATTTGACACTAATAACAGCTCATCCCCATTTGCATGGTCTTAAATGGCAGATTTATTCATAAACCCGTAATTTCCTAAGGCTTTACTAAATTTACAATATGTGAAGAAGTACCATAGCTTATATTACATATACGACTACAACTTCAATAGTCGGTCTTATTTCTCTAGAACAAAAGGTACCTCTATGTGCGGAGACTGCAGTAAAGAGTAACATAAGGGTGTTGAAAGTTACAGACTTACAGTTCATATGCAGGAAACCTGGCATCGGACGGTTCATTCAAGTCAAGGAAGAGATAAGCCATTCCCGCTATACCTTCAAACAAGGAGAAAGGGCGATCACCTCCGTGCATAACCCCTTGAGAGATCAGCCTATCAGCTCTATCATGGAGAAAGCTGGCAAAAGCTTTAGCTCTATACAAGTATTGCGCATTGCCAGTAAGCCTGTACAGCGTGAGGAAGACGTAGGTGTTCCCACTGATTCCATGACAGATTCCAACTCGTTTAAGCAGTCCCCGGTTCCATACCACATCTGCAGCATCCATAGCAGCTTGCAGAAACTCCTTTTCTCCAAAAACCTGGCCAATTCAGCAAGTTTTCACATGAATGTTTCGAATCATGTAATTAACAACCAACCAAGAGTTTCAGCAAAACTTCTTATGTGCACATTACCTGAGCTGCTTTTGCAAGGGTAATAGCAACTCCTGGGGCACCATGACACCAATGAACTAAGCGATCAGATTCGCTTCCTTCGCTTGAAGGGTAATTCCCACCTGGAAACTGGTTCATTATCATATAACGCAGCGTATTCTTCACCTCATCCTGCTCCTCTCTAGTCAACTCCATGTCCATCAAAACATGCATAATCCCAGCCAAGCCATGGGCAGCTCCCAAGTATCTTTTCCCATGCCATTCATACATCAGCGGGCACCTTCCTTTCCCCAATTTCTTACCATCCTTAATAAGATCAGTGACAACAGCTCTCTGCACATAGTTTTTTTTATTCCAAGAAACTCCATATTTCCATAAACATTGATCTTCCAAAAGAAAACAGCAATACAAAGATGAAGCTTTTCAAATGTGTACCATGGTGGTTGAAGATATGGTGCCATTTCCAATATGTTTATTTAAGTAAGAACATGACCACAAATACCCCGCTCTTCCATAGAGTAACTCATTTGGTAGATCACTTGAAAGCCGAATCTGCATTACTACGAACACTGTAAACAAACCAAGAGGCAGCAGCTTAAAACTTACTGAATGACCAAGGATTGAAAGATCCAAACCTCTTGGAATTGAGTTAAGTAGTATCGGAGGAGATTATTATTGCCAGCATGTTTTGCAATAACAGCTCCAAGAGCACATACACCAGCTCGTCCACAAATGAAAGTGACATGTCTGAGAAATCATGATCAAAAAATTAAACCTAGTTAGGTCAACTTATAATCACTCGAAGCAATCATAGTTGGAGCTTAATTGAAGTGTCACCTGGAGCCAGTTGAAGCGGAGTCACAAGCCCTAACGATGTCAGAACACAAAGCGAGATCAGCGGGATTTCGGGAGATTCGGAAGGACTTAAAGACCATAAAGGCGGTGCCTAGGGCACCGGTGTAGAGCGTATAGTCCTGTAAATTCCTCCCGCCACTCCGATTCCATGTTTCTCTCACCACCTTCATTCATCAAATCAGTTCTCAATCAAACGAATCGATCATCGCCGGAGATAGAGACAGTATTAGGCGAACGAACTTACGGTGTCCTTGAGGTCGAAAGCTGATTTCTGGAGCTGGTGAGAGAGAGATCGGAAGGGAAGATGGAGGAGCGTTGTAAGAGAGTCTCGGCCTCCGCTTTGGCCAGCGGTTTCAGGTGGCGGTTCATCGAGCGAGGTTTCGGGTACGAATTCAGGCAGGTCGTTGGGGAAGAACCGATCCGCCATGGATGAACGCACACTTGAAGTTGGAATTGGCGAAGATGACTGTAAATTTAAAGAAGAAGAAGAGGAAGGAATCGGGTTCGGTGGAGCATTCTCGACGATCCAAACGGGTCGAATACTCCGTTACACTTGGCGTCAAGGTGAGATGTACACCTGTCATGGCCATATCATTTTCAATCGAAATTTCTCCGAAATGAAAAATAAAAATATATTTTATAAATTATTCTTATTATAATCTCAATAAAAAAAATTAAATTTTTTTTTGGGAGAAATGTATAATTTTGGAGAATGCTGTAAAATTGGGAGAAGCCTCTACTTTTGCAAATTCTCCATTTTCAATAATAAGATTGAGAATTTGTTGCATTGAAAAACGTTTAAAATTTGTTAAAAACTCCAAAATACTCAAAATGTATTTTCAATAGTTTTTCTATAACGTTTCTATTACAGTAAAGTTAAATTCAATGTTATAAATAAAAAAATTTCTTCGACTACAACCGATTCTTTAATTTTGAGATTTTAATATAACTTCTCAAATACTTCTATAAAATAATGAAAAATGTTGAATGTTGCAGATTTGAAGGATTTTACTTTCTAATTTATTAATTTTTCCATTTTGAATAAAACATTAGGGATTTTGTTAGAATAAAACACTTTAAATTTTAGTATGTATTATTTATTAATCAAACGTCCAACGGATCAGATACAAGTTACAAAACGCACCGGAAAACTCTCGGAATGCTCCCTTGGAAAAAACCCACCCAACTTTGTTTCTCCTCACCCAAAGGAAATCGTGACAGCCGACTTTATCTTCCCCCACCCAAAGAAAATCATAACAGCCGAAGTGAAATCCCATCAAAACCTAAAACCCTCAATTCCTCAATCCAACCCTCCCCGTACTTTCTCCTGGGAATTTGGTATGGGGCGTACGATGATTGTTCGATCATCTGGCTTAAGCTCTGGCTGTGGTTTCTGGATTGTAAAAAAGTCCACTCTTTGGCCTGTGACTTTCCGCCCAGTTCTCTCTTGGAATTGGGTTTAAGG
This sequence comes from Persicaria maculosa, assembly GCA_963922045.1. NCBI lineage: Eukaryota > Viridiplantae > Streptophyta > Magnoliopsida > Caryophyllales > Polygonaceae > Persicaria > Persicaria maculosa. The sequence goes on from OY998270.1 coordinate 21,688,833, forward strand.
CCATGTTTATCTGATTATCAATTATCTGATTATGGATTTAGGGGGGTAATTATGATCCTATGGGTCTCCCTCTGGTGGTGGTGGGAGGGATGCAGTGTCTGGTTCATTTCTCCTGTCCTTAAGTTGTGCGCAACGGCTGCTGTGCAGTGGTATGTCTTTCAGTTATCTCCACTTCCGTCTGGTCTTAGGCTGTGCCTAGGCCTTCTCTGGCTGTTCGAGGTGTTGAGTGCCATCTGTTGGCCCAGTTTGATTGCCAATCCGGTTTCTAAGTGCTATTTAAGGGTGGTTGGGGGCTCTGGTTCTTCACGCTTTCCTCTCAACTCATCTCGTCTTTCCCTTTTCTCCAAGTTCTCTCTCTGGTGTGTTATGGCTTCTGCCAAAGATAAAGGAAAACAACCAATCTCAGAGGAGAGTTTTCCTCCTTCTGAAAACAAATCCCACCTGGGAAACAAATCCTCCTCGGAGGTCAACAAATCTCCTGCTAGCACTACTAGACATGGAAAAAAGAAAGCATCTCTGGATGTGGAAAAGCTCAAAGCTAAACTCCCTGGTGTGGTGGGCAACATTGAGGCTCTCAGCAACTCTTCCCTATTTGCCACTGTTATTGGGAATCCTCTTGAGCTTAAGGCGATTTGGAAGAAAATCAAATATGATTGGAGCTTTGTTGAGGGGGGCTTCCAACTCATCCCTGTTGGTTTCAACTGGTTCGAAGTAAAATTCGATTTGGTCGAGGATAGGGACCGGGTGTGGAACGGGCGCCCTTACCACATTCTTCATCAACTGATTGTCTTCAAGCCCTGGAGGAATGATTTCGACCCTGTCTCGGAGCCGATCTTCATCATCGATACTTGGGTTCGCTTTCCGGGCTTGCCCTCCAAGTTCATCAGCAATGATCTGCTCCGTTCTATTGCTGAAGCTAACAACCTGGGGACTGTCTTGAAGGTGGATGCAATCAATGATAAGGGAGCTCGCCGGCGCTACCCCCGAGTCTGCATCAATGTAGACATCACCAAGCTCTCGGCTAAGCATGTGTTCGCTTTGGATGAAGATGGCAAAATGTTAAAGTTTCCCCTCTGGTTCGAAGATTTCTCCGAGGGGTGTGGCAGCTGCGGGGAGAGTGACCATCCCTTTAAGGAGTGTCCCATGCGGGTCTCTGCGTCCAGGAAGATAATTCCGCCTGAGAATAAGGAAGGGCCCTCTGCTAATGCTGATGGAAGTAACATGGGGGAATGGACTAAGGTGGTGTCCAGGAAGAAGGCCATCGACCCTCCGGTTAGGATTGGTACATCCAAAGCGGACATTTTTTGTCTCTTTGGGTCTAATGCTGGTGCTAGCTCTGAGTCCTCTCTGGAGGTCTCTCACAAGTCTTCCGATCAAGGCTCCTGGACTGAGGAAACCCCTGTTATGGTGGCGCCTGTGTCTTTCACGCCGGACCCAACTCCCCCTACTGCTGCGGTTGCCCAGTGCACGCCGAATCTGATGACCGTTGTGTCTGATGTTGTCCTTCCGACTGAGCCAACTATGGAGATCTTTGAGAGTCTCCCTCCCCTCCCCCTCCCTGCACCAGGGGCTGAAATGGAATGGACTATGGAAGAAATCTCAATGGAAGCTGATGATCTTCTATTTGATGGAGAGGAGGCAAATGAAGAAGATAACTTTGCAAAGATGCTTGGGCTCATAGGCCAGGACAAGATGGAGGAAATTCTACAATCCATTCCTACTAATGAGGAGTTCAACTTCCCAGACCTCGACAATCAAGCGGTTTTTGACAAATTCACCAATCCACCAGTCTCTGACCCCTCAGCCTCCCCGTCGGTGGTCAAAAAGCTTGAACAGCTCGACATGGAGGTGTCATCCAACTCTGAATCTGTTAAGAGGAAGACGGAAGTTGCCGACCCCGACACCGCTTCATCCCCAATGATGGGAAGTGGTGTCAAGAAGATGCGTTATGATCCTTAGATGGTGTGGAAGGATCTCCCCTAGTTCGATTGGTGGTGGGCGAGCTAGGTGGACTCTAACAGTCTATACACCACCTTTGTCTATCCTTTTGCTAGGCGAATATCTATATCGGCATGATCGTTTCTGGTGTGTTTCAACTACTTGGGAAAACCTATGTTATATTATGTGTACCCCTAGTTGGTGTTCATTTCCTGTAGGAAATCTACCTAGAAGTAAGATGTGGTGCAACCTATGGCATGTAGTTCTATCCAATCCTATGTTTGTATGTGTCTGTAATGAATCCTTAAGCTATGCTCAATCTATGTCTATTATGTTATATTACCTTCTGTGCTTAGCTCTCTTCCCTTATCAAGGCAACAAACGGTTTAAGTACTGGCTAGGATCCTTCAAAATAAACAACTGGTTTTTTCAACCCCAGGAGCTCTGGGTGCTCTCTGGACGAAAAAGGCTATGCTATCACATAATTTTCATAAAATCTCCTTGCTCAAACTGCTTCTCGCCTTGCAGTAAATCCATTGGTGAATCCTCCTCCTTCTGGTTTGTTTCTAGGGGATCTAAAATCTCCATATCCTCTAACTTTCTTGAGAAAAATTGCTCATTTCATGTGGGTAAAAATCCATTAGTACACCAAAGATGGAGATATCATCTTTTATGGAAGCATGCCCTTCGGATGATCTCTGAAGGATGCCTGTTATATAATTTTAGATGCATTATATATAGAAAAATTAACAAGTGGTGGTGGACTAGTGGCTTTCTTTGCCCACATTGGAATGAAGCAATTGTCTACTTAAGTCACGAGTGGATCTGGGTGTGTATTGTAGCCAATGGGCTTTGGTTGCGCCCCACTACCCAATCTCCCTTGAAATTCTAGTGGTTCCAGTATCCCCATTTCTTATGGGAGGCTTTCAATTTGTTTGGATCTTTACCTGCAATTGAGACCGAATACAGCAGGCCTGTTATTGGGCTATGGGCTCCTCGTCCTATGGGTTTATTGTATCTATTTTATTATAGGCCCTATCGGATGTTCAGTATATCCCAGCAAATTCTTCTAGCTTCTCACAACACAAACATGGTAAACAATTTTATGCTATACAAATTACCTACGGATCAAACCTTTGATTCTACCAGTAATCTGAAAAGGCCCATCCTTGCTTGGTTAACTGGAGCCACTAAGGGCTCCACGCTCATACCTAGGAGAATTAACCCACGGTTAAGAAGCGTCCCTTGCTTGCTTAACATATACAACAGTGCAAAATGAAAGTAAGTTTCTGGAATTGTCGAGGGATTGGAAAGAAACATTTCTGGAACAAAATCCAGTCTTGGTGTGCATACGATCACATTCAAATGTTAGCGCTCGCAGAAACTAAAACTGAAAAGATCCCAAAAATGGAATGTTGGAAAAACGCCGGATTTGATAATGCGGTATGGTCCCCTGCTAGAGCACGTTCTGGCGGATTAGTAGTTTTATGGAAAGCCTATCAACTGGCCCAAGAATCTATCTCAGTCAAAGTCCATCTTCCTCGGATTATCGGGCTGGAAATTTTGAACCATAGCAATTCCTCCACTGCTGCTCTTTGGTTCGTTTATGCACCACCAGAACCACAACTCAAAATGGAATTCTGGAGCCTACTATCCTCCCTTATTATAAATTGCACCCACCCTAGTATAATTATTAGTGATCTAAACGAGATCGCATGTTTTGGTGATAAGGAGGGTGGTGCTCTTACCCAGCCGTCCAGATTTAGAAGATTACTTTCTTTCAAGAACGATTGCTCGTTGATTGATCTGCCCACATTCGGGAATACTTTCACATGGCGAAAGCGGATAAATGGAGAGGAAAACACTAAAGAAAAACTGGATCGGGTACTGGTTCATGAAGACATTCTCCAATGGTTTCCTGCTCTTTCAACTTTCAATGGAGCTTTCTCCTCATCCGATCATTGCCCCATTACCATTGATATGAATAATAAAATAAAATTTAAAGCGGCACCCTTCAAATTTGAAAACATTTGGCTTCAGCGGAAAGATTTTAAGAACATTGTCGCTCAGGCATGGCGCGCGCCGATGTTTGGTTCCGCAATGTTCCAACTCGTTATGAAAACAAGGCTTCTTAAGAAAAAAGCAAAGGTTTGGAATAAACACACATTCGGAAACATTTTCCGACAGCTCAAAGAGGTGGATGACAAATTAATACAAATTCAATCAAGCAATTTACGTTTCAACCCAAGCCGAGAGGCTAATCTGCTTAACAAAAAAGAAGAGCTTCTAGCTTTTCAGCAGGTCTATTGGAGTCAAAGAGCTAAAGCTAAACACATGAAGTGCATTGATACTAACTCTGCATACTTCCACCGCATTGCAACTGGGAGAAGGAACCGCAATATTATTCGTACCATCACATCCATGGAAGGGACCCAGGTCTTTGGAGAAGATAATATTAGAAATGAAATTAAGCTAGATTTCCAAAAAAGATTTCAGCAACAACGATTGTCCGGTGCCCATCTTGCGGAGTATCTTAATTTGATCTCAAAGGACGTGTCAGCGGACGACAACAAGATGTTAATCTGCATGCCAACTAATGGCGAGATCAAAGCCGCAGTTTTCTCTCTCGGCTCCAATAAATCACCGGGGCCTGATGGTATGACTGCGGAATTTTACAAAAAATACTGGGATATTATTGGCCAGAGTGTCATAAAAGCTGTAAAAGGTTTTTTCCACTCACGTAAGATGCTACGCCAAATAAATCATACGTTTATAGCGTTATTGCCTAAATGTGAAAACCCTATGACTACTGCCCACTACAGGCCTATCAGTCTTTGTACAACAATTTACAAAATCATTTCCAAAATACTTACAGAAAGATTAAAAAAGTCGTCGGAAAACTAATTCATCCGCTTCAAGGAGCATTTGTTTCAGATAGAGCTATCCAAGATAATGTTCTGATTGCACATGAAGTTTTTCACTCGTTTAAAAATAGAAAAGGTTCTAAAGGATGGCTTGCGATCAAACTGGACATGGAAAAGGCTTATGACCGTCTGGACTGGACCTTTCTCCGCTCTCTTTTACTAAAATTCGGGTTCCATCAAACATTTGTTAACTGGATCATGGAATGTGTCTCAACAGTTTCTTTCTCTGTCCTTGTCAACAATGGTCCCACAGAGATCTTCCACCCGTCGCAAGGTCTTCGACAAGGCGACCCTTTATCCCCATTCTTATTCATACTAGGGGCCGAAGTTCTTGCGAGACAGCTTAATTTGGAAGCCAATTCTTGTAAGGATATTGGTTTCAGATTTGGAAACTCTGGGCCTTGTATTCCGTTCCTCTCATTCGCTGACGATATTATCATTTTTTCCAAAGGAACCATCTCGGCATGCAATATTGTCAAAAGAATTATTGATGACTACTGCAGAGCATCAGGACAGAAGGTGAATTTACAAAAATCAGCATTTCAACCATCCAGAGGAATTCATAGCAATAGAATTCCTCTGATTGGTGGTTGTCTTGGTATCTCCAATGAATGTACGCTGGAAAAATACCTAGGCTGCCCAATCATTAATGGAAGAGTGAATAAAGAAACATTTGATGATGTTGTATGTAAAACAAAAAACCAATTGACCAAATGGAGGGCCAACACCCTCTCCCAACAAGGTAGGGCGACTCTTATTTGTTCCAACCTGGCGGCAAAACCACTTTACAATATGCAGTGTTTCATGCTACCATCATCTATGCATAAAGAATTAGACCAAATAAACAGATCCTTCTTCTGGAATAAGGACCTCCAGCACCGGCCTCTGGTAGGATGGGACAAAGTTTGTAGATCAAGGAAAAATGGTGGCCTAGGGATTCGAAAAGCCAGAGAAATGAATGAGGCACTTCAGATGAAACTGCTATGGAAAATCCTGGCTGAGCCAGATAATGTATGGGTCCAACTTGTCTCACATAAATATCTTAAAAATGTTGGCATCCTAGATTACACACGAAAAAGTGGATGTTCTTTGCAATGGTCGAGGCTTTGCCAATTGATAAGTAAATTCAAACTTGGACTCATTTGGCGAATAGGAAACGGGAGGTCGGTTAGATTTTGGACGGACAATTGGGTATATGAAACTCCGATCCTGAATAGATGTTCTCGCCCATCTCTGGCCCGTGATAATGAATATGTGTCTGACTACATTATTGGTGGGCAGTGGTGGATAGAAAAACTCAATGCATCCCTCCCTAAGGATATTGTTGATGACATAATTAACATTCCCCTCCCTATAAACTAGTTTGAAGATCGGCTCTACTGGAGGCCCAATAAAAAGGGTTGGTTCACAACGGCCAGTGCATACAACCTCATTACACAAACCTACACCGCAGAGAAGGAGGACTTTTCATGGATATGGCAACTAGACACACAACCTAAGATAAAAAATTTCATGTGGAAACTATCTCTGCTTGGCTTGCCAACTAACACTCGGTTGGCAACAAGGGGTGTATCCGTTCCTACCACATGCGCCATGTGTAATGACGCTCCTGAAGATGAAGTTCATCTCTTTGTGGAATGTCAAAGTCAATCTCTTGACAAATTATTCTCCAATTCGGATAAACGGGCCATTATGGACCTTATACAGAACTCGAGGTGTTTTACGCCTATTCTTAAATGGATAAGGGAACGTTTAAACAATAAGGAGCTAAGTCTACTAGCCACCAGATGGTGGTTGATTTGGTTTATTCGAAACAAAAATACTTTTGCGGATAACCCAACTTCTACTGCAAAATCCTTGCATGCTATGGTACAAGACACTATCGCTTCCTGGGAAAAGGCTAAACGATATAGTTGTTGTGAAGAAATAAATGGAACAACCATTTCAAGCATAAAGGGTAAAATTAAAAAACAGAAGACCATACAGGTCAAATGGAAAAAACCGGCGCTCGGAACGTATAAATTGAATTTTGACGGATCCACTCTCGGGAACAAAGATAGCTCAGCAGGCTATGTCATTAGAGACTGGGAAGGAAACGTCTGCTATCTTGAGGGACAAAACATTGGTAAGGCCACGCCTCTAGTCGCTGAAGCTAGAGCTCTCCTTCTCGGTGCCTCCAAGATAAAAAACCTACGCCTTTCGCGAGTTGTGATCGAAGGGGACTCTCTTTCCATAATCAACCATCTTCGTAATAATACGCTTTGTCCTTGGGAAATCGAACTAATCATGTCTGACATTAAAATGCTCCTTCATGGTGTCGAGGAAATCTCCTTTTCACATGTGCCCCGTAATGGCAATAAAGTGGCTGACAAGGTCGCACACCTTAACCATGTTGCCCAGGGTCATGTGTTCCCGTATGATCCTGGTCTTCTTGACCTCATCCGTCAGGATGCTCTCGGTTAGGCTCCCTTGCCAAATCTTTACCTAATCAAAAAAAAAAGTCCAACGTCAAAAGAGCAACATACTCATCCCCCAATGGGAAATCTGAAGATATGTTCATAGTTGAATTTGGACAATAAAGGTAGTTAGGAATGGTATTACTATTGCTAAGAATACGAGAGAGCTAGAATCTAAAGAGAACAGACCAAATGAAATATCACTAAAATAAACTGTTATATTAGTTAATCTTGTAGCATTGTTAAAGCATTCCTAACAACTTTCTCATTTTGGAAAAGTTGAAAGTTTTGAAGAATTTTAACGTGTTTGTAGTCGAATAGATTCATCGTCTTATTTTTCAAAACAAAAAAAAAACAATAGAAAAATGGGGAAGCTTCTCTAAATATGCACCATTTTCCAAAACTAAATGACTATGTAAAGTTTCATAATGGAGAAGTGGTTGTCCTAATTGGAGTGGCTAGTGGTAAGTAGTAAGAGGGGATGTTGTCTGTGTTCTTTTATGTGGGTAAAAATCAAAGTCTCACCTTATTTCTTACCATTAGGTCGAATCAATTAGCGCAAGTCAGTTTACCAGATTTATGGATCTTGCCGGTTGGATCATGTACTCGGGGTTTATTACCAAAGGTGGATACGTCTTTATAAAAATAAATAAATAAATAAATTATAGAAAATGCATTTTACTTCTCCATTTTTTTTTTGAGAAAGGGTGGGAGATGGTCTTTTTTGTTCTAATTGATTTGGGCTGATTGGGAGGATATAGGCCTATTGTCTATCTTTCAAAATTCAATAACTACATAGCCCAAGAAAGTGGTCCATTTTTCCTTCCCTATGGTCCGGTGCATATCTATATCTATATAAAATACTAAAACAGAGGCCTGAAACGGGCTCTGGTGCAATCTCGCGTCCACGGAATTTTCTGGATTAAAGCGGGATTATTTTTGCTTACGTGGCATTTTCTGGATTAAAGTGGTATTATATTTGTGGCCCACATCAATTAATAAACGAATATAATTAGCTAAAAACTTATCTTTTTAGATCAATAATCTATCCAATATAACTTGAATTAGTTGTTATACATATTTATTATTTTCATGCTTTTGTTAATAAACTATATTATTTATTATTTTAAAAGATGAAGAAAGAATATTTGGTGCGTTATTCTATCTTTTAGATCAAATTGAATATAATATATTTATATATGGTTTTATTTTTGTCAGCCACATCAATTTGATTTTATTTTTTTAAGCCACGTCAATTAATTATCTAATATAATATTTCAATATAATTAATATAATAAAATATAATCCATTAACAAAACGCGCAATCGCGCGGGTAACGAATACTAGTAAAATACTAAAACAGAGGCCTGAAACGGGCTCTGGTGCGATCTCGCGTCCACGGAATTTTCTGGATTAAAGCGGGATTATTTTTGCTTACGTGGCATTTTCTGGATTAAAGTGGTATTATATTTCTGGCCCACATCAATTAATAAATGAATATAGTTAGCTAAAAACTTATCTTTTTAGATCAATAATCTATCCAATATAACTTGAATTAGTTGTTATACATATTTATTATTTTCATGCTTTTGTTAATAAAATATATTATTTATTATTTTAAAAGATGAAGAAGGAATATTTGGTGCGTTATTCTATCTTTTAAATCAAATTGAATATAATATATTTATATATAGTTTTTTTTTTGTGAGCCACATCAATTTGATTTTATTTTTTTAAGCCACGTCAATTAATTATCTAATATAATATTTTAATATAATTAATATAATATAATATAATTTATTAACAAAACGCGCAACCGCGCGGGTAACGAATACTAGTAAAATACTAAAACAAAGGCCTGAAATGGGCTCTGGTGCGATCTCACGTCCACAGAATTTTCTGGATTAAAGTGAGATTATTTTTGCTTACGTGGCATTTTTTGAATTAAAGTGATATTATATTTCTGGCCCACATCAATTAATAAACGAATATAGTTAGTTAAAAACTTATCTTTTTAGATCAATAATCTATCCAATATAACTTGAATTAGTTGTTATACATATTTATTATTTTCATGTTTTTGTTAATAAACTATATTATTTATTATTTTAAAAGATGAAGAAGGAATATTTGGTGCGTTATTCTACCTTTTAGATCAAATTGAATATAATATATTTATATATGGTTTTATTTTTGTGAGCCACATCAATTTGATTTTATTTTTTTAAGCCACGTCAATTATATTATCTAATATAATATTTTAATATAATTAATATAATAAAATATAATTTATTAACAAAACGCGCAACCGCGCGGGTAACGAATACTAGTACATTACTATATCCGTTTCAATAGGTTATCGTTTAATTTTTGATACATTTTAAATGAGTTTAAAACTATATAAATAATTATTTTTAAAAAAATTAATAATCTTATGTAATTTTATTATTATTACTAATAAATTTTTATTTATAAAAGATTAATAAAAATTGATATTTTATATAACTTTAACTTATTTAAACATATCTAAAAAAAATCAACTGATAAATATAATGAAACGGATAGTGTATGCCATTGTACTATTGTAGCATACTGTAACTTCACTAATATGTCCATATATTCATCACGGTACTTTACTTTTTTAAAACTATAATTAATAATCTACTAACGACTATAAGAACGATTTTGTGAAATAATTTACAGAAATATGTAAAATGACATCTTGAATTATTTAAAAAGAAATCTTTTAATTCATTAAAAGAAATACACACTAAAAAGAAAATATTTTAATTAATGTGGCCCCACAACCATCACATCAATTACAAGTTGGTGTAGTGTAGTGTAGTGTAGACGTGTAGTGGTGGTGAGACTACATTTTATATTAACAGGTTTGAAATTCGAATTCTTTTGAATTCTTTTGAAAATATGGAGTCATTTGTGAGTGTCACTTACAAATGACTCCATATTGGAAAATTCACAAATGACTCCATATTGAAAATATCAAAGGGTTGACTCACTCACTCACGTGAGTGAGTCAACCCTTTGATTGAGCCACATAATATCTTTTTTTTTTTATAATGAGGATAATTCACATAACAGTAAGAAACAAGTTTGATTTTTTTCCACCCAACAGAAGGGGGTCACATAATATTTGATCTAAATGTATTACGACTAAGTCCAATTGAACTATATTTCTTAACCGAGGTATTGAAATTTCCTTGATATCCATGACAAAACGCTAGTTTAACTATTCTTTGAAGTACTGATGTTTGCGTATTATTGTGTCTAATGTAGTAAGTAATACTCTCTCCGTCCAAAAATACATGTCCTTTTATTTTTTAGCACGTATTTTTAGGAGCTAAAAACTACATAAAATATTAACTTTTTTATTAATTTTTTTAAATAATTATAAACTTATTATTAATAAGTTTGTAATTATTAAAAAAATTAATAAAAAAGTTAATATTTTATATAGTTTTTAGCTCCTAAAAAAACGTACATGAATAGTAAAAGGACATGTATTTTTGGACGGAGGTAGTACCACTTTACTAGCTACTCGATCTGTATTTACAATAACAGCACCAGTGTATTTATTTTACGATGAAGTAGAATATGAAAGGTTGTATAGAACAGGGACGCGAACGATGAGTAACGAGAGCGAGAGCGAACGGGACGCGAACGTAGTGACTCCGATGGAACAGGCCACCGGTGGGCAACCACCGGGAGAACCACCGGACAGGCAGCGCACTTGGAAAGAAATGGTCATGGGAGAGTCCACTCAGAGCAAATCAAAGTTAGTACCGGAGTTTCTTGAGGGGAGGATGTCGATATCTTTCCCAGGGGGAGACGAGAGTGATCCGGTCGTGTCTATATCACCGGAAGTCATACAAGTTTTAGCAGAAGACTGGAAGACTTCCCTGATTATCAAAGTTCTGGGTGGGTTTGTCCCATACGAAGCCATGGAAAGAAAGCTGAGAGATCTCTGGAGACTGTCAGGGAAGTTCTCAATTGCCGATCTCCCTAACGGTTACTATGTTGTACGCTTTGACAATGATCATGACTATGTGACGGTGTTGACAAGTGGCCCCTGGATGGTGTTTGGGCATTATTTGATTATAAAGCCATGGTCACCGAACTTTGACCCGGAAACGGATGTCATTGTCTCTTCACCGGTGTGGATTCGTGTGGCAAATCTACCCATAATCTTTTATGAAGAAGAGGTCCTAATGAAATTGGCGACAGGAATAGGGATCCCAATCAAGGTCGATACAAGGACGCTGTTTTCGAACAGGGGAAGATATGCCCGTCTCTGTGTGGAAGTGGATCTTCTAAAGCCGCTCAAGGGAACGATAACCATCAATGGTAAGGTGTTCTTTCTTGAATACGAGGGTCTTAACATGATTTGTTTTCATTGTGGCAGGTTTGGTCATCTTGCTAGCCAATGCCCCACTAGGAGGAGCGGAGAACAACCGAGAACAGAGACGGCGGAGGCGGCGGGTAACTCCGCCCAATCCGCTACGAAGGACAATACGAACAAGGAAGCTGCTGAGAATAATGCAGAGCACCCAAGCCCGAGTAGTGAGAAGTTGCCAGGAGAGGAGAGTGGTCACCACGGACCATGGATGGAAGCTCCGCGTCGTCGCCGGAGTACTAAGCAGAGGAACAGGGCCGGCGAACCGTTACAGGAGAAGGCCCAGTTAGGAAACAAATTTGCTGCTCTGGAAAAGGAAACAAATCACCACGATTCGGGGGAGGATCGTAACCGAAAGGGCAAGAGTGTGCAGCTTCCTTCGACTGAGAGCTCCAGCAGGGAGTGTACGGGGGGAGTAGTAAGGAAAGAGGTAATCAAGGCCCGATTGGTCAAATCGTGTTCAAAGTAGGCGAAGATCAGGCTCGTGCGAGTATGGAAAGAGCTAGGAGGAAACAACCGAAAGGGAGGGTTAAGAAAATCTGGCAGGAAATTAGGAAAACCGAGGGAAAGGATACGCATGGTAAGGGCCCAGCTAAGCGCCCAAGATGCGAAGAGGATCAAGTTTATTTTCAACGGGCCACGGATATGATTTTCATTGGGCCTAATACGTCAGACAACAATGACAAGAATGAACACGCGGTGGGCCTCCCTAATAAGATTGATCACGGTAATAGTCTCTCGATGCAGACTATGATGCCGACTGATGACCAGGAGGGGGTGGCCATGGATGCTGCTACCGACAGGTCCGAATCGATGGAGGATTATGGTCCAACCTCTGGGAACGCCGCTAAAGACAACGCAGGGATGTCGGGCTCTGTTGATGAAGTTATGATTGATGAGAGAGTGGCTGCGGCCACCAAAGCTTGATTCCGGACTGTGATCCGTTTTTTCGTTTGTCTCCATGAATTGCCTTCTTTGGAATTGCTGTGGGGCTGGTAGTAAGGGCTTCCGCAGGTCCATCCGGTATTTGGTTAAACGTCATAAGGTTGATATGTTGGCCATCTTTGAACCTAAGGTTTCGGGGGCGCGTGCGAAGGCGATTTATGATAAATTGGGTTTCTCTAATAACTGTATTGTTGAGGCCGATGGTTTTAAAGGAGGAGTTTGGCTCTTTTGGAATGATCATAGGGCTAAGGTGGATATTGTGCACTCTAATAACAGATTCATCACGGCCAGAGTGAGTATTGGGGTTCGGAGTTTTCACATGATTGTCGTCTATGCCCACCCTAATGCCCAGGAACGCCGAGCGTTCTGGGAAGACATCACTAGTATGACTGATCAGATTGAAGGTGCGTGCTTCATCGGGGGTGACTTTAACTGTGTTTTGCATAACTGGGAAAGAAGCAATGAATCAGGTCCGCTGTCTCCAGACTCGAACAAGTTCTCGGACTGGGTGGATAGGGCCGACCTTGTGGATTTGGGCTTCTCTGGGACCACGTTTACTTGGTCTAGAGGTAACACGCCGGAGTCTTACAAGGCGAGCAGGATTGATAGGGTGTTTGTGAATACTACGGGGAGGCTTGACTGGCCGGAAGCCTCCGTTAGACACCTCCCTAGGTTGAGTTCTGACCACACCCCTTTGCTCCTCGCGTTAGAACCCGTGATTAGGCTGAATTACAGATGGAGACCGTTTCGTTTTCAGGCAGCTTGGATCTCACACCCGGAGTTCCACCCTCTTATTCGCGGAAACTGGGATCATTCCCAAGATGCTACGTCGGCTCTGGCTAAGTTGCGTGAAGTGCTGGTGAAGTGGAATAAGAATGTTTTTGGGAATGTGTTCGAAAGGAAGGAGAGGCTTATGAACCAGCTGGGAGTCGTTCAGAATGCCATTTCCGGTCATGCTACCCCTCAACTGTTGGCCCATGAAGCTAGCTTGAAAGCTGATCTTGCGTCCACGCTTGAGCAAGAGGAGCTTATCTGGTTTCAGAAGTCGAGAGAACAGTGGCTGCGCGCCGGTGATCGCAACACTAGGTTCTTCCATTTGTCCACTATTATTAGGCGTAAAGGGAACAGGATTGAAGCTCTAAAAGGTGACAACGGTGTGACTATTGTGGATGGTAAGGCGATCGAAACGAAGGTGGTTGAGTACTTCCGTAAGCTTTACACAGCTGCGCTTGAGACGGATGCTAGTAGGGAGGCTCCTGGGGGGGGTTCCCCGTTATTGCGGATGGTAGATGGGTTGTTGTGTCCAGACAGGTCACTGCTACTGAAATTTTCCAAGCTGTCAAGGAGATGGGAGCGTACAAAGCACCTGGAATCGACGGGTTTCAACCGGTCTTCTTCCAGAAGTGTTGGGACACTATCAAGGACACGGTGGTCAACTCTATTAAGGATTTCTTCAGGACTTCTAAGCTCCCGGAAGGGTATAACGACACTTTGATTGTCCTCTTGGCTAAGGTGGCTAAACCCGAGGTCATTACGCAATTCAGACCTATTAGCTTATGCAATGTCCTTTATAAGGTTATTACCAAAGTTCTCGTCAACCGATTACGACCCCTGCTCGCTAGTCTCATCGGTCCGACTCAAGGCAGCTTCTTGCCCGGGAGGTTCATAACGGATAATATCGTGGTCATGCAAGAAGTTGTTCATTCGATGCGTCGGAAGAAGGGTAGGAATGGGTGGATGCTTCTCAAGATTGACCTGGAAAAGGCGTACGATAGGTTGAGTTGGGAGTTTATCCTCGACACCTTGAAAGTTGCCGGGTTCCCGGATTGTTGGGTGAGCTGGTTGGCCGAATGCATTCGTACGGTGAAAACCCGTGTGTTGATCAATGGTGAGCTCACGGAGGAATTCACCCCTAGCAGGGGCATCCGGCAAGGGGATCCTATTTCGCCGTACTTGTTCATTCTCTGTATGGAACGGCTTGGACATGCCATTGACAGAGCCGTCGGAGAGGGGATCTGGAAGCCTATCAAGCTGGCTAGGAACGGTCCCAACCTTTCTCATGTGTTCTTTGCGGATGATATTGTCCTGATGGCCGAGGCGTCGGTGGATCAACTCAGAAAGATCCAGCAGGTCTTGAAGGCTTTCTGCGATGCTTCGGGACAGAAAGTGAATGTGGAGAAGTCCAAACTGTTCATGTCGGCTAATGTTCGTCCGGAGGTTGTGAACGATATGAGAAGGGAGTGTGGTTTTGATGTTACAACTGATCTTGGTAGTTACTTAGGGATGCCTATCCTTCACGGAAGAGTTAAAGGTGATGCGTTCGGGAAAATCATTGATAATATTAAAGGACGCCTTGCTAGTTGGAAGAATAAGAATCTCAGTTTCGCCGGGAGAGTCACGCTTACGAAGTCTGTTCTAGGGTCTATTCCGGTCTACTCGATGGCAACCATTGTTCTCCCGAAAGGGGTGTGTGACTCCATTGATCGCATATGCAGTGGCTTTATTTGGGGAGACTCTGACCAACAACGCAACATTCACCTCCTTTCGTGGGAAACGATTTGTAAACCCAAGAGGGATGGTGGGTTGGGTATTAGGTCTATGAAGGAGCTCAAACTCGCCATTACGGGGAAGTTAACGTGGAGATTTCTTGCCAGCAATGATTCGGAGATATGGAGCAATATTTTGAAGGCTAAGTATGTCCGGAATACAGGGGTCGGGACCCATGGGGCATCCCCTGTTTGGAATAGCATGATGAAGAGCTTTGATGCTGTGGTGGCTGAAGGTTCCAGATGGCTGGTCGGCGATGGAAGGGCTACGAGGTTTTGGCTGGATTCTTGGCTTTGCGAGGGGAAGCTTCTCAGCTGCGCCTTGGTTGACATTGTTGGAAGCCTCCGCTACGAGAACATCCGCTTCTTCTGGGTGGAGGATGTAGGCTGGAATTGGGACCTCTTGTCGCCTCTGCTGCCCCCTACAATTCTTATGAAGTTGGCTGCTGTCGGTCTTAGTAACGACGGGGGATCTGAGGACGTGCTCAGTTGGCGGTGGTCGCCGGATGGGAATTACACCATTAGCACAACTTATAAGTTCTTGATTGGAGGTGCTAACAATTGTAACTTGGATGTGCAGGTGTATGAAAGAATTTGGAAACTTAAGGTGCTGGATAAGGTGCGATGTTTCATGTGGAAGATGATCCATGGTGCGGTCTTGACAAATGAGGAACGCGGGCGGAGACACTTGACTAACAATACAGGGTGTTCGGTTTGTCAGCCCGTTCCGGAATCGAGCAGCCACCTCTTCCGCGATTGCCAGAGTATTGCAGGTATGTGGAGTGCGCTGCCCATACCGGTTGATATGCCTAACTTTTTCGTGATGCCTTTTGCAGAGTGGATTCGTGCCAACATTATGGACAACTCGAAGCATAGGGACGGTGTGGAATGGGCCAGCTGTTTCGCCCTTGCTACCTGGTGGTCCTAGAGATGGAGAAACGAGAGGGTCTTCGGCAACCCCAGCCAGCACGAGGACAAAGCGGGGTTCATTCTGGAGCAAGCAAAGGAGTATATGGAGGCTTGGAAGGACACTCCGAATGCGGGAGAAGCTCGGGAGAGATATGAGAAGCTGATTTCTTGGGACAGGCCTAGAGCGGGATGGATCAAGCTGAACACGGATGGTGCCAGATCCAACGATGGCTTCGCTACTGCAGGAGGTGCGCTGAGAGATGAGGATGGGAGATGGATTGTGGGGTTCTCTCACAATATTGGGATATGTACAGTCCCAATGGCGGAACTCTGGGGAGTTCTCGACGGCCTTCGTATTGCTTGGGATAGAGGATATCGGCGCGTAGAAGTGGAGACGGATTCGTTGCTCGTAACCACTATGATCGAGAAGAGTGTCGCTCGGAGCCATCCTCTCTTTAGCCTGGTCAGTCAGTGCCAAGGCTTCTTGAACCGGAATTGGGATTGCCGATTCCGCCATGTCTTCAGGGAAGCGAATAGACTCGCCGACTCCCTTGCCGCCTACGCCTACTACCTTCCGGCGGGGCTCCATATTCTTCCGGACCCGCCTGCCGCTGCGTTTTGCGTGATCTCGGAGGACATTTGGGGCTGGGCCACGCCCCGCCTTATTTCTTTATAATTGTTGTATACTGGGGACTTTGTCTCCAGCTTTCTCCACCAAAAAAAAAAGAATATGAAAGGTTGTATATATATATATATATATATATATATATATATATATATATATATATATATATATATATATATATATATATATATATATATATATATATATATATATACTCTTTACTCTAAACTAGCTGAGATGGTATATTTTCGAGCGACCTAAATACTATAGAACTGAAAGACAAATAAGCAAAAGTAAAGAGAACTAACAAACGAGAGAAAATTAAACTAAACAAAGGGTTAAAGGGGCGGCCGATGTGAAATAATCCTAATTTTCCTACATGGATATATATATATATATATATATATATATATATATATATATATATATATGTAGGGTCGGGTTCAGGTGAGAAGCGCTGAACCGGTGAGAAGGAAAGAAGTAATCTGATTGGTCCACGTGTCCAAAATTGCATTAGAAATAGGAGACACGCGGATTACCCCAATTAATTAGTAACACCTACACAAATTAATTAGTAACACCCTACTCTCACAAGTAACACTAATTAATTGCACGCACCAATCAACACACTGTACGTACATGTTAAAAGTGTTTACATGGACTTTTAAAAATTATTTTTTGGCATTTTCACTTGTTAAAAAAATATAAAAAATATATTTTTGGGTGTATTTTAATTTTATCTACACATAGACACCCACTTTGTATATGTTTTGTTGAAAAAAAAATGTGGTTCACAAGCTATAAAGAAGTGGTTCATGAAGTTACCAAGAAGTGGTTCAGCCCTTTTACTCTTAGTGGTTCAGCCCTTTTATTCATAGTGGTTCAACCCTTTTTACTCTTAGTGGTTCAACCCTTTTACTCTCACTGAACCACTCTCTATTTAGTCACTGAACCACTCTCTATTTAGTCACTGAACCAATCTCTATTAAGTCACTGAACCACTCTCTATTTAGTCACTGAACCACTCACTATTTAGTCACTGAACCACTCTCTATTTAGTCACTGAACCACTCTCTATTTAGTCAATGAACCACTCTCTATTTAGTCTCTGAACCTCTCTATTTAGTCACTGAACCACTCTCTATTTAGTCTCTGAACCACTCTCTATTTAGTCACTGAACCAATCTCTATTTAGTCACTGAACCACTCTCTATTTAGTCTCTGAACCACTCTCTATTTAGTCTCTGAACCACTCTCTATTTAGTCACTGAACCACTCTCTACTTAGTCTCTGAATCACTCTCTATTTAGTCACTGAACCACTCTCTATTTAGTCAATGAACCACTCTCTATTTAGTCTCTGAACCTCTCTATTTAGTCACTGAACCACTCTCTATTTAGTCTCTGAATCACTCTCTATTTAGTCACTAAACCAATCTCTATTTAGTCACTGGGTCTCTGAACCACTCTCTATTTAGTCTCTGAACCACTCTCTATTTAGTCACTGAACCACTCTCTACTTAGTCTCTGAACCACTCTCTATTTAGTCACTGAACCACTCTCTATTTAGTCACTGAACCACTCTCTATTTAGTCAATGAACCACTCTCTATTTAGTCTCTGAACCTCTCTATTTAGTCACTGAACCACTCTCTATTTAGTCAATGAACCACTCTCTATTTAGTCTCTGAACCTCTCTATTTAGTCACTGAACCACTCTCTATTTAGTCTCTGAACCACTCTCTATTTAGTCACTGAACCAATCTCTATTTAGTCACTGAACCACTCTCTATTTAGTCTCTGAACCACTCTCTATTTAGTCTCTGAACCACTCTATATTTAGTCACTGAACCACTCTCTACTTAGTCTCTGAACCACTAAGAGTAAAAGAGCTGAACCACTAAGAGTAAAAGAGCTGAACCACTAAGAGTAAAAGGGCTGAACCACTTCTTAGTAACTTGATGAACCACTTTTTTACAACTTGTGACCCACTTTTTTTTTTCAAAAAAACATATACAAAGTGGGTGTCTATGTGTAGATAAAATTAAATTACACCCAAAAATATATTTTTTATATTTTTTTAACAAGTGAAAATGCCAAAAAAATGATTTTTAAAAGTCCATGTAAACACTTTTAACATGTAAGTAGTGTTACTTGCGAGAGTAGAGTGTTACTAATTAATTTGTGTAGGTGTTACTAATTAATTGAGGTAATCCGCGTGTCTCCTATTTCTAATTCAATTTTGGACATGTGGACCAATCAGAACGCTTCTTTTCTTCTCACTGGATGGAGCGCTTCTCACCTGATCTCGATCATATATATATATATATATATATATATATATATATATATATATATATATATATATATATGATTGAGTTCCGGTGAGAAGCCCTCGATCCGGTAAGAAGAAAAGAAGCGCTCTAATTGGTGGAAATTGTTCAAATTTTTTTTAATAAAACAACTTCACGCGCTTGTTGCTTCCGCCCACCCCGCCTCTCTTTCTTCTTCCTTCAAATACGTACGTATTGGAACCATGAATCTGATTTGGAAGTTGTATTTCCGTTGATTAACCCCCTCGTTGATTTGGAATTTTTAATGTGTTCCATGATTTTAAATTAATTGCAATGAATATCTTTTCCTTAAATTTTGAATTGGTTTTTATATTTGACGTCAGGTATGTGGCAACTCACAAAACAAGTTGAAAGAGAATTAATTAAATATAGACTACACAGTCGATCATGGCGACCTTCAATTTTGAATTGGTTTTTATATTTGATGTCAGGTATGTGGCAAATTAAGTGCTCAGTTTGATCTGAATCAAAGGCCGGTAAATCCGGTAATTGATTAATACTTCAATTTGTAGTATAAATCTGCGGCTTTTCAACATTAACAATGAATATTGATGGGTAGATGCATTCCGTACCTAAGATCGCATATATTATTTGGTTTGGTTCAAATTACTTGGGGAGAAGATCATATGTACGGCGATCAAATAAAATTTTTACAATTATTATATAATAGTGGTTCATGAAACAAATTCTGGTGCTTCATGGAGTAACTTCATGAACCACTTCTTTAAAACATAATGAACCACTTCTTTGCAACTTCATGAACCACTTTTTTAGTTTTTTATATGAAGTGGTTCAGTACTTTTATATCAAGTGGTTCAGGACTTTTATACCAAGTGGTTCAGTGACTAAATAGAGATTGGTTCAGTGACTAAATAGAGATTGGTTCGGTGACTAAATAGAGATTGGTTCAGAGAATAAATAGAGAATGGTTCAGTGACTAAATAGAGAGTGGTTCAGTGACTAAATAGAGAGTGGTTCAGTGACTAAATAGAGATTGGTTCGGTGACTAAATAAAGATTGGTTCAGTGACTAAATAGAGAGTGGTTCAGAGACTAAATAGAGATTGGTTCAGTGACTAAATAGAGATTGGTTCAGTACTAAATAAAGAGTGGTTCGGTGACTAAATAGAGATTGGTTCAGTGACTAAATAGATAATGGTTCAGTGACTAAATAGAGATTGGTTCAGTGACTAAATAGAGATTGGTTCAGTACTAAATAAAGAGTGGTTCGGTGACTAAATAGAGATTGGTTCGGTGACTAAATAGATAATGGTTCAGTGACTAAATAGAGAGTGATTCAATGACTAAATAGAAATTGGTTCAGTACTAAATAAAGAGTGGTTCGGTGACTAAATAGAGATTGGTTCAGTGACTGAATAGAGAGTGGTTCAGTGACTAAATAGAGATTGGTTCAGTGACTAAATAGAGATTGATTCAGTGACTAAATAGAGATTGGTTCAGTCACTAAATAGAGATTAGTTCAGTAGTAAATAAAGAGTGGTTCGGTGACTAAATAGAGATTGATTCAATGACTAAATAGAGAGTGGTTCAGTGACTAAATAGAGATTGGTTCAGTGACTAAATAGAGAGTGGTTCAGTGACTAAATAGAGATTGGTTCAGTACTAAATAAAGAGTGGTTCGGTGACTAAATAGAGATTGGTTCAGTGACTAAATAAAGAGTGGTTCGGTGACTAAATAGAGAGTGGTTCAGTGACTAAATAGAGAGTGGGTTCAGTACTAAATAAAGTGAGTAGTGGTTCATGAAATAAAGAGTAGTGTTTCATCAAATAAATAGTATTGGCTCATCATCCATTTTATTTTAAAAACAGATAAATAAATAATTAAAAAATAATTTACTAATTGTTAAAAACAACTATATTAATTTATAAATCCCTTTGGTAAAAAAATAAAACATAATTAAATCATTTATTAACAATTGAAAACTATTACTTTTTTAGCCTCGTAAAATAACAAGAAAAGAAATAGAATTAATTAAATAGTGGAAGTATACAAGGAAAGATTGGTTGGCAGAGTGGTATACAACATTAAATGGTCATTGAAGATTTGAAGATCCCTTGTTCAACACTCGGTAGCATCCATCCGCATTGTTTTTTATTTAGCGCGTGCTACTCACGCGAATGTGGAGGGCGGGTGCGAGTGGGGGACGGTATGGGGGCGGAAAATTCCAGAGATTTGAAGCGTGTAGATGTCGCGAGATTCCCTATATTTTGGATTATTTTTATTCATCTAAACCAATCAAATCACTTCTTTCCTTCTCACCGGAGCATCTCTTCTCACCTGAACCCAACCCTATATATATATATGGGATAAATCATATATACTCCCAATTTAATTAATTGAAAAAGAAAAATGGGAAATAAAACACCCAACTTCAACCTAATATGCGCGTGAGACAATTGTGAGAGAGAGAGCGAAGAGGATTTCAAAAGGTACAAGGTGACTGCAAAGGTGATCGGCGTTCTAAGCCATGATTTGAAGGATGCGAGGGCGACGACGATTACGAAGGCGGCGAGCATCGATTGCGAATTGAAGGTGGCGAGGGCGATTAAGGAAAGGTCGAAGGCGGTGCGAGGGCGTCGACTGCGATGGTGGCCGACGTTCTAAGCCCGGATTTGAAGGAGGCATTCCGGTGACGAGATCGGCTTTCATGATGTTGATTCACAAACAATATGAACAGCGCAACCGATTCTTCCGTCCTCGGCAACCGCCGTTGAACAGTGCAACCGATTCCTTGCTGCGCAGGCAGATTGCGGGCAGCAACGACGATTTAAAGGAGGGATTGGCCCTCTTGTTGCTCTCCTCGGTGGTTCCGGCCCTTCTGTTGCTACTCCCCCATCGTATGTAATTGGAAAATTAATTATGAAGTGTATTTGGGAAATTTGAAAGCATAATATGAAATTATATGATTTTACAAGTTACAATTGCAGGACCATGAGAAGGTCAATGCTAGTTAATTAGATGAAATGTAAAAGCATATATTAACATTATTTGTTTAGTGGTTTAGTGCCAAAAGCCGAATTATTCATGGGTATTTGGGAGAAAAGCCAAAATATTCATGTGTTTGGACCGAGTTTTGGGTTTAATGAGATGAGTTTTTTTTATGTTGGCGGTTATAGGAATGGAAAATGCTTTGATACCATTGAATAATCATATGATACCATTCAATAATTAAGCTATACCATCGAATAATCAAACAATACCATCAAATAATCAAACGATACCATCAAATAATCAAGCAATACCACTGAATAATCCATAGATACCATCGAATAATATAACGATACTATCGAATAACCTGCATTTCACTTGTAAGTTCAATTGACACCCTAGTAAGGTCTGATCTGTATAAGTAGTGGCAATGGTAAGTAAGTGAATAATACCATCGAATAATCGAGCGAAACCATCGAATAACCTGCATTATCTGTAAAAAAATCTATCGATACAAACGAATAATCTAATAATATCATCGACTAATACAACGATACCATCAAATATTAACCATTTAATTGTTTAAATACAACCACATTCTAATCTATTTTTTTGGAAAATTTTAATTACAGAATTTTAACAATTCAAATTTATCCACTAGGATTACTAAAATAGTAAAAAAATTTATATCAATCTGACCCACTAATTAATCCACCCACTCAAATTCATCCGTACCTTTCAACACCAATTCCACTCACGCGCATCTTTTGGCAAGTAGGCCAGTTCACACAGTGGGCTCCACGGTTTTTATTTTTAAAAAAAAGAAAAAATGTCTATTTATCACATCCATCCATTCCATTCAATCAACGGTCATAATTTTTGTACATGATACACGTTAAGATTTGAGTACACCGGAACCAATATATATATATATATATATATATATATATATATATATATATATATATATATATATATATATATATATATATATATATATATATATATAGAGGTTGAGGTTGAGGTCCATCTATCTAATAAATGATGATCGATAACTAACATGTGTTAGTGTTGTTTCGATTCCAGAAAGGGTTGAGCTTCAGAACCGTTGACAACTCAATCTCACTAAGTTTCTGATCATTTGATTTTTTCAATCACGTTTTTGGTTTATTCTGAGCCACCAGGTGTTCTTTTTTGGCATCACACAAAACAAGCCGTTACCATTGCTTCAATTCAACTTTATGTATCCAATTTCCTATAAATGGCAAATTTCCAGTCCATTGATGTAGCTTAAATAATAATAATAATAATAATAATAATAATAATAATAATAATAATAATAATAATAATAATAATAATAATAATGATAATAAACCAAAAACGTGATTGGTGGTGGTATACGTCCTATTGCTGTTGGCACTGTTTGGAGACGCCTTGTCTTGAAGGTTGGTGCTTGTTTGGTCGGTCCTTCTTTGTCTGGTTATTTTTCAGGCCTTCCGTTTGGGGTCGGGTCTCCGGTGGAGGAGAGGCTATTCTGCATTCTTTGAATCGGTTTGTTGAGGCTCGTGGTAGTGAGGAGGGTCTTTCCATGTTGTTGGTCGACTTCCAGAATGCTTTCAACTTAGTTGATCGTGTGACCATGTTACAGGAAGTTCGCCATCACTGCCCGGTTCTATCTCAATGGGTGGAGTTTTGTTACTCTAGTCCTGCCCGATTGTATTATGGAGAGCATAGCTTATGGTCTTGTCGGGGGGTTCAGCAAGGTGATCCTTTGGGCCCTTTGCTTTTTGCTTTGGTTTTGCATCCTTTGGTATGCAGGATTAGGGATTCTTTTGACCTGAGTTTGCAAGCGTGGTACTTAGATGATGGCACTATTATTGGGGACACTTTAGTTGTGGGGAAGGTCTTGGATCTGCTTATGGAGGATGGTCCCCGATTTGGCCTCCATCTTAATGTTGATAAGACTGAGGTTTTTTGGCCTATAGAAGACCCCAGGAGTCGGCTCCCTCGTGTTTTCCCCCCCTCTATTGCTCGACCTTCGCGTGGTGTCACAGTTCTGGGTGGTCCTGTCAGTGCGTGCCCTGTTTTCGGCAGCGACATTGTGGTGAAGAGATTGAGTAGGACCATAGCGCTTATGGATTCTGTCGCGAGGATTGATGACCCATAGTGTGAGTTGCTTCTGCTTCGGGCTTGTACGGGTATTTTTAAGCTTTACTTTGCTTTGCGTACTTGTTCCCCGCGTGTCTTTGGGTCGGCTCAGCTTTCTTTTGATATGGCACTCCGTTCTAGCTTGGAACGTATCGTCACTGCGTCTGGACCTGGGTTTGGAGATTGGTAGTGGCGACTTGCAACATTCCCTTTTCATTTTGGTGGGTTAGGAGTGTATGCTGCTGGGGATGTCTTACATTATGTTTTTTTGGCGTCCCGTTTGCAGTCTGCTGAGTTGCAAGCTAAGCTCCTACGTCCTTCTGGTATCATTGCTACTGGCCCTACTTTTGATGATGCTTGGCGCTTGTTTCATGAGACTACGGGTTCTGATCTTCTACGCGATCCTAGTGAAATCGTTGCCCCTAAACTTATGAAGAAATTGGCAGATATATATTTCACGAAGGTTGTTGCTACATCAGACTCTGTTTTCTCTTTGACTCCGCGACAGGTGCCATTATGGAAGTCTCAGTAAGGTGCTCACTCCTCTGATTGGTTGCGTGCAGTTCTTATTTCTGGGCTGGGGCAGACTATGAATGGAAGAACCTATCGTAGTGTGCTTAGCTATCGATTGGGGGTTCCGTTGTTCACGGTGCCTAGGCCCTGTCCTGCTTGTTCTCGAGTCTTTGATGGTGATGTTTATGGTGATCATGCTGTGTCTTGTGCTGGTACGGTGGGCATTAAACATCGACATAACCTCGTTCGCGACACCTTATTGGATATCTGTTATAGAGCTGGGATTTCTGCTGGTAAGGAGGTTGATATCGGTTTGGTTGATAGGCATGATAAGCCCCTTCGACCGGCAGATTTGCTCTTTTATTCTTGGGATAGGGGGCGGGATGTGTGTGTCGATTTGACGGGATCCTCCCCCCTGACTCAATCTGGAATGTCTGACTTTGTGCCCGGTCATGGTGTTGTTGATGCTGCTCAGCGTAAGTGTGCCAAGTATCGGGATTTATGCACGACGGCTGGTTATGGTTTCCTACCCTTCTCCTTCTCTTCACTGGGGGAGTTAGATACAGATGCTCTTGCCTTGCTGAAGCGGATTCAGACATTCTCGATATCTCAGGATGTCGGGGCTCGTGCTGCAGCTTATATTTTTACTAGACTTAGCTTTGTTATCGCTAATGGAGTGGGTGCCTAGATAGTATCTCGGCTGCCCACTAATTTCTTGTAATTTTTTTATTATAATAATAATAATAATAATAATAACAACAACAACAACAATAATAATAAATATAAATATAAATATAAATATAAATATAAATATAAATATAAATATAAATATAAATATAAATATAAATATGTTTTCTAGCTTATATTTATAACTTAAAAAGATAAATCCAACAAAAGATTTAAAAATAAATCTTAAACAATATTTTTCAAATTGTGATTCATAACTAATGTATTTATGGTGTGTTTGTCAGGGGATGTTTTTTTTTTAAAACAACAACACACCTATATGTATTTGGCAAGAGGTGGCATGAGGTGGGAGATGAAGAAGGTAGAGATTATACGGGGTTATTTTTGTCCAGGAATCTCACCCTGCTCAATCAAGATTGTCGAGGTTGTCCACCCCAACAACCCCGTCTGTGACGTCCCTACCCCTGACAAATTGGCTTCTTCTTCACGATAGACCTAGCCAACTCCACTGCTTCTTCCTCCCTGACACCCAGGGGCGGCCACAGGGGGTGCGCGGGGGGGGGGGGGGGGGGCGGCCGCCCTACCCTCCGGCGACGGAGTTTTGTAATATTTTAAAAAAATAAAAACATAAAAAAATAAGGTAAAAAAATAAAAAAAATGTGAAAAGAATCACAAAAGTTGTCTAGCTTAGTTGGTAAAAGGAGGGTAGGAAGTATAAGGGAGGTAAGAGGTCAAGGGTTCAAATCTCATACCTTACCTTTTTGCACTACTTTTTACTCCTACCAAATTTTCCCTATTATAAATGTCATATTTAAATCAAATTTTTTTATTTTTCTTTTAATATTTTCATAAGATTATTCATTATGTTACACATATTTTTTTAAAAAAACTTCTAATTTTTACTTCTATGAATTGTTTTTACTATCAATGTCATATGTAAACCACAATTTATGAGTTTTTTGGCTATATTTTTCTTTTAATATTTTCATAAGATTATTCATTATGTTACACATATATTTTAAAAAATTCTTCTAATTTTTACTTCTATGAATTTTTTTTACTATCAATGACATATTTAAACCACATTTTATGAGGTTTTTTTTGTCATACTTTTGAATCCTATCATTTTTTTCCATTTACCAATGACAAATTCTTTAAAAATTTTATAATTTTCTTTCAATATTAAAAAAAAATCTTAATCATGGTACACACATATATAAATTATAAAATTATTGTATGAAAATTGGTAATAAAATATCATATTTATACCACAATTTATTGTTTTCTTTCAATATATTTTTTAAAAATTTCTTTATTATATATACCAAGAAAAAAAAAATTTCCCGACCAAAAATTTTGCCCCCCCCCCCTCTAGCAATTCCTGCGGCCGCCACTGCTGACACCCTATTCTCTACAAGTCGTGCACCTCCGCTTCGATTCGCACAATCGATTGGTGTTCTCTCTGAAATTCAAGATTGTTGAAGACATCGATGACTCTAATCAGCCTACTTCACAGTTGCAGGATTGCAGGAGAAGCCAAAATCGAGGCTGAAAAGCGGAGCGTTGAAGGTGGAGATGGTGAACAAGAGGAAGGTAGAAGACGGTGAACAAGCGGAGGGTCGAAGATGGAGTTGGTGAACAGGCGGCGAAGGGCACAATTGTTGCCCCCTCTCTCTAGCTCTCTGAATTGTCAATTGAAGAGGGTAAAGAGAGACGCTGCATTTTTTTATCTATATTAGAAATCAAGGGCTTTTTTATGGTTAAAAGAAAAAAAAATACCCTTCTACACACCAAACACTCTACCGTGTTATGTCGGGATTATTTTTTTAAAAAAAAAATCTCCACCTATTCCACTTTTATAACTCATACAATAATCTCCACCTCATATAACTCCTTAAAACTAATCTTCCCCCCTTAAAAAATAACCCACGAGCAAACAGGCCCTTATGCCATAACTAGAGCTAGGGAGGGGCAAGGGGGGTATATGTCCCTCCTTTCATATGAGAAGCTGCCTAAACTTGTTCTACTCATCGATAGTTTTATTTTGATGTATTATAAGGTTCAATCTGACACCCGAGTAAAAAGTTATGAACATTTGAAAATTAAATACAGATTAATTATTTGAAATGTCTTTTAATAAACCACAATGCTTTTATATTTTACTTAACTTGATATTTCAATAATATAACTAAGCCTAAGAGTTTCAAAATAAGAGGCTATATTACTAAATTCAACCATTCGATAAGAAATTATGCAAGTTAAATTTTTTTTATATCTTGTTACATGTTATTGTGTGCCAAGAGAACAACAAATTATATATTGAATCATTAGGTTTCAAATGATGTCTTTTTAAAGAAAATTAATGTTGTTATAGACGAAAAAGACATCTTTTTATTTGTTTAAAGAGAAAAAATATACAACAATTAATGACACAATTTTAACTAAAATGTTGTCGTTTTGAATTAAAACACTATCGTTTTGAGCAAAAATGTCATTGTTTTGAACTAAAAAACTGTTGTTTTAATCTAAAACACAGTCTTTTTGTAAAGACCGAAAATTTTTGAAAATTTTTATATTGGAAAAAATATAATTAATTATATTTGATTAGATTTGGAGTTTCGGAAAAATTTTGAAAACTCGTCCTCGAGCACAAGTTCGATTTTAACAATCCTTCCGGCATCATTTTAAATTTGGATTTTGACGGAATTTGATTCCGCTTTCAAGTTTCGAGTCTTGATAAATTATTTTAATTCCGATAATGATAAAATTTAATTCGATTTAAATTCCTAGTGTCAGGATTTCATTAGTGAGCGGGAGTGGGATCGAGCGTCGGAATTTTAAATTGGTATTGTTTGGGGACCACTCTTATATATTTTCATTTCCCTTTTCTTCTCTCTCTCTCGGCACTGTTACAGTGCCACCCACCCACACTGCCCTCCCTCCCCTGCAACCTCAACAGACCCAACCCTTTTGTCCTTTTCCTAGTCTGATTTCACAAGCTACCCACACAAACACAACCCACAAACCTTCCTCCTCTCTCCCTCTTTCATTCTCAGAGCACCTCCCTCCTTTCTCCTCCTTAAGCTGCCGACAACACCACCAAACCACACATCCACCACCACCCCTCCTTGATTCACCATATCTTACCCTCGGTTGTTGATGTGCGCGCAAATTGCCATATTTTCTATGCACATATGAATTCATTTTGTTGTCTTTTGCATGCACATTAATGGGAAAACATGGGAATAGTGTAGTTTATGCTTAAATGTCAAATATATGGGTTTGCACGAGTTTCCATGTGATTTCGCAGAAAACAGGATGAAAATGGATGAATTCAGAAGAGCGGAAAAAGAACTCGAAGTCTTCTGAAGAGGTCGAAATCGACTGAAGACCTCGACATCGAGTACATCAGAGACATAGGAATCGAGCAGAAAAGGAAACAGAGCATTTCGACACAGAAGAGGTCGATGTCGAGTATACAGGTCGATATCGATGCTGTCAGATCGACCAAGTTGATAGAAGTCGAGTAGGAGAAGGAGAAGCTCGAGATAAGATTTTGGAGGGGTCGATATCGAGGTCCAAGGGTCGATATCGACCATGCCAGCAGAGGAATTCGACTCCGATTTTGATAGAATTGTATCCAATGCTTGCAATATCTATCCAAAGGTCGAGATTTCCTATCATCAACATCAGATTTATCATGAGGAGGCTGATTTCACCATGAAGTTTTAGTTTTTATTTTATTTTATTTATCATAGAGAATAAAGATAAGGTTTCGAGTCCTTATCGACATCTACAAATAGAAGCCAATAGGGCTGAGTTTAGATATTCAAGATTCCGAATTCAGTTTGAGACGCAATTCAGTTGCAATAGAGAATAGAGAGAGAGAGAGAGGTGGCCGAGTGGAGTTGTAAAGCGAAAGCGGAGTGGCTTGTTCGGTTGTACTTTCTTTCAGAGTTTTAATTCAAAGTAGCTTTCTTTCAATAACAATGATGATGATGTGCATGATGAGGAGCGAGTAGTCAACCCACTTCTAGGGTCGGGGTGAGCCCGACGATAGCAATGTGAGGTAAGTGCATCAAAGGTATGACTTTTATGTGATTCCGTCTTCTACCACATGCATGATCCTTTGCGAAAGTTAGGGAGATTCATTATTTGCATTATTGAAGCGAAAGCCACTCATATTGCGAACTTGAATTACTCATGAATTGGATAGTAGCTCTTAGGAATTATGCGAAAGCCTCTAATCACCTAAGTGTTGATAACGAAAGTTATTTGACGGAAAGACATTAAAGTTCATATCTTTAGCATGAAACTTGCATTGTTATCGTTGTGGCATAAAACCCCGACTTTGGAAGCCTTTTAATTAATTAAATTCTTCATAAAAGTCTTAGTTTTGTTTCTGTTCATCTTCCCTCTCCATTCTATTTTCTTCGGATCCTTTTCCGACAAATTGGTTACAAAAACAGTTTCTGTGACAAGCATCGAAATCGACCTTAAGGGTCGATATCGAGGACTAACATCGATATCGAGGTCTCTGCTCGACGTCGACTTGCTGTTTTGTCTTCTGCAGGAACTGCGCTAGGAAATCGACCAGAACTGAGGTCGATATCGACCAGTATACTCGATATCCAGTGTCTGCTGAGGTCGAAAGCTTTGATCGTGAGTACAACAAAGGAAGCGCTGACCTACCTCCTCGTGGATTCGATCCTGAATTACCCTACTACTACAAGGGAGGGGATTCTTGTATTATTTGTTTGGGACAGGGAGATAGTCTAGTTGTGCTTTATTTTATTCTCCTATTTTACATACAACACCCCGCACCTCCCCCTATTACGAACAGTTGTCAAGCCAAAATCACCACCATTCCTTGTCTGCTTCGCAGCACCACCACAGCCCCTCACCTCCTCCTCTGAAGCGCCACCACAGTCGGCCTTTTCTCTTTCTTCTCCATTGAAGCCGAGGACTTTATCCTCCTTTCCCCTGTTTTCATAGCCTTAAGAAGATGACCACCACACTTCATCTCCCTCGTGTTTCCGAAGAGCAGCAACAGCTAGCACTATCCCCACCTCCTCCGACCTCCGAGTGAGCCTAAGCCGCCAGCAAGAGCCCTGGAACCACCGAAGCCTCCCCTTTTCTTTTTCTCCTTCCCTGTTTTACGATCCAAGCACGGCCCCAAAGAGACCCTCCTCCATCGTCGTTGCAGCCGGAGCCACCCTCAGAGTCGAAATTGCGCGATCTCGGTGAATTGTGACGTGTTTGGCTTTGCTCAAGTTGGACTCTCATTTATGTTGTTGCATTTTATGCTAGGTGTTGCATTTGCATAAAAGCATGATCATGTAGTATCCTGTTAGGTTGCACTAATTGATCGAGCATCTGTTTACTTTATGCGTTTGAAAAGAGAACGACCGTGATCTATGAGTCATAGAGTCTTTGCTAGGGTCATAGGACATCCCAACACCATCGGGTTGTCCTGATAGAGTCGGTGAGGGTACAGCCTGATGCCATTCATACCTATGTACTCCGACCTCGATGTTAGGTGCGGACGATGCGTTACATAGAAGCTATGTACTCCGACCTCGATGATAGGTGCAGACGGTGCGTTACATAGATCATATGTACTTCGACCTCGATGCTTGGTATGGATGTTCTGTTACATATGCCTCGCCCTGATTAAGGCGAGGGTCCCACGAGCGAGAGTCGGGACATGCCGCTTGGCATTCTATGTGGGCCCATTTACTGCATTCTATTATTATATATATGAACTGTCAGCATGCTTGGGTGTTTAATATTCCGCACTGCATTAGAGCATCTTTATTTAGGACTAGCGCATAAAATGTGGCCTCAACGAGGTCTCCAGTTCCTGCATACGTGGCTCGACTTGACTCCTTTCCCCATTCTTATTTTTAGGTATATAAATGCATACTTTTAACTCATGTTGCATACTGTTTGACGATGGGTAAATATGGCGTATTATTAGAGACCGACTTGACACTATTACAATGTTTTGGGTATTTCGAGTACTTGCATATTTCTGTTTTGACCCGGCTTTGCCGTGGCGAGTTGTATGATGTTTTCAGTTTTCATGCCTTACCTTAAAATGAATTTGAGCGACTAGTTTATAGGACATGTTCTGGGTACCCAACGGCCCTTCGCTTGTTTGGGGTTTGAAATCCCCACTTTAAAATGCTATTATTTGAGGTTCGAAACCTCGACCTGTACCTGAATTGCAAGATTTGAACGAAGGTATCCAACCTTCGAAACGTAACCCGAATATTTATAAATAAAAAATCTATTGAAGAGGAACTAAACAATTTGTATAAAATTATGCCCCCTCAATCGATAAGTTTTTTGCTACGTCACTGATTTAGGCCATTGTTGATAAATAAAGAAAAAAGGCCAAAGTAAGGGGAAAAATAAGTCTTTGATCTGAAAAATACTTCATTCGACGAATGGATAAACAACCCGAAAAACCCCTTCCGAGGGCATGAGTACGCGCCTCACACGCGCCCCCAATTCCCCTATCTTCAACCATGCTTCCCAAATCCCTAATCTGTGTTATCTCCGCCCTTAATTCACCCTTCAATCGTCTACTGTTTGTTGAAATCGGCGTTTTCCATGCCGTTGGGAACCAATCCCTCTTCTCTATTCCCTTCTCGAGCACCCTAGTGCCTCTCGCTCGCGGGTTGTGGAATCTCTTCTCTCGAGTTCCGGCGGTCGATGTGTGGTTTGCTGGTAATCCCGTTCCCGTCGCCCCCCTTGTTTGGTTCTCTTGGTGTTGGTGGGCGATTGGTCGGCATCTCTTGATGTTGAAAAGTGGTGGGAGAGATGTCGATCATGTGCAAAGAAATTTTAGAAAACGACGGAAGCTTGTCCGTCTTCGGGGGAGATGGTGGTGCTCGTCGTTTGCGTAGGCGGTTACCGCTTGTACGCTCTGTCGGGTGGGTGTGTCTGGGTTTGAAGCCGGATCCATGGGGCTTCCTTTTCAAGTTTGCTTTTCCTCCTCTGAATGGCCGGGATGGGGCTCTTCGGTCTTGCCGCATCCCCTGCAGTACCGTCTCTCTTGGTTTTTCTTTTTGTATGGTTGCAATTGTGGAATCCCTAATTACTATCTTTCATCCTTGCATACTAATTTATTCTTCAATGATCTAGAAAAGAAAATCTGTGCGGCGGAAGTTTTCTTCTCCACACAGCCTACCCCCCGAAAGGGCCTGATAACAACCTTGGGGGCTGACTCGTCAGTTCCCCCAATACCAAATCCCGAAAGGGCCACAAACCATGCTACCTTTGGAGGTTGCCTCTTGATTGTGCAAATGAGGTTGTTCAGCGCACTGTTAGGTTCTTCTTAGCACAACTGGTTTTGACCTTCCTCTTCAGTGATTTAATTGAATTTACAAAAACATTAGCTCTGAGATTTGGTCTGGCCAATCTTCTATGCTTACAAAACTCCTCCTCTTGGTGGTGGAATAAATCTGTGAAAGAGCCGTGTGTTCTCTCACCTTTTACCTCCCGAATGGGCCCTCAGAAAATACTGGATAAATTGTTTATCTGTGTAATTTCCCTTTGTTATCACTTGATATTTACTACCTATCTAGATATTGGGTTTGGGCCTGTTAGGGTGGGCAGTCTCATGTTTCTCTCAATGTTGACTTTGCCACCCTTCTTACATTGCTGTCTACAAATTTTGTCTCAAACTAAGCCTGAGAAACCTGCTGATAGATTCAGGATGGTACCCCTGATTTGTTGCTTAGCCTTTGCTAGATATGTATCTATCTATCAAACAATTATCTTTGATGTTTAGTAAATTTGGTTGGTGGCTCATGTGTCATGCTACTTCCATTAATATATGCATGTGGGTGTATAATATGTCTAGGTATAAAATCACCATGCTTGTAAGGGCTAGCTGCCTTGTTCAATCCATCTACCATGTATTTTTTTGAACATGTTTGTTGCTGGAGATTTCACCTGCTATCTTCTCCCTCTGCTTACCCTTTACTTGAGTAAACAATCTAACCTCATTTGTCTTGTTTGTCTTGGCACGAAAACCTCGGGCATGCGCCTGGGCAAAAAACCCATGGGGGTTGAGAGCCCCGCTTTCTCCCCATCCAATTCCCGTAAGGGCCCTAAACCTCTCAATGAGAGCCAAAAATCAGTGGAGTCTTCCCACCCCTGGGAGGTTATTGAGCACCAGAAACCAGAAATTCAAAAGGGAGAAGAAAATGAAGAATCCTCCGATCACCTTGGATCGACTAAAGTTAATGGCTTGCAATCTTGGTAAGTTATGGCTAAATGCTTTGAATGAATTGCTGGTGCCGATTTATACGGCTGGTGCGAGCCTTCTTTCTTCATCAACAAACATAATCCATCTTTGTTTACACCTGGATAATATCCCTATCTCATGTGTAATTTCTTTAGCTTTCAAGCCCTGTTACAAGCTGCTTTGGTTTCTCTTTCTCTATCAAGGGGTGTGTGAGTACCCCTCTGCAAAGACCTTTTACAAATGTTTAAAAACTCATTTGCCTTGTTTGCACAGTAGGTACCTCATTGTTTTCACAAGACAAATTGACATATATTAGCTTCAATACTTTTATTCTTGAATCATTTATTGAGGAAATGAGCCCCATTGTTGTAAACCATGTCACTCCACGTATTAGTGGAAAAAAATTCCGAAAAGCTGCTATTATTCTAATTTGTTAGTGATGATGAAGCTTAAAAAAGCCACTGTCAAGAAAGTTAGTAGAAATAGATGTCATGGTGCTTACATCAATTTTCTTGGTGTGCATAAAAAACAAATTAATAAACAAACTATTTCTCTTGCAAATCCTTTCAACTCAAATACTAGCTATATAATTGTGTATCAAATGTTCGAATGCTTCTTTATTCGTGGCAGGTGGCCTATTAAGTCACAAAATAACATCAATTTGATTTCGGAAATCATGCTCCCTCATAAAACTTATTTCCAACTCAATTTTTCGTTACACTTTCTTCTTGGTGTGAGGTCCCTTAAATATTGGCCTCACACCCCTGATGGTTATATATGAAAATCACATACTGGAATTGCAGAGACATTAGGAAAAAAACTTTTTGGACGAAAATTGATACTAAGTGCAAAAACGAACATATTCAAATAATGGCCATAGCGGAAACTAAATCAAAATCCATTCCTGAAGACAAAATTTGAAAAACGGATGGTTTTCACGAGGCTATCTGGTCACCCGCTTTCGGGCGATTGGGGGTCTCGGCATCCTTTGGAAGTCCTACCAATTCACAAACGAAATCATTACGGTAGAAATTCACTTACCCCGAATCATGACTTCGATACGAAAATATTAATGATAGATTTATGATTCTACTACTGTTTGTATACGCGCCTCCAGGCCCACAAGATAAAGACTCATTCTGGGGAACGCTAACTTCCATAGTGAGTGATTCGACCATTCCTTGTATTGTTTTAGGTGACTTGAACGAAATTCTAAGCAGTGATGACAAGCTGGGCGGAGCTATCCTTCGTTCCGCTCGATTCACTAGACTGCTAAAATTTAAAAACGACTACGCTCTACTGGATCTACCTACTTTCAGAAACTCATTCACTTGGAGAAAGAGCCCAGATGACGAAAACACCATTCGCGAAAAACTTGATCGGGTGCTAGTTCATCACCAGATCATTTAGAAATTCCCTAACCTAATCACCTACAACGGGGCCTTCTCATCATCTGACCATTGTCCCATATCAATAACTCTAGAGAGTGGATCAGTCTTCAAAGCTCCCCCGTTCAAGTTTGAGAATACTTGGCTTCAACGGAAGGATTTCCGAAACATAGTTAACCAATCTTGGAGAGCAAATTGTCTGGGCTCGACTATGTATCAACTAATGTTCAAACATAAAATTCAAAAGAAAAAAGCTAAGGAATGTAATAAATGAACATTCGGAAATATTTTTCGCCAATTAAATGTGGTGGAAACTGAACTTCTCAATATTCAATCTTCCATATCAAGAAATAACAACAGGTCAATCAAAAATAGAGAAAAGCGCCTCATTGCAAAAAGGAAAAACTTCTTTTCCAAAAATAATTTTGGAGTCAAAGAGCCAAGACAAAACATCTTAAACTTTCTGATTCGAACACAACTTATTTCCATCGGGTTGCTTCTGGACGAAGACATAGAAAACAAATTCACAATATAACTTCTTCTGAAGGCACTCTGATTATAGGAGAGGAAAATATCAGAAATGAAATCAAGAGTGATTTTGAAAAAAGATTCAAAAAGGAGGCATTGACGAGAGACTCTTATAGGAAATGCTAAATCTAATCAATCCCTCAATTACCCCTGACGAAAATGCCTATCTTATTCGACACCCATCTAATAACGAAATCAAGGCTGCTGTTTTCAGTCTTGGCAACAACAAATCCCCAGTGTCAGATGGTTTCACAACCGAATTTTATAAGAGATATTGGGACATTGTGGGCATATCCATCATTAGAGCTATAAAAGGTTTCTTCCACTCTGGAAAACTTCTGAAACAAATAAATCTTACATTTATCTCTCTTCTTCCTAAGCGAGATAACTCGACCAATACTAGTCATTACCGGCCAATTAGTCTCTGTTCAACGTTATATAAGATAATCTCTAAAATTTTGACAGAAAGAATCAAAACCGTCATTGGCAGACTAATCCACCCTTTACAGGGTGCGTTTGTCACTGATAGGGCCATTGAAGATAATGTATTGGTAGCACACGAAATATTCCATTCCTTCAGATCCCGCAGGGGCTGTGAGGGGTGGCTTGCGATAAAACTGGATATGGAGAAAGCATATGACAGAGTTGATTGGGGTTTTATGAAAAAGATTCTGGAAAAATTTGGGTTTCACAACACCTTCATTTCTTGGGTTATGGAATGTGTTACAACCGTGTCTTTTTCAGTTCTTGTGAACAACGGTACCACGGACATGTTTTTCCCCTCTCGTGGGCTTAGGCAAGGAGATCCCCTATCCCCGTTCCTGTTTATCCTAGGGGCCGAAATTTTAGCACGGAAACTCTCAGCAGAAACTACTTTGGAGAGTAGCCCTATTGGTTTCTCTTTTGGTAGGAATGGTCCCCGTATCCCCTTCTTATCATTTGCAGATGACATTATCATCTTTTCAAAAGGAAGCCTCGATGCTGCCCGCAGAGTTAGAACAATAATTGATTCATACTGTAAAGTTTCAGGTCAAAAAGTGAACTAGCATAAGTCTTGCTTCCAAGCAACAAAAGGGATTTCAACCTCCAGGATCTCTGAGCTTCGTAGCTGCCTGAATATCACAAACGAAAAATCGTTGGAAAAATATCTTGGATGTCCTATTATTAATGGTAAAGTTAACAAACAAACATTTGAAGATATCGTCTGTCAATCTAAAGAACAACTAAGCAAATGGCGTGCAAATGCTTTATCACAACATGGGTGGGCAACCCTTATTAATTCAAACCTATCAGCTAAACCTCTATACACAATGCAAAGCTTTATGTTACCCAGTTCAATACACAAAGAGCTTGATCAAATTAATAGAATGTTTTTCTAGAACAAAGATCTTCAACATCGGCCTCTCATCAGTTGGGATAGGATTTGTAGAACGAAAAAATGTGGAGGATTAGGACTTAGGAAATCAAAAGAAATGAATGAGGCGCTTCAAATGAAATTACTTTGGAAGATTTTGGCTGAACCAGATAATATTTGGGTTAAACTAATTAACTATAAGTACTTACGATCTTCTAACATCCTTGAGTACAAGAAACATGGCGACTCGTCCTGGCAATGGGCTAAAATGGTTACTCTCCTTGATAAATTTAAATATGGCCTCATATGGTCAGTTGGGAATGGGAAATCTATCAAATTTTGGATAGATAATTGGATTATAACCTCCTCTTTGCGATCTAGGCATGACTGCCCCCTAGGTGGCAGTGACGAGGAGACGGTTGGTTTTCGACTTCTAGTGCCTACAAGCTAATCACATCACATTCTTCCTCTAACGTTGACACCAATGCCTGGATTCGGAATATAAATGTTCCGCCTAAGATAAAAAATTTCTTATGGAAAATCTGCCAGGACGTCCTCCTCACTGCCTCTAGGTTAGCCTCCCGAGGGGTGCCTATACCTTCCACCTGTTGCCTCTGTGCTGGGCCAGTTGAAGATGAGACTCATCTTTTGGTTGAATATCCTTACGTACGCTCGCTTCAACAGTTTCCTGCTCCAATTGACTCAACCATTTTGTAACGGTCCGGATATAAATACCCGGGTTACGTTTCGAAGGCCGGATACCTTCGTTCGGATGTTGCAATTCAGGTACGGGTCGAGGTTTCAAACCTCGAAGATTAGCATACCAAAATGGGGATTTCGAACCCCAAGCAATCAAAGTCGCGGAAATTCGATTCAAATGAAAGTAAAGCAGAAGCAAGGTTTAGATACAAGTGCCACGACAGAGCCGGGTCAAAACCAAAACAAAGTGGGTGATTGCCATTTGTCAAGTTAGAATATATTAGCCGGATTCTTCGATTCGCCAAAAGATTTCCCCGTCACAGAAGCATGGAGCAACAAGAGCGGTACCTAACACTATCCACGAAGTCAGGCCTGGTGATCGCCTGCGGGTCCTCTGACCGCGCTGAGGCCACATAGCATGCCTATGCCTAAATAAAAGATGACTAATGCGGTACAAGATTTAAATCACACTATCATGCCCCTAGTATATATATACTATGCGAAAAAGAACTGTAAAGGGCCCAAGACAATGCCAAGTGGCAGATCCCTCTCCTACCTCTGCACCCCTTCCCGTTAGTGCAGAGACTGGCCAGTTCGGTGCTATAGCATAGCAATATCCTCGTGGTGGTGCACTCACCCAAGGTATCATCATATCATATCATCTCATATCTTGCCCGATGGTGCTGGGCTATCATATCATGCCCATGGGAGCAGATATGCCTAGCAACTTCAAGTAAGATAAACGGAACCAACAATGGTCATATATGATTCGAGGTCATGCGGAATTTAGTGAAGATAACGAGCATCATGCATATGAACAATGTAAGAGCACGGTATACACATCAACAATTGAGTCCAAATATATCATGGCAAGGTATGACATAACAAACAAGTGAAGCATCATACGAGAACACATCAGAGTAGCATAGGAATTATCTCATCTGGCACAATGACCATATATTAGGTCAAGCATGGCACGTAGTCATATGACGAGATACATTTAGAGAGCATGGGTCCTACATGATACTAGCGATACATAATGTGATACAAGCATAGTCAAGAGTCATTTAGAGAAGTTCAACATAATATTCACGAAACATGAGGCATCATCAAAAGTAACAAGAAGGACATCATGGGTGCTAGATTATAATCATCCTAAGAACGAACCATCATAGAGCACATAAATCCCTTACCATACCCTTATCCGAGATTCACCTAGGAGCTCATCGAAAACCACCAAGCATTACCTCTTCTAATTCCCGAACCCACTCGGTCCAACCTAAGTCAACACCCCTCTTCGGCAACTTTCCCTTACCACTGTCGATCATTCTAATCGCTCAAAACTTTTCTCCACTCTTCGACCACTCTACCAAAGGACCTCACTCACATGTTCAAAGAAGAAGCATTCATGGACATTATTACACATAATGATCACATCATATCAATTAGCATTTATAACAACAACATCATTAGTTCATCATTAACATTGCAACATGTATCAAATGTCTCAGTTTACCGCCATTCTCAACAAGTATTGCAACATCATATATGAATATGGTCAATTCAAGCTAGCAAGTTTCACCATAATCTTATCAAGTAAACAGTTCAGGTTCTCAGCATCTGCAGTTCATACTTTATAGAAAAGGAATTTAGATCATGTTTAGCAACTCAGAGTTACATCACGTCAAGTCATCATAGCACATTAGGACTGTAAGGCACCGAATCATATATATCATCATAGACAACAAACAATCAAGCAACAATCATCACCAAGTCATCACATCAACAAGCAACTTTCAACATCAAGTTAGTGGAATATCACTATCAACAAGTTCAGAAAGAATTAGCAACCCGAATGAAGGACACTCCCACTTACAAGTCATATCGTACTCAATATTCGCAACCCTCGAAGCGAGCTTGTTCCGTCGACATTGTCGATCCTGAGGCCCGTGGGTTATGGGCCAACGCTTCCGCTGCGCTCCTCTATCGCTATTCGACTTCCCGGTCCCTTTTTCCATGCGGTCGCTCATCCAAGGTATCGCGCAGGAGTCTAAGTTAGCGGAGATAGGGGAGCGACAAGGGCAGACGACCCAATGTTTCTTTCGGGGACCAAAATGGACCAAGCCAAAGGTGACACGACTAGAGACAAGACTCCGACCCGAGAATAGTAAAGATGCCTTTATGGAAGTCCATTAGGTTACAATGGTGCCAACAAGCACAAGTTCATCATAGGGCATATCCATCACATTAATCCACACTAACATGTACCTATCTCGGGGGAAGCACTCGTATTCATATCAAAGACACAATCAAGTCCTATGCTGATGTATGTGAAACAAGCTAATATTCTAGTATTCCATGGGAGCAGATATGCCTAGCAACTTCAAGTAAGATAGACGGAACCAACAATGGTCATATATGATTCGAGGTCATGCGGAATTTAGTGAAGATAACGAGCATCATGCATATGAACAATGTAAGAGCACGGTATACACATCAACAATTGAGTCCAAATATATCATGGCAAGGTATGACATAACAAACAAGTGAAGCATCATACGAGAACACATCAGAGTAGCATAGGAATTATCTCATCTGGCACAATGACCATATATTAGGTCAAGCATGGCACGTAGTCATATGACGAGATACATTTAGAGAGCATGGGTCCTACATGATACTAGCGATACATAATGTGATACAAGCATAGTCAAGAGTCATTTAGAGAAGTTCAACATAATATTCACGAAACATGAGGCATCATCAAAAGTAACAAGAAGGACATCATGGGTGCTAGATTATAATCATGCTAAGAACGAACCATCATAGAGCACATATATGGGACAATAGTGGTCGCATCATAGAACGAGTACAACACGTGATCATTTAGCGGGTCATATTAGAAATCATAAGCCCTACAGGACACTACTGGCACATATTGAACATGAATACAATCAAGATAACTCGGCTAAATTCATTCTAGCATTCATGCATCATGCGTATGCGAAATCATAATATAACGTGGTGTGTGACCATGCGAGGTGCCACATCATACATTCATGAAAGCACGGGAGGATATCATAGAGTAATAGAAGAAAACTACCGAACGATAGCATGTACGCATGCTAGGATTCATTGTCATGGAAGCAAGTCGATCACCGAATTCAACATCAATCTAATCGAATAAGTAAAACATTTACGAGGATAGAAAGAGGGAGAGCCACACTATCAAGGACCTAGTTCAGGAGAGAATCGGCAATAATGTAGGCAAGGCATAAATTCACACAAGTCACAACCAAGGGTACTGCATGATACTAATGGCTCATCATGACATATGATACATACATGTATTTAGTTGATTAACATGACAATATGCAAGAATTCAATCAGTACTATTCCAACGATATAGTAACATGAGAGGAATATAACGATGTATAAAGCAAGTCTAAGTAGTGGGGCAACATGACTAGCATACGGGGACATGAGTCCAATTCAATGTATACGGGGAGGAAACAGGTGTTTATCAAGACTCATTCGCACTAACATATCCTCAACTTAGCACAATTAACACATAACAATACAAATTATAGAATAATCAACAATGGTTAATCTGAGGAAGACAAAATAGACGGGCATGCTATAGATTCTTGTCACAAGATGAATGATAAGCATCGAGGCATCATCGGCGAGCATGCTAAGGAGCACATTTTATGAGGCATTCATATAAAGAAGAGTCGATCACACTATCATGGACCTAATCCAGGAGGACACAACAATCATATAGGTTCATCTCATGTGGTTCATGCTTCCAATCAATCATACGAGCAATACAATAGGCCAAGTAGACATGCTATGACAACATATAACCATGATAGAAAGTAAGGCATAACACGAGGCTAAGCAATGCAACTAACCACAACCCGAGCTTAAACAATATAATCATGACGGAAGGCAAGGCATAACATGAGGCTAAGGATTGCAACCACCCACAGGTGTAATAACATGAGCAACATTTTACTAAAAAGCATTCACAAGGTACATGCAGGATGTTACGAAATCATATCATGCAATTCAGAGAGAGTCACCATTACAACCGGACATAGATCCCTAAGGGCAATAGGTGAATTTTCCTAACCGACTCATCACCCATATTTCCTGTGGGACTCGGATACGACTTTTTATAGCAAGAAGACACCGGTCGATCGTCATAAGAATCAAGAAGGACAACCTCAGAAACATCTCACTCTCTAACTCGGAATTACGTCAAGGACCATCTTCCAATACTCCCTCGGACAACCCTTACATTCAATTATGATTCTCGACACAATGTGTTTACCAACCCCAATTCCCCGTGGAAGACACTGACATCCGGGAGGGACTCGATAGACCGTCAAGGGGCTAACATTTTGGAAGGGGCTATCTCACACAAGCTGAGTTTGACCATAGGGAAATAAGGATACTCTCATTATCTCGTTCACAGATCATTCAATATTCATTCAATAGTTAGGACATACCAATCAATCTTTAGCGTATCAAGCACTCAACATAGAGTCAGTCAACGTCAATTACAATGCTCTCCTTGGAATCTTCCAGACCCATCTGTAAAGAACAAGCTAGTATTTCGCCTACCCATTCCCACTACATCCAAAAGGGATGGTCTAACGCCGTTTCTACCCACTCGATCCCTATTTGGTCGGTTTTCCTCTTTTATAACAAGTCAAGTTCATTACTTAGTCAAATTGGAGTTAGGCATCTTAAGTTCATTTTGCCCCTTTTTAAATATTCAAATCCTTTGAAATTCATGGGCGGTTTTCCAAAACATACACTCGACCCTTGCGTACCCAAATTGCACAACCTCGCTCTGATACCAACTTTGTAACGGCCCGGATATAAATACCCGGGTTACGTTTCGAAGGTCGGATACCTTCGTTCGGATGTTGCAATTCAGGTACGGGTCGAGGTTTCAAACCTCGAAGATCAGCATACCAAAACGGGGATTTCGAACCCCAAGCAATCAAAGTCGCGGAAATTCGATTCAAATGAAAGTAAAGCAGAAGCAAGGATTAGATACAAGTGCCACGGAAGAGCCGGGTCAAAACCAAAACAAAGTGGGTGATTGCCATTTGTCAAGTTAGAATATATTAGCCGGATTCTTCGATTCGCCAAAAGATTTCCCCGTCACAGAAGCATGGAGCAACAAGAGCGGTACCTAACACTATCTACGAAGTCAGGCCTGGTGATCGCCTGCGGGTCCTCTGACCACGCTGAGGCCACATAGCATGCCTATGCCTAAATAAAAGATGACTAATGCGGTACAAGATTTAAATCACACTATCATGCCCCTAGTATATATATAATATGCGGAAAAGAACTGTAAAGGGCCCAAGACAATG
Source organism: Persicaria maculosa (assembly GCA_963922045.1). NCBI lineage: Eukaryota > Viridiplantae > Streptophyta > Magnoliopsida > Caryophyllales > Polygonaceae > Persicaria > Persicaria maculosa. Next base: position 21,731,858 of record OY998270.1, read on the forward strand.
CCAAGTGGCATATCCCTCTCCTACCTCTGCACCCCTTCCCGTTAGTGCAGAGACTGGCCAGTTCGGTGCTATAGCATAGCAATATCCTCGTGGTGGTGCACTCACCCACGGTATCATCATATCATATCATCTCATATCTTGCCCGATGGTGCTGGGCTATCATATTATGCTCATATCGACTCGATAGACTCAGGGCACCCGATGGGGCTAGGCTACCCTATGACCCTAGCAAAGACTCTAGGACTATCACAGGTAACGGCCGTTCTGTTTCAAACACACAAAGTAAACACATGCTCAATTCAATGCAATCCTAGCATGATACTACATGGCATGCTTTAATATGCCAAAAAACTACACATTACATGACACATCAGGCAGGAGGTCCAGGTTACTGAGTAAGTCCCGTAGGATACTTACCTGAAGATGCAGAACAGCAAGATAACACAAGTAAGGGCCCAAATGCAAGTCCAAAGCAATCCAAAAGCAATACACACCTATCATCAAGCCATTTCCATAAGCTACCGGATCAACATTCATACGCACGAAACCCAAGTTCTCAACATCCTCAAAATCGACCGATAGTGAAACCGTTTTCCAAAAAATCTTTCCGATACGATCAAATCGACCAAAATCATTCTTTCAATCAAACCCCTTGATAAAATCATACCAACCATATTTCAACTCATAACTCCCAATTTAAGTCAACTCGTGTTCAAAATAATTTCTCAAATCATACTTGGCCAAATTCCGACATTAAACATTTAAGCCTTAAAACTAGTATCTCAAAATCACATTATAGAAATTATTCCGACATGTTTCTTATTTCAAAAACATTATATAAATTCCAACATTAAATCATCAAAATAAACCAATGTTCACAATCATATTTATAAATCAAAACCAACAATTCACTTTAAAAGTCCTAACTCACATATTTAAATCCTCATAAAAAACGTCATATATGAATAATCCAATTAATACTATTTAAACCAAATAAACAATATAAGACGATTAATTTTCCAGAATTTATAATTATAACCAATCCCAAAATAATAATAATATTCAAATAATTTACACTTACTACCCATATAATCTCAAAACAATCCATAATTATATTTATAACTCCATATCAATTAATATCACTTTTAAAACCTTTTAAATATAAATATTAATAATTTCAGAACATATAAATATATATATTCATTTTCCCAAAAATCAGAATAATAAAACATATACATACATAGATATATATATATACATATATAATAATAACATAACACAATAACACAATTTAAAAAAAAAACACCCCCCCATCAGCCCAAGGTTTACCCGGATTGGCCCAAAACACAAGCCCAAATCCATTTCCCTCAGCTTGGATCCGAAAAAAATAAAAAAAGGGAGTGGGCCCTATGCTGATGTGGCCGGTGATGTGGACGGGGCCCACCCGGTGTCTTCTTCTTCCCCATCCTACTGTGTTCCTCTTCAGACCATCTCCCCTCCTCGGCCCTCCGGTGGTTTTGCTCCGCCTCACTCGCTCGCTCCAACGCTCGCTTCCTCTCTCCCCGTCTCGCGCTCGCCACGCTCTCTTCTGCACCCTCTGCTAGGCTCCCTTGCTCTCGGCCCGCACTCCTCTCTCGCTCAATTCCGACTCACCTCACACACACCGGCGCCCTCTCCTCTCCCTCTCACACTCTCAGACCAAGCAAGGTGGCACGAAAAGAACGCAGAACTCAAACAATCAAGAGTTGAAGGGGGTTTAAGGGTGCTCACCGAGGGAGTTCGGGCTTCGCCGGGAAGTTCTGAGATCGTCGGAGTCGATCTCGGACGCTGAAAACAGGGGAAGGGGGGGTGGTCTTCGCGGCTATGGGGCGTCGAGGCTTGGCTCCTGGCTTCGAGGGGAGCTTCTAGCTGCTGCTCCTGGCTGGATGCGGATGGAGAGGAAAATGGGGAGAACGGCGCCGCTTCTTCTCGACCTGGTGGCTGCGGCAGTGATGATGACGGCGGCGCCTCCTGGTGGCTGTAGATGGCCAGGAAGGGTGGTACAATGGGTGGTGAACAGAAGCAGAGGGGAAAGATGTGGTGGAGAATTTGTGAAGGTGGTGGTTCTGAGCTCGAATTGGAGGGAGAAACGGGGCTCTTTTAAGGTTGTTTGTGGATCTGAAATAGAGGATGTGAAGCTGGGGGAGAGGCTCTAGGTCACTTGTGGGTAGGGCTTTAGGGAATGCTTGAGAGGAGGTTTATATAGGACAAGGAGTTGGGTGCAGGTATGAGGGTGTATGGTGTGTGGAGAGGGTACTGCACTGCAGTAAGGCAGTAGTGTAGGGCTGCAGATGGCCATCGGCCTGGAGACGAGAGAGAGAGAGAGAGAGAGAGAGAAAGAAAAAGGAAAAGAAAGGAATATATATATATATGGTCCCAACATAAAATGCAAGGAGAATATACGACATTCAAATTCGAAACCCGTTAATTCCGACTCTATCAAATCCCGACTCTATCAACTTGAATCGAAGTCCCGACGCTCGACAATCTAAATCAAATTTAAATCATATCGGAATAAATTTAATTTCTCAAACTTAGAGCTCGAAAGCGGAATCAAATTCCGTGAAATCCAAATTTTAACACGATGCCGGAAAGATTTTAAAATCAAAACTTACGCTCGAGGACGGGTTTTCTCCCATTTTTACCGATCGAATAAAACAATAATTTTATTTACTCAAAATAATAATATAATGATATAAATTACATTCAGTCTTTACACATTTCCACCATGACAAACCAATCTCGGGACATTAAACCTGTTTTAGCCTTCCTTGGGAATAATCTTACTCCCACGGCCAAGACAGAGTTGGCATTTGTTTGGTGGATAACTTGGTACACTCGAAACCAACACATATTCAGACAGATTCCCATCCCAGGTAGGGACGCTACGATACACTTGATTAAAACTCACATGCACAATTGGAATAAAACATTTCGGATGGAGATTGATTTTGATGAGGACCCCTCCCCCCTTCCCCCGCAAAATTCCACACGACCAAAACAGAAAAACATAAACCGGAAAACAAAATGGCGTAAACCCCCAACGGGAACCCTAAAATTAAATTTTGATGGGTCTACCTTGGCAAATTCGGATAGCTCAGCGGGGGCTATTGTTCGGGACTCGGCAGGTCGGCCAATAACCATATGTTACCAAAAACTGGGAAAACAATGCACCATCAAAGCTGAAGCGCTAGCCTTAAAATTAGGAGTCCAACATGCTATCCGACTCCGAATAGACAAACTTCATATTGAGGGTGACTCCAACATAATCATAAATCATTTAAACAACCGCACTAATGCCCTTGGGAAATTGAGCTCATTCTGTCAGATGTCAAAACTTTACTATCGACGATGAAAGAAGTTTCCTTCTTTCATGTTCCCCGGATTGGCAATAGAGTGGCTGATAAGGTTGCACACCTTTGCCACTCTGCCAGGGGATCGATATCTAGAACAATTCTGGTCTTTTTGACCTCATCCGTAAAGATGATACCGGGTAAAGCTTGCTCACCCAAATTCTTTCCTAATAAAAAAAAAAGTCTTTGATCTTGGTGTTGATCGATTTGATTGTGTTTTTATTTTATAGCATTGTTTTGTAATTAAGAGTGATAAGGGAGGTTGTTTATTAAATGTTTAGATATGTAATTAACTCTTATCATGCGATTATCATGGGTTCAAGATCCAATCTATTGGTAATTAATTGATATTCAACGCCTCAAACAGGGTTGCTTGAATCGTAAAATATATATAACGATCCTACATTAAGTGTGCTTATGTGTCAATTTTATATTCTCATATATGTATTCACAATTTCACATGGTTGTGAATACAACTATATATATTTTACATCAGGAAAATATTGATTTATGTTAATTAAACTCTCTTAACTTAACTGATAAATATAATATACTCCCTCCATTTCACATTATATGTCTTTTTGCTTTTCGACACGCTTTTTAAGAAGCGAAAAACTCTATAAAACATTATTTTTTAATTAATTTTTTTATATAATTTGATATTTATTATAATTATCAAATTATATAAAAAAAATTAATAAAAACAATATTTTATAGAAAATTTCACATCTTAAAAAGCGTGTCGAAAAACAAAAGAACATGTAGGAGTGGCCGCGGGACGGGACGGGATGGGCCTTATCCCTAAAATAAATTTTTTCTATATATTTTTCAATTTTCAAATACGTAATACATATAGATCTGTTATTTTTTATATTTTACTAGTACGTTCCCCCATATATGCATACATATATATATATATATATATATATATATATATATATATATATATGTACATTTTTTTTATTAGGTAAAGATTCGAAGGTCAGACATTCCTGACTCATCGAGAGGCCGACAAAGTCAGCAGACACCGAACCGTCAAACAAACAACCAAAACTACGGGAATACAGATAACAATCGAAATGAAACAAGCAGAAATAAACTCTACAACAAAACGTCCCACGAATACCAACACCAAAAAAGCTGAGGAAGCCGCCGAAGAACAAAGTCAAGCACCACCGAAAAGTAGCACCGCAGGCCAGCGATACAGCAGGACTCTAACTCCCGTGGGTAGTGCAGACGAACTCCAAGGAAACTCTATCCCGGATACGGAGACGCCCTGAGCGCACCACCACGACCCCAGCCAGACCTGACTCCAGACTCCACGCCCCCCAACCAAGCAGAAGATCTCCGAGAAACATCGGAAGCAGAGCCGCAAGCTGCTCGGAACAAAACGCCAACAAAATTCCACCTACAAGAACATCGATAGCCCTTGCGGGATTTAGTCAAACCCTTTCGGGTGGGTTTACTCAAACTCTTTCGGGTGGGTATTGCAAGCTTTTTGAAAAAGCCCTTACGGGAGATTGTCAAGACCTTTTACGGGTGGATTTACTTAGATCCTAACGGATTTTTTATATTATTTTTTTTACTTCGGGCAGCTTTGGGCCCAAGTCATTAGACTTGGGCCCAAAGCACCAAATTTGACCCATATCTCACAAAGACGGGCCACCATATCAGGCCCAAGGAGACCCGACAGCAGGAGACGCCACACAGGAAGAACACAATACAGAGAACGGAGCAGGAGAGCCAGAAGACGGCGATTCCCCCCCGGAAGAAGAGCCATCGGCCAACCCAGCACCACCGGAATCCGACAGTGGAAGGAAGCAGAAGCCCCGCCCGCAAAAAAGCCTCATCCAAATTTGCATCGAAGAAGAGCGACAACCCACATCCCCGACCAAACCCAAGCCAGATGGCGACAGAGAGCCTGAACCCCACTAGAACAGTGAGCGCGATCAGAGGACGTGGGGGGATAAACAAAGGAGGGAGACAAGACCAACGCCGGGGATGGGTAAGGCCGGCCACGAAAGCCCCGGAAACGGGAGTCGAGGGAGCAACAACATCCCAAAAGCCATTAGAGTTGGGCACGAACTACTCAGAGAAGATGGATAGTAGGAGATGGATTCGAGGATTTTGTGTTTAGATGAACAGTTTGGCCAAATCAGAATAGATTTGGGAAGGATAGCAAGAAGAAGATGGTTAGAATGAGGGATTTGACGAAAAATTTGGGGCTAGGCAATTGAGAGTTGCTCTCTCCTAAGAGAGAGAAACTCCATATCGCCAATTGTCAATACAATCAAAAAGAGTATATATATGTGTACATGTATATAAATACCGATGCAATATATATATATATATATATATATATATATATATATATATATATATATATATGGCCTTACAGTGGAGGATGTAGTGTGTATATATATTGGCAAATTACAGTGTGTATATAGTATATATACACTATTTTAGTGTGTATGAAATATATATACACTATATATCTATAATATACTATAATACATACTCTATATCCTAATATTATACATATAGTATTACATTATCATTATCATCATTATTATTATTATTATTATTATTATTATTATTATTATTATTATTATTATTATTATTATTATTATTATTATTATTATTATTATTATTATATGTGTGTGCGGGACGGGACATGATTTGCGGGATCCCTACGGGTCGTCCCGCATCCTGCCCGCATAATTTTTACAGGACGGGACCGAGACGTGATTCACTATTTTTTTTCGAAATCCTGCCGGAATCGGGACGGGACCGGGATTTGCGGGATTTGTACCCACCCCTAAGAATATGTATTGTGAAACGAAGGGAATATAGTGTAGATTATACAAACACATGACATATAGAAAAGGGATGTTTTGTACAATGAACGATAGGGATTTAGATAGAGCTGAAATAAGTGATAATGTCATCATTGTAACAAACTGATCTATGAATACAAATGTATACCATGTTTATAACAAGGCTCGAGGAAAAAGATATTTGGAGAGTTCAACTCCAATTGTATTTGGTTCTCGTCTTTTTCCTTACTCTGTCTTCTTCTCATTTTAGTTTTGCTTCTCAATCACACAGATCGTGTGCTAGTTTGAGTTGTGGATATAGATTCAACATATATGCTGAATCTTGATATGGTATCAGAGTTTCAAATCCAACAAGGAGCTAGAATTAAGTTCGTTGTGTACACTTGAGTTTTGTTACGTTCTAATAGCTACGCTGATTGTGTTCTTGATTGTCTATGATCTTGATCTAATTCTAGCTTAATACAATTGAGTAGTTAATAGACTGCTTCGTTAATAATTATAGATTGATTGATTTGTTATCGCTGTTTTTGTTGGAAATGTCTAAGCGCGTTGGATCAACTATGAATGAAGATGAACAAATAGGTGGGGCTCGTATGAATCAATGTGGAAATATCACTGATCCATTGCAGCCAAATTCTGATCATTCTAGGATGCAATTGGTTGCAGTACAGTTCACATGAGCTAATTTTCAAAGCTGGAGTTGAGGAATCAGAATGCCTCTCAGGGCAAAAATGAAGCTTACGTGGCTTCATTAATGGTGTGTGTGTTTGTCTTGAGGAAGATACGATTGATCTTGAACGATGGATCAGATGCGATTACATGGTTATGTACGTTGGATCTTGAATTCGATGAAACCAAAAATGGCGAAAATTTTCATGAATGTTTCTTCGGTTAAGGAGCTTTAGGAAGAGGTTCTAGAGGGATTCATTGAGTCGAATGCTCCACTGATATACCAGATCCAGAAGGATATCACTGATATTAAGCAAGAGAATCTCTTGGTAATTGCAGCATATTTTAGCAAGCGTAAGCGCGCCTGGGATGAGTTGCCCGCATTGCAAGGGACTCCTACCTATACATGTGAAGTTATGAAGAACTGCACTTGCTTAATCTTGAAGAAGATGTTGGAGAGAGAAGCCACCACAAAATTAATGCAGTTTTTATGAGATTAAATGATCTTTTTGAGAATGTGAGGAACAACATTCTCACAATGGATCCCCTTCCATCTGTGAGTCGTGCTTTTCATATGGTTACTCAAATAGAGAAACAAAAAGAAATTATTTCTCGATAGTCTTCAACATATGGGATTTTAGCTGCTAGAAGGTTCAATAATTCCAAGTTTGAGAAAGGCCAATTGTCTAGGAAAGGAACTGATTACAAGGTTGACTACAAAGCTGATTACAAGCCTGGTTACAAAAGGCAAAATTGGATAGAGTTTGTGCTTATTGCAAGGAGAGGGGCACCTCCAGGAAACATGTTTTAATTAAATTGGTTGGGATTCCTAATTGGTATAAGGAATTCAACGCTCAAAATAATAGGAAACTTGTCAACAACAAGTTTGTTGGAAATATTGAGGATCTTCAACAATTTGGGAGGACATCAAATGGAGCATCCATTAGTCGTTGATGCTATGTCTCGACTAGAGGTCGGGAGAAGCCATGCTCGATGAACACATGATTAATGCTTTAATTGCAAAGGTAGTAAGGAAAGTTTATGGCAAATGAGTGAATGGTTAGTCTTTCAACAATGGTGCAGTAAATTTCACAAGTAATATATATGCACTTCCTTATGTGAATTATGTGAATGATGTTCCTTATACATGGAAGTGGATTATAGATTCAAGGGCTACGAATCATATTACATATGACAAATCTTTATTCACTAAACTACACTCCTTGGAGATCTCTATTCACATTAGATTTCCTGATGGGGTGGTTCAATAAGTACAGAGTGCTGGGATAATTAAAGTTACATATTCAATAACATTACATGATGTTTTATACATGCCTCATTTCCATCACCATTTGTTATCTGTATCCAAATTGTCGGACAATGATGGGTTTGTATTTTTTTTTACAAGTCTCATTGTGAATTACATGCCATTTCAACTAGACAAGTCATTGTTGTGGGACAATGAAGTGTAGGCTTTTATCACTTTGATGGTTTCAGTTGTCTCCCTCAAAATCGAGATGTCTACAGAGTCAATGTGGTGTCTCCTAATAAGAATCAATCTTTTGTGAACTCGTTTGTTGGGCTCACTGATGTCAATAAGTTGCATTTACCTCACTCTTGTCTAGATCATTTGTCTACTTCTAAAATGAAGCACATGGTTGACTGTAAGACTATGTCGATGGATGGTTTTTTTCTGTATTACTGTGCTTTGTCAAAACAACATAAATTGCCATTTGATAAGAGTCATTCTCGTACTGAGAAGGCCTTTCTCTTGTTACATTTGGATTTATAGGGATCGTATAAAGAACCATCGTTGTGTGGTGATAAATATTTCCCTACAATTGTGGATGATTGTACAAGAAGCACTTGGACTTGTCTTTTGAGAACCAAAGACCAAGTGTATAGACTGATTGTTGAGTTTTTTGCTTTTTCTGAAACTCAGTTTAGTGCCAAGATAAAAATGATTAGGATGGACAATGGGACTGAGTTTGTTCAATCCAAACTCAAGGATGTGTTAGGTTCCAAGGGTGTCCTTCATCAAAGGGCCACCGCTGGTGTCCCTGAGCAAAAAGGACTAGTTGAAAGAAAACATTGTCATCTTGTTTAAACTGCTAGAGCTCTTCGGCTAAATGCTGGTCTTCCCATTAAATTTTGGGTTGAGTACATTCTTATAACAACATACCTTATCAATCTCATGCCTTCTTATGTTCTTGATTGGAAATCTCCATATGAACCACTTTTCCTGAAACCACCTGAATGTGACCATTTGAAGATCATGGGTTGCCTTTTGATGCAAATGCTCGCAAGTGTATCTTCTTAGGTTATCTGCCTGGTCAGAGGGCTTACAAAGTCTATGACATTGATTCTCAGAAGGTGTTTGTTTGTAGACATGTCATCTTTAAAGAGGATCATTTTCCCTTCAAAACTGACTTGGTTTCCTCCTCTGGCAGATCTGATTGTGCTCCTTCTTTGCCATTAGTGAGGTTTGGTTATGATCAATCGGATGCTTCTGCTGTTCCATATCTTAATCCACCCATTGAGTCTCATTCATTGCCCTCTATTCCTCCTTTACTTGATCACAATTTGAGTCCTCGTGTCACAGCTTCTGGGAGTGTTTTTGAGAGATTTGATCATCCAGTTTTAGATCATGGGAATCAATTGCCTTTGAGGGAGTCTAGACCAATTGTTTGACTTACTAAATTCCAGGATTTGTTGGAGTGCCTTTTTCTCGACATAATAGAGCTATCACTCATGAGGAGTCCTTGTCTACGACTTTTGTTATCATCAACCTCACTGATATTGGCCATTACTCAAAGGATTTCGTTCATTCATTGTGTAATATCTTGGCTGTTCATGAACCATCCACGTATGATCAAGCTCAGGTTGATCCGGCTTGGGTTGCAACTATGAACAAAGAATTATAGGCTTTGGAATTTAATCACACCGAGGATTTGACTTCTTTACCTCCAAGACACAATGCAATTGGGTCAAAATGGATTTACAAGGTCAAGTACATGTAAAATGGGGAGGCTGAACGTTAGACTCAATTGATAGCTAAAGGCTACAACCAAGTCAAAGATCGAGATTACAAACATACTTTCTCCCCTGTGGTGAAATTTGCTACATTCAATACCTTGATCGCCATTGCATCTTGTCGTGGGTGGAATCTTCATTAGTTAGATGTTAATAATGTTTTTCTCCACGGTTATCTTGATGAAGAGGTGTATATGACGCCACCTATATGTTATTCCAAAGCATTACCTGGTCAATTTTGTCGTCTTCGACGTTCTTTGTATGGTCTCAAACAAGCAAGCCGACAATGGAATATTGAACTTACCAAACATTTGGTCAGTTTTGGGTTTGTTGAATCTCATCATGACTATTCCTTATTCACCAAAGTTACTGGTGACTTGATTGTAGTGATGATAATATACGTCGATAACATGCTTATTTCTGGGGATGACGAGGCCACTATTTGTGCTTTGAAATGGTCTCTCCATAAATATTTTACAATTAAAGATTTAGGCCTTGCTTGTAGGCATGGAAATCAGTCGTTCTTCTAATGAAATCTTGTTGAGTCAACAAAAATTATGTGGGGGAACTCATCCCTGATCCTGAATCTTATTGACGGTTAGTTGGGAAGCTATTGTTCTTAACCATGACTAGACCTAATATTTCAAATCCAATTCAACATCTCACGCAATTTCTTGCTTCCTCGCGTACTCCACGTATGAATGTTGCTACTTACCTGCTTTGTTATCTTAAGGGCACTGTGAATTGTTCTTTATTATATCCTAAATCTTCCTCCCTCATGGTTTGGGCATACTCTGATGCTGATTGGGGTAGTTGTCCTTTCTCTAAACGTTCGTTAACGGGCTATTGTGTGTTTCTGAGTGAGTCCTTTGTGTCTTGTAAGACTAAGAGGTAGAAAACCATCTCTAAGTCATTGGCTAAAAGTGAATATAGGAGTATGTCGAATTGTCGACTGCTAGTAGTAAACTAGTCTAGCTAGTAGGGGTGTTGTGTGATCTTCGTGTGCCAGTCTTTTTGCTTATTCCACTACGTTGTGACAATGAAGATGTTGAACATTTAGCAGCCAACCATGTGTTTTATGAGTGCACAAAACATTTGCGTATCAATTATCACTATGTGCGAGATTTAGTGCTTGAAGGCTTTCTTTCAACAATTAATTATGTCACCTCTCATATGCAACTTGCTGATATTATGACCAAAGCTTTGGGTGCTCAACAACACCAGTTTATGGCTTGCAAGCTAGGCTTGGTGTTTCATCCCACATGCCCACATTGGGGGGAGGGAGGGTGTATAGTATACATACACATAGCATATAGAAAAGGGATGTTTTGTACAGTAGACATTAGGGAGTTAGTTAGAACTGAAGTAAGTGATGATGTCATCATTGTAACAAACTGGTCTATAAATACAGATGTAGACATAGTTAGACTTGAGGAATAAGAAATCTAGAGAGTTTAGCTCCAATCATATATGGTTCTCCTCTTTTCCCTTACTCTATTTTCTTCTCATTTTAGTTTTGCTTCTCAATCACACAGATCGTGTGCTAGTTTGAGTTTCAGATATAGATTCAACATGTATGCCAAATCTTGATAGTGATATATTACAAGTTCAATTATCCTTTCTCCCACTTAAATGCCTACTTATCTACTCATGAAACAAAATATATATATTACTTGTTAGATAATCACCTAGCTGATTTTTAATCTTAGTTTACAATTAAGTTGCATATCTATCCATTCTATATATATAAATTTGAGTTTTGCCCCATTAATTTCACTCATTAAATTATAAAAAAATCATTCTAATATATATATATATATATTTAGCATTACCTTCAAAATTCAAGAAGTTATTATAGCTCATTGGTTGTAGATGAAACTTTAGTGCAAATTGTTAAGGGTTCAAATCTCATTAGCTACACTATTATTGTTTTTTCTAGCTATTTTTTCTTTATTGTTTTTTTCTAGCTATTTTTTCTTACTTTTCCCTTTTTTCTTTTTACATATAATAGTAAATTACCCCCATTATATATAATATGGAGTGAAACTAAAATATTCATCACTGATTACCTAAATGGGGTAAGTCTATACCGAAATTAAAAGACTTCTATTTTCAAAGTAGAGTTGATGAGCACGATGATTGTAGTTACGTATATGTATATGTTGTGTGCACGATCAAATTGAGATCCATGTATTTCTTCACACTCGATCTTATAATAAAATTATGTGAATTCTATAATATATTTTCATGTTATTCGATTAAATATGTACCTGTATTGAAGATCCACTCGATACAAGAAATGTTATTTGAGCATTTACATTCATTGTAAATATAATTTTATACTAGTATATTGTTTTTTTTTTTATATTTTTAAACCTAAACACATGCATTTCTAAAGCAATTATCATTTCTTTTTTGCTTATAGTAGTTGAATTGTATGTAGAAAAGAGTAAGAGGATAAATAGAGTCAAGTTAATATATTTGTCGAATTTCAAAGATAAATAAACATATTAAAACTTTTAGAGATAAAAATTATTAGTAATAAAATTGCAATGATAATATATCAATTAAAAAAATTATTTAAAATAAGTTCAATGCGTAGCACGAGCATGCTTACTAGTCTTGATATAAAATTGAGTTGTGTTTAATTAGGATGGAACTAACATAGTTGAACCGTGATTATATATAGACAATTAATAACGAACAGTTGGTATCGTGGTAGCATGTGACGTATAGCCTAATTCATGACAAAATTTGAGATATGGCATCACATGTATGTATGTAACAGGCCAATTGCTTTTATTTATTTTAATAGTAGCACCAGCCACTAACTTCTAACGAGAGAACAATCAGGTCTAGCAAGCTACATATTCTACACACTCATTACTCAATAGGTTTTGTTTTTCCTCAGAATAGATTACCATATTTAATAATTAAAAATTTATTTCTAAATAGAATTAGATAAACTCTATCATTTTTTTAAAAAAATGATTAAACAAGTATGTTTAGTAAAATCTTTCCCAACTCAGATTTATACTCAAAGAAGCAAACCACAAATTCAAATTTTTATAATTTTTACTGTTCTAATAATGACACACAGCATACTTAGGACTTGTTTGCTACTTCTGATTTATTCCGTTGATGAACAATTCTTATATATTCAACAAAATGTAGCAGTTTAATTTATAGTAAATTAGGAATAAATTTAACATATTTTTATGGGTATTTTTTTTAATGTGAAGCAACTTTAAAATGAAAAAATTCACTTATTTTTTTTTTCTAATTTCAATGTTTTAACTTATAGAGTTAATGCATTAAAATTAGAATATCTTTCCTTTTTTGGTGGTATAATAGTGCCCAAATTAGAAAACCCGCTTTATATATATATACACACATTATGGGAAAATAGTGATATTGGGAAAGTTACTTGCTAATTTTAATGGAAAGTCAAAGAAGTCGTTGACCAAGAAATAGTTTTTGATCCTATATTAAAAATGGAGTGGGTCCAGATGGCATCGTGGATATTCTTAGAAACAGTTCCTTCGATAGAATCTTTTAACTTTATATAAACGCTTTGGCACTCTTTTGCAGTTAAAAGCTATACTAAAACAGTTATGATATACAGTACATTAAAGAAATGGGCTACTGTGGGAACAACCTTCCGGGAAGTAGGCCTTCATTAATGTCTTCTCTCTTGTAGATCTGGACCTCTTGTTTACATGTCAGTTTCCAATTTCGATGCAGGCCTCTTGTTTACATGTCAGTTTCCAATTTCGATGCAGGTCTTTCTTATTTCTTTAATCGTGTTAGAGCATCCACATTGCACACACCCATTATTGTAATCATTACTGACACATTTATTAATTTTTTAATTTGAAGACACCCACAAAATGTGGGTTGTGGGTGCTCTTAGAGATGAGTATCGTATGGTAGTGAAGATTATGATATGGAATTAATTGATTGAAATTGTTCAAAAATTATGAAATAATATAAATTTTATATGTACGAAAAAAAGATTTTTTTTAATTAACTAAGAATTCGAGGTCAGTTATACCTAAATCTCGTACACGGAAAACTGTCAAAACATATAACAACAAACAGAAAAAGTGCAATATAACAAATGAAAATGCACCGTACAAAAGACGAATCTAGACAAAACTAAATCTAAAAAAAAAATTTATTTGCAAACAATCACGATTTATTTAAATTATGAATAGTTTTTTTTATATCAAATAAATTCGATTTTATAAACTTCAATAATCTTTGAACATAAACTTATTATTTAGATTAAAAAATATTTTTTTATATAATACACAAATTCCGATGCATACAATAATTATTGAAATAAACCAGTTAAAATAAAAATTCAATTGACTTACCAATAACTCTTATATTACCAATTGGTTACCAATGACCCATTGCTTTAGTGGTAAGGGAGAGGTAACCCTTGCAAGAGGTTAAGGGTTCAAATCCCATTCTTTACACATTTGTGTAATTAATGGGTGCTCAAGTCTTCATTAAAAAAATATTACCAATTGGTTATTTGAAGTTTGATCAGTTATATATCCTAAACCCTCAAGACATTAAATGATTCATACAGACAACACATATTAATTGGGGTAGAACAAAAAAGTATCAAAAGGTGATAGAGGTATACCCATACTCACCCATGACACTACATGGAAGAAGAACAAGGGAAAAAACAAGATGACAAAAGCCAAGACGAGACTTTGCTAAATTAAACTTCGACGGATCTGTAAACGGATTAGGTGAAGGTACTTTCGGCTTTATCATTAGAAATTGTAGGGGCGAAAGTATCTAATATAGGACATGGAAAATGTAGAAATCAAGTTGTTAGAAAAAACTGAAGTGATTATCCTTCTGAAAGGGATGAGGCGATAAAGGACCTAGGATTAGAACATGTTGAAATAGAGGGAGACCATCTTATAGTGATCAATGCCCTTAAAAACACCTGGAACTGTCCTTGGGATATTAAGACGATCATCTCAGACTCCCTCTAACATGTGGTGAAGACCAATGTTCTAAAAGACGCTTGGCGGATGCTTGACGGTGGGGTACCATCAAACGACAAGACGGTCTGGCGGCCTTATTGGCAGATTCTTGGCGGATAAAACGATTTTTGGTTATTTTCTGATATTTAACTCTTGAACATATTTAAAACTCATATAATGTAATAAAATATGCATGGTCAAAGTCATTAACATCTTTAAATAAAAAAAATCAAAAAAATCAAATAAACATCATGATCATTTTAACCGTTGTTAGATCCAAACATAAAATCAAATATAAAATCTCATAAACATGTTTAAATAAACATCGCAATCCATAACTTCTAAATTAACAAAATAAAACAACAAAAATCAATCTCATATTCTAAACAAACCGTCAAAGTGACAAACGCTAAGGAAACGCCAAGAACCTTGGCGGTGTCTTGGCGGCTAGCCTATGCCAAGCGTTTTGACGGTGTCTAGACAGACGCCAAGAGCGTTTTTTAGAACAGTGGTGAAGACAATGTTGTGGCAAATAAGGTCGCACACTTAGGGCTCGTTTGGTTAAATGTAGGAATTTCAATTCCTTAGAACTTACTTCACGGGAAATAGAATTTCCATGAATTATACTTCTTGGGAAGTATGAAAATATGTTTGTTTGCAAATAAATTTCCATGAACTCAATTACTGCATTTTGTTTGGTTCAATACGGATATTTGACTGCAATTGTTTTTAAATTACTTTTATAACCTTTGTATAAAAATAAATTCATCTTATTAATAGAGATAAATTAGATATTTTCTTTATGAAAATAATAAAATAAATAAAAGATTTGGGGGAAGAAAATGGGAAGTAGATCTAACCCATTCCTCTCATGGTAAGTTGAATTCCTCCATTTTATAGAAATTTCAATTCCTATGTTTTTTAGTTTAAAAAAAATTGTACCAAACGAATATATTGAAAACTAATTCCTAGGAATTTGTAGTTACTAGGAAGTAAAAGTGTAACAAAAAATGCCTTAAATCACCATGTCGTAGGAATCGAAGTCCATGCTTTGAATGATGCGGGATTCATCCTCGACGTCAACCAAATCCTTTCCCTATCAGGGGAAAAAAAGGGTTATTTGAACAAAACTCGCCGGGATTACAGGCGTTGCTGTCAGTGTGGCCCCATCGCACAAAATTATGTTGGGCGGCAAATAAAACAGACGAAAGGGCAAGGAAAGGAGAAGAAAACTCCCAAAAACAAGATTGAAAGAAAAGAGAGAGTATGAGACAGAGTTCAACAGGTTTGAGATCCTTCACTTCACTGGTGCAAGCTGTTTCCTGTTGACCATCTCAAGGAAGAGGGAGAAACCTTCATTGTGATCTGTGATTTCCTACTGTGCTCTTAATTGGAGCGACTGTTTAACTACTTTCAATTTGAATTCGCACCATAGAGATGGAGAAATTGCTCGCTTTTCCTTAACAAATTGGGCATCGCCGTTGGGAGTTTGAATCCCTAAGCTCGTTGGATTGAGCTTCTGATATGTTCTTCTGCCAAATTGATCGACCAACTTCCTTCCAGTTTGCTGTTTCCGAGTTTCTCACATTGAATTGATAAAGGAGATGTAGAGCTTCGCTGGTTACAGCTTCCATGCTCTTTAGTAGTAGATCAGCAGTTGCTCAAATGGCTGCAGAATCTGAGAACAGATCCTTGGCCTTGACTCCTACATGGTCTGTTGCTTCAGTTCTTAGCGTCTTTGTCGTCGTTTCGTTGCTGGTGGAGCGCTCCATTCACCGCCTTAGTATTGTGAGTTTCCTTTCAGTATCATTCAGTTATCAGTCTGTTTTCAGGTTCCTACAATCTTATGCTTAGTTGCTTACTCTTTTGATTCCAGTGGCTGCGGAAAACAAATCGCCGACCCCTTCTTCAAGCCGTGGAGAAAATGAAAGAAGGTAAGCTATGACAGTTGAAATCAAATTGAATGATCTGTTTAGTGTTGTTGTTGTTGCTATAAGTTGTTTTTTATTTGCAGAGATGATGCTGCTTGGATTCATCTCCCTTCTATTGACAGCTACCTCCAGCACAATATCCAACATCTGTATAGATTCCAAGTTCTTTAACAGCGCATTTGCGCCCTGCACTAGATCTGATGTCGAAGAACAGAATGCAGACGCTGCATCTGGGAAGCGTAAGCTTCTGTCGATGTCTCTACCTCTTACATTTAGAAGAGCCCTCAATCAATTGAACCAGAATACGTGTCCGAAGGCATGCTTCTTTCTTTTACTTGTATATATATATGATGGATTTCAAGTTCTGCTCAGCTGAGAATTCGAAGTTTCCTTTTTAGGATTACGAGCCATTCGTGTCGTATGAAGGCCTTGAACAGTTGCATAGATTCATCTTTATCATGGCTGTGACACATGTATCTTATAGCTGTCTAACCATGTTGCTTGCAATTGTAAAGGTTCGTAATGGTTCTATTGTTGAATTACTCTTTGAGATGAGAATTATTTCACACTTAAGAAAGCGATGTCGTAATACATTTCAGATTCACAGTTGGAGGGCATGGGAAGATCAGGCTCATGTTGATCGACATGATGTATTAACAGAGATCACTCGGGATCTGGTACTGCGAAGGCAATCCACATTTGTCAAGGTTCATGCCTCGAATCCTACAGCGAGGAATGGGTTCATGATTTGGGTGGTATGCACATAACTTCAGTTTTCGTCATATCCTATCGCTACCTGTCGGATGTGCTATATCACTACAAGAATTTCAGTACTGATAAGTCAGCTTTTGATTCTAAGCAAATTGTTCTATTGTATTGTAGACATGCTTCTTTCGGCAATTTGGGCGTTCAGTGGTTCGGTCTGACTATCTGACACTTCGCAAAGGCTTCATCTCGGTATGTTTCCTCAAAACCTCTCTTGTTTGATCATATTATCCTTGCTGATGTGTTCACATTGTTGCAGTTGCACTGAATTTCATTTTGCGAAAACTAAAATCTGGACAAACATTGCAACCTTTATCTAAGATATGCTTTAGAATCTTGCTTTTATGACTGTCTGTTCTTCCTTATTTATGGCAGAACCATCACCTTACACCGAAATATGATTTCCACAGCTACATGATTCGCTCTATGGAAGAAGAATTCCAAAGGATCGTCGGAGTTAGGTAAAGTTTTATCTTTTCGCCTCTGCCTTAGTGATGTCAGTAACTTCAATTGAGAGTATCTTATCATGTAATCACATTCTCCATGTTCAACATCAAACTAGTTCAATCTTGTGCATCATAACTGATATCTGTTAAATCTATTATTCAGTGGGCCTCTGTGGGGATTCGTCATCGCTTTCATGCTTTTTAATATCAAAGGTATGGAGTGTTATGGAAACATTTCATATCTGTCATGACTTAGCATATGATAAGATCAAAATTTGTGTTACCTAATATGATTTTCAGGGTCAAATTTATACTTCTGGATTGCTATTATACCTATTGCAGTAAGTCCTGTCTTTCTTGTGTCATCATTATACCTATTGCAGCTGATCGATTCTGTTGCTCAGTCGTCAATACCATAATAACACGTCGTGATACGAGTTGATCTGCAGCTGGTTCTCTTGGTGGGCACCAAACTGCAACATGTTATCGCGACTTTGACCTTGGAGAGCACTGGAATATCTGGATTTTTCTCCGGAACCAAACTAAAGCCTCGCGATGGTCTCTTCTGGTTCAAGAAACCGGAACTACTATTGTCCATGATCCATTTCATCCTGTTCCAGGTCAGTCTAGAATCATAGAATGTAGTTTTATGTTAATCCTGTACAATGTGATGTTCATATCTTCCACATTCGCAGAACTCTTTCGAGTTGGCTTCGTTTTTCTGGTTCTGGGTATGTCATACTTCCCCTTGTGTAGCACAAAATTGAAGGTTACTTTGCAACCAATTGCTAATTTTTTTTTACCTTGTTATCTCTTTCAGTGGCAGTTTGGATATAGTTCTTGCTTTATCAAGAATCACATGTTGGTTTACTTGCGACTAATTATTGGGTACGCCTTCTGTTATCATACTTGGATTGCACTTCTGAGAGAGTGGATCCCGACTTTATAACCAAAAAAATTAATAATTAAAAAAAATGATGTAAAAGTACTTCTGACAAATATAAACAATGTATATCATTTTGAAGGTTTTCAGGGCAGTTCCTTTGCAGCTACAGCACCCTGCCACTCTATGCATTGGTCACTCAGGTAACACAACGTTTTTCTTATGGCAACACCATTCGACATTTTGTCGCGTTTGATACGATTTTGTCGTGTTTTTCAGATGGGAACGAACTACAAGGCGGCGTTGATCCCTCAAAGAATAAGGGAGACGATTCACGGATGGAAGAAGTCAGCTAGGCGGAAACGAAGGCTGGGCTTCTTTGATGATTCAACAACAATACGCACCGAGACATGCTCGGTTGTGTCGCTGGAAGAGTATGATGAGCAACAGACGCTTGATGGCAATGAAAGCGGGCCACTTCCTCGAGCTGAAATTGAGCTCCAAGAACAAGATTTTGCTTGTGTTGATGCAAGTCCACCTGCAGCCAATAATGAAAGTTCTGGCAGAGGCGGCACACCTCTTCTCCGGCCCTTTGCTTCGTCTTCTGCGAGGATAAGCCCTTCGATTTCAGCGGCTGTGACAAGATCAGCTTCCATGCCATCTCATAGAGACCATTTGGAGAAGTAACACAAGTGAAAGGCAATGAGTTTGTAGAGTCTTCATAGAGGTGGGAGTTGGCATTGTAATTGCAATGGTTCATAGACAAGTGAATGAATATGTTTATGAAAGGGTTCAGTCAGTTGTAAACTTTAATTACGATATCTGTTTAATGAAGTCGTTTGAAACTCGTGACTGGGAGTCTGTAAAGTCTAGAGAAATATGATGGTGGAAGATGATCTACTTCTTCTCATTGAGTAACGTTAAATAGGGTTACAAGAGAATAACTAAGTCCTAGAAGATGGGAACTTGATAACTACAAAAGATTACAATCTAAATTAAAGATTCATTAAATAAAGATATACAACTAATTGTATCTAGACGTGGCCACGGGTCCGACCCGGTGGGTCGGGGAGGGGTGACCCGAACCCTAACCCGGGAATCCCACGGGTTGGCGAGTTTGGGTCACCCGACGGGTCTAAGGGTCGACGGGTTGACCCGACGTTGACCCGGCGTTTAGGGCCCGAGTTGAAACAGGTTTGTGCCTTTCTAGAATTCTCGAGCGCCGATGTTTTAACGTTAAGATGTTTTGAAATATTTCAATTTGTGTTTGCGGTTTACGTATAATGTATGTTTGAGTTGGGGAAAAAAACAAAAAGAAGGGCTTGAATCGGTTTTCCGATTGCCTACGTATCCTCCCGGGGACCGGGGTTGAGGAATCAAAGCCCACATAGTTCTTTAACCTATATATGTCTTGAAGGTTCGATAAAGTATAACAAAGTAGAATAAAGATACTCTAGAAGGGGGTTGAATAGAGTGCCAACTTTTCGCTGACAATCTCAAGACTTTTGAAACGCTTTCCAAACCCTTTGGGAGTAAACTCAATTCTTTCGATTGGGATACCTGAAGCACAACAAAGTTATACAATTCGAAACAAGTGCGGAAATAATGGTAAAGCAATAAGTAAAGAACACGATGAATTGTTAACGAGGTTCGGCTCCTTTAAAGCTTAGTCTCCGCCTAGGGTTCTTCCACAACCCTAGGATTCAACAGGCTTTATTGATTCACAAAGCTTAGGATCCTAATAGCTCACCGAGAAGCCTCTCTCCTATACAATTGCAATCTAGTCAACTATCATTCCCTTGGAGTCCTAGACCAATCTAGAAGAGCCCCACCTCTCTCAGCTATCTAGTACAATCCTCTTACACTCGTGAATCAATAACCTAGTGCACACTTTCTGAGTTATATATACTCTCGAGTATAACACTCTCTCAGAATATATCCTATAAGCTCACTGTGTAACTCTCAAATGCTTTGAACCAAAAGATAAGACTCTTAACACCTAGCAGAGAGTACACGTAGAAGAAAGATTGACTTGAGGGTTGAGTGTGCGTTGTAGTTCAATGATTGTCAGTGTTCAACTCATGTACCTCTTCTCTCTTCTTCATCTCCTTTTATACTCGATCAAATCGGCGCCATTTGAAACAAGAATCTTCACCCAACGGCTACTTGAGATCATGGCTTAGGAAGGATCTTCGCAATCTTCTTATTCGGGAAACTGCGAAGCCACCATCCACCTGATTTGATCTTCATATCTTTCAGCTTTTAAGGAAGGAAATTTCTTCGAAATCTTTGTTGTATGGTAAGTATAACATATGTATAATAATATTCGGAAACCATACATAGATAATATATATAAGATAATAACTAAAATACAGGTTTTGAATTTCATCAATACAGCTTTGGCTTCAAGACCTTTGACACAAGCTTTGTGTCAAAGCCTTTGAAACCATTTCCGATTTTCATCAAGGGAGTGGAGTTATCAATCTCCCCCTTGATGAAAGACAAAACCTGTGCATCCCTGTAACTTAGTCAAGCAAGTATATCATATAAAAAATCGGACTAAGTACCTGCAGGGGTTAGACAAATGTTGGATCATATAAGTTCAAAACCAATGATAAAAGCATCCAACAAAATAAGGCAAAATAAGGTCTTCCAAGACCCTATAGTTCAAAGTGGTTTAAAGTCTAACCAATCTCCCCCTTTTTGTCTTTCAACAAAGGGAGGAGTATGACAACAGTCACCAAAAGTTTTGAAAACAGGGCCAATAGTGTTAGAGAGTTAGATCAAGGGTTAGGATAGGGGTTCAGGGTTCATCGTCTTGAGCACCATCCTTGATCAGCATCTTCAACTCGTTTAACAGGTTGGCCATCTCTCTCATCTCAAGCATCAACTCGTGGCACAACTCCTTGACGTCCAGGCGAACTTTCTTCAAACCCAACTCCAGGTTCTCCATGCACTCATCGATGGCAGAGCTAGCGGGAAGAGCTTTTGAGGAAGGAGAGGCAAGGCTCCAAGTCCCTTGAGGGGTCTGAGTTATGCCGATCTTCTCAAAGCTCTTGGAGTCAAATTTTCCCATATGATGTTGTTGTTCTTCATTTTCAAAATCAATTTTAGAAGCTTTGAAGACACGGGTCAAGAGGTTTGCGAATGGGAGGGGAGTTCCTTTTCTGGCTTTTCGGGTGTGAGCAATGGATCCTAAAATGGTATTGGCCAGATCAAGATCATGGCTATTCAGAATACGGTACAGGAGGACCATAGCATTGTCAGTGAGGAGGGAGCCAGAGTTGATTCGGGGTAAAAGACATCTCACAATAATGTTAAAGATGATTTTGGCTTCAAGTGTGAGGGACGAGTAGGTGAGTTGTTTGGTGGTGCTGCTTGATGCTTCGGGGAGCAGGTATTTGGAGCGGGCAAGAGTAACACACTGGTCTTTTGTGGGGGTTTCAGGGGAGGGTGGACTTGGTTTGGGAAGACCAAGGAGTTCAACGAAGTCAAGGGAGTTGAACATGATTCTAACCCCTTTGACGACTGACTCCAGAGTCCAGCCTTCATCGGTGTGCTTGGATTTGAGGTTTATGTAGAAGAGACGGGTTAGTTGGGGGTAGTACTCAGATTCAAGGTTCAGCAGGGTCCATGCATGAGTTTGTTTGAGAAGGGAGATGCAGGGTAGGTTCAAAGCTTCAAAAAAATTAAAATCGATAAAGTCAGAACAACAAATCCTACGAGTTTTAAACTCGTCTACCCATTTGCCAGCCATCTCGGCATTCTCAAACCAGGAGGAGGGTAAGGATTGGTTTACCTTGATAAGTGCAGGGGGATCGACGGCAGGCTCAACGTTCTTTCTTCGGGCTTTTTTTGGAGCGGTCGACTTGACGGGCGCTTCAAATCTTTTGAGAGTGGCTTTCCTCGAGCGCTTGGGAGGTGGAGACGTCTTGGCTTTAGCGGCCTTGCACTTCTTCGGGGACGGGGGAGGAGGAGGATGAGTAGGAGAGGGAACAGGTTCCGGCTCCTCTTCCTCTTCTTCCTCAGACCCCGAACCCTCAGCAGACTCCTCAGCCTCATCTCCCTCGGCCTCCTCGTCATCATCAACCTCGTCGTCCTCCTCAGCTTCCTCTTCCTCTTGTTCCTCTCCTGCGGGAACCTTCTTCTCCGCTTCTCTCTTGGCCTCTTCCTCGGCCTTTTTCTTTTCTTTCACAACCTCTTCCTCAGCCTTTTTCTTTTTTCTGGGCCTCTTCCTCGGCCTCTTTTTCAGCATCTCTCTCTAGAACCTCCTCAAGATCTTCCTCTTCCTCCTCTTCCTCAGCAATGACCTTTTTCTTTCCCTTAAGCTTCACACTGAGGGGCGTCTTTTTCAGGCGCTTCATGGACCGTTTGATTTCGGTAAGGGTGCTCTCAGGGACGGTGCTCGGGACAGTGGTCTCAGGGGTAGGTTCGGGTTGAGGGGAAATCACGAGGGGGATCTGACGACCTTTGGAGGTAGCGCCAAGGCTTTTGGGGTTGGAGGTTTTCTTGGATTTGGGTGCCATGGATACGAACGGTAAAAAAATTTCAGAGAAAGGTTGAAGAAGATGGTTTAAAGGTCAGAGAGATTCGGTGGGCTCTGAAGATGTGACAAGATGGTAGTTTCCAAGGTAATAACTCTAACTCGTCATAACAACTGCCATATTTTCAAAATCAGACTTACCAAAACAATTTCAAAATTTAAACAAAGAGCTGTTTGAATCTTAATGATTAAGGCAAGATGTTTATCCGATTTAAATAATTTCCACAAATAAAAATGTAATCGGTTAACATGCAATAAAAAAGATTTTCCCGAATAGGTAACAATAAAGTAAAGATATTTAAAATTCCTTTTTAAAAAAATATTTGATCAAATATCTAAAAAGATACCAACCAAATATATGATCCGTTATATGTGCTCTACTGTTCAGTTCACAACCTTTGAAATGAGGTTCAAAAGTCTTGACACTGAGTAGAAGTTTTCTTTCGTAAAGGGAAAGCTCCCCCTACGAAAGTGCATCCCTGTTAAGCATTCCGATTTCTCGTCTAATGAAGGTGAACCTGTCCTCTGCCAATGGCTTAGTAAAAATGTCAGCCCATTGATAATCAGTTGATATAAATGATATTGACACATCACCTTTTTCGACATGGTCTCTAATGAAATGATGCCTCACATCAATATGTTTGGTCCTTGAATGCTGAACGAGATTCTTTGTAATGGAGATGGTACTTGTGTTGTCACACTTAATGGGAATGTCTTTAAGGTCGATGCCAAGATCTCTCATTTGTTGAGCTATCCAAAGGATTTGGGAGCAACATGCTCCAGCGGCTATGTATTCGGCTTCGGCAGTGGAAAGAGCAACTGAGTTTTGTTTCTTTGAGTGCCAACTAATCAAGAATGCCCCTAAGAATTGGCAACATCCCGACGTGCTCTTCCTATCCACCTTATAGCCTGCAAAGTCTGCATCAGAATACCCAATTAGTGTAAAATCTCTTTGCTTCGGGTACCACAAGCCAAGCTCCTTGGTGCCATTTAGATATCGAAAGATCCTCTTCACAGCCACGAGGTGAGATTCTTTAGGGTTATCTTGAAACCTAGCACACATGCAAACACTAAACATGATGTCAGGTCTACTAGCAGTAAGATATAATAAAGATCCAATCATCCCTCGATACTCCTTTTGATTGACACTCTTCCCGGTCTTGTCTTGATCTAAGGACAAGGTTGAGCTCATGAGTGACTTGGCTGCTTTGGATTGATCCATCTTAAACTTCTTCAAGAGATCCTTAGTATACTTGCTTTGGTTGACAAAGATCCCTCTCTTAGATTGATGAACTTGCAACCCCAAAAAGAAGTTGAGTTCTCCCATTAAGCTCATCTCAAATTCACTACACATTATATCGGAAAATTCCTTGCACAAAGATGTGTTAGTAGCACCAAACAATATATCATCAACATATATTTGGATAACCAATATGTCCTTTCCTTTGGTCTTGATGAAAAGAGTCTTGTCGATCAACCCCCTTTTAAAATCATTTTCTAAAAGATATTTTGACAAGCGCTCATACCAAGCTCTTGGGGCTTGTTTCAAACCATATAACGCTTTGTCTAGTTTGTAAACATGATTAGGAAATTCCGAACTTTCAAAACCTGGGGGTTGAGCCACATAAAATTCTTCTTCTATGAAACCATTAAGAAATGCACACTTGACATCCATTTGATATAATTTTATGCCCATAAAAGATGCAAATGCTAATAAAATGTGAATGGCTTCAAGCCTAGCTACGGGAGCAAAAGTCTCATCGTAGTCTATACCTTCCTCTTGATTGTAGCCTTGAGCAACAAGCCTTGCTTTGTTCCTCACGACCTTACCATTCTCATCTAGCTTGTTCCGAAATACCCAACGTGTGCCAATGACTGATTGATGCTTTGGCCTAGGCTTCAAGATCCAGACTTTGTTCCTTTCAAATTCATTAAGCTCACTTTGCATAGAAATGATCCAGTCTGGCTCTTGAAGGGCCTCATCCACCTTATTTGGTTCTACAAGTGAAACAAAAGCGTGAAAAGCACAGAGATTTTTAAGTTTAGAACGAGTTTGAACACTAGATGTAGGGTCAGAGATGATATCCTGTAATGGGTGTGACGAGGAGTATTTGAACTTTCTCTTGCTAGTCTCAGCTCCCTGGTTCGTCACATCAACAGGATTTGTTTGAGGTCCATCTGACTCCATGGATACATTATGCTCAGTTACTGCAGTATCTGACGTCTCAATAGCTTTGGACTGAGCTTCAAGACCTTGAGCCAACTCCTCAGTGTTAAGAATCTGATCCTGCATGTTCCTCTTCTCTGTGTTCTTAGTAGCAATATCATCACCATCCTCATTCTCTGTATGGCTGTTAAGATCTAAATCTGCAACACTTTCACTTAAAGAACCGTCATTGCATTCATCAAATATAACATGAATACTTTCCTCAACCATCTTGGTCCTTTTGTTGAAGATTCTATATGCTTTGCTACTTGTGGAGTAGCCAAGAAATATACCTTCATCACTACGCGCATCAAATTTCCCAAGGTTATCTTTTCCATTGTTATGAACAAAACAAGTACAGCCAAAGGGTTTGAAATACGATATAAGGGGTTTGCGGCCTTTGAAAAGTTCATAAGGAGTTTTCTTTAAGATGGAACGAATAAGACAACGATTCAAAATATAGTTAGCTGTGTTAACAGCTTCAGCCCAATAGGTTTTAGGTAGTGCATTTTCTAAAAGCATAGTCCTGGCCATGTCCTCTAGGGTGCGGTTCTTTTGTTCCACAACCCCATTCTGTTGAGGTGTCCTAGGAGCAGAAAAATTATGGGAGATGCCATATTTAGCACAAAACAAATCAAACTGAAGTTGATCAAACTCCCTACCATGATCACTTCGAATTGACACTATGGGCTCGTTTCTTAAGGTTTGCAACTCCTTACAAAGTTTTGAAAACTCAAATAAAGCCTCTGATTTTTCTTTTAAAAATGCAACCCAAGTATATCTCGAAAAATCATCAACAACAACAAGCATGTACTTTTTACCATTGGGAGATTTGACTCGCATAGGACCACATAAATCCATATGTAAAAGTTCAAGGGGTCTAGAAGTACTTACAACCTTTTTGGGTTTGAAAGAGCTACGTGTTTGTTTACCTCGTGTGCATGCTTTGCACATCTCAATACCTTTGAAGTCCATCTCAGGTAGTCCTCTTACAAGCCCTTTGAACACAAGCTTTCGTAGTGTATGTGGGCTTACATGACCGAGTCTCCTGTGCCAGAGCTTTGGATCGTCCGTCAAAGCCTTTAGGCAGGTTAAGCTTCCTTGTGCCACTTGCTCAGCATTCACGACATAGATGTTGTTATAACGATAGGCAATTAGAACTATTTCACCTGTATCTTCTCTGCGCACTAAACATCTTTTCTTGTTAAATCCAACATCATTACCATTATCACATAGTTGAGAAACACTAAGCAAATTATACTTCAAACCATCAACAAGATAAACATTTTTAATACTGTGGTTAGGATCACTCCCAACACTACCGATACCAACGATGTCACACTTTCCTTTCTCACCAAGAGTGATTGTTCCAGTGGATTGCTTCTTTAGTTCATGGAAAAGAGACTTCTTCCCACTCATATGTCTAGAGCATCCACTATCAATAATCCATTTTTGCTCTTTCATCTTGGTGATCTCCTGCAAAACAAAAATCAACCTTTGTGGCTAGACCAATAAGCAAATTTAGATCCTTTATTGGGATAAACCATATTTGGTAAAATAGTGCCTTTGGGGACCCAAACTTGCGTTATCCGTTCTTTTCTCAAGTGAACAGGAAATGTATTGTGAATAATATGAGGATCCTTTCTTCTATAGGGGCATGTCTCTCTTACATGTCCCTTTCTTGCACAGTGGTGACATATAGGAGAGGTTCTGCTTCCTTTTGCCTTTACAAAAGTGGTAATGTGTTGCTTCTTTAAAAACCTCGGGTTGTAGCCAATACCACTTTTGTTTAGAGAACTTTGTTGCTCACCCAACATCCTATCAAGAGTGCCCTTGGACTTGGTAAAACTTATGAGGGCTGTCTGTTGGTCTTGAATCTTTTTATTCAGGGAGATCTCTCGCTCTCTAAGTCATGATGTTCACTTCTTAGAGACGAGAGATCTTGCTTGAGTTCAGATTTCTCTGAGTCAAGAGTCTTTACTTTAATGTCAAGACCCGAATAAGAGGTTTCAAGACTTTTGACCCTCATTGACAGTTCCTCAATAGTTCTTTCCTGGTCCACGGTTTTCTTGATAAGAGTGTTGGTTTGGGCAATAAGCTTCTCTTCATTGGCAATCCTATTAGAAAGGAATTCCGATAGTACCTCTTTTGGACTTGCCATAAGTTCTCTTATAGTTACCTCAAGTTGCTCATCGTGAGATTCATCTCCTGAGGCCATGAGATAAATGTTGGCCTTCTCATCATCTGAGTCTGAGTCACCTGAGTCAGAATCACTCCAAGCTGCCACCATGGCTTTCTTTTTCCATCTATCACCTTTCTTGAACTGGCTCTTCTTCTTTTGAGGGCAATCTTTCACTAGATGGTCTGTTTCACCACATTCAAAACGAGACAAAGGTTTAGTCTTCTTGTCATATTTGTTGTATTGAGACTTACCTCGAATTTTAGAAGACTCTGATCCATCTTTGTTGTTGAATTGCTTCTTCATCTTGAGGATTCGAGAAAGACCCCTTGTAATGAGAGCAAAGGGATCATCCTCATCATCATCCTCATCTTCAGAATCAGACACATCTTTGGGCTCATCCTTCTTAGACTTGAGTCCTAAGTTCTTAGTGCTTGTTGGGATTTCTCCATCGTCTTCATTGAGAATCATCTCATGTGTGATCAACTTCCCAAGCAAGTCATCAAGGGGTAGAGTGATGAGATTTTGGGCTTCCTCTATGGCTGTCACTTTAGGGCCCCATTTGTCTTTTGGGAGGCACCTCAATATCTTCCTTACTTTCTCAACATTTTCAAAGGTCTTGCCGAGAGAGTCAAGGTTGTTCGTGATTTCCGTGAATTGTGTGAACATGGCCTTAATAGACTCATCAGGCTTCATTTTGAAAAGTTCATACTTTCGAAGGAAGATACTGATCTTGGTGTCCTTCACTTGACTGGTTCCTTCGTAGGTGACAACTGACTTGTCTCAAATCTCTTTAGCCGACCTACAAGATGAAATACGGTTAAACTCATCAGTACTAAGACCACAATATAATAAGTTAATGGCCTTATAGTTCTTGGAAACGAGTTCAAGATCTGCTTGGATGTATTCGTCCTCAGTCTTCGCGACTTTGCTTCCATTAGGTCCGTCTTTCTCATGAATCTTTGGATCATTCTCTATAATGTTCCAAAGTTCCAGATCTTGATCTATAATGAACATTTTCATCAAGGACCTCCAGTGGACAAAGTTGTTTCCCACAAAGAGCGGTGGTCTATTGGTAGACCTCCCTTGTGCAAATCCTCCGCTTGCTTCACCAGACATTATCAAAACTCACAAGATTGTTAGATCAAAAGCAGTGAGTAAGGCTCTGATACTAATTGAAGGTTTGATAAAGTATAACAAAGTAGAATAAAGATACTCTAGAAGGGGGGTTGAAGAGAGTATGCCAACTTTTCGCGGACAAACTCAAGACTTTTGAAACGCTTTCCAAACCCTTTGGGAGTAAACTCAATTCTTTCGATTGGGATACCCGAAGCACAACAAAGTTATACAATTTGAAACAAGTGCGGAAATAATGGTAAAGCAATAAGTAAAGAACACGATGAATTGTTAACGAGGTTCGGCTCCTTTAAGGCTTAGTCCCCGCCTAGGGTTCTTCCACAACCCTAGGATTCAACAGGCTTTATTGATTCACAAAGCTTAGGATCCTAATAGCTCACCGAGAAGCCTCTCTCCTATACAATTGCAATCTAGTCAACTCTCGTTCCCTTGGAGTGCTAGACCAATCTAGAAGAGCCCCACCTCTCTCAGCTATCTAGTACAATCCTCTTACACTCGTGAATCAATAACCTAGTGCACACTTCCTAAGTTATATATACTCTCGAGTATAACACTCTCTCAGAATATATCCTATAAGCTCACTGTGTAACTCTCAAATGCTTTGAACCAAAAGATAAGACTCTTAACACCTAGCAGAGAGTACACGTAGAAGAAAGATTGACTTGAGGGCTGAGTGTGCGTTGTAGTTCAATGATCGTCAGCGTTCAACTCATGTACCTCTTCTCTCTTCTTCATCTCCTTTTATACTCGATCAAATCGGCGCCATTTGAAACAAGAATCTTCACCCAACGGCTACTTGAGATCATGGCTTAGGAAAGATCTTCGCAATCTTCTTATTCAGGAAACTGCGAAGCCACCATCCACCTGATTTGATCTTCATATCTTTCAGCTTTTAAGGAAGGAAATTTCTTCGAAATCTTTGTTGTATGGTTAGTATAACATATGTATAATAATATTCAGAAACCATACATAGATAATATATATAAGATAATAACTAAAATACAGGTTTTGAATTTCATCAATACAGCTTTGGCTTCAAGACCTTTGATACAAGCTTTGTGTCAAAGCCTTTGAAACCATTTCCGATTTTCATCAAGGGAGTGGAGTTATCATGTTTGAACCCCTCTTACCTATTCTGCTTGATCGTCAGAGCCTCCACCTCCTGATCCATCAGTGACTGCGCCGTCGATGGAGCTCCCAACGGACTCTGTATCCACTCTGTCATCGTCCTCAAATTCAGTCCCCAAGATGTTCTTCTGCATCCGCATATCTACCCTCTTCCAATCTGCAAGGCAAACTTGGGCTTCGAGGTTCTTAGGAAGCAATCTTGATCTCTTCTCTGATAGAATCTGGCCTCCACGACTGAAAAGCTGCTCGACGATGACGGTGGAGCAAGGGGCCCTAAGTATTTGTCAGGCGATTACCTGCAATGTCAGGAATCTTTGTCTTTTGGGATGGCTCCACCACTCTAGGACATTGAAATCTTCTTCCTCATCGCTGTGGAAATCAAAGTTAGTATACAAATATTCGTCGAGCTCCGAGTGGGGGCTCGACGAAGATCTCGACCTCTTTGAGCCAAAGATATCTCTTGCAAGTGCCTTAGTTCTAGCTGTAATGCTAGTTCATGACCCGCTCGAACTGGAAGGCACAGGAGGACGAGCGGCAGACGCTTTATCACATGTAGAATAATGAGTATATAATTCTTCTAATAATCCTCGAACTTCAGCAACTATAAGTGGAACATTGCATTCGTCATCACCCTCAACATCTAAAGTCGGAAAATAGTTATCTAAAAACTTTTGAACCCCGTTCAATTTATACCTAGGGTCGAAACATCAAGCTACGAGGAAAATGTGCGGTATAACTTTGTAATATGCCAACCATTTCCCCCGCATCTCTTGAACATCCAAGGATATGGAAGGCACATTAATCCCGTCTTGAAGGGCTATGGCTATGTTCATGGCAATAAAAGATAAAAGGTTTGATGTAGGCATGTAAGCGTGGCTAAAAGTCTGAGTTGCGTCGTAAAAAACTTTGAAAACCTTAACAACATCCCAGGCCTGAGTCCACACATCCGGAAAGATGTTTGACCCTTTGATGTTTTGTGTTGCAAAACCGGAAAGAAGATCTTTATAAGCTATGGAATCATAAATCATTATGTAAGTAGATTCCACCGAGTGCAAATGTCCTTGGGGAACTACTTTGGGCGAGTTTGGTGAGTGCGGCAATAGGCGCTCCATTGCTGGCGAAGCTGTTTACTTCGCCAAAGTGCTTGCAAAACAAATCGAATTGGTTCAACAACAGATTGTAAAAAGTTTAAACCATCGTGGACACATAATTTTAAAATATGAGGGGCGCAACAGATGTGGAAAAACTTACCGCCTATCCCTGGCTGACAATGTTGGATTAATTCCGAAATAGATGCGGTGTTGGCAGAAGTGTTGTCAAACCCGGCCCGATGCTAAAAACTCTTTGAGTCAATCTATACTCTTGTAAAACGGTTAAAAAGGACACGTGCTATGTTCCGTGCCGTGTGAGCGTCGTTGAAAACTCAAAAAGCCAAAACACGTTTGTGCAATTGAAAACGTTGATCAACCCAATGACAAGTAACACCCATATACGAGTGATGTTGCCAATGGTCAGTCCAAATGTCACTACAAACCGATACTTGTAAATCGTGGTTCTTTTAAAAATATTCGATTAATTCATTTTTACAGGTGTTATACCGTCTAATTCCTTTCCTCTTAATCGTGTTTCAACTAATACCTTGCCATGCAGGTTGAACATTTTGTGTTATAAATTCATTGAAATATAAACGTTGTGAAAAACTATAAGCTAAAACTTCGGCAGCTATCATTTCCGCATAGTTATCATGACAACTATGATAATCATAAGACCATAAACCAGCAGGTTGAGAGGAAGAAGAGGCGTACCCGGTTAGTTGAGTCTGTCCTTTAGCGAGGCCGAGCTTTCCGGGATGCTTCGTCTGGATATGGCGACCGTAGTTCCCATATCTGCCTCCCTTCGGGTGCTTGTAGACCGTCCCATAGAAGTTGCACTTCGCCGAGCAACTGGTTTCCTCCCAGGTGGGGTCCCTAGGGCCCTTCATGAACCAGTACTTGAACATAGCGGCTCGCATTTGGGCCATAGTCGGAGCCGCATCCGGATCGCCATCGACCGGAGTCCTTTGACTCTCGTCGGCTACGAACCCGAATTCTTGGATCGGGATCGTCGGAGTTCCTGCTGGGGCGGGTTCCTACTCCTCTATAATATCATCGACGTGGTCGGCCTATAGAGCATCATCTGGATGCCGTCGGGTTCCGCTCCCTGCCGAGACTGAGGCACTACGACGAAGGCTTGGTCCCGCCGCCGGGTCCGGGCCACCCCCGCCTCCGACGTTGGGGGTCGATGATGATGGGGCCCCACTAACACTCTTGCGACCTCGGATAATTCTAGTGAAGATGCTCAATATTATGCTTTTAAGAGGATTAAGAGTGATAAGTGAGATTAGGGAGAGAATGAGATTAAGCAACCGGGACTACG
The DNA here is from genome assembly GCA_963922045.1 of Persicaria maculosa. Lineage (NCBI taxonomy): Eukaryota > Viridiplantae > Streptophyta > Magnoliopsida > Caryophyllales > Polygonaceae > Persicaria > Persicaria maculosa. The sequence continues at coordinate 21,764,434 of OY998270.1, forward strand.
AGAGAGAATATCGAGCGATTAGAGAGCGATTAGGGAGATGAAGATGAGATTAGAGGAGATGAGTGAGGTGTGGGTTGGAAATGGGAGGGAAATGGGGTATTTATAGGGCGGGATCGAGTGGAATGGGCGGGATTGACCGTTGGGCAACGTTCGACCCGGCGGGTCGACCGTTGCCAACTAACCGTTTGGCCTTTTTTTTGTGATGTTTTGTGTTTGCTCTCTACCTATGTTGGAAAGAAATTTATATCTAAATTATGTAATTTTTTTTATTGAGTTTGCAAAATTTTTAACATTTTTATACTTATATCTAAAGTTTATTCGAATTTTTTTGCATTTTTTTCGGTTGTTCAATTTGTTTTTCAAAATTGGTAGGTAATTACAAAACTACATAATCCTATAAAGCATAATTACGTCAAACACAAGTTTATTACAACCCGGACCGGATTCATTGTCTCGGCGGGGATCGAGCTTCGGATTTCAAACTCGACGACCATCACAAGACACACATTCACAACTCACATCACGTTAAAACATAAAATTACTAGACTACTCACTACTTACACTACTAGAGACTAGAGTACTAGTTACCACCCGAGCCTGATGCGCCACCAGTCTTCATCTTATCGGGGTGCTTCTTCGTGATATGAAGCTTCAAATTTCCGTAGCCCAGGTTGTTTGTGAGCTTGTACTTGTGATCGCAATGACGACAAACTGCTTCGAACTTCCCCGGGCCTTGCTCGACCTTATCAAAATGGTCATGGAACAACGTCGTACAAAGATTTTCAGCGGATTCAGATTGGTCAGACATGATAACGAGCTTACAAAAATTAAATGAAAGGTGATGGATGGGATGTGTGACTTGTGAAATGAAGGAGAGTAGGAAACGGGTATTTATAGGCGTTATAGCCCCAAGCCTCGCCCTACTAGCCGTTGCAACGATTATATTTTTTTAAAAAATTTGGCTGCACAGGTGGGCCCCACAACAACGGGTCGATTTTTCAAAATAGGTCGACCCGGCGGTTCGACCCGCCGGGTCGACGGGTTTTAAAACATCCGACCCTAACCCTAACCCGCAACCCACTGACCCGAGGACCTAGACCCTCCGTGTCGTTGACCCGCTAGGTCACGGGTCGACCCGTGACCCGTGGCCACATCTAATTGTATCTATCTAATATATTAACATGCCCCTGCAAGCTCATGAGTGGGAACGAACATGCAGCTTGGAACGAAGAGTTTGAAACCGATGTGTTCCAACAACTTTGGTGAATATGTCCCCAATTTGATCAAGAGACCAAACATGACGAACCACTAGATCACCTGCATAAACTTTTTCCCTAACAAAATGATAGTCAATCTTGATATGTTTGGAGCATTGGTGAAAGACCGGATTTGCAGGCAGGAAGGTGGCACTAAAACTGTTACAAAAAAGAATGGGAGGATGTTGATCCGACAAACCCATCTCTTGTAACAACTGCTGCAACCAAATCAATTTAGAAGAGATGAAGGCAATCGCCCTGTACTCAGCTTCAGTGCTAGATCGAGCCACAACCTTTTGCTTCTTCGAGGCCCAACTGATGAGATTTCCACCAAAATAAATGGCGAAACCATGCTGTGATCAGCAATCATCCGGATCAGACGCCCATCCTGCATCCGAGTATGCTATGAGGCGATGATCAAGAGCTCACTACAGATAAAGACGGGCTGAAATAGAGCCCTTTAAGTAGCACAAGATGCACTTGACATCCATCAAATGAGTGTCAGTGGGATTGTGCATAAACTAACACACGCGATTGACAACATAAGAAATCTCAGGTCTAGTGATGGTGACGTACTATAGAGCTCCAACAATGCTCATGTATAGATTGAGATCGACAAAAGGGTCACCTGAACAAACCAGTCGAGAACCAAGCTCAGTAGGAGATGAAATGGGCTTCGCCCCAGACATGGAACTGCGCTCTAAAATATCACAAATATATTTCTGCCGGCTAAGGTGCAGACATGAGGCTGACCGAGTGACTTCAATGCCCAAAAAGTAATGTAGCGGACCAAGATCCTTAAGAGAGAAGGCACAATTCAAGCTCTTGACAAAGTCATCAATGAACGTAGCATGAGATCCCGTGATGATAAGATAATCCACATAAACAAGAAGATAGACTACATGATGAGCATGCCTCTTAATAAACAAAGAGGAGTCAGAGATGCAACCTTTGAAGCCGTGCCTGAAGAGAGACTCTTCCAACTTCTGAAACCAAGCGCAAGGACCTTGTTTCATACCATAGAGAGCCTTTCTGATTCGATAAACTATCTCTGCAAGAGTACCATTCAAGAAGGCATTGTTGACATCAACTTGTCGCAGAGGCCAGGCATTAGTCAAAGCTAAACTCAACACAATACGAATTGTTGTAGGCTTGATAACCGGACTAAAATTTTCGAAGTAATTAACCCGGCCTCCTGATTGAAACCCTTAGCAACGAGACGTGCTTTGTAGCGATCAATGGAGCCATCTGCCTTTTTCTTGACCCTGTAAACCCACTTACAACCAACAATGTTAGCACTAGGAGGGCGAGGAACCAAGTCCCATGTCCCATTTTTCATTAAGACGTCAAATTCTAAATGTATAGCATGCTGCCAATGAGGGTTCTTTATGGCTTGGTGGTAAAATTTAGGTTCACGATGAGCTACAAGAGCCAATGAGAGAGGATATTTTATGGCTTACATGGCTTTGGGTTTAAGGGATAAGGAGCGGGAACGGGTTTCCATAGGATGGGAGGACTGGTCATGCTGTTGAAACCAAGACGGGGCATTTACGTAACGAACAATCGGTGGAGAAACACTAGAAGAGGGATAGGAGTCATCCGAAGCCGACGCCATGGACTGAGTAGAAGAACTCTGCGACGAAAGGGAGTTAGACAGAGAGGAAGACATTGATGGGAGGACACCTCAGGACTAGGAGAGTTGCTCGGTGTCGGACTAGGGGATGGAGTGGGCGTCTGAACAGGTGGGATTAGCGGAGGAGAGGTCAGCAATAAAGGAGGAGGAGATGGAGATGAGGGAGCAGAGGTTGCTGGGAGCAAAGGAAATGGAGATGTGGATGGAGGAGATGATGACAGATTGGATGACAAGCCGACGGTATGATCCAGAACCGAGAGTGACTGAGGCATCATCGGCGAGTTGGACGCTGGAGCTGGTGACTCTATGGAGGAAAAAGATGGATAAGGAAACACAGACTCGTTAAAAACCACAAAACATAGGATTTGCCCATGGGAACATGAAGACAAATGTACCCCTTATGTTTTGAGTTGTAGCTAAGAAATAGACATGATAGGGATCGAAATTCCAATTTGGTGTGGTTGTAGGGCCTTAAGTATGGATAGCAAATACAACCAAATGATTTGAGGAACCCATAATCAGGAGCCTTCCCATAAAGCTTTTGAAAGGGTGATTGATTGTTCAAGTTGAGGGTAATTGTGCGGTTTAAAAGATAGACCGACGTGTGAAATACATTTTCCCAAAATTGAACGAGTAATTTGGCATGGGCCATCAGCGCAAGACCTTTCTCAACAATTACTCTATTTTGGTGCTCAGAGTAGCCATTCTGGGCTGATGTATACGGACAAGACACCCGATGGACAATGCCAAGCAACTCAAGATACGTGGACACGTTCCGATACTCGTCATCCCAATCAGCTTGGAAGGACTTTATGAGTGTGGAAAATTGTGTTTGGATGAGTTTGAGAAACAATTGAACTGTAGAGTAAACCTGAGCTTTATTGGATAAAAAATAAATCCAAACAAATTTCGTAAAATCGTCAATGAAACTAACATAGTACTTATTTCCATGAATTGAGATAAAGAGGAAGGACCCCAGACATCCGATTGAATAAGATCAAACGGACGAGTGGCGGCAGAGATACGACTGGGCAGAGACTGACGCCTACTCTTGCCAAGTTAAAAGGTGGATAGCGACCGGCGAAGGACAGACTCGTGTAGATGAGCGAGCCGATAATGTCAACAAGCAATGGAGGCACACTGACCAACAAAAGCGACCGGTGAACATATTGACAAAAGACCATGGGGATCAGGTGGAAGATGGGGAAGACGATAGAGACCATTTTCAACTGTGCCTCTTAGAAGAATCTGACCTTACAAGTTCTTGACCAGACAATGAGTAGCATGACACTCAATATAGACATTGCTATCTCTAGCTAATTTTGAAACGCTCAAGAGATTTTTGGTAATTTGAGGAACAACAAGGATATTGTAAAAGCTTCAATGGTTTATCAGTAGCACGCATAGCAGTTAAAGTAGAACGACCTAAATGAGTTATGGGAAGAGACATACCATTGTCGACGACCAAGTGGTCGGTGCCATCATAGGCAGAACGCGTGATATTGTTCATGTTGGGAGTGACATGATGGCTTTCTCTAGAATCAATAACCCAAGGGTCAAAAATCTAAGAGTGACACCCAATATAGGCGCCCTTATCACCGGAGGAGGATCCAGGCTTATGCAGCGCAACAACTGGGATGTGCGCGCAAATTGCCATATTTTTCCTATACTTTTACTTCGATTTTGTCTATATTTTCATGCATATTGGTTGGGAAAGTATAAGATTAGTTTAGTTTATGTTTATTTTCCAATTATAGAGGTCTACACGAGTTTTTGTGTTATTTTGCAGAAATCGAGACAAAATTGGAGCAATTTGGAGAAGAGAAGAAAAGCTGAAAAAGAACTTGAAGTCTACTGAGGAGTCGAAATCGACCGAATGACTCGACATCGAGTGGAATTTGATCACCAGAAATCGAGCCAGGAGAAGAACAATGCAAGTCGACACAGACTAGTTGATATCGACTGAAGCTGTCGATATCGAGTGCCCCAAATCGAGTAAAAGATAGAATTCGAGTGCAAATCCGAGGTCGAGTAGAGCTGGCTCGAGATAGAAGAGAAGTGGTTGATATCGACTGAACCTAGTCGATATCGAGTGCTGCAGACAGATTCGACGTTGTTTTGATAGAATTCTATCAGAAGGAGCTTACTTCTATCCTAAGTCGAGATCTTTTATCTTCTTTATCAGACTTATGATCCTTTATGGTGAATTCATATTTACCTAAAGTGATTTTATTATTTACTTTATTTAGTTTTATCTTAGGAATAAAGATAGATTTTCTTATCCTTGGATAGCGAGGTTTGAAGTCTATAATTAGAAGCCATTAGTGCTGAGTTTTTCATCATTCAATCATCCAACATTCAATCAAGCAATAATCGCAGAGATTTAGTTATAGAGAGAGAGAGGCCGAGTGGAGTGGAGGAGAGCGAGAGCGGATTTTTCTTTGTTCGGTTGTACTCTTTCGTTTGCAATTTCAATTCAAAGTTTCTTTTTCCACAATGATGATGATGTCTATGATGATGAAGCACGAGTAGTTCCCCTACTTCTAGGGTCAGGGTGAGCCCGACGATAGCCATGTAAGTTTATGCATCAAAGGTATGATTTTTATGTGATTCCGTCTTCTATCCTATATGCATGATTCTTCTACAAAAGTAGTAGGCGCTCCTTGTTTGCATTATTGAAGCGAAAGCTAATCATATTGTGAATTTGGATTAATTATGAAATTGGATAGTAACACTTAGGGTTTATGCGAGAGCCTCTAAATAACCTAATTGTTCGTAACGAAAGTTATTTGACGGAAAGGCATTATCTTTCATGAATTTGGCATAAGTCTTATATGGTTATCGTTGTGGTATGAATCCCCGATCTTGGAGGTTTTTAAGTTTATTGATTTTATAAAAATCTGAGTTTTATTTTGTTCATCTTTCCCTCATCATTCTTAATTTCTTCGAACACTTTTCCGAAAAAAATTGGTGACGTTTACAGTTTCTACAAAGACTGGAAATCGATTGCAGAGGTCGACATCGAGTGACTGACCCGATATCGAGTGCTATACTCGACATCGACTGTCTGTTTTCTCTTTTGCAGGAATTTGCTGGAAATCGACTGGAACTGTAGTCGATATCGACTGATCTACTCGATATCGAGTGGTCTTCTGGAGTCAAAATCGAACGTGTGTGCAGGCTTAGGAACCGCTGACATACCTCCTCGTGGATTCGATCCTGAATACCCTACTACTACATCGGGAGGGATTCTTGTAATTTTATTTGCTTGGACAAGGAGTTGGTTTAGTTTATATTATATTTGATATTTTATTTCGAACTCGATTCCCTCCCACCCTGTCAAACTGCGTGTTTGTTGGTGATTGAAACTCATTCAAGTTAAGGCGATTGAAGCAATTGGGGGCCTCATGACCTGACTTCTGACAGATTTGGCAGGAGAAACGACCACAGCCAGAAGAGGATGAGTCGGGTGGAGAGGAACCTTCGCGATCAGACGATGGGTGCCCCCTACCACGACCTCGATGGCCACAACTTGAAGCGGTGTTGGCAGCAGGCGGAGAGTCAAGGATTTTCGGCTGGTGATCTTCCTCAAGGCGCTGTTCTTCATGCAACAGGAGCCCAAGGAGATCATCAGAGGCGATGGAGCCAGAGATAATCGCCAAGGCTAAGCGGAAGACAGCATATTGAGTGCCAAGGCCATATAAGATGTATGCAACCAGGTCCTCATCCGAAATGACCATGAGACACTCGATAAGAGAGTCAGCTAGAGCACGTTTCTTCTCGACATAGTCAAGGATGGACATCGAGCCTTTGGTCAGGGACTGAAGCTGATGTCGCAGATGCATTTGGTGCGCCCGAGTCTATGCGTGAAACATTCGAGCCAGAATCCTCCAGGCCTCAGCAGCAGTCGTAGCACAAGCAACATGCTCAAGTCGTCAGAGTTGAACGAATCCATAAGAGCACAAGACGATCTTTGCGAACCCAAGTCAGGTACGCAGGATTTGGAGGATTGGGCTGAGATTTCATCATAAAATCAGTTGGTGATGGGAGAAATAATCCACCGACTTATATATTAGACTTGTTTCATTTATATTAACATGTAACTTCATTAATGTTGAATGAATCCTGATCACACCAAAATATCCGACAATTTGGGTTTTTTTCTTCTTAGAATGACATTATATAACTATAAATTAAGGTCTTTTGGTCACAAGTAGTATCATGTTTATGGGTACGTATAAGGTGGGGAATGGAGTTATGGATTTTCTAAGGGGTCGATGAATAGGGAATAGACTCAACGATCAGGGATGCGACAACAAGTTTCCCTCGGTGAGATTAGTTGAGCTAATGTAGTTAGCTTGACAAATTTTTGCGAGGTAACGATATAAACTCGGAGAACACAGCCGAGTTTAGAGCATAAACTCTACCCAGATTGTCGAACACCATCAATTTCTCAATCGCCTAAAAAATTCAACAAATCTAAGATTTTAGCAAACATTTGAATTCATTGCAAATACAACACCTATAGAAGAAAAACAACATCACATTACAAAGGAAATGAAAAAAAGGAAAAAATGCTTAATTTCTTCTTCTTTTTTCAAAATTTGATTTTCAAAGAAAACCTCATTAATGCTCACAAAATTGTTGATAGATTGGGATGCAATCTAACAAAAATCACCAAAATCCCTTGGATCTGAGAGCATGTAGTAGGTGATTAGAGATGCTCAATGAGGTTCAATGAGTCTTTGAAGAGGTTGAAAATGATAGGGTTTTTTTAGGCCCTAGGCAAATTCGTAAATATTTTATACAAAATAAAATAGATTGAATTGTAATTTTTTATAAATAATCTTGTTAATAGACAAAATCAATATTGCTAATAGATTGTATATTCTCGACATTCGCGGTTTTTTTTTGGTCTTCCTCGACTTTTACTCTACTAGTCTTGTTTTGCTGGGATCACTAATTGTATTTGACCCGCTCTTTGTTTTTGTTTATGCTTGATTATTTCATGACGATTAATATGTCGACCGATTCTTTCAGCCTCTCAATTTTTCAACCAATGATGTTGTCTGGAATTTGAAATTATTATCTTAATCCCAAAAAAATACGAAAAGTTGATTGCAAAAAAAAGTATCTTTATAGGACATAAACTTAATTGCAAAAAAAACTACAGTCGAGTTTGTTAAACTTAATTTTAATGGATTTTTTATTGATTTAGGAGAAACTACAATCGAGTTCATTATTATAAATGATTTAGGAGAAAGTATCCTTATTGGACATAAAATACATGACCATCAACCGACCTTGAAAACCGAAGCGTTTGCTCTCCTGAAAGGTACTCCCTCCGTCTCAAAATACATGTCTTTTTAGGACTATGCACGGGAATTAAGAAGTAGGTTAAATGTAATGATTAGATGTAAAAAAGTAGGTTAAGTGTAATGATTACACTTTGGTATTAGAGTATTTTTTTTTTTCAATTTGTAAGGAGGGGAGTAAGGGTGATGTAAAAATTAGAGTAATGATTAGATATAAAAAGTAGGTTAAGTGTAATGATTAAATCTAAAAAGACATGTATTTTTGACAAAATTAGATGGGCTAAAAAGACATGTATTTTGACATGGAGGGAGTATTCTTTTTCGCGAAAGAACTGAAATTTAACAAGATTGAAATCAAGGGTCACGGTCATTAACTCACTAAATGGAGAATGGAGATGTCCTTGAAACATTGAAATGATAATCTTTGACTCTCTTTTCCAGTTAGTCGATGAAGCCGATATACATAATCATCCAGATTTCCTCGACCTCATCCGTTAGAATGCCCTTTGTTAGATTAGTAAAGGATACATCCCTAATTTCTACCTAAAATCTTTTAAATAAATAAGGCTAATTTCTTTCAAACATGAAAGGCAATAGAGTCGTTAAAAAAACAAAACACCTAAAAATCTTCAATTGGATAATTATTCAATAAACCAAAAATAACCTTTCAAACTGATTTATTTGAGTTTATTTAAATCAGCCGATTAATCTCAAAAAATTTCAACCAACTTAGTGGTCCTCGTACACACCCACACCCTAGAATTTTACCCAACTTTTGAAGTAACATTTTGTTACCTATTAAAATGAGGTTGAGATTACTTAGTCCGTTATTATGGTCCATTAGATAGTCCTTACCACTTGATTGGATCATCTCAAGTTTGAATAGCTAGCGAGACAAATGTGATTAGGTCAAGTTAAGTAATGAGCGGATTAAATTGAAATTTTTTAGAATGGGCAATAAACTTTAAATTTAGAGCCAAATGGTTGTGAAATGTGAATATAAAGCTCTATATTGAGCTTGATTTGAATAATTTTTGAAATGCATATGAAAGGCAACTAGATGAATAAGCATAATCTTCATATCCCCCTTCAAGTTGAGCTTGATGAGAAACCAACAAGACCCAACTTGAAAGAAAGGAAAATGTGTTACTTTTCTCCAAGAGGTTTAGTTAACACGTCTACAAGCTGTACTCTAGTCCAAACATGTTGAGGTTGAACAAAACCTTCCTGTAACTTCTCCCCCACATAGGTACTTGGTCCTCTCATGAAATACGGGGTTCTCAAGAATGTGTATGACAGATAATTTGTTATCATAGTAGAGAGGTATAGGTAATGGGACTGAAATGTTCAGCCTCTGCAGAACACCTTCTACCTATATTAGCTCACTAGTAGAAGTTGACATGCTTCGATCTATACTCTACTTCAGCTAAGGATTTGGAAATTGTGACTTGCTTCTTAGTCTTCCAAGAGACTAGATACCTTCCAAAGAAAACACAATACCCTATAATAGATTTGGCACAAAATTAGCATGTACCCCAATCTGCATCACAAAAGGCTGATAATGCCATGGACGATTCTCTAGGATAATACAATCCAACTGACATTGTCCCTTTCAAGTATCTTACTATGTGCAAAGCTGCATAAAAAATGAGGTTGTCTTGGTTCAACTATGAACTGACTCAAAAGTTGCATTGCATATGAGTTATCTGGTCTAGACAAATTCAGAAAGAGCAACCTTCCAACAAGTCTTCTGTGCTTCTCTGGATAAGGGAGAATTAATCCTGAAGTATCTTGCCTTCCCAAGATATTTAATAGTAAAGGCTTTATACAAAGCTTCTTTAGTGTGATGTATTACTGATTCATCATCTCTAGTGATCAAATAGATCATCAACTTATACTAGAGCAACCACAATTCCAAAAGATACATGTATGATAAATAGGGAGTAATCCTCAGAAGATTGGACAAACTCCAAGCTCAACAAAAATCTACATAACTCAGTGTTGCATTGTATAGAAGCCTGTTTTAATCCGTAAAGAGACCTCTTCAATCTACACACCTGACCAGGCCTTTCTGTAGGATAACCTTCTGGAGGAAGCATGTAAACTTATTTTTCTAACTTTCCATGGAAGAAAGCATTGTTTACATCAAATTGGTATAGTGATCAATTCCTGATTGTTGCCACAACAATCGAAATTCTCACAGTTGCAAACATTGCAACTGGTCAGAAAGTATCCTTGCAATCCTTTCCCTTTATCTGGTTGTATCCCTTTGCTACCAACCTAGCCTTATACCTCTCAATAGTCCCATTAGGCTTATACTTAATCTTATTGACCCATTTACTTCCAATAACCTTCTTTCTAAAAGGAAGATCAATTAACTCTCAAGTATTATTCCTTTCTAAAGCATGCAACTCTACTTCCATTGCTTCAACCCACTTAGGATTCTAAGCAGTTTGTTTGTAAGTAAATGGCTCTGATTTAGTTGCCATATATGCAAAGAATTTAAGAATCTCATGATCATTGTGAATTTCTTCACCAATACATTCAACTAAGAATGATTGTGAAATAGAATTTCTCTGTCTATCATTCTTGCATACATAATCTTGAAACCTTCTTGGCACCACATGATCTCTAGTTGATCTTCTCAAGGATGAGAAGACATTCATGTCTTGTAAGATCTCAATTGTTATTTGACCATTATTGCCATATGAGGTCAATGAATCTGCAACTTAGGATGGAATGGATGCAACACCAGAATCTATATTTAGAGGCATTGTAATTGGAGATGGATGGGATTTTGACACAATCAAGGGTGGTTGAACAACAAGTTCATCACATGGAGTTGAATTTACCAATGGCAGCAAGGGTTCATCAACAAGATGAGTTGTAACATCATTCTTTAAATTATCCTTGAAGGGAAAAACATCCTCTTTACAAATCACATTTCTACTGACATATATATAATTTTGGATTCAAGATCCCATAACTTGTATCCCTTTTGATCAAAGGGATATCCCAACATTACCCACTTTCTTGCTTTGGGACTCATTTTATCCTTCTCACCATGAGACACAAGAGCATAACATAAACTCCCAATAACTCTCAGTTCTTCACAAGTTGCAGGCTTGTTGAACAACTTCTCATGAGGAGTCATCCAATTCAAAACTTCTGTAGGCATCTTGTTTATGAGGTGAGTTGCAACTAACAAACATTCCCCACCAAAATTTGATTGGCAAACCTGCATGGATTCTTAAGCATCTTACAATTTTCACAAGAGGCCTATGTTTTCTCTCTACTCTACCATTTTGTTGTGGAGTATAGGGAATTGATCTTTGATGAATAATTCCCTTAGATGCAAATAAATCAACACATTGTCTTTACACAAATTCTATTCCATTATTTGTCTTGACATTCTTCACTGAGCATTCAAACTGATTCCCAACATAAACCAAAAAATCATTGATTGCCTTAAACACCTGCACCTGTTTTTTAAGAAGAAAGGTCCAAGTGACCATTGTGCAATCATCAAGAATAGTAACAGAGCGATATAAACCCCACCAATCCATGTGTATCAACTCAAAAGGCCTATTGGCAATACTTAAACTTCTGTGAAAAGAAAGTCTATAATGTTTTGACAAAGAACAAGATTCACAATGAAGCTCATTCATATTCAAATAATTGAACATTTTCAAATGTTTCAGTTTAGATAAAGAACTATGACAAATCCTGGCATGTATTGTCTCAAATTAAAACTAGCTTTATTTTCCCTCCTCATTAACGCCCGATCCCTTTCACCTGAACTTGACAACTCTGAGTAGACCTTGTATAAACCATGCCTTTTGATCCCTGACAGCAACACCTTCTTAGATTCAGGGTCTTGGAAATAACAATGAGCTCTCGTGAATATAGCTATTAGATCATTATCATCAAGAATCCTCCCAACTGATAATAATCTGTGTTTAAAATTAGGAACAAGAAAAACAGCACTCAAGATAACAGAATTTGTTAACTATAACTTTCCCATTTTAGTAACAGTTTTAATGGATCCATTTGGCAATCCTATATGAACTGGTTTATTCAACTTCCTCTTGTTGAATAATACATGAGAATCTGCAACCATATATGGTCTGTTACTCTAGTATCTATTATCCATTCAACAGGTATATCCTCTTTGAAGACAATGTTTGCATTTGTGAGAGAAAGCATACCTGCAAAGTTTGCAAAAGAGCAATTGCTGTTTTCTGCTTGGTTTCTTCCTCTCCTCATCTTCAAAACTTCTTGATACATTACATTCACCATGGTTGAATCTATATTCCCTTCTGCACTATCTTCATCTAAAGGGCTGCTTTACATCCGATTTCCCATCGAACCTGCTACATATGCAGATCCTTCACTAGCTGCCATTCTTCTCTTTTTCTTTCAGCTCTTTGAATCAGTTTAGGACACCATGCAATTTGAAACATTGCTCAGCTAAGTGACCCTTCATGTTATAATGAGAACACTTTGAATTTTGTTTTATCCTCTTCAGCTTCTTGCAATCCCTCCACTTCTTCTTGAAGGGTGGATTACTATTGCCAACTGGTTTGTATTGAAAGGAGGTTCCACCACCTCTATTAGCAATCATAACACTAGAGCCAGTGTTGATTCCATCAGATCCAGAAACGATTAGAAGCCTTATTCCCTCTCTCTATTTGCTGAAGAATATAGTAAGCCTTGTTGATGTTGGGTAACGGATCAGTAGCCAATATGGAGTTCCTAGCAGCATCATAAGATTCATAACCATCATTCAAACTGACTAAGAATTGCATAAGTCTATTTCTGGATTCAATCTCATTAAATTTCTTTTTCAAATCACAAGTGCAAGTAGTTATGGCACCACACAAGCACTCATGCACACTCTCTAAAACTTGCAGCTCATCCTAGTTTCTCTCAAACATATTATATAATTCAGCCAGATTCATACTTCCTTGCACTATATTGCCTAGTCTCTTCTTGATTTGAAAAATAAGTGGTGCATTTGATTGACCAAACCTTTCCACGATTTCTTCCCACAAGTGTTTTGATGAATCAACAAACATAAACCATTCAGCGACACTCTTAGACATAGAGTTTAAGAGCCAATATCGCACCATATAATCAGCTCGTATCCATCTCTCCAAATCGGCAGATCTAGCAGCAAGTTTGACACAATAACCATTAATGAACCCCAACTTACACTTGGAACCAAGAGCCATCATAACCCCTCGACTCCATGTCATATAATTACTACAATCAAACGAGATTGCAACTAATTGAGCACTAGATGATCAAAATTAGACAACAACATAGGGTCTCCAAGATTACCTTGATTAACAATATCTTCAGGTGATCTGTCCCATGAGTTTGAGCCTTCACTGATAGTGAACATAAACCTTCAAATGCAGCAAAAACACGAAGTAATCTTCCAAAAAACGACCACAAACTCTGATACCATGTGGAAACATGAGTTAATCAAGCAATAAACTGAATAAAATACAAAGAACAATCAAGTTAAGAAGCTAAAGAACAACTATTATTCTATCAGCAAAATAAAAGTAGCATTCTTTGCCTTCATTAAAGCGGCTGCAATCCCCAAAACATGACTAAATTGAAGTGAGTGCAAGCTTTTATAGGAGGTCTCTACACAACACATGAGACAACAAAACCCTTATTGCAAAAGATGATAAAACCGAAAGAAAAAGAAAATTTTTTTTTGATAAGGTAAAAATTCGGCTGGCCAAAACCTAGCCGATCGCATCCTACTGGATGAGGTCTAATAGACATGTATGTGTTTCAAGTGCATGCCCCCACAAAGAGCGGCTAAGGTGTGCAACCTTATCAACCACTCTATTCCCAATGCGGGGGACATGCGAGAAGGATACATCATGAAAGTATTGGAGAATTGTTTTGATATCTCCCATAGTCAATTCAATCTCCCAAGGACATTTTCCTTTCTGTGCTAGATGGTTAATGATGATCTGTGAATCTCCTTCAACTACGATTTTTCGGATCTGAAGTTCTCTAGCTTTAATTACTCCTTCTCTCAGAGCGAGTGCTTCCGCCATAAGAGGAGATTGTTTACCTATATGCTTGTATCCCAATGAAATGGGTTTTCCCTCCTAGTCCCGAATTATGTACCCCGTGGTGCTTACATCCAAATTTGAAGATGAACCATCGAAATTTAGTTTCATGACTCCATGTCCCAGTTTTCTCCACTTAATTTTGTTGTTATTTTTTTAAATTTTTTGGCTTAGCTTGTCTTTAATATTTTCTATTCCTATGTCCTCCTTTTGTTTACATGCTTTTCTCCAATTCTCGTAAAGAGTATTTATGAAAAACTGTATTTCCCTATTTGATGGAATATGGAAAGAAAAAGAAAAGGGGGAATTTGTGAAATGTCCAAAAAATATGTCTTAATTGGTGAAATGTCCACATTTTGGGACAAATTGGTAAAATGTCCACCATATAAACTCCGTCCCTTTGTTACGCGCTCTCTCTCCTACGCGCGCTCTCTCCGGTGATTCATGAATCCAGCTCTTCCATCCATCTTCCTCCATCTCCGGCGCATCACCGCGCTGTCCCCGGCCACTTCATTCTCTATTGCCGCCGGAGATCTCCTCTGAGATCGTCGACATCGGCCCTCGCTGGATCTGAGAATTCGGAGCGAGCGAGGCCGAGCGAAGGAGTGAGGGAGGCCGAGCGAAGAAGCGAGGGAGGCCGAGCAAGCGAGCGGTGGCGGTGTGCAGATCCGGCCGGTATCTCTCCCTTCTGGACGGATCTGTTGTGCTCAGATCTGATGTTCCAATTCCAGGTGCTGCTGGTGATGTTCCGATCTCCCCTTGCTGCTGCTACCGCGGAGAAGTACTAGTTGTTGTTGCTGCCTTGTGTCTCGAATCTAGGTAAGGCCGAATCCAGTTCCATCGGATCAACATCAAGCACGATTCCAGGCTCCAAGGCCTCATCAAGATGGCAGATCTGGTATTTTTCCCTTCACGAGTGACTGGAGTAAACTAGACTAGGGAAAGCGTTCTGCTATATGCTTAGGTACTGCTAGAAGCCTTATGTTCCTTCATGAAGAAACCGTGCCACACACTGTACACAGAGACATCAAAGCAAGTAACGTACTTTAAGATAAAGACTTTTCACCCAAAATAGGAGACTTTTTAGGGATTTCGATTTGCAATTTCTGTTGGCTAGGGATTTTAGATTCCATCTATGTTGATTGACCATATAATATTGCACAAAATATAGCATTTCTGAGAGTCCTTTTTCTTATGCTCAAAATGCAAATTATGTGTGTCTTAATGCATTGAAGACAAAAGAGAATGAGTGGGCTGCTGCTGATCAGATTTGCACAACTGTAGTTTAGAGTTGCACAACTGTAGTTTAGAGTTGCACAACCTTTAGACCATGAATTAAGCTAGTGCTGAATTTTTGTTCTCATGCCTTGACCATTGTATTTGATTTTTAGGCGAATCAAGTCCCTCTTTAGTAGCATTACATATTTAGTTGCAGCTGACTGATAGTTTATTTCCACTGTCCTAGGATGTCATGGTCCTTGACCCATCTGTATTATTTGGAATGGCTGATATTCATGATCAGCACAGAGACATGCAGCTGACTGATAGTTTATTCATGGATTTCTAGTAATGGATTTCTAGCAAACTTCTGTTTTTTTTTAAACTAAAATTGATTTGTTTGGGCTGTGTAAGCCTCCTTTCCTGGTTGAGAATGCTTTTTTAATTATCAAACATGCTTGTATTTGTTTCTTGAAACTCAAAATTTGTTTATGCTAAGGGCATCAATGATTTTGGGTTCATGGGTTTTGTTCAATGCTATCCATGTTTTTATTTTTTGTTGCTGTATTTTAGATGAAACTTGTATGCATACAGTCACATATAACCTGACTTGATGTCAAGTACAGAAAGGACATGAGAGGCCATCATGTTCCTCTGATAGCACAGAGAATAGTGGTAATAAAAGGAAACGTCAGTCTCCGCCTCAAGCTGTCAACAATGCCCGGAATCCAGGTGAGTAATTCTTTGCTCTATCTCATTATCTTTGAACCTTATTTGATCCTCTTTTCATGTCAATGTAGTTTGAATGTACAACATAAACTTATATCCGTGGCCATGGCTCATCGTTCTCGAAGAAGGCCCCAACATCTTGTGCTTGAACCCGCTCATCAGAGCCAAGGTATACCTCCCGCCTTTTCTTTCTTTCTTTGGTGCTGACACAACTTTGGTGATACGGTCTACTAAGTGGGATCAACAAAAATTGATCTGCTCAACTAAAATTGATCCACTAATATATGTTATTTTCCTTTGTTTCTCTCACGATTATGGGCCCCTACTAGGGTCTCCAATTGCTCATCCACCACCACCACAACCAACGCAGCAACGACTGTCGACAAATCGGAATTGGAGGCTAGAGAGATCAGAGACAAGTGTTCTACATGGAATTGGAGTGACCATTCCATTTATTACTTCTTTCATGGCGAATCTAGTGAGGACCGCCCTGCTTTGCTTCCCGTTCATGGATTCGGGCTTCTATTCCTCACTGGCGCAGGTAATTTTAGTTTCCTGAATCGGAACTTCAATTAATATATTGATGACATTAGTTAGTATCCAGCGAACGAATTAGAGCCACTGTGCTGAGTCTTTGCCTTACATTGAGGGTTGTATTGATCCAAAATGGTGATTATGCGGCTTCTAAGCTCTAAAGTTGATATCTTTGAGGAGCTTAAATTTGTAGATATGAAGAGCTTAAAAACGTATGTTGTTCGTTATGCCAGAAGTGATAGCGGAGGATGATTCCATTGGAGAAGCTGCGGGAGCTTAAAAATGTATGTTGTTCGTTATAGGGATTCACCAAGCGACTCAAAATCAGTAGCTTATCCCCTAAATCAGTCGATCAAGTGATGTAAGTTGTCTTCTACTTATATTGTTTGATAATGCAATTGAGTAATTACTGTGCTGTTTGTCAAATACCTTACTTGCTCAAGTAAAGATCAAAGCAATTGCCATTCATCATTTTTATTTTTCATGGTTATAAAACAATTCATGAGGCTGATGCTAGTGCTGTGCAAGTAAGCACTGTTTTGTAAACTTAATTGTTGGTCTTTTTTTAATACAATATAATATCATTTTGATATATATGCCTTACTGGTTGGACAACTTGGATTATAGTTTATGCAAATATAGTTTCACCATGATGCACCATGCCTTCGTTGGCTTAAATTGCTTACTTCATATGACTCTTTCTATTTTGATGGTTACTATTAAGAGGATATGATTGAAACTCAGGTGTGGTTGCTGAGATATATATGCATATTATGGTTTTGGATCTTGATTTGGCTTACATGATAGGTTAAATTGCTTAATTCATATGATTCTTTATATTAGTTCTGTCACCATGAACTTTTTAAGGGTAGGAACCTAATTATATAGATATTTAGTGCACTATTGACAGTACATACCTACGTAATTTTTTTCTCTTGCAAGATTAACTCTCGTTATGTATGCGTGTTCTACACAACCGGCCTTTAATGGTCACTTTGTTGTAATTTAGTATATAAATGATGGTTATATGCAATATAGCATATTTAAAGGGTAATGTGCCTTGTTTGTTAACTTCCCAGTACCTTAAGCCTTCAAGTTCTAGTTCACAAGTCACAACATAATCACACAAGAAGGCACTTCTTCATATTTGGATGTTATTGTAACCTTTTTTTCGAAATTTTATGGCTAATGCAAGTGGGGCTCTTGAACGTTGATGGATACTTCGACTCCTTGTTATCATTCATAGGCAAGACCTTTGAAGAAGGATTTATCCCATCACCTGCTGACCGTATCACCGTGTCTGCACCTAACGCTGAGGAATTGATCAGAAAGCTTGAGGTAACCAAAAAGAATCCTAAATTTGTTTGAACTAATCAACAAGGATCTTTCCTAATCTGATTGTAAATCCATCTTATTTTTCTTAAACTGACCAGGAATACGTGCCCGAGTAATGATGAGATGTCTTCCAAACTGGTGTGGGAAGAGATTGAGAGGCCGAAGGTCCTTTTTATGCACATAGCACAGGAGTGAGATGTGTGTTTAATTATAAATATGTATCTGAACATATATCCTAGGGCGTTGAAGAAGTGCTGCTTGTGTGGAGATTTTTTTTTGAAGTTTACTTAGGGCAGTAGAAAGACAATTAAAGAAGTTGGGATATGATTGACTGGTTGATACTTGATACATCTCTGAACATAGAGACGATGGCGATGACTGGTGGGAGATGAGCTCTGGCTAGTACACATTTCAGGACTTAGAAAAAATGCTTGATCTTGAGAGAGGGACAGGAGAGTGATTTATCCATGTCTTTTTTTCTTGTGTGTAAAAAATGATTGCTCAGGAAATCTGAGATCAATCAAAATGACCACTTTGTCACTTGATTATGTTCAATTCAATGAGTTCTCTCAAATAAAGATTCAGTCTTTTTCTCACTTTGGTTCATGAATTGTATCCTCTATTCACTTTGGCTCCTGCAAATTAACCTATCAAGGTACAGAGGCACTTGAACACTTAAGAAAATCAATACAGTTGGCTCCATAGTTCAAATAAGATAGATTTTAGCCAATTTAAAATTGCACATTTAGTCAAAATTGATTATGTTCAATTCAATGAGTTCTAAAATTGCACATTCAAACTAAAATTAGACCTTTTTTTTCCCGTGTTAGCACTTTTTGAATTTTTATATTGGTTTGGAAATATAAATTTATATTGAGCAAATATAATATTGTGTTGTGCAAATAAGACCATGTTGTGCAATTATAGTCTATTGATGAGCAAAAATAAGACCATGTTGTGCAATAATCTAGTAAGCAGCTATAAAATAATATTGAGAAAAAATAAGATCATGTTGAACACAATTTCACAAGTCTCAATTGTTGTGCAAATATAATCTATTGTTGAGCAAAAACAAGATCATGTTGAGCAAATTTCCACCAATTCCTCATGTTGTGCAATTATAGTCTATTGATGAGCAAAAATAA
Source organism: Persicaria maculosa (assembly GCA_963922045.1). Taxonomy (NCBI): domain Eukaryota; kingdom Viridiplantae; phylum Streptophyta; class Magnoliopsida; order Caryophyllales; family Polygonaceae; genus Persicaria; species Persicaria maculosa. Next base: position 21,783,697 of record OY998270.1, read on the forward strand.
GACCATGTTGTGCAATAATCTATTGAACAACTATAAAATAATATTGAGAAAAAATAAGATCATTTTGAGCACAATTTCACAAGTCTCAATTCTTGTGCAAATATAATCTATTGTTGAGCAAAAATAAGATAATGTTGAGCAAATTTCCACCAATCCCCCATGTTGTGCAATTATAGTCTATTGATGAGCAAAAATAATACCATGTTGTGCAATAATCTATTGAGCAAGTATAAAATAATATTGAGGAAAAAAAAGCTCATGCTGAGCACAATTTCACAAGTCTCAATTGTTGTGCAAATATAATCTATTGTTGAGCAATAATAAGATCATGTTGAGCAAATTTCCATCAATCCCCCATGTTGTGCAATTATAGTCTATTGATGAGCAAAAATAAGACCATGTTGTGCAATAATATATTGAGCAACTATAAAATAATATTGAGAAGAAAAAAAAGCTCATGTTGAGCACATTTCACAAGTCTCAATTCTTGTGCAAATATAATATATTGTTGAGCAAAAATAAGATCATGTTGAGCAAATTTCCATCAATCCCCCATGTTGTGCAATTATAGTCTATTGATGAGCAAAAATAAGACCATGTTGTGCAATAATCTATTGAGCAAGTATAAAATAATATTGATAAAAAAAGCTCATGTTGAGCACAATTTCACAAATCTCAATTGTTGTGCAAATATAATCTATTGTTGAGCAAAAATAAGATCATGTTGAGCAAATTTCCACCAATCCCCCATGTTGTGCAATTATAGTCTATTGATGAGCAAAAATAAGACTTGTCATTTTATCGTGCAAATATAAGAGTACGTTGTGCAAATATAACCGTAAGTTGTGCAAATACTCCCTCTGTTCATTAAAACTTCTCATTTACTATTCATGCACGCTTTTTTAGAATGATAAAAACTATATGAAATATTAACATTTTCTAAAATTTGTTTTTATAAATTCGTAATTAATAGTAACAAGTATGAAATTATTTAAAAAATATGTTAAAAAAGTTAATATTTTATATAGTTTTTAACACCTCAAAAAGCGTGCATGAATAGTAAATCGTCAAGTTTTAATTAACGGAGGGAGTATAACATTTTGTTGTGAAAATCTCACTCCCTCGCTTACTCGCTCGCTCCGGTGCTCGCTCGACCTCGCTCCGGAGACCTCGCTCGCTCCCTCCGGCCGCTCGGCCTCCGCCTTCGCCTCCGGGCCTCCGCACCGATCTCACTCCCTCGCTTGCTCGCTCGCTCCGGCGCTCGCTCGACCTCGCTCCGGAGACCTCGCTCGCTCCCTCCGGCCGCTCGGCCTCCGCCTTCACCTCCGGCCTCCGCCTCAACAATGGATCCAAACCAGTCGATACGAGATCCAGATCGGCCTCCCTCGATCGTCGAAGATCCCCTTCCTCCTCTGAGATCCGAGATCCCGTCTAGATCCGTGTGTTCAGATCCCGTCGCATTCGGTGATTGCTCTCCTGTAGATCGAGATCGATCGAGGAGATCTCGGATCGAGGAGACCTCGGATTGTTGAATCTTTGTTGAACAGAATGTTGCATATCTGATTATCAGAGGCATGAAAACATTGCATCTTCGTATACGGTAGAAAAATACAACAGCGATGAGGAGGAATGATAGCTCTGAACAGGTAATTGCCTATATCTTTTCTTTTTCCCCTTCTATTTGCTTTCTTGCTGCATCTATACCATGTGCTTCATCTCAGAGTCTTGAAGCCTTGGTGAAGTAATCTGGGCAGCAGCGAAAGTGATTCAAGTAGGGTCCAAGGCTCTCGTTGCCGAGCTGGAGGCGATAGTGTGAGGATTACAGCTGGCTAAGGAATGTGGTTTGCAAGCCGTGGTGATCGAGACGGACTGCTTACTGGCTGTGCACCAGCTCCAGAATCCAGTAGGGTACCGAGGAGCGATGGGAAGGCTTGTGCACAAGGTGAAGGTGATGGCTCGACATTTCCAAGTCTGTCGAGGGAGCTTTATACGTCGGACCGACAACCAGGCCGCCCATTTCCTTGCAAACATGAAGCCAGACACTTACTTTTACATTAGTTCTGAAGATGATTTGGAATCCTGTTGGTCATCATAATGTAATTAGAACAGTAACAAGGAATATGAATATATGAGAGTTTGATACTTTTATGTTTAACATATTATTTTGTTTGTAAAAGTAACATTATAGAAGATCCAAGTTCGAAGATTCAAAAGTCTAAATGCATCAGTGATCATCTATCGATGATATGATGAAAGAGCAACCTAATGATTGAAAATGACAATAGTGCACATTAAGGTTATCTTGTTTAATAATCTATTGAGCAACTATAAAATAATATTGAGAAAAAATAAGATCATGTTGTGTAATAATCTATTGAGCAAGTATAAAATAATATTGAGGAAAAATAAGATCATTTCGAATACAATTTCACAAGTCTCAATTGTTGTGCAAATATAATCTATTGTTGAGCAAAAATAAGATCACGTTGAGCAAATTTCCACCAATCCCCCATGTTGTGCAATTATAGTCTATTGATGAGCAAAAATAAGACCATGTTGTGCAATAATCTATTGAGCAACTATAAAATAATATTAAGAAGAAAAAAAAGCTCATGTTGAGCACAATTTCACAAGCCTCAATTGTTGTGCAAATATAATCTATTGTTGAGCAAAAATAAGATCATGTTGAGCAAATTTCCACCAATCCCTCATGTTGTGCAATTATAGTCTATTGATGAGCAAAAATAAGACCATGTTGTGCAATAATCTATTGAGCAACTATAAAATAATATTGAGAAAAAATAAGATCATTTTGAGCACAAAATTGCACATTTAAGTTCTAAAATTGCAAATTCAAACTAAAATTGCACTTTTTTTTCCCATGTCAGCACTTTTTGAAAGTTTATTTTGGTGTGCAAATATAAGTTTACGCTAAGCAAATATAATACTGTGTTGTGCAAATATTAGTTTGTGTTGTGCAAATATTAGTTTATAAAATTGCACTTTTCAGTTTTATATTTAAGTTATGAAATTGCACTTTTCAATTTTATATTTGCACTTTTTTCAAACTAAAATTGCACATTTAAGTTCTAAAATTGCAAATTTAAACTAAAATTGCACCTTTTTTCCCATGTCAGCACTTTTTGAAATTTTATTTTGGTGTGCAAATATAAGTTTACGCTGAGCAAATATAATATTGTGTTGTGCAAATATAAGTTTATGTTGTGCAAATATAAATTTATAAAATTGCACTTTTCAACTTTGTATTTAAGTTATAAAATTGCACTTTTCAGTTTTATATTTGCACTTTTTCAAACTAAAATTGCACATTTAAGTTATAAATTGCACATTGAAACTAAAATTGCACTTTTTTCCACGATAGCCTATACGGGATTTGAATTCGTATCTTTGTGTTTGTACACAACGCTCTACCGATTTGAGCTAATAGGCTTCACAAAATAATAAAACAAGATGGGTGGACATTTATTACTAATATATATGTCATTTGACCAATTGCACTATAGGGTACAAAATAGGTAAAACCAAAGTAGCACAAGATGGGTGGATCTGGATGCAGCAACCACAGGCAAAATGAAGCATCTTTTGGCCACTTAAGCAATAGATGTGGGGGGAGAACTAGATGCCCAAGACTTGACATTGTGCTGCTCTTTTCTTCAGTTGAGTTAAATGTACAGTACAAATTCAATCAGCAAACACATTCTTATGCTAAAATCTAGTGGAGAAGCACCACTTGAAGCTTGCTCTCAGTTTTTGCAGAGTGTAGTGTCACATTGTTATGTTAAAAGTTATCGATGCTCCCTGTTGCAGGGTTCGCCAGATATTCTGCTTGCCTTACTCATCTCCATGTTCAGATTGAAACGCCTACCCAACCGAGGCTGCTAATAGGGTGCTGGCAGACAGAGCTTACATTGCTCAGGATGCAAATGATGTATACCCGAAGGACATTAAAGTCCTTGTCGGTGATTCCATGAGCGATATGCCTATATGGGATTCGAACCCACATCTTTGTGCACGAGCACAATGCTCTCCCATTTGAGCTAATAGGCTAAAAGCGTTCGACTAAGAAACTCAATAACTCCACAATCAAATGAATAGCAATCAGCCAACACATACAAACAAATTTTGAACAAATAAATAGCTCCAAAACAAAGGCATTCAGTGCAAACAGGATTCTTGCCAACATGACTTTGAGTGATAAATTATTATCAGTTTATTACTAAAAAATTCTGCAATGGAAGCAATTCAGCAATGGGTTTATTACTCCAAATAAATGCACAAAAATAATGAAGCAACAAGCTGTTAACTAATGTTATGCATAAGCACATTGAGATTGAGGATGAAGATGCCTCAAAAGTTGTATAAGCACATTGAGATTGAGCAATTCAATATGGCTTTAAAGATGCCTCAACAAGCTGTTAATTAATTATGCATAAGCACATTGAGATTGAGCAATTCAGCAATGGGTTTGTTTCCCTCTTTAATGCTGCCAAGAGATCAAGTTGTATATGCATAAGCACATTGAGATTAAGGATAAAGATGCCTCAAAAGTAAAGAGTGATATAAAGACTGTTAAGAAAATGTGACTGCCAACCAAGACACTAAATCAAAGGAATTGAACATTGTAGCCCCTGCTTTGTCTGTGAATGATGTGACCCATATACACGGTTCATGATCAAACACATCATCTGCTGTGCTGGCTGCGAGGGCTCTGAGCAAGAACAACATGAAAGGGTATTTTGCTGAACAGCAAGTGCAGAAGACATAGACAAGCAAAGTAAAGCAAAAATAACCAAAAGAAAATGAAAGAAAAGTGCTCAAACTAGAAATCAAATTCAGAAAGATTTAGCAAATCATTCAGCTCAGAATCATCACTATACAATCTGCTTACACTACTTACTTCTTCAAAGTTGATCAGTGCAAGAAAAAACTCCAGAAATTATCATCACTACACTTCGAACATTCAATTCAACCACAAAATTGATCTAGAAAGTGATCATTACTAATATTATTGAAGCAAAATTTCCATCAATGACAACCAGATTCGACGCCTACACAGCTCCAGCACAAATCCAAAAAATATCCTAAAACATTGGCAATTGAATCTGACAAGAAAAAGGAAAAAATGAAACCTGTTGCTGGATCTTGGCTAGCTCCGCAGGCCACATACCACTCATCTGCTCCCGAGCAATTCTCATCACCTCAAGATCCATCACCTCAGGATCAATCAGATCCGGCCATGGCCACCAAGACGAGGGAGGTGAGGACGTCGTCTGGATCTGATTACAATCTCTTTCAAAGAAGCGAGCGCATCACCTGGATCTGATTCGCAATTGAGGTCGCCGTTGCCATCGATGCTTGTTATTGCTGGTGGATATTACTTGTCTCCTACTCATTGATCTCCAATCTCCCCGCCGAGATTTACAGATCGTCAGATTTGCTTTCAGGTTGGCGATGGAGGCAGCGGTACTTAGGACGATCAGATCTCCTTCTTCCGCTATCAGAAATCGCCTCGAATCAGAACACCAATGGAACCGCTCGAAATCGCCGCCCACTCGAATCGCGCGACGCCGTCTGCGATCTCGAATAGATCTCGCACCATGGATCTCAAGGAGATCTCGGATCGAGGAGACCTCGGATCGAGAAGATCTTGGATCTCAGAGCAGAGATCCCGTGGGAACTCCGGCGACCAGAGAAGGAGCGGCGGAGGCGGCGACAAGGAGCGATCTGGTGGCCGGAGGTGGCATCGGATCTCGGTGAATCTCGGCGGCGAGCGAGGAGGCAAGCTCTGTTTCTCTGTTTGTCCAAAATCAGAAGTTGGGGATGCTAATTAGGATCAAAGTATATATAGTGGACATTTTGCTAATTTGTCCAAAAAGGTGGACAATTCCCCAATTTGTCCAAATAAAGTGCCTGTTTTACAAATTTTTTCAAAAGAAAATGCATATGAAATGCAGCTAGATGAATAAGCATAATGTTGGTAACTATGGTTTTTAAAACCGTTACAATTATTCCAATCACTGTCATCATTACCGCTACTAAAACTTTCTTTTTTGTGAAAACGGACTTGGTATACATATCCACGTATGAACACATGGTCTAGGGTTCAAACTTCAAAATCCTAACTTTTTGGTGGTTGTTTTTGGTGTTCATTTACGCCGAAACGTCCCCAAAAAGGAAAACCAGTAGAAATTGCAGTTGCAGTACGCACTTCGCACTACGCATTGTACGCTTTATGGTATGAGGCTATGAGCTGAGCTTTCAATTATGACAGAGATTCTCCATTAATGGTCGTCGTGTTCTCTCAATCTCGCTTTACGAACTTACAATGGAAGTTTCATCTGCCTTGTCCTTTTTCATGCGTTGCATCCCCTCTTGTCTCTGATACCGAATTCACCTTTCCTCACCCACAACACTTCCTCGCTCGCGCTACGATGTTTGCCAATTTGGAACTCCCGCATTAGCTTTTTTGCCTTGATTCTTCCGCAAACTGATCATATCCAGTCACATTATCCGGTAATTGCCCTAGTTCCGCCTCTCTGTTCAATTTCTTATCTGTAAATTTGCACAATCCCTTATTTCATTTCATTCAGTTGTTGATCGAATTTTGGTTTTCTTCATTCCTCAGTCATCTCTGATCTCTCAATGCATCGAGTAGAAAGTAGAGTGTTGTGTATACTGCATTGTTCGTTCATCTCGCATTGTTTTCTCCCTTTCTTCATTTTAGTCGTTTTCCCCCTCTTTAATCGTCAAAATTTGGGGGTTTTAGTTTCTATTTTGGCATGTTTCTTTCTTTTGAAGCCTGAGTATGAAACTTCAACTTGCCTTCTTCTATCTTCACTCTGGGAATCACAGTATTGGTACCAATTTGTAACTGTATTTGTTAATCTTGTGTATATCAAATTTTGGTACTTTGGTTTTCACGGGTTAGATTTAGACTCACATGATGCGTATCAGCGTTTCTGCTAGGCCTTTTTACCTTCCTTCCCTTGTTTTCATTAGCTTTGGAAGTTGCATCTAAGCACCATAGTTTTTTATTAAGTTGTATTTTAATGGAGACCTGTGGGTATGAACCGTAGAGGATATTTTCCACCTGTGTTATTGCATGATTCATGTTTGTTGAGTGCTGTATTGATTTTCCCACTCTTGCAGTTAAGAGTGCTTGAAAGATGGAAGTAGATGCTTCATGCAGTTCATCCCAGCACTATTCTCTGGAGATTGATCAGTTATTTGAGGCATTTGGCTCAGCATTTTCTATCGAATACATAGTCTCTACTTACGTCCAAGCAAATCGGGACGCAGACATGGCAGGTGAGATTCTGTGTGAACTGCAAGCTAGTGCTGCTTCCACAGTGAGACAACCTCAGGATGGTGAAAACAAGTCACCAAGAGTATCTACAGAATCTTGCAATGCAAGTGGTTCTGAGCTACATTCTTTCACTGCCAAAGGGGATGGCAAAGCTCTGGATTTGGGAGAAGGTCCCGTTTTAAGGGATTTTGTTGCTGGAGTCACTGGAAATGGTTATGCAAAGCCTGGGTCATCAACAATTGACAATGGAGAATCAAAGATGTCTGAGTTCTCAACCAAAATATCTTCTTCATCGGGTAGAGTGACAACAGAGACAGCTCACAAAGATATTGATGAATTTTTGTTCCAAATGCTTGGAGAGGGATTTCAACTTGACATGGAAGTGATCCATGAAGTTCTCAGTAAGTTTTCTCTTTTTACTTTTCTTTTTCTTGATGTTTATTAATTAGAATGATACATAACAAGGAAATATGCACATTTGCAGGTGCTTGTGGATATGATATGGAAAAGGTAGGATACATACTCAATCATTTATGAGCTCATGACATTCTGTACCTCTTATATTTTAAATGTTTTTGTTTGTTTACTCAATTTTTAGATTTCTTCTACCTGCTTTTCTTGTAATTAAATAAGTCAATTGTTCACCAAACAAAATTGAAAAGACTTGTTCAATAACATAGCCTGATATGTAATGCCTATTTCCTTTATTCTCTTATTTTATACAGTGCTAAAGTTTTCTACCTCCCAGAGTTAATGTACTCTCTCTTGTATATTGATGATCAAGCAGAGCATGGAAACACTTCTTGATCGGACAGCTTCTACTTTGGGGAAAAGGGATGACATCTTGAGCAAGGCGCCTGAAGTTGTAAGTGACTCTTAGGACTTGCTCATAAATAGAGCACGTGTCCTTTAGTTGATTAAAATAGAAACTATGGTATGGTGTTTTACTTGACTGATTTTTTCTTGTGGTGGGGGGCTTACTAATTTTTCATTACCATCTAATTTGTTTGACCATTAAGCTTATCAAGATTCATGATATCATCCATCATATCATTCTAGTTTAACTATCTAATTCAGCACAACTTGTGAAAACATTGGAGATTTCATTTCTTGTCATAGAACTACTGCAAATATTCCTTATTTTGTGTCTTGTTAATGCATCTCTAATTAAGATGACAAGCAGGACATATGACTGCTATGCTTTTACGGTGAAAATATCATGTTTCTCTTCAACCTTCAGAAATATAACCCTCATTTGTGATTTTCTCAGTCCTATATCTCAGGTCATTTAGCAGAGGATCTGAGGTTTTGCATGCTTTTCTTTTTTGGGGTTAAGGTCAAGTTTGCATGCTCTTTTATGGCTTGTCATTTTGTGGTTGTAATTTATTCTGTTGGTGATGAAATGTGATTGATTTTCCTTAAATTAGAGTAAATGGTTCATAATATTCATTGATCTCTTATTTATTGCATAAATTTTCCATCTAACAGTTTTTCCCCCCTAACAGTCTTCACATAGCTATGTAGAGAGGATAGATCTTTCATGTCAAGGGAAGTCGCAGCCTAGCAACTCTGTACGGTAAATTCCTTTTCCTAGCAGAGGGTTTTGGTTTATCTTCCAAAGTCACTGATTTATTTAAGAAAAAATCGTGTCTTGATCCTAGGCCTTCAAAGAAGAAAAAAAAAGTTAAGAATGCTCTCGAGAAAGAACTGTTGCAGTCATTGTTTACTGTTCCCAATAGGCCAGAAGATGAACACAAAAAGTATATCATGCCCAAGGAAATAAGCAGATCAGGGAGATTTGGAAGGGTGGTGACTAAACCTTTGGAAGACCCTCCAATCAAGCAGAAAACTCTTTATGTTACCCCTCTGCAAACTTCTAAAGATGGTCAGCATGTTATTTTTGCTTCTTATAATTAATAATAAAAAATTGATTGATTATGCAACTCTCAAATGTACTAAGTGCCTTGCGCATTGTAACTTTGGATGGAAGAGAATTCTGATCATCTCATTCTCAGGAAAATAAAAGGTATATAATACCTTAGTACCAGCAGAAGAGAGAGGAGGATATAACTACACCTAAGGAAGAAACTAAGTAATAAATGATTCAGCCTACCCAACTTCCAAGACTAATAAATAATACTTTAAATAATAAACTATCTAACTTCTGTAACACTCCCCCTCAAGATGGAGCATAGATGTTAATCATGCCCAACTTGTTACAGAGATAATCAACTCTAGTTCCGTTTAAAGCCTTTGTGAAAAGATCTCCCAGTTGTTCTCCGGTCTTCACATACATTGCTTTAATCAAGCCTTCTTGTATCTTTTCACGGACGAAATGGCAGTCTATCTCAATGTGCTTCGTTCGTTCGTGAAAAACAGGATTGGATGCAATATGAAGGGCTGCTTGATTATCGCAATATAACTTTGCAGGCAAATTAGTCTCAAGACCTATTTCAGTCAATAGTTGATATATCCACTTAACCTCACATGCACCTTGTGCCATGGCTCTATATTCTGACTCTGCACCTGAACGAGAAACAACACTCTGCTTCTTACTCTTCCATGACACAAGGTTTCCACCAACAAAAACACACTGACCTGATGTGGATCTTCGATCATCCTTAGACCCCGCCCAATCCGCATCTGTGAAGCAATCAATGTTAGTGTGACCGTGATTCTTATAAAGAATGTCGCGTCCTGGAGCTCCTTTCAAGTAACACAAAATCTGTTCGATAGCTGCCCAATGATCAACTGTTGGTGAAGACAGATATTGACTTAGTACACTAACCAGATATCTGGTCTGGTCACTGTTAAGTAATTTAGTTTTCCCATGAGTCTTCTGTATCTCTCAATATCTTTGAACACATCACCTTCTTTTGTAAGCTGCAGATTAGGGATCATGGGAGAGCTACAAGGTTTAGCCCCTAATTTCCCCGTTTCTGATAATAGATCAAGCACATATTTTCTTTGAGATAAGAAAATTCCTTTCTTACTTCTTGTTACCTCAATGCCCAAGAAGTATTTTAATATCCCCAAATCTTTAGTTTGAAATTGACTTTGAAGAAAGGCTTTGAGAGATAAAATACCTGGTGTACCACTTCCAGTGATGACAATATCATCCACATATACCACCAATAACATGATACCTAATTCAGATTGTTTATAGAAGACAGAGTGATCAGATTTGCTTTTGTGCATTCCAAACTTTTCAAGTGCTTCACTAAACTTTCCAAACCAAGCTCTAGGACTTTGCTTCAGGCCATATAGAGACTTGCGCAGACGGCAAACTTTCCCATGCTCCCCCTGAGCAACAAAGCCAGAAGGTTGCTCAATATAAACCTCTTCTTGGAGGTCTCCACGAAGAAAGGCATTTTTTATGTCTAATTGATGTAGGGACCAACTGTATTTTGCAGCCACAGAAATAAGCAACCTCACAGACGTCAATTTAGCAACAGGAGAAAATGTGTCAGAATAATCGACCCCATAAGTTTGAGCATATCCTTTAGCCACTAGTCGAGCCTTCAAACGAGCTATTGATCCATCAGGGTTAACCTTAACTGCAAACACCCATTTACACCCAATAGTCTTTTTTCCTGTCGGTAAAGTCACCAAATCCCAAGTACCATTCTCATCCAAAGCCTTCATTTCCTCCTTCATAGCCTCACACCAACCAGGGTGGTTTAAGGCTTCGTGGACAGTTTTAGGTATAGAAACTGAGTCAAGAGATCCAACAAATGCACAAGTGGAGGATGACAGGTTATTATAGGTCACACAAGTAGAGATGGGATGGGTACATTGACGTTTACCTTTGCGAAGAGCAATAGGTAGATCATTACCTGAATCGTGATCCGATGACGAAGACAATGTTGGCGCTGGACATGGATCAGGCAGGTGTTGACGCCGAGAATAAACCTGAGTGATAGGAGGCTTGACTGGAGGAGGGACAGAAGAAGTGATGGTATAAATGAGCAAATCATCTTCTTCCTCCTCATGAACAGAAGGTGGAGAAAATGGTGTGTCTTCGAGAAAAGTGACATCAATTGACACAAGATACTTATTAAGACTCGGGCAATAACATCTATATCCCTTTTGCACACGAGAGTAACCCAGGAAAATGCATTTCAAGGATTTGGGATCCAATTTAGTTATATGTGGGCGAACATCCCGGACAAAACAAGTGCAACCAAATATTTTGGGTTCAATTGAGAACATGGATTTTGTAGGAAAGAGTGCATGATAGGGAGTCTCACCATTAAGAATAGAGGAGGGCATTCGATTTATGAGAAAACAAGCTGTAGAAACAGCATCAGCCCAAAACACTTTGGAAACTTTCATGTGGAATAGAAGTGCTCGTGCAGTTTCTAGCAAGTGCCGATTTTTTCGTTCAGCCACTCCATTTTGTGATGGTGTATCAGCACATGATGTTTGATGTATAATGCCATTTCGAGTCATATAAGTTTGGAACACCTCTGAGAGGTATTCTTTGGCGTTGTCACTCCTCAAAGTTTGGACAGAGGTTTTAAATTGAGTCTTGATTTCAGCACAAAAGGATGAAAAATGAGAGAACAACTCAGATCGATTTTTCATTAAAAATAACCAAGTCATACGAGAATAGTCATCAACAAAGGTGACAAAGTACCTAAACCCAGTTTTTGACACAAGAGGACAAGGACCCCAAACATCGGAATGAACTAATTCAAAAGGAGCATTTGCTCGTTTATTGATCCTAGATCTCAAACTAGAACGATGATGTTTAGCAAAGTGGCAAGACTCACAATCCAGTGAAGACAAACTGTGAAATTGTGGACACAATTTCTTTAACAAAGGAAGAGATGGATGACCCAACCGACAATGTGCTTCAAGTGGGGTAGCTACTCCAGAACAAGCTACTGATTTGGGAACTTGTGTATCAAGAATGTAGAGACCTCCTGATTCATGTCCTTTACCAATAATCTTCCTCATCATAAGATCCTGAAACACGCAATATTCAGGAAAAAATGAGATACTACAATTGAGATTACGAGTGATTTTACTCACAGATAATAGGTTAAATGATAGGTTGGGCAAACTCAAGACAGAGGACAGTGGGATTGATGGTGTTGGGGTAATGGTGCCAGAACCAACAATTCTAGAGGGTGACCCATCAGCCAAAGTGATAGTGGAGGTTTGGTGGTAGGGTTGGAAGGTAGAAAATAGGTTAGGATTACCTGACATATGGTCTGTTGCACCTGAGTCAATGACCCACTTTGAAGAGGAAGCAACAAGACATGTGTTTGGATTACCTGACTTGGTGTTGGCTATAATCGGAGTAGAGGAAGACTTTAGAGATTCCCGGTACTTGCAAAATTCAGCATACTCATTGGCAGAGATGATAATAGGCTTCTCAGATGTTTCAGCACAAGCAATATGAGCAGATTGGCCAGATCCAGATTGAGCTCTCAAATTTTTGTTCTGCAGTTTTCTACAATCACGCTTCATGTGACCAGGCTTGCGACAATGGTGACATATAATCCCTCCTCCAGACTCTTGTTGTTGTCCATTCTCATTGGCTCGACTCACAAGAGCACTCTCTGCCTGAACAGGTGCAACTGATGGTCTCTGGACGAACCTTGGTGCGCAGAAGCCGACTGAAGGTATCTTGTAATGAGGGAATTTCAGATCCAGAGATTATTTGAGATTTTGCTGTCTGAAACTCAGCAGGAAGACCAGCCAGGAAACTTATGACAGCCATCTGCTCCCTTTGGGTTTGTTGTACCTTCACATCCGCGCTGAATGGTAACAACATGTTAAGCTCTGCATAAATCTTCTTGAAATCCATGAAGTACTTCGTCAGAGACCTATCTTGTTTCTCTGCTGGATAGAAATCTTGACAAACCTCATAGGTGCGAGATACGTTCCCTTTTCCAGAGTACAGGAAGTCTAGATAATTCATTAGTTCTTTAACGAATTCACAATGATTGATCAAGCCAATTACCTCGCTATCAATCGAATTCCGAATCTACAGGAATAAGCGAGCATCCTCCCTTAGCCATGCTTGTTTTGAATCGTCCTTGGGAGGATCATCACTCATATGAGCATCCTTGTCGATACTCCTTAGATACAAACGGACTGTCTTGCTCCAGTCCAAATAATTTGAACCAGTCAACTTATGGTCCGTAATTTTGGACATTACAGGCACCATTTCTGACACAAGGGTTGCTTTCTTCTCCTCCATTGAAGGCACAAAAGCTAAACTGACACAAACTGACCACACCGAAGGATACTTCTGAGGAAGCTTGGAGATGTCTGATTGAAACCTAATCAGACACAAGTCCCTAATTTGTGTTTGGAAAAGATATTAAAGGAAATATCGAAACCCTAATAGGGTGGCTTTGATACCATGTAACTTTGGATGGAAGAGAATTCTGATCATCTCATTCTCAGGAAAATAAAAGGTATATAATACTCCCTCCGTTTCAAAATAAAAGTCGTTTGACTTTAGTGCACGTTTTTTAAGGAGGTAAAAACTCTATAAAATATTATTTTTTTAATCAAATTTTTTCCATAATTTCATACTTATTAGTAACAAGTATGAAATTATGAAAAAAATTGATTAAAAAAATAATATTTTATAGAGTTTTTACTTCATTAAAATGCGTGCAGAATAGTAAAGTGACATTTATTTTGAAACAGAGGGAGTACCTGAGTACGAGCAGAAGAGAGAGAGGAGGATATAACTACACCTAAGAAAGAAACTAAGTACTAAATGATTCAGCCTACCCAACTTCCAAGACTAATAAATAATACTTTAAATAATAAACTATCTAACTTCTGTAACACGCATAAAGAACTCAATATTCCATACATAAAGCTTAAATATCTTGCGAATAATAGTTTTTCTTGTGCTTAATTAGGCATGCTACAGTAGAGTTTATAGCTTGATAGTGCCTTCTGTACAACCATTTTGCGAACCATCCTTATCCTAGTATCCCAAGCACTCAAATCCAATCCTAAGCAGATCAATCATTATCGCTTTCTTATTCTAGCAATTCTTCAAGCATGATTCTAGCAAGTATCTATCCCCAATTCTCAGACGATCCAACTTCAATATAAATCTCAAATCATGACCCATACCATATAAACAGTTTAAATCTCATGATCTATTACATCTCAAGCAATCCTAGTCACCCAATCTTCAATGTCATTCATAACTCATCCATCTACGAAAGTGTACCTACCCATAGTATGAATACCTTAAATATCCACATCCTTCCTACCAGAATTCTTAATCATTTGAACACATTCTATTCATATCTTCCTTATCAGTATACGGAGCTATTCTGTAAATATATCCAAAATACTCAACTACAACGAAGTCCTTATTTCAAGACAAATCCTATCCTTGTCCTCTTTTGATCAACCTAAAGGCCCACCTAGAAGGTCTAGCCTATAATCCTTATACAATAATCTTCCTCAACTCTAGGAATCCCATAATCATGTCTAAGGTAATATATCCCATTATAACTCACATCTTATTCTTGAACTCTACCTTACACCATTATTAATCATAACTCGCAATCTATAACACTTGTGTAACAATTCAACCTATACGTATACTAGAAAACCCTTTGTATTATTAGGAGAAAATTCCTAGGCATACCTACTACTCTATGAGATATGTTTCTTGCTACCCTTCATGTTTTTTGCTTTATTTCTTCTTGCTGTATGAGTAGAAGATGAGGATAGCTTCGATGTCCTTCGCCAAGCTGTCAACGAGCACTGGGCGACAATGAAAGAGTACTTCAAAGCTGTAAGTGATGCCTGGAACTCATTTACTCATTGCCTGCTCTTCAATTCCTTTCTGTTCCCTTTCCATGCTATTAATTCGTTCATCTGTACTATGCAGTTTGATATCAACTGATATGCCATGTCAGTGATTCTTTTCTTACAAGTTAAACTTATACCTGTTTCTTATAATAAGCAATGTGAATTCTGAACCTTTCTTATGCTGTATATAGTCTGGTGAAGCATTTGTCAAGGGGGATTATGCACGGGCAAATAGATTGATGGAACAGGTACATTGATCTCATGATCAAGAGTAATTTCTCATGAAATAATGTACATGGTAGTTTCTTTATATTCATTCTGCTATATGTACACAGTGCAGTACACGTTTCTTCGTTGTTGACTAATTTTCTTGGTTTAATTGAACTTGTTGGTTGTTTTTACCTCCAAACCTTATTCTACATCATTTGTATACTTATCCTTTTGTTTTGGTTGCACCAGATAAACTTGTTCTGATTCAGATGAAATATTATACTTTTGGCAATGCTTAGAAAACTTGTATACTCTACTTTGGTCCATTTTTTTTTTTTGATACTAATATAGAATTCCTAATGTTTGCTAGCTTTCTTTTATTAACTGTTTGTTGGTTTTATCTCAGGGACACTTCTTTCGTAAGAAGGCTAGAGAAGTAGATGAAATGTCTTTGCAGATGATTTTGGATGCAAGGTGGATATAATATTGTATATCTTTTTGGTTCTCTGCCTTTTCCCTTCTTGACCTTGACATAGTGAAAATGGCTTATGTCTGGATTTTGACTGCAGTGAAGAAGATGAACTGTTGCTGGATTTTAGTATTCATGAGCCAAAGGAGTCTGTACAACAACTTAGGTCTCAGTTGGTCATTCTATCTGGCATTCCAAGTAAGATCGGCTGAAGGAATTAATCTACTCTTGTAACTTAATGTATATACTGTCATGGAATCCTATTATGCCGAAGATTAAGCCAAACCTGAATAGTTTTTCATCTGTACTGAAAGCTGAAGAGTAGTGTGCTTGATCAAATTCAGGATTTGATTTCACTTTTGATTTTATTCAGGCATTCCATGCCTCAAGGTCAAGCTGGGGAGTGGTGAAGGAGGGCCCAAAGAGGATTCCCGTAAACGAATGGTATGCCTTAGAAGTTTCAATTTAGACATCCTTGATACTCGACCTTAGTAAAATATCATGTTTTTTTTTTATTGGCATACATATTCAGAGTTGCAGCTCCAAGACAGAAAATGATTATGGCATTTTACATTTGGCCTCATCTGGACTTGATTGACTTCCTGTTCTTTTACCAATGTTCATGTGTGCTGATTACAGATCTTGAAACTTCTTGAGAAGGAATCTATCAAATGGACGGAGATGGACAATGGGCAGATGATATCAATCCGGGTGGATGAAATCAATCCCAACTCATTGAGCTTTTCAAAGAAGTAGTTTTGGCTTGCGTATATATTGTCTTCCTTTTGGTTCCATGAAACTTCCTACAAACAGTCGATAGCCATTGCCCTTCTAAAAGCTTGGCAAATTTTGCGCATTTGCGGTTGGACTGGAACAACCAAAATGTTTTGTGAAGCCGCCTCGAGGTTGTGAATTGATCCTCCTCGATCCCCATTGCAATGGTGGAAGCCAAAATATGGAAGAATGCAAACGGGTTATTGTGTGACTCTATTGTTGCTTTCCAATGGAGCCCTCTTGTGTTTCCGTTATAAAGCTACTAATAATGGATAATCGATTTATCATTGGAGTTTCAAAGAACTCTACAAAAATACCTGAAAGGTTTAATTATAAATTCATTCGTATTTCATTATTTTGGTAAATAGAAAGCGGCCTATCTAGGAGTCGAACTGGAGACGTAATTAACCACCAAAATCAACAGAAAAATGGTTTCAATTGGGCCTTTTCGCAGGTCCAAACATCTTTAGGAGGAATATGAGAGAAATTGTTTTATACGAGTATAGTTACATGGAATTGGTAGATCAAAATACCGGCATTGTTGTATGTAAGTTAAATCTTCTTCACAGAAGATATATACATATTGAAGAATGAGCTATAACTCTCCACAGAAGAAATTCACAAGCTAAAAAACACTAAGACGACCCTTCCAATTCTGCGTCGTCATCGATAATTGATTGCCTTACCCGCAGGCAAAGTCGCTGGAGTTGACGACGAGATTGCTACTGGATCGAAGCTTTGGTCCTCCAACCAAGACATGTGGACTCGCAATCCGGCATCTCTAAGAGCGTTCATAGCGGACCTGCAGAGCCTCTCATCCATCTTAGTCCCTTGAGCTCTCATGTCCTGCAGCAGCCCCACCAGCTCATCAATCCTTTCGATCTTCGACAGAACTCCAACCATCATCCCTGCCATGGCGCGGTCAGCTACTCCACCGTTGAGCCGGAACTCCCTGTAGGTGTCCACGCACTTGTCGTACTCCCTCGCTTTGCTGTACGCGCTTATCAAGCTCGTGTAGCTCACTCTATCCGGCACCACTTTCCTCCTCTTCATCTCCTTCCATACCTTCTCCACCTGCCTCACATTCATCGCCCTCCCGTGTAAATCGATCAACGAGTTGTAAATCCACACGTTCGGCTCACACCCTTTCGCCTTCATCTTCGCCACCAGCTTCATCGCCTCTCTCGGCTTCCCCGTCTTCCCATACATCACTATCATCGTTGAGTACGCTACAACACACCTATCAAACCCTCTCTTATCCATCGTCTCAAACACTAGCTCTGCCTTGGCATACATTCCCAACCGAAAGTACACGTTGAGGATCGATGCCAATGTGACCTGCCCCGGTTCAATCCCCTTATCGAAGAGATCCTCGTACACTTCCACCGCATATCGCAGCCCTCGTTGCTTAGCAAAACCATTGACGATTGCGCAAAAGATGCAATCCGAAACCCTTATGTTAGCCTCTCGCGTGGCCTCCACCACCCCCAAAGTCCTCTCAATCAAGCCTAGCTTGACATACATCAATACCAACTTCAAGAACATGGCCGGATCCCTCAGCATTTGGCTCCGCCTCCCTTGCTCAACCAGCTCCTCGGCGGCCTCTACTTGGCCGGCATCAGCAAGCGAACCGATCATCGACGAGTAAATCGAAGCATTCGCAGCAATTCCCTTCGAACTCATCTCTCTGAAGTAACCAATTGCACTGAAAGCCTCCCCTGACCTCCCCAATGCCTCAATCAAAACCTCGTAAACCCTAGTTGGATTCGAGGTGTCTTCAATCCTGGACTCGATCTCCTTGAAGAGCTCCAAAACCTTGCCCGATTTCCCCAATTTCATATAAGCCTCCATGATCGAGGTGTATCCGGAAGGATCTAGAACAACCGCAGATGCCGATTTGTTGATCATCAGCTCATAGGCCGAAGCCGAGCTGCTATACATATGGAGCTTGTTGTAACCTTCAATGGCGGCTTGCAACGCACGAGAGGTGACATCTCCGGCTGCGTGGACGGCCTCCTGGAGGAGCACGTCGACGAGCCTGAACTTCCTGGCACGGACGCAGGCGGTGACGAGCCAAGCACAGGTTGCGGAGTCCATCAGCGTGACGTCATCCAAGATCAAGTCGAGGAGCTGCCGCCATCTCCTGGACTTGACGAGGCACGCGAGGACGGCCTTGACAGTGGCGGGCTTGCGAGGCCGAAAGTCGGATTCTTTCCGGGCCTTGGAGTACATTTGGAGGGCCAATTCTTGGGTGGAGGGGCTGGCGAGCAGCTCCAGGATGATGAACTCCTCCTCTTCGGGTGAGGATTTTGGGGCGGTTTTGAACTGGTTCCAGGGTGGATCGGAGGCCTCATAGGTGAGCTGCAGGAAGATTGGCTTGTCGTCCTCCAGAGTTGGGGGAGGAGGGGAAGGGGAGGAGCTGATGATGATCATGGAGGAGTGATGGTGAGGGCTCAGCGTCCATGGAGGGGAGAGCAGTTGCAGTTGCAGTTGCAGGGTGGAAGGGAAGGTGTTGGGTTTGTCTGGCTTTCTGAGGCGCGTGAGGGATCTGCCGGCTGGAGAAGACGAGGCGTGAGCAGCCATGGATGAAGCAATTCAAAGATTACTTCCACCGGCCACCGCAGTTGGGGAGCCAAACAGGGAACAATGGAAATTATTTTCTTTTTTGTTTTTGTGGTGAGGAAGTTATCCCCCCATGGATTTTTGTGGCAGAGGAAGGGATCACATGAACCAGTGAGGGCCTTACGCGTGTCTGATTTTAGACCAGCAAGTGGATAAATGGAATTGAAATCAGCTGTGTAAAGATGGCGCGTAATTGATTGATACATTTTTTTAAAATTTTTGTTGAAATGTTTATTTGGAATGTTAAATTAAGTAAATTTCTATTTTTGTTTTGTAATTAGGCCGTGTTCGGCATAAGCTTTTTTAAAGCCGAAAAAATATAATTTCTGGCAATGATGTTTGGCAGTAGATTATCACCAAGCTCTTAAAGCTTTCGGAGGGGCTTTTGAAGATTATTTTTTCGGTAAAATGGAAGCTTGGGAGTGGGAGATTTCGGAAATTATTGCCCATTCTTGCCCTTGCAAGTAGCAATCTCGTCTCTACAACTCCTCATCAGCGACTTCTCCTGTTTTGTCGGAATCGATCGCGCCGCCTCTCCAACTCGTAGATCCAGGTACGTCTCCACTTCTCCTCATCAATGTCGTCGACCTCAGGGACCATTACAGTCGATACCCCCTTACTTTCGTCTGTTTTGGGTCGAAATAGAGAAGGACCTAGGGTTTATGTGGGAATGGTAGCTGTGTTTCGAAAAGGGGGGACAATGTTGGGGTTTTTCTGTGTTTCTTCACCACCGACGGTCACCGTCGAGACTCTTGGTCCACCACCACTGCGGTTTTGTGTTGGTCCACCACCACATCATTGTTTACAAAAAAAGTCCGTCCTTCACATATGAGTAGGAAGAACACATGGGGTTTCGACTCTCTATTTGTTTGTTGAGGATAATAATCCTTCACAACACCAATGTCATGCAGTTTTTATTGGTATGGGCAAACATATCTGTGATTGTCTTGTATCTGTCACATTATCGCCTTCTGATTTAACTTGAGATTGTGATTGTCTTGTATCTGTCACGTTTGTTGAGGATAATAATCTTGTATCTGTCTTGTATCTGTCATTGTGTGTGACTGTCCAATGATTGTGTGAGATTGTGAACATGGATTGTGTGAGATTGTGAACATGGATTGTGTGATTGTTGATACTAACAGGAAAAATCCCAAGGATTGTGTGAGATTGTGAACATGGATTATGTGTGACTGTCCAATGCTTCTACACTCCCTTCTTCATAGTTACAGATGAGTTGTTTGGGGCACGAAGTTGTTACTAATGTTTATCCAAGTATAACTTCCACATGAACAAGTACAAAAGCCACTCATATTCATGCTTCCCATGTTACAATCATGGGAAAGTCCATTTCATTCTTTTGCTAAGTGCTTAGGAAATCTATCTCATCATTGTGCTAATCACATTCATGCTTCCCATGTTCTATTGTGTAATTGCTTAGTAGTACTGTCAACTCATGTGTGACGGCTGTGTATTGTGGATTCTCCAACATGTGTTGAATGTATTATTGTTCAGTATGTGTTTGAACACGTTGTTGCACGTGTGTTTCAGTTACAATCATAGGAGACTCAAACGTTAGTTGGCCAAGTGGGTGTCTAGAAAAATATTGGTGGATTGGCGGGGAGGAACCTCTCGAGCCATGGTATGCACACTACGCTCAGGTGACAACTCCTACCTTCTCTACGACCTCGTCTCCCTGTTATAATATGTCGGTTCGTCGTCCCTAACATGTCCGTTGACCCTTTTCCTTATATTGCCTTATGGCAGCACGAGGTGGGGGAGTCTAGTGAGCAGCAGGAGGTTCAGTCCAGGCTCAATTCGAGCAACGATGAAAACGTACCTCCTGTTCGTCACCCGCTGTCCGAACTGAGCTTCCCAATGCAGGACACTTCTCCACCTGAGAACCCCTGTGTCGTGGAGCTGGAAGGCCTCACCATGGACCTAACTGCAAGGTTGTTTGAGGTGGAAGTGCGTGATCAGTGTCACGAGGAAGAACTGAGCAGGGTCTCCACCTTCAACGATGAGCTTGTTGGACAGATTGCTGAACTGTCTACATACGCGTGCCAGTTTCGGGCCAACCTTTTTGCTGCAAGGAACCACGAGAAGAGGAACAAATGGTTATGCATGATGATGGGGGTGATCGCATTGGCTGCCGTTATCAGGAAGTAGGAGGTGCAGGTAAGGAAGGAAGCACGTTGTGCACTTTTTGGTACGTAGGTGTAAGAATCCGTAGTCTTTTGTAATGGACATTAACGACTATTGCAAATGATGGCCCGAAGATGCCAGTGACTGTTGTGTGTTATGTCGTAAGCGTCAGACTTCTCCCCCATTTTGTCATTCCCGTTAAGGTGATCTAGGATGCATTTCTTCTACGTGAATATATAGGGGTAATAGGTTGGGTTAAGGTGTAAAAGGTACATTCGGATGGTGTCGTATGACTTTGAAGCTTATTATTTCGTATTCAGAATTGTTTCTAACTTATTATGCCTAGTTTATTGACAAATGCTGGCGTTGTTTGTGATATCTGCGTAGCCTTGGAAAATGAGCACAAAAAATGCAGTCGTTACTGCATCTGAAATAGTTGAAGTGTTCGAAACGGTTAGGGGTTTCACTATGATTGAATAATAGATTTATATCGTTAAGATGATCGTACCAATGTGTGATTATATTGTCAGATTTCAATTGCCACATGCAATTTCGATTCGAAGATCATAGCAATGTGTGATTATATTGTGCGATTGTATTGACTACGGAGGTAGCGAATGTAATCCCGAAGATATAGCTGATCATACCTATGTGTGATTATATCATCCGCATTCTCAAGGAGATGGGGAAACTAGAGGAGACAGATATATTAGGAATCTGCACTAGTCGATGGTACTTCATTGTTTCCCATGGAGAAAAAAAGTTTGTACATGAAATGAGCTGCTACTGATGGCCATTGTTTGTCATTGAGATACAAAATGTGGGACATCCCATTTCATGAATATGGCAAACAATGGTAAATCGTATCGACGATTGAACCTCAAAAGGAAGCTCCAACGCTGCGTCAGAACCTACATGACTAACGTCGTCTCCGCTGGTCATTCCATATTGCTCGTGCTATGTCATCTCTGAGGGCCCTCATGCCAACAACGGTGTGGTCATCGTCATCACTAGAGGATGATTCATCGCTGTCGTCATCGTAGAAAGCTTCATAGTCGTTGTCATCAACGGTGGCACCACTGCTTCCCGCGTCACCAGAGAACGTGTCAACCGACGACATGTCGTACTGCTCCTCCGCCAATGTGCGACGCACAAAGTTATGCAATGCAAAGCATGCGATGATGATATTGACTTGTTTATTGACAGGGTACTTGGGCATCGTTCTGCTTATCTTCCATTGGCTCTTATAACTCCCGAAGGACCGTTCAATTGCCCCACGTAAGGATGAGTGGCGCGAATTGAAAGCCTCCTTCTCGGTTGCAGTCGGCTCCTAAACGAACGACGTGCGATGGTACTTCGTGTTTGAGTAAGGAACTAGGTACCCCTCGCGATCCGGGTATCCCTTGTCGCAGACGTAGTATCGTCATAGGGGAGGGTGTGAGAAATGCATACCAGGGGTACTAATCACGTGATCGATGACCCGTGCGTCGTGGGCGCTTTCCTCCCACCTAGCTGATATGAATGTGAAATTCAGGTTGAAGTCACATACTGCCATTACGTTGAATTTTGTTATACCCTTTCGACCCCGGTAAAGGACTTGCTGTTCTCGAGGGATGCAAGCTTGAATGTGAGTTCCGTCGATGCGAACAACCTCCATTTCACTGTGTAACATAGGGGGTTTGTACCTTGAAATATCGGTTGTAGCGAGGGTCTTTTGTAATTTGCTTAGGCACCTCCCTGAACTGCGGGTCTATTGGCTTCAGTACATCACGGGCTAGTCCACACCAGCCGCTTCTACGGCCCACCATCGCCTTAAGTACATCGCTAATGCAATCGCTAATCGTGCTGGTTGATCGTTGGAATCGCTCACACGTGTTGCGTTGAGATTCCCCCCATGCCATCGTGTTAACGAAAATCCCAACCTTCTCTCACACGGACATGTTCATGAACCCTCGTAGTCTGTATCGATGTTGTAGTATCGAGCAGAGGCGAACGAAAACATACTTCGGCATACGAAAGACTTGGATTGAACAAAGGCCATTCTCGTGGGACAGAATGTCGTTGATCCACCTATCTCTCGTGTACTCTGAAATATAGCAGGGTACCTTGTGAACATGCTTGTAGTAATGAGTTGTGTACCACAATGCGTCGAGTTCCAAGAGCAGCCAAACAATTGCAGCTCGTTTTAGGCGCCGTTTATGAGCAGCTGCAACAGCGGGGCTCCGCATGGCCTACTCCCTGCAGCGACGACAAGACCATGTTTAGGACCCACAATAGCATAGACAACAGAAGCATATGGCAACCAAATAAACTATAAACGTCGATATACAGGATGGTCACACAATGTAAAATTATGGTGCAATTGTCATGGGAAAACACTCACTCAAACACAATATAGCCGAACAATGGGTGCATAAGTTAGTCAATCAACGAAACACAGAAGAAACACAGAACACACACAACAAAGAAGTTTTAATAACCCTTGGGATGCTCTCTACGAAGGGCCACCACTATTACGAAAGTGAAACTGCAACCACACGAGCCTAGATGCATTGCACTTATAAGCCAAAAAAAGTTTGGCTGTATCGGGGTTAATCAGTGACCCGAACGCAAAGCACCACAACGGGTTGGCTTCCTCAATCAACCCCTCCGCCACCATCTCATCTCGAACTTCCATAACCTTAATAGCTTGGTCTTTCGGCGTCTTGGAGGCCTCGTCCTCAGCATGCAACATAGCTAACAATTGCTGCTTGTTTCCTGAACCACCTCAATATGGCGTTCGTACAATGCCGACCCGGTGGACTACCTTGTGCTTCGTCGCTTCCCAGTCTGACCACTCCCCGACACTGCAGCCCTCTTTGCAGAACGCTCCGACATCGAGTTGCACCCAGCCGTTGTCACAGGGGCAGGCTGTACAGGGTCCACGGGGGCTGAGTTGCTGATCCCGCGCACCATGTCCTGGAAGCTGCCCATCCCCAATTTTGCCTCAAGGTTGTCGAAGTCAATCCCAAGGTCAAAATCTGCACCCGAGCGGTGCGGCGCTTGTGTCCCAGCTGGGTCCTTGCCGACAGTTGACATGGGTTGAGAAGGCTCATGCCTCATAGCAATAGTACCTCCGTATATCTGGTCCCATGCCGCTTCGACTTCACGTGGGATACCTTTCTTGTGAAACCTCTTAAAGTTTCTGTTCTCCTACGTACATAAAACAACAAATGAATTCATTACGAAAAGGTAGAATAGCAACACACATAGGCAATGTTATGTGGGTGAGAAACTCATACCTGGATTTTCTTATCCCAATATTCCTTTGTCGCATTGATGCACCCATTCTAGTAATCCCACCCAAGACCAGTTTTCCCGTGTTTCAAGTCTTTCCATTCCCTCCACTGACTTTTCATAGTTCCATGCTTGTTCTTGAGAGTGTCCTTCCCACACTTCTTCCCGGTGATCTCCTCAAACTGATTGGTGAGCTCAACCCAACTGAATGGCTGATCTCGACAGTACTTATGCTGATATGCAATGAGGAGGTCGGGGAATTGAGTAATCAATGTCAGGGACCAGGGGAATGCTTTGTCCTTCGATGCCTTCTCTTTGTTAGCCTTCTCTTTGTTAGCCTTTCCCTTGGGGAGAGGTGCGGGGGGGGTCGCTTGTAGATTCCATGATCACCGTTTCACCATTGACTGAATGCAACACACATTGACAACACAAACACAACCATAAACGAAAATGTAATGACATCCATTTTCAACCACACCCCACCAGATCATACACCAATCTGGCTGCATAAAATCAAAGCATCTAGGAGATCATTACACCGACGGCCTTATCACTGAAATGGAATTCACGCTAGCACAAAGTGACAACCACAATAATCACCATTGTGAAGCCTAGATAAATTGTAATCAACTACATCCTTTTGATAATCATGACCTTATCATCAAATCTAATGAAATGGATTGGAATTCACCTAGCACACGTGTCAAAACAACAAAAGGTATCAAACAAATTACGAAGGGAAACAATTGTGCTTATGCTCGAATCACAAATGTCTAGTGAAAAACCAGGTTTCGTGCATCAATCAACCCCATCAGGTACATTCGAACAACCAATTTAACACAACCATATGATTTCCATTTCCGAAAGGCCCTAATCCTCTTCCGTCATAACTATACAGACAAACCTTAGATTTCAATTTCACAGCACAACCATCGATCAAGGGGGTAAAATCGAATTTCAAAGTTAAGCATCTTACAAGGGGATAAAGGAGGGAGGTGATGGTACCAATTTCTTCGTCTCCGTTGGACGTCGTCGTCCCCTGCTGTCTCCGAGCACCGAGCAGAAAATGATGCTCCTATGCAGGCCACCGTGAACAGATGTACCTCCAAGTGCCCGACGTTGAAGGAACGGAAGGAGAGCACCAAGCCAACGGACCAAGGGTCCAATGACACCACGAGCAGAGCGAGACCTCAGTGTCTACAGGTTGCAATGGTGTCCGACACAGATTGTGTGGCTCAGTCGCTCAGGGCAAAGGGAAGGGCATGTGTGGATGAGGGCAAAGGGAGGGGAAGGTAAAAAGTAAGGGTATTTTAGACTTTTGTATCTTAAAAAACTCTTCAAAATCTTATAAACACCAAACACCTTTCTAGCTTTTTCACTAGATTTGTTTCCAAAAAAAAAACTTAAACTCCAAAATCTCCAAAATCTAAAAAAACCCCTAACCGCTAAAATCTACATAATCTACACAAAATCTCCTTTTTATAATATATCCACATTACCCTTACCCTTACCTCTGTTTAAATTTTCATTTTCAATCTCGCGAGTTACGTTGCAACCTCTTCCAATTGATTTGGGAAACCAGAGAGTGGAAGCGAATCAGATGGAGAGTGCGAGATGGGAGATGTGCTCTATCGGTCGAGGTTGCAAGAGATGTTGAAGGTCGTTACAGAGTTGCTTAGCCAAATCGTACTTGCGATTGAGAGATCGAGCCCCGTCGAATCGAATTGCTTTCTCTAGTGCTTGTGAGAGAGTGGTTTGATATTCGAATGTCCCTTAAAACTCCATTTTCTTTTTGCCTTGATTTTTTGCTTCAAGGATATGTGGTCGAAAGAAGTACCGCAAGGAGAAGGACTGCAAGAAGAAGTACTGCAAGGAGTACCGCAAGGAGAAGGAAAAACGCAGAATTGACGAGATGATCAAGAGCAGAACCCTCAATGATGCTCACATGCGCTGGAGAGAAAAGGCCAAGAATGACATCCACGCTCGTCAAAATAGACAATAGTACCCCGCCCGAGCTCAAGGCCTTGACCTCATGTTTTCTCTAGCACTCTTCTCATCTATTTTCAAGGTCTTGTGTTTGCCTGTTTTGGTTTTAGTTCTTTAAACTGTTGGCTTTTCTGGATTTTGGTCTGTAATGGTATTTCCAAACATTTTATTTCTACCCTGACATGTTGAAAGACAAAAAGGGGGAGAAATATGGTTTTGCTGGTTTTGAATTATGGATCCAAACATCTTATCCTATGCATTTGAATTATTCTGCATTTGGGTTGGCATTATTGTGTATTTATCTGTAGGTGTTTATAATCGATATTTGTTTTGTCTTTCATCAAGGGGGAGATTGATAAGTTCACCTTGATGAAAGCACATATAGCTATGATAAGTTTTTGTAGGAATGATGGAAGACAAAGTAAGAAAGGTATTTATACTTATGCAAATATCAAGTTAATATATTGACAGACTCAACTGATAGATTTAAAGCCTTGTTTAAATCTGTTTTCAAGATCGTTTGTTGAAGTTTTTGGTGCAGATGTGCATAGAGCCATTTAAACTTCAATGTCTAGATATATGTTGAGATTTTATGAAACCAAATCTATTTAATATGTTTTTTTATTACATTATCTTTAGAATTGTTTTTGTTGGATATATCTTTTGTTTGAAAAGTTGTTACAGATTTTATGGAAGATGATTTTTGATAATTCAAAATCAGACGATTGGATAAACTCTTGAAGATATGTTGAAGATTTTGTGAAACCGAAATTCAATATTGATGGAAATATTATTTGAACTCACTCGGTTGCAATTGAAGCAAAACTTCAAGGAATTCAAACGACTAGAAGTTCAGCCCCTACAGCTATAAAGAGGAGATTGCACGCAGTAATGAGGGATACAACTCTCAAGCATTCAATCCGCAAGCAAAGTGCTCTCTACTGCAATTGATCTTCCTACTGATCATCTATTTTCTTTTCTCGCACTCATTGTACTTGCATTTATTTCTATTTGAGAGATTAGAAAAGATAAGAGCGATATATGATAAGTCATTTGTTGTTATACTAAGAGTATTCGTTTACTCAAACGTATCTACACTTTGGTGTAATTGAGGCTATTGTTTCACTAGAATCTGAGTTGACTAGATAGTAATGGTTTAGGCTACAAGTTGTTAGAGGAAGGGAAGTTCTTCTAGGTTGTATCTGCGAAAATGTGTAATTTCAAAGTTCGATTTTCATATATCCGTAGTTAATCATCTAAAATTTTCCGTATTCTTGTGGTCTCTTTGCTGCAAATCTGTACAGGCATCGTGCTCAACTACGTCAATGAGGTAATCTGACATTCTCTTCTGTTTTGCTATGAATCATGAGGATTTTATCTTGAAATTTCCCTGTATTTCATTTTCATTACAATGTTCGAGCAATCTGCTACTTAGGGTAGATGTAATCTCGCATATCTCCGATCTGGATTTGCGTTTTAGAACCGATAGTACTGTTGTGCTCTTGAATTTGTAATTTCTCACATCTGAGAAAATTTGATGAGATAGGTTTAGGTTAGGTGAACGAAACTACATTTTCAGCTAGAGCTGTTTGGCTGGGTTTTTGTTAATATTATTTCGTATAATATTTATTCCACCCAAAAGATAAGTGTTGTTTTACCTTATCATGTGAGCATATCTTCTTGTTAAGATTAGTTCACCCAAAGGATAATCCTTATCAGTTAAGGGAAGGTGATATACATACACTAGGTGTATGCTCAAAATTCTACACCTCTAATAAAAAATTGCCATGTGGATTTAAAGGAGATTTTTTTAAAAAGCAAAATATATCTAATTGAAAAAAATAATTAAATCTCAATTGCTTTTGTAACTCTTTTGTAATCGTTTTTTTAATTTTTAATTTTAACAATAAATAAATCCACATAATTTATTATTTTTTATAAACATATTTGTAAAATAATTTAATTTAGTTTCATATAATATCCAACAATAACATTTAATTACTTTCATTTAACATTTTAAATTGTTAATATTATAAAAATATGAATAAATTTTTTGTAAGTAAGGATTCATATTTTATAAATATTATATAAGGTATCATATAAATACATAGTGTTTAAAAAAATTAAATACATACATAAAATTGAATAATTTGGTTTTAATTAATTTCATATTTATTATTTATATATGCACTCATATATATTTTTTTGTAACTTTATATAGAGTGAATTGCACAATCTAACCCTAAAACCGAAATGGTTTGCACCCCTAACCCACTATCCAAATAATTTGCAAAGGTTAACCCTCCCACTTTAGAAATTTGCAACCCAACCGGTTAAAAAGTAACATTGAAACTGGAGGGGGTAATTAAGGAGGGGAGAGAAACTGTGATGTGTGGATAGGGAGAGAGGAGGAGAGAGAGGACAATTTTTTATAAAACTGTCAACTCAACTGTCACACCTAATAAAAAGGGAGGAGGGAGGGCAAGAGGCAGTCATCTGAAACCTCCATAGGAGAAAGGAAAACGGAAGAGGAAGAAAAACAGAAGGAAGAAGACGAACCTGCCGCCAGAAAGGAGAAGAAGAGGTCGGGATCGAAGGAAACCCTAACTCTACCGAAGGAAGAAGACGACCCTGACAGTGTTTAGAAGAGAGGGACGGTCGGTTTTCAAGTAAGTAAACCCTAACTCTACCGATTTATTACCGATTGCAGAAATTGAAAGGGGGAGGGACCGACTGAAGAACCTAATTTGTTTTCCATGGTTTGAAATTAGATGAAGGGGTGGAATATCCTCCTGTCATGTAGGAAGTAACATGCGTCAAGTTTGAAAACAATGGGTGGAAATGTGAGAACGGGGGTGTTCGCGACGGGGAGAGAAGGGAAGTACCATTGCCGTGATGATATGGTTAAGTCCATGAATGGGGAGGGAAATAGGGGGAAATCTATACATGATGTTGAACATTGAGTGAATTTTGGAAAATTGGTGTAATTGGAGAAATTGGATATGTTATTAGAGAGAGAAATTGGGGAACGTTGATCCCGTTTACAAAATTTTCAGGAACAAGTTATTAGGTGTGATTACTTTTGTAAAACCTTCGACCATTGAATGAAAATGCCGCCACATTCTTTCATGTCATGTTTTGAGTATTTAGTCGCCATGTTGAATATTCCTCCTGTCATGTGAATATGCAAACTAGCGCGAAGTATATTAGTTGGAAGCTTAAAAATGTTTATAAAGTTTGCTCTGAATACGGTGACGCATCTGATATGTTTAGGGTCAAAAATTTACTTGGAGTTTGATGAGTATAATGTGAGATATGGTTTCTGTCATGTTTGAATGTTCAGGTGACATGTTATATAACCTTACCGTCATGTGCATTGTGACTGGTGTGATGATAATGATCATATGTTTGCAGAGTTCTAATGCATTGCTTCCAAATCTGCAGGGTATCAAACCAGAACATGGCTCGTTTAGATGAAGGTCGGATTATCGAGATACCGACAACAGGCGAGGTATGGTTTGAGTAGTGCCGAACAAGGGAATTTGGTTTTACAGATGAGTGGCTTTTACAGATGAGTGGCTCTAACATTTCCACCCCACTGTGCAGGCGATGTATGCCATCCCCGAGGACCGGCATTTCAAGTGTTGGTGCAATCAGTACGCCCGACCCCAACTCCTTTTAAAATTAGACAAGTACCTGACCACCTCAGACTGGACCCGTTTGTTGGAAAGCCCGTTGGGCGGCATTGCGAGGCTTGGTTCCAATGTCGATTTCTCAGCACAGCTAGTCCACTACGTCCTACAACGGCAGCTGTGGTCGAATAAGGAGCACGAAACCTGGTATATGATCCAGGGCTCCATAGTCCGGTTCTCCATCGTTGAGTTTGCGCTGGTGACCGGACTGAAGTGCTTGTAAGTTCCGCGGAACGAAGACACTAAGGCGGACAAGGTTGCCTGCTCAGAGTTTTTCGGAGTGGAGAAGCTAAGGATGGAAGACTTCGAGCTGCGCTACCTAGTGGCGATGAAGGCCGAGCGTTCCCTCGCCAAGCGCTTTAAGTTCGCGTTGGTAATGCTGGTGGAGGGGGTGCTCTTTGTAACACCCCTTTTTAAATCCCAAGGGAGCATTACAGCGCCAGTGAATCCGCAGACTTTAATGTCTTTGCATTCACCTGAGGCTTATAGGGACATGCAACCATGCTCCGATAAACAAGATGATACTTTAAGCAGTTGAATAAAATAATGCGGAAGTAAATTACATATCAATATTTGAAATATCCAATCACAACAACATACCTAAAAATACCAAAACCATAAAGTATAAAAGAACTCCAAAATAGCTCAAAACCAACGTAGCGTTGCGGAAACTTTAAAGGTTTAGAAACTGTAGTTTTAAAAGTCTGTTGAGGACAGTCCTTTTCCTTCAGCTCTCTCCTACTCCGTTGCTCTTACTAGACCTGTGGAATATGGTCTGGTGTTTTGTGAGAATGAAGGACACCAGCCATCCAATAAATAGGATGGTTAGTACAATTAAGACTAGCAAATGATAGGGAAAATGTTCATACTTTAACCATACAGTGACCATGAAACGGTATGATAAATAGCTAAGGGAAAATTAAGAGTATTTAATGTGGAAACTGGTAAAAAGGCAAACTTTCAAACATGACTCGGATGATCGTGAGGATCGATGATATTATAAGATAGAGAATTATACCTCGAATAATAGTGAAGTATAATATAACGGAATTGATCACCTATTAATAATCTCAATAATAGCAATAGTGTAAATATGTATATGAACAATATAAAACGTAGTGACACGGGTCCAGACTCAACTAGGACTGCGACCTGAGACTTTGAAGTCTAATCGTACGTAGAGGCACGGGTCCAGACTCAACTAGGACTGCGACCTGACACTGTTTGAAGTCTAGCTATTCCATGGAACCTTTTAGACTGGGCTTTACACTATTCCCAACCTGCGAGCTAGCCCTCGCACTGACTTTAAGTCAATCCACACCACGTGAGATGCACACTTTAACTATAACGACTTTAACACTAAATACTAGGTGATCATAATCACGACATTAAACCAACAAGGACGTACAAGCACGAATATTTCAAAGGATCTTAATATCACATGCTATTAATTTGCATGAAAGAAACAAGCAGAAATTCATGCAATTAGGAAGATGAAAATGGGCAATTTTCACTTATCTCAAGTTATATATATACAACATATTTAATATATACAGTTATATATTTATATTTATAATTGCCCATTTAATTAATACTCATGCCAATTTATGAATAAAGAGATAAATTATACCAAGCAGACGGATATGCAATTTATCGAAACTGGCAAGGAAATTGGCCACATGTCCGCATTCGACACAAAAGAATAAAAAGGCACGCCAAAAGAAAATCACGAAACATGCAAAGGGCATTGAACGAAATCACTTGCCTTAACCTTCGTTGATCGGTTGATGACAACGAGACGAGATCTTAGCACATATTGAATCCCACGAAGAGGAAAATATTT
This sequence comes from Persicaria maculosa, assembly GCA_963922045.1. NCBI lineage: Eukaryota > Viridiplantae > Streptophyta > Magnoliopsida > Caryophyllales > Polygonaceae > Persicaria > Persicaria maculosa. The sequence goes on from OY998270.1 coordinate 21,815,847, forward strand.
AATATTGATATTTGGTACAATTAACTTTACTTAACTCAATTTGAAATTGAATTTTCTATAAAGTTAAGAATCTATACCAATATAACTTTCTCGGGGAGCGGAACTCGGCGTGGGTGCTTCGAGATCGCTTGGTATTGCTGAAACAGGCAAGAATCGAATTAGTACAGAAGTATTGGCCGACTAATTTAATAAATAATTAATTTAGGGCCAGAAACGAAAATAGAATAGAAATAAGGGGGAGTTTCTGTAATTTTCTCAAAAGAGATTAAAATCCCTGTTTGAAATCACGTACAGACAAGAAATGGGACGAAGAAATCTTCATACACACTGCAGGGTTACATTGAGGAACAAGCTACCCAGCAAATATTCACACCATCAAAAAATTGTCACCAGCTGCTTCACATCATGCTCCCCACTCAAGCTTGCCTGCACTCTGGCTTTGGTTGTATGCACATATTAAACTCAGCTCTACTGGAATCCTTCATGCTTGCTATCATATTTCCAACGCAAAACACATGTCCTTTTTGCTACTTAACTGTTTATATCTTGAATGTTTTCGATGCAATTTTAAGGGTTGTATTGAGAACTTATATTTAATCACCAACTCTCATTCTGCAACTATATTATATGCCACAAGAACTGGAACTTCTCTTTATCTATGGCATACACCATGTACTATGAATAACTCATGTATGTATTTGCTGCTCCCAATCTGATGCGGGACCATCCAAGACACCATCCAAGACACCTTCGGACACACCTATACTTGGGGATGGACCTAAGATTCGAGCTCGTGAGAATGTTGTCATCCTCAAGCGGAAGAAGAAGGCTCCACCATGGGAGAAGATCCAAAGGTGCAAATGACGTTTATAGATTCATTCATCAGCATTTTGACAGCTTTTCGACGTCTCAGTAAAATGAGTCGTACGGAGTCAATATTAATCGGTTTTGATCGTGCCATACCTTGTCGGAACGAGGACGAAGAGATCTACAACTTTGCTGTTGATGATGTTTCCAGATTCGACCTAGAGATTGGCCGAAAATCACATTCATTGCAGCTGTCACTGTTTTAGACGGAAATTCTTAAGTGTTGGAACTTTCTTTGTTACTATTTTTAGAGGCCTTCTTTATTTAAGTTATTTTAGGTAATTTAAAATTACCTAAAATAACTTAAATAAAGAAGGCCTCTAAAAATAGTAACAAAGAAAGTTCCAACACTTAAGAATCAGCCTTAGGGTTATAAGTAGACGGCTGATCCTTCCATTGTAAGTCAGACGTCTCTCTTTGAATGAAAAATCAGTTTGTTTTGAAAACACATTGAGTGAAAGTCAATCGATTCGAAGCATTGCTCATCGATTGCAAATTGGTTATTGTCTCAGCTTGGTTTGCTTTGTGTTCGTCAACTTCGCAAGACTTGGTGATCCTAGTATCCACAAGCCCCCTCCTTGTGCCTCCAAGTTGTCCGCTTGGTTGTGTAGGGTTGTAGAGGCGGGTTATATAGTCATTGGTATTGGTTCCTACCCTCTAAGGAGGCCTGGAGTCTTTATCTTGTTCTATATAGATCGACTCAGTCCACTATCGGTCGTGTCTTTCAATTCTTACATTCAATTTCGAGTCTTGTTAGTTTCTCGCTGCGTTCTTGAGTTCTTGGTCATTCTTGGTTGTTTCTTTTAAGTTCTTGTTTGATTGTCGAAGATCGGGCCATCCTGCGGCTAACCCCGTATCACAATCCTAATACATAATAGAACTCTTGATCTCATAGGGCAGGTGCGCTATACTACTAATACCTTGCCTTTGTGTCAAGGTCTTTCGTTGTCTTGATACTTTGGTGTCACTGCTCAACATCTCATCCAATTGCGTATAAATGGAATCCCCTTGGCTAAGGAAAATTTCGGATATACCCAACATAACAAGCATACTCTGGAACAAATGCATAAACAAAATAAGCCAAAAAACAACCTTAAGGCCATAAAAGCTTTTGACATAATAAATACCAATTTTCTTAACAAACTTTATAATGAAGTTTAGCTTCTGGAATATTAAGGGCTTAAATAGGAAAAACGTATGGACTCATATAAAATCTACCTGCAGAACGGATCACATCAAAATCTTAATGCTAGCATAAACAAAATTACAACATCCATCTCCAAACAACTGTTGGAGAAAACCGGGTTTTGACGGAATGCATTTCTGTCCCTCAATTGGTCTTTCTGGTGGTCTTTGCCTCCTGTGAAAGGAATCCCAATTCCAAAATGAAACCTTTATAGTTACGAACTCGGACAATAGAACAATACAAGCAACATACAGAAACAATACCCTCAACTTAGCAATTGAAATTTTATTTGTTTATGCCCCACCTCATGATTGTGACAAGGATTCATTCCGGTCCTCTCTCTCATCAACTATCAAAAATATAAAAGAACCTTTAATAATAATAGGAGACTTAAATGAGATACTCGAACCCAATGACAAATTGGGTGGGAATACCCCCACTATGAACAGGTTTAAGAGAATCACTGAAATTATTACTACACATAATCTTGTAGATGTCCCGACTTGCGGAAACAGATTCACTTGGAGAAAACGGCCCCATGGGGTAGACAATATATTTGAAAAACTAGATAGAGCTTTGGTAAGTCATAACCTCCTACAACAATTCTCTAACCTATATACAAAAAACCATGCCTTTATAAGATCCGATCACACACAAATCACATTAGATCTAATGGACAACCAGAAACCGAAGTTACAACCCTTTAAATTTGAAATGGCATGGACTTCGAGACCGGCCTATGTAACACTCATTCGCAGTGCTTGGCGTGTTGATACGCCAGGACCACAAAAATATAAACTAACTAAGAAATTGCAAGAAGTTTAAAAAAAGAGTAAACTATGGACCAAAGTCACTTTTGGCAATATATTTTGCCAAATTAACCAAGTAGAAACTGAGCTGCAAGAACAACAAGTAAAGCTTTGCAATACTTATGACCGCAACATAGACAATAAAATTAGAAGGCTATCCACCAAACATGCCTCTCTACTGAGCTATCAGCACAAATACTGGGGACAACGAGCAAAACGAACACATATAAAATCAATTGACACTAACACGAAGTACTTCCATAGAATAGCAATAGGAAGGCGAAATAGGAATATAATAAAATCAATACACACGATAGCTGGGATTATCTTAACAAACGAAAAAGATATACGGGAAATCATCAAAAAGGACTTTGTAAAAGGATACTCACAGCATCAAAGACAACAACTACCAAGCAACTTACTAAACAACATAGGTAAGGAAGTCACGGAGGAGGACAACGACTGGCTAACAAGACAAGTTTCTAATTCTGAAATCAAAATCCAGTTTTTAGTCTAGCAAATGACAAACCACCTGGACCAGATGGCTTTCTAGCTGGTTTCTTTAAAAAAATATTGGCACATCATAGAACCTTATGTAATTAAGGCTGTCAAAAGCTTCTTCCTTAGTGGAAGAATTCTAAAACAAATAAACCACACTTTTATAGCATTAATACCAAAGTGCGACAACCTGACAACAACATCCCATTATAAGCCTACAAGTCTATGCTCTACAAAGTACAAAATCATCTCCAAGATATTGGCTTCTAGGTTGAAAAAATTGATTCCCAAAATCATTAATCCATTACAAAGTGCCTTTACAACTGGTAGATCCATACATGACAACATACTCATAGAAAAAGAAATTTTCCATTCATTCTCCAAGAAAAAAGGAAAATTTGGGTGGATGGTAGTAAAACTTGACATGGAAAAGGCATTCGATCTGGTTGATTGGGAATTTATCCTATTAGTATTAGAGAAATTTGGCTTCTCCCATCATTTTTCTGGATGGATCAAGGAGTGTATTACTACAGTTACATACTCGGTTTTAGCAAGGGAAAATAATTAAAATACCCCCACATTTGGGGTATGGTAAAAATATATCTTAAACCTTCAAATGTAAGAAAAATATCCCGACCTTTGAGGGTAGTAGTAATATATTACAACAGATTTTTCTCACTGGTCAAAAATGCTGACAAGACAACCGACATGGAATTTTTTTACAAGGCAGCCTAAGTGGAAGCGTTTTTACAAATTAGCACTTAAAATTAGGTTTTATTGAACGGTTTCTTTAAGAAAAAAATAAAGAGTTGGACTGGGTTCATACCCAACAACTGATTCTCATTTTTAATGATGAAAAAAATTAATCTTAAACCTAGTCAAGCAACTTCTCCTCCTCGAATCTCGATCAATCTCCTTGAATCCACACCATTTCAAGAGGCGACCACGGAAGAAGATAAGAGGGATGAAAAGGCATTAGGTATGGACCCGGTCCAACTCTTTATTTTTTTTATCTAAGGAAACCGTGCAAGAAAGCCCTTGTCAAAAAAATTCACGTAGGCTGCACTATAAGCATTTTTGATCCGTGAGAAAACCCTTGATAATATATTACCACTGCCCTCAAAGGTCGGGATATAATTATCACATTTGAACGGTTTCTTTAAGAAAAAGAATAAAGAGTTGGACCGGGTTCATACCCAACAACTGATTTTCATTTTTAATGATGAAAAAATCAACCTTAAACCTAGTCAAGCAACTTCTCCTCCTCGAATCCCGATCAATGTCCTTGAATCCACCCCAGTTCAAGAGGCAACCACGGAAGAAGATAAAAGGGAAGAAAAGGCATTGGGTATGAACCTGGTCCAACTCTTTATTTTTTTTATCTAAGGAAACCGTCCAAGAAAGCCCTTGTCAAAAAAATTCACGTAGGCTGCTCTATCAGCATTTTTTACCCGTGAGAAAATCCGTGGTAATATATTACTACTACCCTCAAAGGTCAGGATATAATTATTACATTTGAAAGTTTAGGATATATGTATTTTAATTAGTTTTTCCTTTTAGTAAACAATGAACCTACCGATCTATTTACTCCCCAATGAGGGCTACTGCAAGGAGACCCATTATCACCCTACCTTTTTCTCATTCTCTCTGAAATTCTTGCTAGAGGACTTCATGATGAATCAGCGAAACCTCAAAGCCACCTAGGAATCAAGATAACACGCAATGGAACTAAAATTCTGTTCTTGGCTTTTGCAGATTACATTGTCATCTTCGCCTCAACAACAAAAACAACATGCAATCAAATCAATAATGTACTCAAAGAATACTCATCTCTCTCGGGACAAAGAGTAAATAGACATAAATTACAGTTTCAAACTTCCACAAATGTAGCAACAAACCAAAAAAACCTTATTCACAATGAACTTGAAATTGGCTATACAACAAACTTGGGTAATTATCCGGGATGCCCTATCATTGGCGGTCGTACAACTAAAGATGATTTTTAGGAACTGTTAACTACCACAAAAGCTCAGCTTCATCGATGGAAGGCTAACTGCCTGTCTCAGGTCGAGCGCTGCACTCTAATAAAAATGACCCTATCAGCCAAACCACTACACATGATGCAATGTTTCTTACTGCCTAGATCAGTACATACAGAACTTGATAAAATCAACCGGAACTTCCTGTGGAATGAGGGCCTAAAACATAAACCACTTATCAGCTGGTTTGAAATATGTAAGGCTAAAAACCATGGGGGTCTTGGCCTTCGAAACTCGGAGAACATGAACAAAGCTTTACAACTAAAATTACTCTGGAAGATTTTAGCAGAACCACACAACCCCTGGGTAACCATAATTAAAGAAAAATACCTCAAACAACATGACATACTACAATATCAAAAAAGGGTGATTCCTCTTGGAAATGGACTCAACTTATCAAATTAATTCCACTCTTTAAGGAAGATATTCGTTGGTGAATTGGTAATGGTAAAAACATAAACTTCTGGACTGATCACTGGATTGGTAATGCTCCACTCATAACTATGGCATCAAGTACTTAGCAACTTGACACCAAAATTCCAGTACATCAATTTCTGAAAGAGGATAAAACTTGGGATTCTACAAAACTATGCAGCACGGTCCAACACATCCTACCTAAGGAAGTGATAAATTCCATAACAATGATGACAATACCCAAAAACATACATATGGATAGACTATACTGGAAATGGAGTACGAATGGATGGTTCTCTACTAAATCAGCCATTGACATGATCGACAACATGAAACATCACCAAAATTCTGACATGAGGCGGATTTGGAATCTTGATATTCCACTAAAAGTTAAAACACTACTATGAAAAATCACAAAAAATGGTGTGCCGACATCGGCTACACTTTTCTCTCGCCGCTTGGGTATACCCACCAACTGCACACACTGTGACTCTAGTTATGAAGGCGTACCTCACCTTCTGTGGAGCTGTCCCATTAAGTGTGAAACAATAATAACAGTTGAGCCGACGTTATTTGTTAAACTTAACAGCTCTTTCATACAAGGAGCTGATCTAAATCAAATTATCCAGGAGATTAAAGAAAATATAGGAACTCATCGTTTTGCCAAATTAGCCTTTGCATAGTGGGGTATTTGGTACTTCTGTAACAAAGCTCTCTTCGATAACATAAAGCCGACCACTAGGTGTATTTCATCTTTTATTAAAGACCAAATTTTCATGTGGAACTCCTCAAAAAACATTGACGACTCAAATGATTACTCGCAATCAGTGAAACATAATCAACCTACAATATCCCAGAAAAGAAAACAAGCAAGATGGAAACCTCCAAATGCAGGGAATTACAAACTCAACTTTGATGGGGCTCTCTCGCCTTCCGCTAAAGGTTCCTACGAGTTTATAATTAGAGATCATACCGGTACACCAGTTTTCTTTGGCTCTAGAGTCCAGATAAAACAGTGGTATGATTTTACTTTTCAATGTTTGTTGTCTTTATTCAACAATATCAATATATATATATATATATATATATATATATATATATATATATATATATATATATATATATATATATATATATATATATATGAAACTAAAAGTTTGATTTTAATTATTAGAAACAATACAAGGAGTTGGTTGTTGATTCTCAGAAGGATGACCAAATGATAGATGGAGATGTCACAACTTTATGGGTGAAAGCTGCAGGAGGGGTTAAGAAGGGACGTGTCTTCGGACTGGGTTCGCAAGTGTCGGATGTCCCTCAATAGTTGTTAGAGAAATACATCTTTGCTAGTGGGAAACCTTCCCAACCTATCGTTGAAGGAGAACGATGTTGAGATGTAAGAGAAAGTGGTGAATATGGAAGAAAAGATGGAGTCTATGGCTGGCGTTGTTTAAACTCTTACTGCTCAATTGTCTTCTTTGATGCAACAACAAGCTATGACATCCCAATAGGCACCATTCATGCAGAGTTTTAGTCAATCGATGCAAGCGGCTATGCAACCTGCTTTTTCAATGGCTAATGACATCAATATGTATTCCCGCTTGCTGAACCCAAATATTCTTGGTGGGTCAAATAGGCTGATGTTTAATTCACTACACCCTAGTCAAGGCTTTGATCCTTCTCTCATGGAGGTAGACAAGTAGTCAATAAGGTTATGAAGTTTATGTAATAAGATAAGGATATTATAAAATAAGAATTATTATTATATATTACTTTTTTATTTGCTCCAAATTAATATTTGCTCATTAAAATGAAATTATGAAAATAAAATTTTATTCATTAAAAGAAAATGTAGCTGGTGAATATTTAGTATGGTTAAAAAATTATGAAAAAAAATTTATTTATTATTTTAATGAAAATAATCCGACACGGGATTGAATTGGCCACAACCTTATATCCATAGCCATAACAATTATTTTTACTTTTATATAAATTAATTTTAATTGATTTTATTTATAGCCACTATTGACTTAGCCACATCTTTAGCCACGCCTTCCCTAGCGGAAAATAGTAGCTAAAGACATGATTTCGCAAAAGAATTACATGGTATTGGCCACAACCATGGCGCGGCCCAGAGCATTGCGAATGACCTCATATCATTTGCCACTAATTGGTCGTAGCCATTTTAAATTGTCTCTAACTCACCTTAGGTGTGGCCGGTTTCATGGCTATTGCCACTGTTGAACTGTGGCTGGGATTAGTCACGAGCAAAAATCCCACGGATTGAGCCACCATGGCTAACGCCGTGGCTAAACCTTAAGTATGGCTAAATCCATAGCTCATGAGTGGCTAAATGTGTGACAAATCCGTGGCTAGTACTATGGCTAAAACCATATGTAAATTGGTCGATTTATTTTTTAATTGAACAAGCACATATTTTATCCTTAACTAAAATAATAAAATGATTAAGGATAACAATTCCATATTAATTAAATTGGTTGAGATTGATAAATTGCCCATGCCAATATATATATAATATATATACGAGATGTCCAGATCTCAGAACTGGGTTCGAGAACTGAAAGTCTGGCCAAACGACCATGAGGATGGAACGACGTCGTACAAGGGGAGCGTCCTCCGATCACCCAAGGTGAGCTTGAAGGACAGGCGGTGGTTGCGGAGGTCGTAGGTGCTCTGCCAGTTGGCGCCCCAGTTTCTCTGCATGGGAGTCCACGTACTCCCCCTCGCGGAGGTCTTCACCCATGCAGCCCTCACGTCGCCGCTCCCTCCGACGTTCGAAATCATCACCATGTTGAAGTTCCCTTGTCCTCTCATTGTGAATCTCACCCCTCCTCTCCTCCTACACGAAACCCTACACCAATTCAAAATAAACCATTTGATCATCACTCATATCATATCCATGCACACGTTAACTTACCTCTATTAATTTACGTCATCCTTGCATGATATTGAAATTATAAAAAAAATTTAATAAAAATTTGATATTTAATTGTGTTTTTGACATACTAAAAAGAAAATAATCTAAATTAATGCATTAGACAAATCAAGTACTAAATAATAAAAAAATAAAGAAAAGAAAACACAGCATATGTTAAAAAAAAAATGGTAAGTGGTTAAAAAATTGTTTAAATTTACGAAATAAATGGATATAGATCATGTATCTGGCCATCTGGGTGGGTGTGTAAGGAAATGAGAATCTAAATAAAAAATATTTAGATTTTTTTAAATCTATCAAACTAATTTTATTTATATCTATATTATTTTTTTGGTAGAAAAATAATTTATATTTAAATTATTATTATTTTATTTACTGGAATCTATCTAACTTATTTATAATATTGTATTAATGTATACGGGACCGACACTAGTATATATATGGATCTTACTTTTTGTAGAGGACGGGGATGATGCCTTCATTGCCGGGGCGGGCGATAGTGAGGAAGGAAGGCTGGGCCATGTCGAAGTGGCGGCGAGGGGGGTCGCACCAGCCGCCGTTGTTGTTGGGAGGGCAGAAGTTTGTGGCGGTGAGGGAGACCGAACGGCCGGGGAGACACCACCGTGGGTCAGCCCTGTAGTTGCACCGGACGAGGTAGCAGGCACCGCATGACTGGGCGTTTCGGAAGAGGACGTGGCTGAGCGCCGTCGTGTGCACTCCGAACCCGGCGTGGACCGTGTTGTCATATCCACATGCTCCGCCTGCGTCCACATATACATACATACATGCATCATTTAAATATATTTTTTTCTTTCATTAATTATATGTCCGTATTAACAAATATATTATATATTATACATATATAAACCTAGAGATCAATTAAATGCTTCATCAATGAAAAATCCACATTTAATTAAGGGATACGAGGTTTGATTCGATCTTACACTCAATAAAACTAAACATGTGCTAATATATATTACGACATGATTTTTCGCATATACATATATACAATGATTTGCAAGTAGCAATATGATTATTCAAACCTATAATACTCCCTGCCCTCTAAAATATTCAAGGTTATAGATTCGAACACAAAAAAAAAAATTAATTGTTAAATTAATAAAAAAAATATTATTATTTTTAAAATATCTAATATTATTGATAAAAAAAATTCAACATTAAATATTAGGGAGTATATCACATTATTATTATATTGTATAATATGAATAATTTTACTGCACAATCGTTACTTGTAATCTCATCATTTGATTTTCTTACTAAGATGTTTTAGATATGTTTACATTAGATCTATTCTCTTAATATAATACTCCGTAAAAAAGGAGTGATAAAAGAAATTAACATTTCATTTTAGAGAGTAATTTTTATCATAAAAAATTATCATTTTAATAATTCTGGTGTGTTTACTTTTCATAATTTCTCTTTTGATTAATAGTGGAGTACAATATTAATTATAATTTTAGAGAAAGTGAAAAATTAAAGTATAAAAAATAAAATATTTTGGTTTAACAGATAAAGTATTTATTATTAACCAAAATGTTAAAAAAAAATTACCGAGAGTGACGGGGCTTCGGTCGGTGCCGTAGTATGTAGCGTGAGCGTTAAGCCAACGCGCCGCCGGTGCTTTGGCTTCGACACCTTGACTTGCCATTGCCAATAGCAACGCCGCCACACTCACCGCCCAACAAAACAATACTTTTCTTTCCATTTTAACTAATTTGCTTCAATTGTAAATTTTTTTTTTAATGTAACGTACGTTACGTTTAGCAAAAGCTTAATGGATACAATCTCTCAGGCCTTCCCATTTATATCCAAAACCAACGCGTTTTGTCGGTGATTTAGTTTTTTTTCTTCGTTCGTCCAACACTGAAATTATTTATTTTGATATAATAATTCATTAATTCGATCTTTAATAATTAACATGCATTAGTATACATACAGGCATACGTACAGCTTGTAATGCTACGTACCCTAACATTGGAAATTCCAATATCCAAACTACGGAACTATAAATTAAAATTTGGATGGGTTAGGTAGGTTAAATTTTTCTTCTATGTGTAATTTTTATTAATAAAACCTTTAATTTAATAAATAAATATTTTTTATTGATTTCTCTTAATTTTTTACCTATTATTTTATTTTTTAAAAAATAAGACAGACTGGAGCGGACCCCAACCCGCCCCAATATCCCTCGACAATATCGTTTTTGTATCCAATGCCTTTAGATAAGTATGATAAGGCAAAAAGTTAATTTGGTTAAATTTAATGGATTTTATGGGTTTTTATTTAATAAAAATGATCGACTCGACCATTCACCATGTGAAAAAAATTGGAGAGAATAAGTTAGTTACTACTGTATAAGTAAATCTATATAATAATGTACTAAAATAGAGGCCTGAAGTGGCTTCTGATGCAATTCGCATACGTGGAATTTTCTGGATTAAAACGAGATTTTTTTTTATTACGTGTCATTTTCTGAAATAAAATTGTATTATATTTTTGACCCACATCAATTAATATATATTATACACGTAATATCCAATTTAACTAATCAAATATAATAATATATATTGGATCAAAAAATCTAATGAATGAAATATAATAATATATATTGGACTTAAAAAATTATAATAATATATTGAACTAATGATGTATCTTGAGTAATCCTAATAGGCAGATTGGAGATACGAATGAAATATAATAATATATATTGGACTAAAATAAATTATAATAATATATAAAAAAAATATTGGACTAAATGACTGATCTTGAGTAATCCTAATAGGCAGATTTTTTAGAAATTGCATGTCATTGGAATAATTTGAATATATTTATAAAATTAAATCTTTGTCAAATTTTCTATCTTTTTAGATGAAATTAAATATATTTGTATAAATATTCAATATGATATTTTAATTAGGTAGAAATTTTATTTTAGATAAAATTCAATATATCTATATTCTATATAAAATACTAAAATAGAGGCTTGAAAGACTGAAACGGTTTCTGGTGCGATTCGCACACGTGTCATTCTGGATTAAATTGGTGTTATTTTTTCATACGTTCATATTCTGGATTAAAACGGTATTATCTTTTTGATTATTTGATCAACCTTATATTTATCTAATATTTGGTTCATTATTAATAACCCAATATAATTTGATCCTGAAAAAATGAATCTATTTGAATATTTTAAAAATAAATTAAATCATATCAATTTTTTTGATTAATTGCTTGCCGGACATATTATTTTTTTTATTTGATTGAAAATAGCTATAGATATATATCTATTTTGTTAGGATTATATTATGTCAAAATATATGTGAGAATATAAATACAACTTTTTAAGTGTATGTGTTACATTATTTATATTTATTTTTTTAAATAAAAATAAAAAAATGGATTGAATTTACGTACGGAATTTATGCTGTGTTCTTTTCTTTTGGATTAATACGTAAGCTTTTTATCATTTAATATTTTTTATTAAAAATTATAAAATCTATACTCAACATAAAAATATATTTTAACTATTTTTTAATAAGAGAACAAACATGATTAATCTAAACTCAAATATGTGTTTACATTGTAAAAAAATAACATAATTGAAGATTATATATTTATTTTATATGGAGTAGTAATTTATATTAATTTAAAGATGGTTTGTATAATAAAATTTATTAACAAATCGCGCAACGGGCGAGTAATAAAACTAGTTACTCCCTCCGTTCGGCAAAACATGTCATTTTACTATTCACGCACGCTTTTTAGGAGATAAACATTATATAAAATATCTAGTTTTTTAATAATTTTTTTAAACAATTTCGTAGTTATTATTAATAAGTACAAACTTTTTAAAAAAAATTTATAAAAAAATAAATATTTTATATAGTTTTTATCATTCTAAAAAAGCGTGGGTGCATAGTAAACGACATGTTTTGCCGAACAGATGGAGTATTAATTAATACTCTATCCATTTTTTACTAGTATTTATTACACCGTATATTTTTTTAACAATGAAAAATATTATATTAAAATATTGAAATTATAAAAATAAAAATGTGATATTTAATAGCAGAGTTTTTAATTAATACACTAAAAAAAAATCTAAATTAATGTATTAGACAAATCAAGTGGCTAAAAAATTGTTTAAATATACGAAATACAGTAAATGATTATGGATCATGTATCTGGGTGTGTACGGAAATGAGGGGTACGTACGATCTGGAATGTGCATGCCCATGTGATCACCTATGGCTACTTACTTTAAAAGTCATTCTGCATGCTTTGTTGTCGGTGTTAATTACTTTTTCTCTCTCCCCTCTCATATTATATTTCATTTTAGAAAGTGGATTATATTAGGCAATACGGAGTATATATTTTTTTAAAAAAATTAGACTTAGACATATATATAGATTAGAAAAAAAAAAGAAAATTTGGTAAATAGGCACTTTTTTGGCTTTATTGGTGAATTGTCCAACTTTTGGGACAAATTAGTAAAATGTCCGTTTTGATTAAACGCTATCTCCTACCTCGCCTCCTCCGTCTCCTCCTTTCTCCCTCTCCTCCTTTCTCTGATCTATCTATCTCCTCCTCCTTCAGATCTCCGGCGTGGGCTTCAGATCTCCGGTTCGGCTTCGCATCCGGTCTTCAAGTCTGTCATCGGCACATTCTCCCTTTACCGCTGCAGATTCCGATGAGGCTCCTTCTTCTCGGCTAGAGGAGACTCCTCGGGCCAGACATCCCCTCACCCTCCGCCTCCGCGTCTCTGCAGATTGGAAGCGGATAATGCCAGCACTAGGATCTTCGACGGTGCACCGCCTCTCGGAGGCCGCCATTGAAGCGGATGCAGCAAAGGCTCGGATTGACAGTGCGGGGGAGGATCGTTGTTCAGATCAGAGAGGATCGACGACGTATGTTCTCTTCTTGCAATTCCTTGATGAAATTGAACAATGATACCGTCAATCGCTTGAAATTTTGATGAAATTTCTTCAACCTAACCTTTTCTTCTTCTTTCTTCTTTCTTCTTCAATTCGCCAAGCCACCGATCGCTTCTCAACAATGGCGCCCCAAAAGGTATCTCCAATCCACCATCAATTCATCTCCATTTCTCTGTAATTTGTTAATTTTCCTCTTCGGATTTTTATTGGAACGATCAATTCAGGTAGCAACAATCATGGTGCTGAAGGTGGACTTGGATTGCCCTCGCTGCTACAAGAAGCTCCTCTGTCAATTCCCTCTGTCAATTCTGTCATTCAATCGTCATTGCCGTATCCTCTATTAGTCTCTTTCTCTTTGTGAAATTCTATGTTCTACTGATTCCTCTCTGCAATTGGGGGGTGGATGGTGCATTGTACTGGATTTTGAATGTTATATGAATAGGCGTGGAGATCTCAGTTGATGCAAGTGATTTTTGAGGGAAACAGGAATTGGATTGAATCGGTTATGTATGTGTTTCTGCTGTCTTCACTGTCTTTTCTTGATAATGCTGAATTTGATTAGATAATGCTGAATTTGAAATTTTAACTGGATTGTGAAGCATTTGAATATTATAACCAGCAGGTCCAGCACTATTCAATTCTGAGGTCAGTTTCCCCTTTTGATTAATTGGGAGAAATCTGAATGAGAAGTGTAAATTCTGAGGTGAAATCTAAATTAGTCTGCAGAAGGAGAAACTTCAACACAGGTGTCTGAGAGATCAAATTTCTTATGTTGTTGTATATCTCCTGTTGCTCAACTCTGATTTGTAGTTGTGTGTGATATTGTGGTTGTCACTCGATTAAACATCATCATTGTTGATCTGTTTCAAACTTTTAAAAATCCCTATCTGCTGAACAAGAGTTTGAGAAGGAAAAGCTCAATGAAAGAATTGCTAATCTTTCTGGTAGTGTGGCTGTGATCCAGGTGATTTATTACTTGGACATTGTAGATTATTAGCAAAGGTGGCTCTCTTCCTCCCCCATCCGTGTGGTTTAGTTAATTTCTAGATATTCTATTCATGAAAGATTATGAGAAGTTATGGATTCCTGAACACAGATGAACATGCAGCTATGGAGAGAGCTAGTGGTTTGCTTGTTTATCTGCGGTCTGTTTTGCTTATCATTACTTTGCTAATATACTTGTCTTTCTGTTTCAATCGAAAAGTGAACATGGACAATGCCTTTTCCATTGTGCAAATTTGTCTATATATGATGTCTTAAAAATGCAAAATCAGTGCCTGTCATTGACTACAAAATGCAAAGTGATCCAACCATTATACCCGTATTTGACCAAGGCAGGGAAGTGATCCAACCATTATACCCGTAATTGACCAAGGGTTCATATAAAGCCTATTAGCTCAAAATGGTAGAGCAGTGTGCCTGCGCACAATGATGCGGGTTCAAATCCCACATAGGCTAATCTCTTATTATGTGAAATTGATCAATTTTATGAAGTTCTTTTGCTACTTTATTGGCATGCTAGCATTGAAATGCTATTGAGTATATAAATGATGCTTTCTCAATTTGGTTTTCTTTGCAGGAGCCGCCGTTGCTAAAAAGTGGACTGATGAATGCACCCACGTCATTTTTGATCAGTTCACACCTGTGAATGATGATTTAATTGATGCTATTGTGTCTAAGAAATTTTTTGCTTCACACAAGTGGTTAGAGGTATGAACAATTGCATGCCTTTGGCATTTTTATGTTTTGAGCCAACCCAAAAATTGCACTAGTTTTACCTCCAATCATCTTGACTCCTTATTTTGTCAAATTTTAAACAAAATACAGATCAAAATATCAGATTATCTGTTCGCTTTTGAAAAAAGATCTTTTGGGAAGAAAATAAAATTTTATAGATATGAAGGCTGTCATGATGTTTAAACGGTCCAACATAAGAACACCAACTAGAAGCCGCAACGGTAATAACAAAAAATCCTAACTAAAACTTTCTCAAAAACTTCTCAAACAGAAGGGCAAAACAAAGCACCATAATAGCTGACAAAGGAAAACTCGTGAAGAACATGCCATAATGTCATCTATCTTCTTTTGCTTCGATCTGTCATCAGGAATCATCCGCTTTCAGAGAGACACCGGTTCTGCTTTTTCTTGCAATTGTGAAAGTGTCTTCCTAAAGTCGGACCCGAGCAGCAGGCACAAGCCATCAAACCCATCCAGCACACCCGGCAGGCAGCGCAATCAGCCCATCCATAACTTACAGAATCAATACTCAGAGCTAATATTGCAATAGATTCCTAAATATTTCAAGTAGCCTTTCAAATAACCCTATCTTATTCTCTTGAGACTCCATTTGCACACTACAACCCAGATGAATGCATTAAAGCTTAAAGCATGAAGGAGACAAAAGAGATGCATTACTTTAAAGTGCAGTTGTGCAACTTTAAAGTGCAGTTGTGCAATTATAAAATACTGTTGTGCAATTGTAAAATACAACTCAGTCTCATATCATCGTTATCTTCTTCCGGCTGGGCACTCAATTCTCTGCAAAGGAAGGTTCCTTCTCTATGGGCTCCACCTTCTCAGCTCTACCATCTGGCTTCGGAATAATAAGCCCATACCCGCCATCTTTTCTTCGATACAGAACGTTAATCTCACCTGGACATATGACATCATACCAACATAAACTCGCAATCAAACAGAATGGAATCAAAGCGTAGACCAATTTGATCAACTGATAAGAAAGAGCACCTGTTTCTTCATTACGGAACGCGTAAAAATCATGATCAACCATTTTAAGCTGATCAATGGCTTCGGTGACAGTCACAGGTGGCATATCAAATTGTTTCGTACGAACAATCTGTTCAGACAAAGCTGATAGCTTAGCAAACATAGAGTGCAGTTGTGCAACTTCAAAGTGCAGTTGTCCAACTTTAAAGTGCATTTGTGCAATTAAAAAATACAGTTGTGCGCACAACTGTACAGTTGTGCACTTGCTCCCGTTCCTTCTTCACAATCATTTCTCTGTCTCCTGAGATAGGTTGGATATTAGTGGGTTGCACTTGCTCCTCTGATTTGTGGTCATGAACAGTTGTGCTTATTGGTTGAATGCCTTTCACATTAGGGGAATTGGAATGCAAATCTGTAATTGCAATAGCTTCTAAAGGAATAGTGCTGACACTAACAACAGGCTTAGAGGGTATCACTTTACTCCTGGTCCTGCGAATAAGTGGTTGTGAATCCTTGGATTCAAGTGACTCAAAACCCTCCCCTATTCCATAGGCTTTATCAGGCTCAGTATCGTCGAACAATTCATCTTTGAAGGGTGGGGAATCTCTAGACAAATCAACTACTGGGGGTTTAACTCCAGATCTTTTTGATCTCTTGGAAATTTGATTTGGACTGCATAGATCAGGTGAATCACTCGTTGTTTGTGGGCGTTTACCTATGGAATGAAACTGAAGATCAATTTCTAAAAATATCGAATGCAATGACATCTTAAACAAACGTAGCTTACAATATAAAAATTATAAAATCGAACGATCAATCTATCAAATTAATCAAACATTTAAATGCGAAAATTACTAAATTTACAAAGCTAGCTGTAGGAGGGGTGGATAACTGCTTGATTATAAACATTCAAACCTGTTTTGATAACTTCCATTTCCTGATTTTGTGAAATATAAACCCTAAAATCTAAGCGTTCTATTTTAAATTGTAACAATCGGAAAATAGGGAATTATACCTTTCGGATATGTTTACATGTTGATATATATGGTAGATCTAGTGTCAACAACTGTATAATCAAAAGTGTGGATAGAATCGAACATGAAGAGGGAGTAGATTTACGCAGCAGGGTGGGGGGTGGGGGGAGCAAAAGGGTTTTAATCAACACGTTATAATAGAATGTGAGAAGCGGTTTAGGTATTTATACTTGGGGAGGATTCTCTTTTTTTTTCTAGGGAAAATAGTTTTTATTTTAATAATTAGATATCTAAATGGATTATTGTACAAAATGGTCTTATATTTCCTCAATATAATTTTATAATTGCTTAATAGATTATTGCAAAATATTGTCTTAAATTTGCTCAACCTAAGATTATATTTGCTCAATATAATCTTATATATGCTCAACAATATATTATATTTGCACAACATGGTGGGGGGGTGCTGAAGCTCTGCTCAACTTAAAGTTATATTTGCTCAATATAATCTTATACATGCTCAACTATAGATTATATTTGCACAACAGGAGGGGAGTTAGGTTGTTGTTGAAGCTATGCTGAAGTTAATGTTATATTTGCTCAATATAATCTATATATAATCTTATATATGATCAACTATAGATTATATTTGCACAACATGGAGGGGTGAGGGGGTAGGGTTGTGTTGAAGTTATGCTCAACATAATGTTATATTTGCTCAATATAGGCTTAATTTTGCTCAACAATACATTATATTTGCACAACATGGGGGGTGCTGAAGTGTAACGGCCCGAATATAAATATCCGGGATACGTTTCGAAGGTCGGATACCTTCGTTCGGATGTTGCAATTCAGGTACGGGTCGAGGTTTCAAACCTCTAATCAGTCGAAGTTTCATAAATTCAGTTTAAAAGAAAGTGAAATGGAAATATGATTTAGATACAAAAGCCACGGCAAGGCCGGGTCAAAACCAAAACATAATTCTAAAGTTGGATGGCCAGATTAGCGGGGTTAGACAGATTTCTTTGCAATCGCCGAGGGACTTTCCCACGCCATATAAACAGGGAGCAATCATACCTAAAAACAATGGGTGCGAGTGGGGTCAGACCGAGGCCCCAACACGCTCTGTCCAGCAAGCGAACATACACATACGCTAATAATAATAAAGATGATGCAGATGCGGAAATTAAATCACACTAGCATGTTCCTAATTTACAATATGCGAGAAATAACTGTAAAGGCGCCCAAAGAATGCCAAGTGGCATGTCCCTCTCCTACCTCTGCACCCCTTTCCGTTAGTGCAGAGACCGGCCGGTTCGATGCTATAGCATATCATATCTCATCATCATATCTCATCATCATAACATAAATTAAAATAAATAAATCATGCCCGATGGTGCTGGGCTATCATCATGCTCATATCGACTCGATAGACTCAGGGCACCCGATGGGGCTGGGCTACCCTATGACCCTAGCAAAGACTCTAGGACTATCACAGATACGGCCGTTCTGTTTCATACGCGTAAAGAAATAGAATGCTCAATCACAAGTGCAACCTAGCATGATACTACATGGCATGCTTTATGCTTATGCAACACCTAGTATGTCATACATTCACAAGCCGGTAATCTCTTTCGAATCTGAGTAAGCCCATAAAGGAACTTACCTGAATAAGCCGAACAGTAGAGAACAAAGCAGAAGCGGAATCCAAGTAAGAGTCACCAATAGCAAGCAATGTCCAACATCCACAAACACCTAATAACATATAAATGCATAAGTCTACCTATTTCACACAAGGCGCCCCTAACTATCATACATATCTCGTCTCATATCTCGTTTTCAGATCATTCCATCTTATTTTATCATTTCAGGTTCATCTCATCTCATTTCCAAAACAACATCTCAAAGAACTCAACTTAGAAAATCAAACAAATCTCTTAAATCGCTTATCCAAATTCCGACATTAAATACTTAGGCCTTAAACCAATTTCCCAAAAAAAATCATATTTAAACCCTCATAATTCCTCATATTTATAAATCATATTTATGAATCAAAACCCAACAATTCACTTTAAAATTCCAAACTCACATATTTAAATCCTCATAAAATGTATCGTATACAAATAATCCCATTAATATTATTTTAAAACAAACACAATATATAATGATAAATTTACAGAAATATTATAACAACTCCCAAAATAATAATAATATTCAAATAATTTGGCACTTACTATCCATAAAATCTCAAAACAATCCAAAAATGTGTTTATAACTCCACATCAATAAATATCACTTTTAAAACCTTTTTAAATATATATATTAATAATTTCAGAATATATATATATATATATATATATATATATATATATATATATATATATATATATATATATATATATAAATACATAGTCATTTTCCTGAAATCAGAAATATTAAATAACATACATATATATAACATAACATATAATATATTTAACATATAACCATATATATATATTAACAATTAAAACAATATACACATGTCAAAAGAAAAGCCCAGCCCAACCAAAAGCCCCAACCCGGAACCCAAAACCCAGCCCAAGACCCGACCCGGATCCGAGGATTCAGAAAGAAGAGGAATGGGAAGGCATTTGGTGGGTCCGGGTTGCTTAAACAACACAACCCATTTGGCACAAAATCCGGCCCATGAAAATCAGGCTCAAAGGTTGTCTTCAACCTCTGGCCAACAGGGAAGGCAATGGTGAGCGACGGAGACGAAAGAGGAAGGAGAAGAAAAGGGCTCGCCGGAGCTCCGTTCGGCTCGATCCTTTGCCCCGGTGATCGGAATAAAATTCCGACTAGACCCGACCCACAAGAACTGAAACGAGGATGAAGGAGAGGGAGAAATTACCGAGCGTAGATCTTCCGACGACGAGAGGCTCCGAGGTGGCTCCGGCTGCTCTGGCTTCAAATGGAGTGGAAAGGAGCCTTGCCCCGGCCTAGGATGAGTGAGGAAAGATAAGCAAACATGGATTTCAACAAGAGGGATCCACAATTTAATAAGAACGGAATCGACCTTGTATACGTGAAACAGGGGAGGGAAAAGACAACGCGGCTCGGCGGCGGCGTCGGCTCTTCTCCGGGACGTCTTCGGCTTGTTGGACAGCTCGGAGGGATACTCGAAGTGGCTCGAGCTCGTATGGAAAGGAGGAGCGTGTGCGCTCGAGCGGGATCTCGGAAACAGGGCTCGAAGCAACAGGGGAAGGTGGAGTTTGGGTGGCTGCTGTGGGGCTGTGCAGACGGCGACGACGCGGAGCTGGGGAGGGGTGGTGGTGCCGCATCTGCAGCTGCTGCTATGAGACTAAGGAGGTGAGGTGGCGCAGCTGTGGGTGAGGTTTTACAGCCACAAAAGGGAAGCTTGCTGTGTTTTTGGGAGGGTGAAGGTTAAAAAAGAAGATGGAGAGAAGAGGTTGTGGGAGGCTGCGGCTTCAGAGGAGAGGAGCGGGTGTGGGGGTGCTGAAGGCAACCAGAGGGTAAGAGAAGGGGGTGAAGAGGGATTTGTGGGTTGAGGCAGTCTGCAAGTGAAAGGGAGAGGGGACCAATTCAATTTCAGACATTGTGGAAAGAAGAAGGCAATGTGTGTGGAGTGCAATGTGAGGCAGAGATCTGCCGAGAGAGAGAGAGAGAGAGAGAGAGAGAGAGAGAGAGAGAGAGAGAAAAGAAGAAAAAGGGAAAAGAAATTAATATTTGTGTGATCCCAACAATACCAATTCAAATTAGCGGAAAAGACCCGAATCCCGCTCGCCCGATCAAAACCCGACTAAAACAAATTAAATAAAATTTAATTTACTAATCTCAATATAACGGAATTAAATTAATCTCAATAAAAACTCGGAGTTTAAATTAATCTTTATTAATACTCGGTCTCGAAAGCGAAAATCGAATTCCGTCAAAATCCGAAATTTAAATTGATGCCGGAATGATTTTAAATCGAAACTTGATGCTCGAGGACGAGTTTTTATTCCACTTTTACAAATTGAATAAAATAATAGTATATTTAATTAAAATAATATTAAAATAATATAAAAATATATTCGGCCTTTACATTCATCCACCTCTAAAAACAAGTCTCGTCCCCGAGACTAAAATCATTTTAAAGCAAAGGAAGAAGTTTGAAATCGGTGAGTCCGAGGACCATGTCCAAGGATCTTGTAATCATCTCGGTTGCGTCTTCCGAGATTCTCACAACATCCCGGTCACAGTCGTGACATCTCCAATTGGTCTTGTCAAGTGTGTAATAGGCGCCCCTATCACAATCTCGCTTCGACTTTTCGGAAGTACCACAACTCTAAAAGCATTATAGCGTCCGACTAGGTCTTAGAAAGCAATCTATAAGCGCCCCTATACAATGCTTGTATCCACTTCGTGAGACGTCATAATGTAAATCCAGTTCGTAAATCCTTAAAGCGTTTGTAAATAAAAGGATTGTCATCCAAATCATTGAAACTCTCAACTTCTTTAAAACCCCAAGTTGGCCATTTTCAAAACCGCTCAAAATCTTCAAATCCGATGTTTAATCAAGCAACTTTACACCAAAACAAGTTAAATCCTTTCAAATCAAGATTTTGTCAAGAATCTTCCGAAAACCAAATCAGCTTCACACAACCAATCAATCAAATTCAGAAGGTAGGAGGTGGAGTCATCCACCTCTAAGGGCTAATCCCATATTCTCTTCCTAGTTTCCAGAATCATTTACCATCATCTTATATATACACATAAGTCATACCTATGCTCCAAGTCATATTCATCACTTACCTATTCATAATCAGGATTATCAACCATATAGGATAACATCATGCTTTCACATAACAACGTATCATCATCTCATGATTCATTCAACACATTATAACATGCTTTTAGAACAACACAATAGGATAGCAATGGATCATTATATCATGTTCATAGTTGTCACTACAAATTTTAACTCAGTATTGCATATTAACATGTAATATCATGCCATACAGGTTTATCATAGTCGCTATCCAACATCATGCCAAGTCATTTTAATAAATCACATAATCAAGAAAGCTTTCACATCATTACCAGGCAAAATAAACGCAAACCCCGCTCGCTCGATTTCAATTCCTACATCAAAACCAGTCTCATCTAGATTCACCAACATCAGTACAGGTAACATCCTCAAAAGAAGTCCCAATTCATTTCAATACCCTAATCTCGCCCCTCATTCCACCAAGAACTCTCACTAGCAATCCACCTCTAAGAATCCAACTACTATCTCTAACCTCACACTCGAGGCCCTCTCATACTATATCTTCCCTACTCTTAAAAGCCATTTCTTACACTTCCACACTTCCCAAGAGTTCACAAGCATCATGCCCTGCTAACCGCACATTCTCTAGTAAAATTCCTCGACCACCGCCTATCCGACCTATTCCTAACCATACTCTTATCCGAGATTCACCTAGGAGCTCATCCAAAATCATCAAGGATTACCTCTTAAAATTCCCGAACCCACTCGGTCCAACCTAAGTCAACACCCCTCTTCTGCAACTTTCCCTTACCACCGTCGATTATTCTAAACACTCAAAACCTTTCTCCACTCTCTGACCGCTCAGCCAAAAAGGACCTCACTCACATGTTCGAAGAAGAAGCAATCATGAACATTATTGCACATAAGGACTACAACATATCAACTAGCATCATTAGGCATTGCAACAAGTATCAAAAGTCTCAATTTACCGTCATGCTCGAGATTATCACATAACACCATATATGAATAACGTCAATTCAAACTAGCAAGTTTCATCATAATCTTAGCTAATAAACAGTTCAGATTCTCGGCATATTGCAGTTCATACTATATAGGAAAGGAATTTAGATCATGCTTAGCAACTCAGAATAGCATCACATCAAGTTATCATGGCACATTAGGACAATAAGGCACCGAATCATATATATCATCATAGACATCGGATACTCAGGCAATAATCATTACCAAGTCATCACATCAACACGGATTTTTCAACATCAAGTCAGTGCAAATCATCATCAACAAGCTCAGGAAGGGTTAGCAATTCGAATATAGAACGCTCCCGCTTGCAAGTCATATCGTACTCAACAATCGTAATCCTCAAAGCGAGCTTGTTCCGTCGACATTATCGATCCTGAGGCCCGTGGGTTATGGGCCCATGCTTCCGCTGCGCTGCTCTATCGCTATTCGACTTACCGTTCCCTTTTCCCATGTGGTCCCTCATCACGCGTAGGAGTTTAAGTTAGCGGAGATAGGGGAGTGACAAGAGCGGACGACCCAATGTTTCTTTCGGAGACGGAATAGACCAAAGGTAAAGACGACATGACTAGAGGCAAGACTCCGACTCAGGAATAGTAATGATGCCCTTAGGAAAGTCTATAGGGTCACAATTGTGACAACACGCACGAATTCATTATGGAGCATTTCAATCACATCGATCCACACTAACATGTACCTATCTCGGGGGCAACATTCACATTTATATCAAAGACACAATCAAGTCCTACGTTGATGTTTGTGAAACAAGCTAGCATTCTAGTATTCCATGGAAACAGATATGCCAAGTAACTTCGAGCAAGATAGACGGAACCAGCAATGATCATATATGATTTGAAGTCATGCGGAATTTAATGAAGATAACGAGCATCATGTATATGAACAATGTAGGAACAGGGTATACACATCAACAATTGAGTCCAAATATATCATGGCAATGTATATTATAACAATCAGATGAAGCGTCATACGAGAACACATAAGAGTAGAATATCAATTATCACATATATGAACAATGTACAAGTTTGGTGTATGCATCATACGAGATCATATAAAGGGCAACATAGTAACTATCTCACAATGATCATATGTTAGGTCAAGCATGGCACGGAATCATATGACGAGATACATCTAGAGAGCATGGGTCCTATATGATACTAGCGATATATAATGTGATACTAGCATAGTCAAGAGTCATTTAGGGGAGTTCAACATAATATTCACGAAACATGAGGCATCATCAAAAGTACAAGAAGGACATCATGGGTGCTAGATTATAATCATGCTAGGTACGAACCATCATAGAGTACATATATGGTACGATAGCTGTCACATTATAGAACAAGCATGATATGAAATCATTCAGCATGTCATATTGGAGGTCATAAGCTCCATATGATACTAATAGCACACATCGAACATGAGTACCACTAGAGTAATTCAACTAGGTTCATTCCGATATTCATGCGTCATGCAGGTGCAAAATCATGATATAGAGTGGTGTGTGATCAAGCGGGGTGTCAAGTCATAGGTTCATACAAGCACGAGAAGCCATCATAGAATAATAGACATCTTTACCATGTAAGCATGCTAGGTTTAACTATCACGGAAAGCTAGTCAAACATCGAATTCAACATTATCTCATCAGGACGAGTGAAACATGTTAAGAGAACGGAAAGAGGAAAGGGCCACACTATCAGGTACCTAGTTCAAGAGTGAATCAACAATAACGTAGGCAAAGTAAAATTCGCACAAGTCGCAATCAAGGGCCCAACATGTTACTAGTGGTTCAATATAACATATGGTACATACATGCACTTGACTGGTTAATACGACGGTATGCAAGAGTTCATTCAATCACATCTCAACGACATAGTGGCACGAGAGGAAAACGCAACAAGGTATAGAGCAAGTCTAAGCAACATGGCGACATGACTAGAATGTGGGGACATGAGCTCGAATCAACACATAATATGACAAAACATGCATTTCTCAAGGTTCAATTATAACACATATTCTCCGTTCAACACAACTAACACACACAACATTAACTTGCAAAATAATCAACAATAGCTAATCACATAATAGGTGGGCATGCTATAGATTCTTGTCACAGAATGAATGATAAGCATCGAGGCGTCATCGGCTAGCATGCTAAAGAGTACATCTTATGAGGCATTCATATAAAGAAGAGTCGATCACACTATCATGAACCTATTCAAGGGGAGTATATCAATTGTACAACTTCCTAACATATGACTTCTATAATCGTGCCCTAGTATGACAATGTAATATACTGAACAGATCATGTCGGAATGATATAGACATAATAAATGTAGTTCGAACCTATACAATGGTCATCATGAGCATCAAGAACATAAGCACGAATTCACACTAAGGATCAATTGTAGGTCAAGGAGTATTGCATATAGAGTCACACAATCATGAACAGGGCAATCAAGATAACCCGATAGGGGTCCATAAGGGCAACATTGACTCTCCCTAACTGACTCACCACCCATCTTTCCCGTGAGACTCGGATACGACTTTTCGTGGTAAGAAGACACCGGTCGATCGTCATAAGAATCAAGAAAGACAACCTAGGAAACACTTACTTCTAACTCGGAATGACATCAAAGCCATCTTTCGATACTCTCCCCAAGTAACCCTCATATCCAACCATGATTTCCGAAACACTATGCTTACCAACCCGATTTCCCGTGGAGGAGACCGATATTCGAAGGGAGGACTCGATTGAACTATCAAAGGATTCATAAGAAAAAGGGCGGTTCCACAAAAGCTGAGCTTAACCATATAAGAAGAAGGGTACTCCCGCTATTCCGTTCGCACAAATCGTTCAATATTCATTCAATAGTTAGGACATAACAATCAAATCTTCAGCATATCAAGCACTCAATCATAGAATCAGTTAATGGCAATTACAATGATCTCCTTGGAGTCTTCCCGACCCATCTGTAAAGGACAAGCTAGTAGTTCGCCTACCCATTTCCGACTACATCCAATAGGGATGGTCTAGCGCCTTTTCTACCCACTCGATCCCTTATTAGTTGGTTCTCCACTTTTATCATAAGCCAAGTTCATATTTAGTCCAATTGAGTTAGGCATATTAAATTCATTTTGCCCTTTTAAAATACTTTCAAATCTTTTAAAATTTATGGGCGGTTTTCCAAAACATACACTCGACCCTTGCGTACCCGAATTGCACAACCTGGCTCTGATACCAACTTTGTAACGGCCCGGATATAAATATCCGGGATACGTTTCGAAGGTCGGATACCTTCGTTCGGATGTTGCAATTCAGGTACGGGTCGAGGTTTCAAACCTCTAATCAGTCGAAGTTTCATAAATTCAGTTTAAAAGAAAGTGAAATGGAAATATGATTTAGATACAAAAGCCACGGCAAGGCCGGGTCAAAACCAAAACATAATTCTAAAGTTGGATGGCCAGATTAGCGGGGTTAGACAGATTTCTTTGCAATCGCCGAGGGACTTTCCCACGCCATATAAACAGGGAGCAATCATACCTAAAAACAATGGGTGCGAGTGGGGTCAGACCGAGGCCCCAACACGCTCTGTCCAGCAAGCGAACATACACATACGCTAATAATAATAAAGATGATGCAGATGCGGAAATTAAATCACACTAGCATGTTCCTAATTTACAATATGCGAGAAATAACTGTAAAGGCGCCCAAAGAATGCCAAGTGGCATGTCCCTCTCCTACCTCTGCACCCCTTTCCGTTAGTGCAGAGACCGGCCGGTTCGATGCTATAGCATATCATATCTCATCATCATAACATAAATTAAAATAAATAAATCATGCCCGATGGTGCTGGGCTATCATCATGCTCATATCGACTCGATAGACTCAGGGCACCCGCTGGGGCTGGGCTACCCTATGACCCTAGCAAAGACTCTAGGACTATCACAAATACGGCCGTTCTGTTTCATACGCGTAAAGAAATAGAATGCTCAATCACAAGTGCAACCTAGCATGATACTACATGGCATGCTTTATGCTTATGCAACACCTAGTATGTCATACATTCACAAGCCGGTAATCTCTTTCGAATCTGAGTAAGCCCATAAAGGAACTTACCTGAATAAGCCGAACAGTAGAGAACAAAGCAGAAGCGGAATCCAAGTAAGAGTCACCAATAGCAAGCAATGTCCAACATCCACAAACACCTAATAACATATAAATGCATAAGTCTACCTATTTCACACAAGGCGCCCCTAACTATCATACATATCTCGTCTCATATCTCGTTTTCAGATCATTCCATCTTATTTTATCATTTCAGGTTCATCTCATCTCATTTCCAAAACAACATCTCAAAGAACTCAACTTAGAAAATCAAACAAATCTCTTAAATCGCTTATCCAAATTCTGACATTAAATACTTAGGCCTTAAACCAATTTCCCAAAAAAAATCATATTTAAACCCTCATAATTCCTCATATTTATAAATCATATTTATGAATCAAAACCCAACAATTCACTTTAAAATTCCAAACTCACATATTTAAATCCTCATAAAATGCATCGTATACAAATAATCCCATTAATATTATTTTAAAACAAACACAATATATAATGATAAATTTACAGAAATATTATAACAACTCCCAAAATAATAATAATATTCAAATAATTTGGCACTTACTATCCATAAAATCTCAAAACAATCCAAAAATGTGTTTATAACTCCACATCAATAAATATCACTTTTAAAACCTTTTTAAATATATATATTAATAATTTCAGAATATATATATATAAATACATAGTCATTTTCCTGAAATCAGAAATATTAAATAACATACATATATATAACATAACATATAATATATTTAACATATAACCATATATATATATTAACAATTAAAACAATATACACATGTCAAAAGAAAAGCCCAGCCCAACCAAAAGCCCCAACCCGGAACCCAAAACCCAGCCCAAGACCCGACCCGGATCCGAGGATTCAAAAAGAAGAGGAATGGGAAGGCATTTGGTGGGTCCGGGTTGCTTAAACAACACAACCCATTTGGCACAAAATCCGGCCCATGAAAATCAGGCCCAAAGGTTGTCTTCAACCTCTGGCCAACAGGGAAGGCAATGGTGAGCGACGGAGACGAAAGAGGAAGGAGAAGAAAAGGGCTCGCCGGAGCTCCGTTCGGCTCGATCCTTTGCCCCGGTGATCGGAATAAAATTCCGACTAGACCCGACCCACAAGAACTGAAACGAGGATGAAGGAGAGGGAGAAATTACCGAGCGTAGATCTTCCGACGACGAGAGGCTCCGAGGTGGCTCCGGCTGCTCTGGCTTCAAATGGAGTGGAAAGGAGCCTTGCCCCGACCTAGGATGAGTGAGGAAAGATAAGCAAACATGGATTTCAACAAGAGGGATCCACAATTTAATAAGAACGGAATCGACCTTGTATACGTGAAACAGGGGAGGGAAAAGACAACGCGGCTCGGCGGCGGCGTCGGCTCTTCTCCGGGACGTCTTCGGCTCGTTGGACAGCTCGGAGGGATACTCGAAGTGGCTCGAGCTCGTATGGAAAGGAGGAGCGTGTGCGCTCGAGCGGGATCTCGGAAACAGGGCTCGAAGCAACAGGGGAAGGTGGAGTTTGGGTGGCTGCTGTGGGGCTGTGCAGACGGCGACGATGCGGAGCTGGGGAGGGGTGGTGGTGCCGCATCTGCAGCTGCTGCTATGAGACAAAGGAGGTGAGGTGGCGCAGCTGTGGGTGAGGTTTTACATCCACAAAAGGGAAGCTTGCTGTGTTTTTGGGAGGGTGAAGGTTAAAAAAGAAGATGGAGAGAAGAGGTTGTGGGAGGCTGCGGCTTCAGAGGAGAGGAGCGGGTGTGGGGGTGCTGAAGGCAACCAGAGGGTAAGAGAAGGGGGTGAAGAGGGATTTGTGGGTTGAGGCAGTCTGCAAGTGAAAGGGAGAGGGGACCAATTCAATTTCAGACATTGTGGAAAGAAGAAGGCAGTGTGTGTGGAGTGCAATGTGAGGCAGAGATCTGCCGAGAGAGAGAGAGAGAGAGAGAGAGAGAGAGAGAGAGAAGAAGAAGAAAAAGGGAAAAGAAATTAATATTTGTGTGATCCCAACAATACCAATTCAAATTAGCGGAAAAGACCCGAATCCCGCTCGCCCGATCAAAACCCGACTAAAACAAATTAAATAAAATTTAATTTACTAATCTCAATATAACGGAATTAAATTAATCTCAATAAAAACTCGGAGTTTAAATTAATCTTTATTAATACTCGGTCTCGAAAGCGAAAATCGAATTCCGTCAAAATCCGAAATTTAAATTGATGCCGGAATGATTTTAAATCGAAACTTGATGCTCGAGGACGAGTTTTTATTCCACTTTTACAAATTGAATAAAATAATAGTATATTTAATTAAAATAATATTAAAATAATATAAAAATATATTCGGCCTTTACATGAAGCTCTGCTTAACTCAAAGTTATATTTGCTCAATATAATCTTATACATGCTCAACTATAGATTATATTTGCACAACATGGGGGGGGGGGGGGGTGCTGAAGCTTTGCTCAACTTAAAGTTATATTTGCTCAATACAATCTTATACATGATCAACTATAGATTATATTTGCACAACATGGGGGGATAGGTGGGTGTTGAAAATATGCTCAACTTAATGTTACATTTGCTCAATATATTCTTATATATGCTCAATAATAGATTATATTTGCAAAACATGGGGGTGGGGGGTAGGGTTGTGATGAAGCAATGCTCAACTTAATGTTATATTTGCTCAATAGAGTCTTAATTTTGCTCAACAATACATTATGTTTGCACAATATGGGGGAGGGGGTGCTGAAGCTCTGCTCAACTTAAAGTTATATTTGCTCAATATATTCTTATATATGCTCAACAATAGATTATATTTGCACAACATGGTGGGGGGTAGGGTTGTGCTGAAGCTATGCTCAACTTAATGTTATATTTGCTCAATATAGTCTTAATTTTGCTAAACAATACATTATATTTGCACAACATTGGGGGGGGGGGGGGGTGGGTGCTGAAGCTCTCCTCAACTTAAAGTTATATTTGCTCAATATATTCTTATATATGCTCAACAATAGATTATATTTGCACAACAAGGTGGGGGGGGGGTTAGGGTTGTGCTGAAGCTATCCTCAACTTAATGTTATATTTGCTCAATATAGTCTTAATTTTGCTCAACAATACATTATATTTGCACAACAGGGGGAGTTGCTGAAGCTCTGCTCAACCTAAAGTTATATTTGCTCAATATATTCTTATATATGCTCAATAATATATTATATTTGCACAACATGGAGGGGGGGTTGCTGAAGCTCTGCTCAACTTGAAGTTATATTTGCTCAATATAATCTTATACATGCTCAACTATAGATTATATTTGCAACTTTAAAGTGCAGTTGTGCAACTTTAAAGTGCAGTTGTGCAACTTTAAAGTGCAGTTGTGCAATTATAAAATACTGTTGTGCAATTGTAAAATACAATTGTGCAATTTTCAAAATTGTGACGTGATGGAAAAAGGAAAAAAAAAACTTTAAAAAAAGTACTGACGTGTAAAAAAAAGAATTTTTTTAAAAAAGTGCTGACACATAGAATAAAAAATGCACAAATTAGAATAAAAAGCACAAGAATAATATTATAAAGTTCACAAATTAGATTCGAATTGTTTATTGGATAGGAGTACGAACAACATAGTAACTACTGCCTACTAGAGCTTTTAAACTCTATGAAATTAATTTTTTTAAATTACTAAATGAATTAACAGTTGTGCAATTTTAAGATACATGCAGTTGTGCAATTGTAAGATACAGTTGTGTAATTGTAAGATACAGTTGTGCAATTTTAAAGTGCAGTTGTGCAACATTAAAGTGCAGTTGTGCAACTTTAAAGTGCAGTTGTGCAAATTTAAAATGCAGTTGTGCAATTTTATTGGATAGGAGTATGAACAACATAGTAACTACTGCCTACTAGAGCTTTTAAACTCTATGAATTTTTTTAAAATTACTAAATTAACTAAAAGTTGTGCAATTTTAAGATACAGTTGTGCAATTGTAAGATACAGTTGTGCAATTCTAAGTTACAATTGTCCAATTTTAAAGCGCAGTTGTGCAAATTTAAAGTGCGGTTGTGCAATTTTAAAGTGCAGTTGTGCAACTTTAAAGTGCAGTTGTGCAACTTTAAAATACAGTTGTGCAATTGTAAAATACAATTGAGCAAATATAAATTAGATTTTTGTGATCATGGATCTCCTAACCCGCACCACCCGGTATTCCCACGGATTCTCGCAAGTACGTCTCTCTCATTGGAGTCACGGCCGGCGAAGATTCGAGATGAATCGGACAGGGAGGTGTTGAGCTAGGTAGCACCATAGTCCATAGCAGGGCCGTCATTGTCGAGATCGGTGTCCGCAAGTCGTGGAAGAGTCTCCGAGGACAGTGATGCAATTGAGCTGCTAGCTTTCGAGTTAGTTGAATAGATCTTTCATCTTCAATTCAATTTGTTGTCCAATTCTAATATGAGTCTGGATTTGAAGGCGATCTCTCTCACTCGCTCTGTCGATGGTAGCTAGTGTGGGGTTTAGAGAAGGAGATCGGCGGATATGAATACTGAAATGTCCCAATCTAAGCTTAAAAATAATATAACACTAGAAGTTGTGACTTGCCTGAAATCAGGATAAGTGTTTGACAATTATGAAGCAAAGGGACAAAAAAATGCAAAATAATCACCATCAGAAAGTTACAGGCTAACATTTAATCTATTCAATAAAGTATAGGGCTATAGCCCTCATTTGATGACCAAAAAAAAGTTACAGGCTTACAGCTATGACCTCGGCAAAGAAGGTTATAAGGCAACAAAAGGTTAGCAGAATTTATCCTCCTGATAAGCCAAAGTAAGCTTTCATCTGGGAGACACTCCAAGTAACATCCTGCTCCCCTCTTGCTTCTTTGATAGCTTGCTCAATGAGAGCACAAGCAGCTATGTGTGCACCAGCAGATTGTCCCATCAAATAAATTCTGCAGAAACGGTACAACTCAGTCTCATATCATCGTTATCTTCTCCCGGCTGGGCACTCAATTCTCTGCAAAGGAAGGTTCCTTCTCTATGGGCTCCACCTTCTCAGCTCTACCATCTCGCTTTGGAATAATAAGCCCATACCCGCCATCTTTTCTTCGATACAGAACGTTAATCTCACCTGGACATATGACAACATACCAACATAAACTCGCAATCAAACAGAATGGAATCAAAGCATAGACCAATTTGATCAACTGATAAGAAAGAGCACCTGTTTCTTCATTACGGAACGCGTAAAAATCATGATCAACCATTAAGCTGATCAATGGCTTCAGTGACAGTCAAAGGTGGCATATCAAATTGTTTCATACGAACAATCTATTCAGATAAAGCTGACAGCTTAGCAAACATAGAGGATCCATGATGAGAAATTCATGGCTTTATGCAATGAATACAGAAAAAAATAGACAGTCAAGTAAAACAAGGGGCTGACCTCTTGAACAACTTCCTCCTCCTCCACAGAAGATGCATCTTTTTCATTGTCTTCAACCTTGACGAGGGAATCAGGAATCATGTCAGCAACAACCAGTCGCATTGGATCAGCTTCCCTCACCTTTGATCTATTAACACCCTTTATATGCCTACCGTGGTCTGTGTCCTTCTCCTTGATCTTCCTTAACTTCCTTTGCACAATCGAGGAGACTAAATCTATGCTCTCGTAAGTTGACTCTGCATCTTCCTCTGCACGAATCACTCCATGGCCCTTTGTAAACAATGTAGCCTGCACAATTCCTCACAATCTTCAACCCATTGCTTTAACTTCCTTCATTAATGTTTTCGGACCTCAAAGTGTTTCAATTAGGCTATTATCTACATTCATTATTTTCGTATTCGGATCATCTCGTAGGTTATACAACTTGCAGTTTCCCTAAACCATTATCAGCTCAACTGGCACAACAATGTCTGTCGGATGCAAGCAATTAGAAGAGGTCAAAATCAAAGATTGCAAACCTTATAGAGATGAAATCAGAGATACCCAGATCCTACTCAATCTTAGTTGATAATTACTAGTAGCAACTGCAATGTCTTCTAATGCACATCTTAAATTCAACCTTTGCTGCAAAAGAATCCATTTTCTACTAGCCAAATTCCGATGTACATTAAGATTCACCTCTACAACTAAGCCACGTGCAAGCTTCTTTATATTTTAACTCTACTAGCCAAATTCCGATGCTCCTACCATAAATCCCCTAAACTAACTCCCAATTGACACAATATATAATCTTTATCCATAAACTCATCAAGCACATGCTGACCTACAGATTCAGAAATATTAAATGAAAAATTGAACATGCTGACATACAGATTCAGAAAGAGCCAAGAGACACAGCCGCCCATCTCCAAGGATATCTATTTGGATCAGCTGTTGAATTGCCAGAAAGAGCCGCTTCAAAGAAGGAAAACATGACATCACGGGTGAGCTATTTCAGAGGCATAAGGCAAAGGCATAACTTGATCTCTGACGAGCCTCTAGAACGAATCATCAAAATGCAATAAAATGAATTGAAGTTCAAAAGATGCAGGAATCAAAGTAAATAGAAAACAACCGCAAGATCAGCAGAAAGATGTAAGCAACACCCAGCTGAGCAAAGAGGGCAACGAATGAAGCTCCAAAAACATAACCAACAAGTAAAAGAGGCACTGAAAAATATGATTAAATCAAGATTATAAGTGTAACAATCATAACAAAGCAAAGAAGGTCAAAGAAATAAGGTGAAAGAAAACATCATAGAGGTGAGATTAACAACAAAAGCAATGAAAGATTACTAAGAGACAGTAAGACAGCAACAAAGGAGGGTCCACGGGCACCGAAAGTCATCAAAACAGCCCCAAACAGCACACCAGTGACAGTAAGACAGCAAACTAACAAGATCTCACAAGAATCCCGTGGAGAAACAATCAGACATGGTGATGATCATCTCCAAGGGACATACTCTCTATACATTGCTCCAACGAAGTCCAACATGAGCTCCTTCAAAGTCAGCAAAGTTAACCGATCCTAAAGCAAAAACTGTTTGGTGATAGAAAAATGCAGACACCTTCAAAATCCTGCAAACAAACCACATTTACCAACTAGAAGAAAAGTTCTAATTTTTATTGTTGATGGCAAGAAGCAAAGATCGACTTCCTGTAAAATCCTACAAGCAAAGTCAGCAGAAGCAAAGATCGATTTACATTCCTGCAAAACAGTCGGAACGAAACCTCGGCTCGTAAAAATTGATCGACGGTGATCCTGCAAGCAAAGAAGCAAAGTCAGCAGAAGTAAAACAGTCGGAACAACAACATCACATTTACATTCTACATGAAAATGATTACCCGTTCTGTTCATTCACAAATCAAAGCCATTAATTTTGCAATTACATGTTAGTTGATTTTCGTACAACAGTTGTGAATCGCAGGCGTACAGTACCATAGGAGCAATTGAGCAATTAAAGGATTGCATTGCTTCGCGTATCAGATCCAGAATCCCCAAAATCGAAGCACGAAAATCAAATTGAAGGGGAAATCGAAGCACAAATCAACGAAAGAACAAACCCTAGCTCCAATTGGGAGAAGAAAAACAGGAATTGAAGATATATGTAAAGAAAGAAGAAGGAACCTTGTTCTTGATGGAAGGAAGCACATCAACATTCAGCACAGTGGAGTAGAGAGAGAGTACCGGCGGAAGCTTGCAGGACGTGAAGCCGGCGCCGGAGATCTGATGCCGAGACCGGAGATCGAAATTCGGAGAGAAGCACAACACAGTAAGTGAATTGAAGGAGCGGGATGAGGAACTGGACCAAATTCGGAGAGAGAAAGAGAGATGTATCTCAAACCGGAGCCATCTCCATCAATCTTCATCGTCGCCTGGACTGAAGAGCAAGGAAGCATCTGAGCAGATCGCTCGCTCTGTTAGAGATGGACGGGAGAGAGGGTGAAGGATGGACAATTTGTTAATTTGTCCCAAACCTTGGATAATTTGCTAATTAAGACAACTAATTTGGACAATCTGCAAAACGCCCCTTAGAAAAATTGATTAAAGTTTTATCTAATATCCCATCTTAAAAGAGTACGTACAACCTCCAAAATATGAATAATTTTGTAAATAGTTTGAAAGTGTTAATTTTATCATAAATAGTTATTTTTTAATGAGTATTTTGAAAAAAAAAATCCATGTTGAGACACTTGCTATCTTTGAATTAGTGAAAATATATGAATACTTCATACTCCCTCGATTTCACAATACATGTCCCTTTGTTTTTCGGCACGCTTTTCAAAGAGAAAAAAACTCTATAAAATATTATTTTTTAATTAATTTTTTTATATAATTTGATACTTATTAGTAATAAGTATCAAATTATATCAATTAAAAAATAATATTTTATAGTTTTTCGCTCTTAAAAACCATGCCGAAAAGCAAAGAGATATATATTGTGAAACGGAGTGAGTATTAATGTATCACGTCTAGATTGTCAAATTTAATTTATACATTTTATGTCTGGTGAAAGAGACATTTTACAAATAGTTTTTTAGTACAAAATGTTGTTACTCTGATTTCTATACAAGTAAAGGAGCCTGGTAACTCTTGCCGGATGGGTCACGTATCGAGATTTACCATCAAATAGTGGGTTTTCTCGTCATGAAAAAAAGGTGCTAAGTGGCCTCCCACCAACCCATGAACATAAATTAAAGAACCATATTTCATATATAGTTTTTGAAAGGAAAGAAAAGAGGCATTTCAAATTAATGTGTAGAGTTATGTCATAAATAATAATAATAATAAATGATATATTGTTTTTAAAAAAAAGGAGATTTCAATTTTTATTTGAAATCATTAATAAAAAGATAACAAGAACTTCATGTTTCGATGGATGGATACCTCATACCTGTATTATAAGTAGTATATACATCACAAATTGTTGTCCAACTTTAAATTTTTAATAGGTATAAAAAAAATAGTCAATATTTCATGGGTATATAACAATAATTGTTCCTATATATTCTCTATGCACAACTGTAAGTATTAATTAGTCAACTAATGACTGCTTCCATGTTTATGCATGCACTTGCAAATCAACCATATATTTTCAGATAATTCACTAAATCAGGTATAGAATACATATTAATTGTATCACTTAATTATATTTATCAGGAAGAGTTTTGAGTAGTTAATTAGTCTCGAACCTCCGGCATAGTGGCATGTAAATCCGCCCTTCCTTGAGAGTAGAAGATGTTAATTTAGTTTTTCTATTACATTTTAGTTTTTACGTGAGTAGGAGATGACATTTTAGTTTTTCTATTACATTTTAGTTTTTGTATATTTTAATGAAGTTCTCAAAATTATTAAAGACCATGGAAATCTTCTACTGATTATATGCTTCACAGTATGCAACATGCTCAGTCAATTAAAAAGGATTCTCGTGCATTGAATGGTATTTTTTAAAACAAAATTAAGCTCACAGTTAATAATACTTCAATCATTTAGGGATCGAGAGAACAATATATTTCCTTCATGGAAAAAAAAAAGAAGAAGAAAGAGCATTAATTTTTATTGTAATGTTTTGTTTTTTAAAAAAATGCAATTATAAACTCTTAAAATAGAAAAAATTTCGCTTATGTGTTACATCTACTTTAATCCTCTGTTTTTCAATCAATTAATTCTTTTTTCCTTTTTTTTTGATACAAGGTAAGAATTTGGGTGGTGTCAGGCCATGCTGACCCACCATTACCCAAGCGCGTACTTTCGGACGAAAATCTGGATCTCCAGATGAGACACGGGAAGGTCATGGTTTT
This sequence comes from Persicaria maculosa, assembly GCA_963922045.1. Taxonomy (NCBI): domain Eukaryota; kingdom Viridiplantae; phylum Streptophyta; class Magnoliopsida; order Caryophyllales; family Polygonaceae; genus Persicaria; species Persicaria maculosa. Next base: position 21,852,990 of record OY998270.1, read on the forward strand.
CATCTTTCACGTAATCAATGAGTTTAATTCAAAATATTAAATTAATATAGAACTTATATCTATTTGCAAATTTTATATACTCTCATATCTTGAAAGCTTATTACACGTCTTTTATGAGTTTGTTCTTATAAATTTAATTCAAAATATTAAATTAATATTTTATTAAATTATATATTATTAATTTATTTTATTATTATGATTTTATTTTATAAAAATTGTGGCATGGCGTAGGAGTTGTACTAGTTCACTTTAACGGCTTTTGAAGCCAAAGCTAGATTATCATAGTTTTACATAAGGATATGGACGTAATTAGGCTAATTTCGTTCCATCAAATTGCATGTAGTAAACTAGTTTTTTTTATAAGGAAATATTTCAATTGACAATTAAGGACGAGACCTTTGTCAAATGAGAATATCCTGACGGATGAGGTCGAAGAGACCTGGATGATTTCGGTTAATGATTCTATTAGCCTGGTGGCTAAAGTGTACAACCTTATTCACCACCAAATTGTATTCACGAGACACATGACAAATGAAAACTATTTAAAATGATCTAAGGTGTAATAAAAAGTCAGAGATGATCATCTCAATATCCTAAGGGTTTTTTCCTTCTCCTTTGTGGGAATTTATAACGGTTAGATTATCCCCTTCGATTTCAATCAGATCGATTCCTAGTTTTCGTTAGCTGCACAAATACCTTTCAGAAGAACAAGCCCTTCCGTTTTCAAAACCGATTGATTTCCATACTTTTCATGTCCTATAAGGATGTTATTTTCTAATTCATCTCTAATGATAAAATTGATAGTACTTTCACCTGATTCAAGGACAGATCCATCTAAATTAAGTTTGACAAACTCGTTTTTAGGTTTTTGACATTTCGTTCTTTCTCGTGTTCTTCTTTTTTGTCCAAAGACATATTTTTGGATATTTGTCTTGAAATTATTTCATTTTCTCGCAGTTATGGGATATATGTTGTTTGTATGAATCGTTTTATATCTTGGATTTATGGCAAATTTTGTTGGTAGGGGTGATATTCGAACCGAACGAGCCGAGCTTGACATGTTCAAGCTTGGTTCGAACGGGAAACGAGTTGAGCCGAGCTAGAGCCCAAAAATTATTCGAGCTTTTTTTGGTGCTCAAGCTCGGCTCGCGAGCCCAGAGTGAAACTCGAGCTCGGCTTGTTTGAGCTCGAACAAGCTGAACGAACGAGCCTAAGCTCGTTTTAGCTCGTTAGTTGGGCTCGTTCAAGAACATGAACAATTACACAGGAAGATAAACAATTACACAAGAACATGAACAATTACAAAGAACACAACAGGAAAATGAACAAGAACTTGCACAAGAACATGAAAAACTACACAGGAAGATGAACAAATTTCTTATAAAAAATTCATCAATTTTAAGTTCTACGAATTTCTAATCAACCATATTTATTAATTAGGATATACAAAGAACACAATAGGAAGATGAACATTGAACAACATAATAGTTCTACTTAATTCACGAGCGACTAACAGAAGAATGAAGAGGAAGGAGTGAGACTGAGGAACACAAGGAGCCGAGGAGGGAGTAAAAGGAACCGAGTTCGTCGGCGCTGCCTGAACTAGCGGACTAGAGGAGGGACAGATCACAAATCTGGTTGGACAAACCCTAATTCAGATCTGGTGGTCGGAAAGATCAGAGATCGACGCTATATCTTCGGACAAACCCAGTTGAGAGAGAAACGAAGAACCCTATGAGGAGATCTAGAAGTCTGAGATCTGTAAAAAAACAAATTACATAGACCAAAGGTAAGAGAGAAACCTAATTACAACTTCCATAAATTCAATTGGAGAAAAACAAAAGCCATACTCAAAGATGCCGACAGAGTGCCAAGGACTCGGGGTCCTGCTCGAGCAAAGCTTGTCAGAGAAATGAGGACTCGGGGTCTCAGCCAACTCAAAGACGCCGACGGAGTGCCAGGAAGATTTGGAGACAGAGAGTAAGAGGCGGAGTAGAGAGTAAAGTCGGAGAGAGAGAGAGAGAGTAATCGACCGGGAGGCGTCGGAGACAGAGAGAGAGTAGATCTGGAAGGAGCCAAAGACAGATTCACATAGAGAGTTTTGTTGGAGAGAGTAGGAGACGGGCAGACAGCGCTTCGGTCTTCAAGCACTTCCCTTCAGGCGCCTTTCATCCTGATTTGCCCTAGGGGCATTTTCGGAAAGAAAAAAAGAGCTTTCGAGCTCGGCTCGGCTCAAGCTTGAGCTCAGCTCGGGCTCGGTTTGAGCCCAAAACCTTGTTTAAGCTCAGCTTGTTTTATGTATTCGAACGAGTCGAGCTCGAGCTGTTCGGCTTAGATAACAGCCCTATTTGTTGGTAAAAAATGATTTTATTCTAAACTGCCAAATGTTCCACCCAACCACCGCCAGAGTAGGGATGGAAACGGGTCGGGAAGTACCCTCCCCATCCACATCCCCGTTTATCAAAACTCCCCTCATCCCCGTCTCCGTTCTCATTCAGAGATTGAAAATTGTCCCCGTCCCCATCCTCGTCGGATCCTTATCCCCGTTTAATGTCCCCCCATTTAGTTTTCCTGCGGGTTTCATTATGGATTTCCCCATCAAATTTCACGATATAAGTTTCAACTTAGTTTAGTATATAAGTTTATGCCTACCAAAAAATATATTAAACTTTAAAAAATATATATATATAATATAGATAGGTTAATTGATAACAAATCATAATTAAAAATATTAAAATAATACTTGTACAAACCTTCTAAAGGTGTTTAACGGGGTCTCCATCGGGGATCCCTACGGGTTTCCCCATCGGGTGGCGAGGCGGGGAGGGGAATGGGGTGGGGACTATCATCCCCATCCCAGTGCGGGGAATTGTTATTGCCCCGTCCCCATCCCCATCCCCATTTATTTTCCCCATCCTTGTCCCCATATTGGGGATTCCCCACGGGAATAGAGGAATCCCCACCCCATTGTCATCCCAACGCCAAAGTCTTATTTTCTTCTTTTCGTAATCTAGTATCAAGTTCTCCCATCAGATCTTCTATGTTCATACTTAGAGCATATAAGTTCCTTAAAGTATGAGTAATGTTGGTTCTAAACATATTCATAATTTGATGCATGTGCGAACATTAAAATAAGAGATGTTTTGTGTCTTCGCACGAGTGATGCATAGGGAGAACTACAACTCCTTTTTGTGCTAGTCTTGTCTTCATAGGAAGTTTTTTTTGTCCTAATTTTGGGGTAAGTATCTATTCTCCAAATCCATTCAGATTTATCTATTGAGAAGGTTTCTTTTTTGGTGATCAATTTCATAGAACTAGTTGTGGTAAACCATCCATCTCTATTTGACCACCAATATAATTTGTCTTGAATCTCGTTGTCGGGTATGTGTATCTGAAGTACTTTTCCCGCTATTTCTATAGGGCGTACTTGGCTTAGGGCTGATATACAAGCATATGACCTCGAGTAGTTGGTGTTCAAGCTCGACTCGTTTGTAAACGAGCCGACCTCGAGCTCGAGTATGAGCTCGTTTGCTCGTTTTGAGCTTATTTGTGTTCAAACTGAGAATTATATGACAAAAAGGCCCAAAATGTACGAGTCATACACAATCTATGTGAAAGTCTGAAACAAAAACACATGTTATAAACAAATACATAGATTCATAACAAAACACAAGTTCAATTATGAATTTGAAACAAAACACAAGCTGAATTATAAAAATATCATTGTGCCATAAAACTAAAGACATTTTTCCTATTGTTTCATATTTGAATTTCGTCTTAGGGTTTCTCTAACAGATGATTAGAATCTCAAGTTATGGTCTTTCTAGTTCTTGTCTTCCTCCTTTTTCTTTTTTACACAACCTGAAAATTAGACAACGAACAAGCAATGTTAAAAACAAGTGAACAACCACAATTAAAACAAGTAAACTTTAAAATAGAGCAAAGACAAGTGAACAGAAAGAAGAACGAGCTAGCACAAATTCGAAACTTGTAATCAAAGATGGAAGCAATCCAAACAAAAACAACCAACGAGTACCTAGAAATAGAATAAAAGCAAGCCAATTTCAAACAGACTTGAAAAAACGGGAGCAACATTTGAAAGAAAAGCAAACCTGGAAGCAAATTTTAGGACAGCGAGCAAAGAGAGGAAGCGAGCGAGGGCGAGTCATATCTGAGGACGGCGAGAGGCGACGAGAGGATGTCGATGAGCGATGATTCTTGGGAGATGAATAATAACAGAGATGGTTTCATCTATGAAAGAGGTTTCACTCCAAAATAGGGCAATGCCACCTGAACGGCCAGAAGCCAGGGACCAACACATATTTGTGAATCCAACGTTTTTCCAGAGTGCTTCTTTCGGTTCTGTTTCAATCTTAGTTACTACTAGAATAAGCATTTGTATATGATCTAAGGTGCACCATTCGTTGATATTAGTCCAGAAGGTTTTTTTTCCTATTCCCCTACAGTTCCAATATCAAATAATCATGTTGACATTGCTTTGTCATGGTCGAGCAGAAGGTAAGCTCTCCCATGCCAACACATTACCCCTTTTATTGTTTTACGTAGCGGTTTAGATATGTTGTTTCGTTTGTGTTCCTTGTGATCGTAGTTCATATTATTAACTATTTCCATAATTGATATACTCAAAGTGTCATACTCACTCTTAGAGGTATGTTTAGCCGTATGGTGGTTTATCTTTATAAGTCTCCAAAGGGAGTATTCTATATAAATTAATGACTTATTGCTTGATGGTTTTGTATTACAGGGGATATACTCACGTAGATATGTCCATTTCAGTTGATTTTTTGCACTAGCTCTACCATTAATTGTCTTGATTAGTTTTATCCATACTGTAAGCCTATATATTCTATTTTTTTGGATGGCACACACAAAGGTAGTTTTAGAGTTATGGTGGGATATTTTTACCATTTTCGGGTTTGACAGAGGGTAATGGTTAATGATTGTCTCCACCTTATTTTTTATATTGAAAGTTAAGCCATACTCAAACAGTGTCTGCAAAGGATTTTTAAGACACCTATTGTTATAATAATCTTTTGCTAAAGAAATTGGGTAAACACCAAAAGTAAGGTGTCAAAGTAAGAAGTTAGCTAGTTTTTTGATAATAGTTAAACACCAAAGGTATTTAGAAATTAAACTAACATTAATATCACCCATTACACATAGATCATTTGATAACTGGATAAACAAAGTTACATAGTTTCTTAGTAACATGGAAATCACGGGAGGGACTAGGGAACAACCACCCATGAGTATAGCAAACATAAACCGCAAATAGCCATAGCCGAAGAGGAAATTATCCTGGAAACAGTTAAACAAATCTACGATATAATAGTGCAAGTTCATGAATGAACTACCTCGATTGAGGTTACCATCAAAAGGGGCGATGCCAAGGTGAGTAGCACACCTGAATTCCATAGATAAAGGTAGTTTTATCATCAACCTATCGAGACAGATCCTCCAACTAGCAAGAGGAAAAGTCGACAATCTCCAAGAGCATTCACAGAGCATTCTTACCACGCTTGCCGCCTCCACTCATGAGCTCCGAGCAGGCAGACTCTTCTTCTTCTTCCCCAAGTTTCCTTTTCCCTGATTCAGTCTTAGATGATCCACCAGCCATTGCCAACTCAGACCTCCGACCACCCCGAGGGGAGTCAGAGGGAGCAACAGTGGCCCGAGCAGAGTCAGTGGTCCTCCGAGCTGGGTTGTTGAGGGGTGGGAGAACATATTCCTCCGAGGCTGGGATCCCACCCAAGCCGTCCACAAACTCGGAGTCCTCCTCATACTCCATCAGTGCATCATCATCAGTGTCAAAGATCTCAGGGTCGAAGAAGTCAGTCTCAGCGGGGAGAGGGTTAGCTGTAAAGACTGAATATATTTTATATATATTATATTACTATTTTAATTAAATATGTTAGCATTTATTGCAATTTGTAAAAGCGGAGAAAAAGTCGTCCTTGAGTACGAGTTCAATTTTAAAATCCTTCCGGCATCATTTGAATTTTCGATTCTGACGGGATTTGACTTTCGCTTTCGAGTTCCGGGTATTAATAAAATTAATTTAAGCTCCGAGTATCGAAAAATTTATTTAATTCCGTTATCTTGAAATTTGATCGAGCTTTGATTTATTAAAATTGTTTTAGTCGGGATTCGATCGGGCGAGCGGGTTTTGAGTCCTTTCTGCTAATTTGAATTCATTAGTGGACCCAATTCTTTTATTTTCTTTACCTTTTCTTTATTTTCTCTCTCTCTCTCTCTCTCTCTCTCTCCCTCCCTCTCTCTCTCTCGGATGCCTGCACACAGGGGTCCCCTCCCTCTCTTTGTCTTCATCCCCTTCAATTGGAGCCAACACCCACACCTCTGCCCACACTTTCCCCTTCATCCATTCACCAAAGGGAACCCACCCTCTCTCTCTCTCTCGCATCCATTGCCTCCTCTTCAGAAAACCCAGACCCGAGGAACCGTCCTCCTCCTCCCTTGGCAACCGCTGCACAGCCTCAGCACCACCACTCCACCACCTTCTCTCCTTCCTCTTCCTCCCGGAGTTGAGCAGCAACAATGGCATCCTAGAGGCCGAGCCTAGGAGCGCCGCCAGAAGCCACCGTCGGAGCCACCAGCGCCGCCACCAGCCCGAGCTCCCCTGTTTTCCAGTGAGGAAGTCGAGGCGAGCAACACCTCCACACCACCTCCATCACCTTCCTCTCCGACGTTCGAGCAGCAGCAGCCTCCTCTCAGCCTCCCTTGACACCCCTTTCTCACCGACGCGACCGGAGCCGCCCTCGAGCACCCCGGAGTTGAAGAAACGCAGCCCTCGGTAAATCTCTCCTTCCTCTCTTCCCTCTTGCTCTCGCTTCTTTATCTCCGTGTTGGGTGTGGTCGGGTTTGTATTCCGAGTCCCTGGGTAAAGTTTGAGATCGGACGGACCACCACCGCCGGAGATCTCCCTCTCTCTTCTTCCCCCGTCTCCGTCGTCCTGTTCCATCTGATTTGGGGGAGATGGGTTCGGTCCTCCATTTTTCTTTCTTTTGGACCGGTCCAACCTCTCCTTTTTTTTATCTTGGCCGGTTCACTTACAAGATGAGCTGGGTAAGGGTTGGATCCGGGTTTGGGTTTTCGGGCTGGGTTTTGGTAACGGGTTGGGGCTGGAAATCCGGGTCTTTGGGCTGGGTTTGGCTGCGGGGATTAGGCCCTTTTCTTTTCTCTTCGGGTGGGCCTTTTCTTTGGGCTGATGGGTTGTGTTTTGTTTTATTTGTGTTGTATATAGGTTATATGTTAGGTTATATATATATATTTATACATTTATGTTATATGTTTTAATTTTTCTGATTTTAGGAAAATGAAAGTGTATATATATATATATATATTCTGAAATATTAAAATATCATAGAAGGTTTTAAAAGTAATATTAATCGTTATATATTATCATGATGTTATATGATGATTTTGGGATGTGTTTTAAAATATGATAAAGTAATTTAGTATTTTGATTTATAAATGTGGGTTATTAAAATGGAGTGATTTTGGCAATTTTATTTTATTTAAATATTCCTTGAGAAGTGTTATTATATAATGATTTGTAAGTTGATTTTAAGATAAGGATTTTGAAGAGAAACATGCCGGAACTATTGCTATACTATGATTTTGAGAAATTGACCTTAAGGATTTAAATGTTTAATGTCGGAATTTGGCCAAGTATGAATTGAGGAATTATTTTGAATATGAGTTGACTTAATTTTGGATTTAAGAGTTTGGAAGATATGGTTGATATGATTTTATCAATGAGTTGATTTGAAAGAATGATTTTGGTCGATTTGATCGTATCGGGAAGATTTTGGAAAACGGTTTTACTATCGGTCGGTTTTGAGAATGTTGAGAACTTTGGTTCGTGTGTATGAATGTTGGTCTGGTAGCTTATGGAAATGACTTGATGATAGGTGTGTAATCCTTTTGGATTGCTTTGGACTTACATTTGGGCCCTTGCTTGTGTTATCTTGTTGTTCTGCATCAACAGGGAAGTATCCTACGGGACTTACTCAGTAACTTGGACCTCCTGCCTGATGTGTCATGTAATGTGTATTTTTGTTGCATATTAAAGCATGCCATGTAGTATCATGTTAGGATTGCATTGAACTGAGCATGTGTTTACTTTGTGTGTTTGAAACAGAACGGCCGTTATCTGTGATAGTCCTAGAGTCTTTGCTAGGGTCATAGGATAGCCCAGCCCCATCGGGTGCCCTGAGTCTATCGAGTCGATATGAGCATGATGATAGCCCAACACCATCGGGCATGTTTAATTTATATTTAATTTATGTTATGATGATGATACCGTGGGTGAGTGCACCACCACGAGGATATGCTATGATATAGCAACGAACTGGCCAGTCTCTGCACTAACGGGAAGGGGTGCAGAGGTAGGAGAGGGATATGCCACTTGGCATTGTCTTGGGCCCTTTACACTTCTTTTTCGCATCTTATATATACTAGGGGCATGATAGTGTGATTTAAATCTTGTACCGCATTAGTCATCTTTTATTTAGGCATAGGCATGTTATGTGGCCTCAGCGCGGTCAGAGGACCCGCAGGCGATCACCAGGCCTGACTTCGTGGATAGTGTTAGGTACCGCTCTTGTTGCTCCATGCTTCTGTGGCGGGGAAATCTTTTGGCGAATCGAGGAATCCGGCTAATATATTCTAACTTGAAAAATGGCAAATCACCCACTTTGTTTTGGTTTTGACCCGGCTCTGCCGTGGCTTTGTATTAAAACCGTACTTCCGCTTTATTTTCGCTTAAATCGTATTTCTGAGACTTCGACTGATTAGAGGTTTGAAACCTCGACCCGTACCTGAATTGCAACATCCGAACGAAGGTATCCGACCTTCGAAACGTATCCCGGGTATTTATATCCGGGCCGTTACAAAGTTGGTATCAGAGCGAGGTTGTGCAATTCGGGTACGCAAGGGTCGGGTGTATGTTTTGGAAAACCGCCCACGGATTTCGAAGATTTGAAAGCGTTTTAAAGGGGCAAAATGAACTTAATATGTCTAACTCAATTGGACTAAATATGAACTTGGCTTATGATAAACGAGGAGAACCAACTAATAAGGGATCGAGTGGGTAGAAACGGCGTTAGACCATCCCTTTTGGATGTAGTCGAAAATGGGTAGGCGAAATAATAGCTTGTTCTTTACAGATGGGTCGGGAAGACTCCAAGGAGATCATTGTAATTGTCATTAACTGATTCTATGATTGAGTGCTTGATGTGCTAAAGATTTGATTGTTATGTTCTAACTATTGAATGAATATTGAATGATCTGTGCGAACGAGATAGCGGGAGTACCCTTATTTCCCTATGGTTAAGCCAGCTTGTGTGAAAAGCCCTCCACTATATTGACCTCTTGACGGTTCTATCGAGTCTCTCCCGGATGTCAGTGTCCTCCACGGGAAATTGGGTTGGTAAACACATGGTGTCGGGAATCATGATTGAATATAGAGGTTGTCCAAGAGAGTATTGGAAGACGGTCCTTGATGAAATTCCGAGCGAGAGAGTGAGATGTTTACGAGGCTGTCGTTAACAATTCTTATGACGATCCATCAGTGTCCTCTTATCACGGAAAATTCGTATCCGAGTCCCACGGGAAAGATGGGTAATGAGTCAGTTGGGAAGAGTCAATGTTGCCCTTATGGACTTCTATCGGGTTATCTTGATTGCCCTGTTCATGATTGTGTGATTCTATATGCACTACTCCTTGACCTACAATTGATCCTCAGTGTGAATTTGTGCTTATGTGCTTTGATACTCATGATGACCATTGTATAGGTTCGAACTACATTTATTATGTCCATATCATTCCGACATGATCTGTTTAGTATATTACATTGTCATACTAGGGCACGATTATAGATGTCATATGCTAGGAAGTTGTACAATTGATGTACTCCCCATGAATAGGTTCATGATAGTGTGATCGACTCTTCTTTATATGAATGCCTCATAAGATGTACTCTTTAGCATGCTAGTCGATGATGCCTCGATGCTTATCGTTCATTTTGTGACAAGAATCTATAGCATGCCCATCTATTCCGAATTCGTCAGATTAACTATTGTTGATTATTTTGCAAGTTAATATTGTGTGTGATTAGTTGTGTTGAACGGAGAATATGTGTTATAATTGAACCTTGAGGAATGCATGTTTTGGTATATTATGTGTTGATTCGAGCTCATGTCCCCATATTCTAGCCATGTCGCCATGTTGCTTAGACTTGTTGTATACCTCGTTGCGTTTTCCTCTCGTGCCACTATATCGTTGAGATGTGATTGAATGAACTCTTGCATACTGTCGTATTAACCAGTCGAGAGCATGTATGTACCATATGTTATATTGAACCACTAGTAACATGTTGGGCCCTTGGTTGTGATTGTGTAAATTCTACTTTGCCTGCATTATTGTTGATTCACTTTTGAACTAGGTACTGATAGTGTGGCTCTTTCCTCTTCCCGTGCTCTTAACATGTTTCACTCGTCTTGATTAGCTTAATGTTGAATTCGATGATTGACTAGCCTTCCGTGATGGTTAAACCTGGCATGCTTGAATGGTTAAAATGCCTACTACTCTATGTTATTCTCTCGTTCTTGCATGAACCTATGACTTGACACCCCGCTTGATCACACACCACCCTATATCATGATTTTGCATCTGCATGACGCATGAATATCGGAATGAACCTAGTTGAATTTCTCTAGTTGTACTCATGTTCGATGTGTGCTATTAGTATCATGTAGAGCTTATGACTTCCAATATGACCCGCTGAATGATTTCATATCATGCTTGTTCTATAATGTGACAACTATTGTACCACACATGTGCTCTATGATGGTTCGTTCTTAGCATTATTATAATCTAACACCCATGATGTTCTTCTTGTTACTTTTGATGATGCCCCATGTTTCGTGAATAATATGTTGAACTCCTCTTAATGACTCTTGTCTATGCTTGTATCACATTATATATCGCTAGTATCATATAGGATCTATGCTCCCTAAATATATCTCGTCGTATGATTACATGTCATCCTTAACGTACTATCTGATCATTGCTGTTAGGTGTGATAGTTACTATGCTGTTCTTATGAGCCCTCGTATGACGCTTCATCTGATTATTATAATATACTTTGCCATGATATATTTGGACTCATTTGTTGATGTGTATACCATGCTCTTACATTGTTCATATGCATGATGGTCGTCATCTTCACTAAATTCCGCTTGACTTCGAATCATATATGATCATTGTTGGTTCCGCCTATCTTGCTCGAAGTTACTAGGCAGATCTGTTTCCATGAAATACTAGAATGTTAGCTTGTTTCACATACATCAGCGTAGGACTTGATTGTGTCTTTGATATGAATACGAATGTTTCCCCCGAGATAGGTACATGTTAGTGTGGATTGATGTGATTGATATGCTCCATAATGAATTCGTGCATGTTGTCACAATTGTGACCCTATAGACTTTCTTAAGGGCATCGTTACTATTCCCGAGTCGGAGTCTTGTCTCTAGTCATGTCGTCTTTAGCTTTGGTCTATTCCATCTCCGAAAGAAATATTGGGTCGTCCGCTCTTGTCACTCCCCTATCTCCGCTAACTTAAACTCCTACGCGTTACCTTGGATGAGCGACCGCATGGAAAAAGGGATCGAAAAGTCGAATAGCGATAGAGCAGCGCAGCGGAAGCGTGGGCCCATAACCCACGGGCCTCAGGATCGATAATGTCGACGGAACGAGCTCGCTTTGAGGATTACGATTGTTGAGTACGATATGACTTGCAAGTGGGAGCGTCCTCTATTCGAATTGTTAACCCTTTCTGAGCTTGTTGATGATGATATTGCACTGACTTGATGTTGAAAGCTGCGTGTTGATGTGATGATTGTTGCTTGATTGTCTGTTGATTATGATGATATGATTCGATGCCTTACAATCCTAATGTGCCTTGACGACTTGATGTGATGCTATTCTGAGATGCCAAGCATGATCTAAATTCCTTGCCTATAATGTGAACTGCAAATGCTGAGAACCTTAACTGTTTATTAGATGTGGTTATGATGAGGTGTGTTAGCTTGACCTGATTAGGTTCATATATGATGTTTTGCAATATTTATTGAGCATGACAGTAGATTGAGACTTTAAAAACACAGTTGCAATGCTTAATGATGAGTTAATGATGCTATTGATAAATGCTGATTGATATGATGTAGTCCTTGTGTGCAATAATGTCCATGATTGCTTCTTCTTTGAACATGTGAGTGAGGTCCTTTTGGTTGAGCGGTCAGAGAGTGGGGAAAGGTTTGGAGTGATTAGAATGATCGACGGTGGTAAGGGAAAGTTGCAGAAGAGGGGTGTTGACTTAGGTAGTGACCGAGGAAATTTTATTGAAGATGCGGGGTTAGAAGGGTTCTACATTGTCATATCTTGGGAAGAGTGGGAAATGTAAGAAATGACCTTTGGGGGTATCGAGAATATAGTATGCAGGGGTGCTCGGTGTGAAAACAGAGTTAGGGGTTGGACTCTTAGAGGTAGATTGCTAGTGAGAGTTCTTTATGGAAAGAGGGGCGAGATTAGGGTATTGAAATGAATTAGGACTTCTTTCGAGGATGTTACCTGAGCTGATGTTGGTGAATCTAGATGAGGCTGGTTTTGATATAGGAATTGAAATCGAGCGAGCGGGGTTGCGTTTATTTTAACTTGTATGATGTGCAAAATTTTCATGATTATGTGATCAGATAATATGTACTGGCATGATGTTAGATAGTGACCATGATAAACCTGATATGACCTGATATTACATGTTGATATGCAATATTTGAAATCTAGTTGACAGTGACAAGTGTTATCACGATATAATGATCCATTGCTATCCTACTATGTTGTTCTAAAAGCATGTTATAATGTGTTGAATGAACCATGAGATGATGATACGTTGTTATGTGAAAGCATGATGTTATCCTATATGGTTGATAAACCTGATTATGAATAGGTAAGGGATGAATATGACTTGGATTATAGGTATGACTTGGATCATAGGTATGACTTATGTGTACATATAAGATGATGGTGCATGACTGCTATTAATCGTTATATGACATTGTGATGAGCTAAGATGATGTCTGAAAAGCATGATGACATTTTGATGTTGATATACTGTTGATCTTCCCTTTTTGGTTGAATCTTAATAGCATGATTTTGTTGGATTGATGTGATAATATGTTATGATAATGCTGGATAGAGATTGGATAGGATGACCATGTGAATTTATGCTTTACATGAGATCCCTTGTTATGACTGGTTCCACTAGTGTGCGATGTTGAGATGCGATCGTGAGATTTGACTAGAAGTAGTGTACTGACTCCATGACACCTAACCTCTTTGATCTCTTGACATGTGTGCTTGCGTGATTTACGAAAATTCAATGATGCACTTGTGATGCCTTCGGTATGAGGTAGATATACTTTATGGCTCATGGTATGATATTAAGACTTTGCTATTGCTTTTGGCGTGTTCTGAAAGGATGGTATGATTTATTTTATGGGTAATCATGTTACACGGTTGAGATTGTCATGATTGATGTCGAGATTGCCATATGAGAAGTGGTTGATGATGTTATGAGTCGATGAGTTGATTTACTTACGTGCATGTTGAGTTGAGGATGATGATAAAAGATTCTGGAAACTAGGAAGAGAATATGGGATTAGCCCTTAGAGGTGGATGACTCCACCTCCTACCTTCTGAATTTGATTGATTGGTATGCGAGAAGTTGTTTTGGTTTTTGGAAGATTTTGACAAAATCTTGATTTGAAAGAAATTGACTTGTTTTGGTGTGAAATTGCTTGATTAAACATTGAATTTGCAGATTTTGAGCGGTTTTAAAAATGGCCAATTTGGGGTTTTAAAGAAGTGAGATTTTCAATGATTGGGATGACAACCTTTCCATTTACAGACGCTTTGAGAATTTACGAACTGGATTTACATTATGACGTCTCACGAAGTGGATACAAGAATTTTATAGGGGCGCTTATAGATTTCTTGCTAAGACCTAGTCGGACGCTATAATGCTTTTAGAGTTGTGATACTTCCGAAAGGTCAAAGCAAGGATGTGATAGGGGCGCTTATTACACACTTGACTAGACCAATTGGAGATGTCACGACCGTGACCAGGATGTTGTGAGAATCCCGGAAGACGCAACCGAGATGATTACAAGATCCTTGGACATGGTCCTCGGACTCACCGATTTCAAACTCCTTCCCATTTCTTTAAAATGATTTTAGTCTCGGGGACGAGACTTGTTTTTATAGGTGGCTCCCTCTCTCTCGGACGCCTGCACACAGGGGTCCCCTCCCTCTCTTTGTCTTCATCCCCTTCAATTGGAGCCAACACCCACACCTCTGCCCACACTTTCCCTTTCATCCATTCACCAAAGGGAACCCACCCTCTCTCTCTCTCTCTCTCGCATCCATTGCCTCCTCTTCAGAAAACCCAGACCCGAGGAACCGTTCTCCTCCTCCCTTGGCAGCCGCTGCACAGCCTCAGCACCACCACTCCACCACCTTCTCTCCTTCCTCTTCCTCCCGGAGTTGAGCAGCAACAATGGCATCCCAGAGGCCGAGCCTAGGAGCGCCGCCAGAAGCCACCGTCGGAGCCACCAGCGCCGCCACCAGCCCGAGCTCCCCTGTTTTCCGGTGAGGAAGTCGAGGCGAGCAACACCTCCACACCACCTCCATCACCTTCTTCTCCGACGTTCGAGCAGCAGCAGCCTCCTCTCAGCCTCCCTTGACACCCCTCTCTCACCGACGCGGCCGGAGCCGCCCTCGAGCACCCCGGAGTTGAAGAAACGCAGCCCTCGGTAAATCTCTCCTTCCTCTCTTCCCTCTTGCTCTCGCTTCTTTATCTCCGTGTTGGGTGTGGTCGGGTTTGTATTCCGAGTCCCTGGGTAAAGTTTGAGATCGGATGGACCACCACCGCCGGAGATCTCCCTCTCTCTTCTTCCCCCGTCTCCGTCGTCCTGTTCCATCTGATTTGGGGGAGACGGGTTCGGTCCTCCATTTTTCTTTCTTTTGGACTGGTCCAACCTCTCCTTTTTTTTTATCTTGGCCGGTTCACTTACAAGTTGAGCTGGGTAAGGGTTGGATACGGGTTTGGGTTTTCGGGCTGGGTTTTGGTAACGGCTTGGGGCTGGAAATCCGGGTCTTTGGGCTGGGTTTGGCTGCGGGGATTGGGCCCTTTTCTTTTCTCTTTGGGTGGGCCTTTTCTTTGGGCTGATGGGTTGTGTTTTGTTTTATTTGTGTTGTATATAGGTTATATGTTAGGTTATATATATATTTATACATTTATGTTATATGTTTTAATTTTTCTGATTTTAGGAAAATGAAAGTGTATATATATATATATATATATATATATATATATATATATATATATATATATATATATATATATATATTCTGAAATATTAAAATATCATAGAAGGTTTTAAAAGTAATATTAATCGTTATATATTATCATGATGTTATATGATGATTTTGGGATGTGTTTTAAAATATGATAAAGTAATTTAGTATTTTGATTTATAAATGTGGGTTATTAAAATGGAGTGATTTTGGCAATTTTATTTTATTTAAATATTCCTTGAGAAGTGTTATTATATAATGATTTGTAAGTTGATTTTAAGATAAGGATTTTGAAGAGAAACATGCCGGAACTATTGCTATACTATGATTTTGAGAAATTGACCTTAAGGATTTAAATGTTTAATGTCGGAATTTGGCCAAGTATGAATTGAGGAATTATTTTGAATATGAGTTGACTTAATTTTGGATTTAAGAGTTTGGAAGATATGCTTGATATGATTTTATCAATGAGTTGATTTGAAAGAATGATTTTGGTCGATTTGATCGTATCGGGAAGATTTTGGAAAACGGTTTTACTATCGGTCGGTTTTGAGAATGTTGAGAACTTTGGTTCGTGTGTATGAATGTTGGTCTGGTAGCTTATGGAAATGAGTTGATGATAGGTGTGTAATGCTTTTGGATTGCTTTGGACTTACATTTGGGCCCTTGCTTGTGTTATCTTGCTGTTCTGCATCAACAGGTAAGTATCCTACGGGACTTACTCAGTAACCTGGACCTCCTGCCTGATGTGTCATGTAATGTGTAGTTTTGTTGCATATTAAAGCATGCCATGTAGTATCATGTTAGGATTGCATTGAACTGAGCATGTGTTTACTTTATGTGTTTGAAACAGAACGGCCGTTATCTGTGATAGTCCTAGAGTCTTTGTTAGGGTCATAGGGTAGCCCAGCCCCATCGGGTGCCCTGAGTCTATCGAGTCGATATGAGCATGATGATAGCCCAGCACCATCGGGCATGTTTAATTTATATTTAATTTATGTTATGATGATGATACCGTGGGTGAGTGAACCACCACGAGGATATGCTATGATATAGCAACGAACTGGCCAGTCTCTGCACTAACGGGAAGGGGTGCAGAGGTAGGAGAGGGATATGCCACTTGGCATTGTCTTGGGCCCTTTACAGTTCTTTTCCGCATCTTATATATACTAGGGGCATGATAGTGTGATTTAAATCTTGTACCGCATTAGTCATCTTTTATTTAGGCATAGGCATGTTATGTGGCCTCAGCGCGGTCAGAGGACCCGCAGGCGATCACCAGGCCTGACTTCGTGGATAGTGTTAGGTACCGCTCTTGTTGCTCCATGCTTCTGTGGCGGGGAAATCTTTTGGCGAATCGAGGAATCCGGCTAATATATTCTAACTTGACAAATGGCAAATCACCCACTTTGTTTTGTTTTTGACCCGGCTCTCCCGTGGCTTTGTATTAAAACCGTACTTCTGCTTTATTTTCGCTTAAATCATATTTCTGAGACTTCGACTGATTAGAGGTTTGAAACCTCAACCCGTACCTGAATTGCAACATTCGAACGAAGGTATCCGACCTTCGAAACGTATCCCGGGTATTTATATCCGGGCCGTTACATTAGCATCATTTGGGTGCACTGCCATGAAAGCAGTAGCAGGAGCCAGGGTCACCATGGGAGTTGGAATCAGAGAGGATACCTCATTGGGGTTTGGGGCCTCCTCAACCATAGGATCATCCGGGATCAGATAGGTCGAAGAGGCGTCAGCAGACATTGATGAAGAGTTGGATGAAGAGGAGTCGGATGAGTCAGCAAAATTCTTCCCAAAATGGCTCCAAACATCTCCCTTAGAGTGGCCAAAGAGGGTGGTGTCGTAGCCTTTCTAGCAGCCACCTGAGCCCAAGCCCCCGCCTCAGGAGGGTCAGACTCATTCTCTTAGGCATTTGGTGCACACGGCTCCTTGCCCAGCAGCCCATCAGCAAATGCGTTACATAATTTTCTGAGAGGGCATTCCTCAAAGAGATGCTCCATCTGCCCATAACTTCCGCAGCCTTCGGGGAAATCCTCGAACCAAACCGGGTAATGCACCAGGTCCCCATTCTCATTGAGCAGAGAAACTCTTCTAGCCCGAATGAGAGTAAGATCAGTTGAGATGCACACTCTGGGGTAGCGGAGTCTCGCTCCCTTGGAGTTGAAAGCCGAGACACGCAACACCTCACCAATGTGGTTTTCCTCAATAAGGGACCTAAGGATGGAGTCACTTACATATTGAGTCAGGAGTGCTGGGATTCTCACCCACAGATCAAGCCGAGGAATCGACTCAGTCCAGGGGTCAAAAGATATGCTCCATGGATGAAGTAGTAGAAGCTGGCTAGCCACATGGAAAGGGTGCCGATCCCAAACCGCAGTACGGTCGACCGAGTGATCAAACCGGAGTTCAAACCACTTATTGGCAACGGGGATTAGCTGGAAGCCTCCAGAAAGAAACTTCCACTCCAAGCGGATTCTCCTTTGAACTTCTTTTGCCTCCACTGGGTCACCAATGATGGTGGCAAACAGTGAGGAAGTGTTGAGCGTGGATATATTCTCCTTGATGTTGAGTTGGATCGCCTTGAGTTTCTCCATGTTGACCTTTGGGACTTTGGACTTCTTTTCGTTCTTCTGCTTCTTCCCATCAGTTGAACTTGTGTTCTTCGTCATTGCGGGTGTCTCACACTCGAGTGCCTGATTTTTGCCCTTTCGGGATGGGTTTGAGAGAGGAATGATTGTGTCGTCCTCCATGGGGGTTTTCCCTTTGTTCTTGGAAGAGGAGGCCATTGTGATTGCAAGCAGAAAAGGAGAGAATTAGTAGCAGAGAGAGGTAAGATAATAGAGAAGGAGAGGGAAGAGTTGTGTGTAATGAAACTTGCCCCAAACACATGCTTTTATAGATGGTAGAAAGAGGTTTGAGAGAAGGCAAAAGGAATTTCATACCCTTGTTTAGCCGACCGGAGAGAGAGAGAGAAGTCGACAATCAGATCGAGCCGACCAACCATGATTAGACCCGATGAGCAGGCAGCAACACTGAGCGAGAGAGACCACCCCCAGTAGAGAAAAGAGGGCCAGGGAGGAGGCCGAGCGATTCCTCCAAAGCGTTGACCCCATCTGAAGAGATCCAAGGGAAACACCAGTATAGACAGCCGCTCCGGGAAAGAGAAGCCAGAGAACCCTTTAGAAACAGACCTCTGTGCACAGACGAAAAGAACTTGTACCAGATGAGATTTTTAGATCGAAAGAGGGGATAATCTGAGGCAAAGGTGCAAAAAGCTTTTCGATTGAGACGGTTTTCCTCATCGGAGGCACGTTTAGAGGCTTTTCCTGGGCAGATTCGACACAAAGCATGATTTTTGGGGGTGGTGATTCTGGATCTAGGGTTCTTCAAGGGGGGCTTTCTTTTGAAAGTAGGTTTTGGGAGGGGGGGGGGTTTTGGGAGAGAAAGGGTATTTGCTCGGGGAGACGTTTCCGCTTCCATCTGAAAATTTCTTTTATGGGTTGTTGTGGTTATATTTGTTTTATGTTATATGTTATATTATGATTTGTTAATTTATTATTATTATTACTATTATATTATTATTACTATTATAATATATTACTCTGAGAGTTTGAGATAATAAATATTTCCTGAAAATTATATCCATATATTATAAAGTGTTTTAAAAGTAATAGTATTTGGGATATAGTATGTTGTTATATGATGATTTTTACATATGTGTTTTAAATATATTTAATGTGATATATTAATATTAATTTATAAATATGGGTTATTAAATTGTCGGAAATTATTAAGATAATGATTTTTGAAATAAGAAATATGTCGGGATTATTTTAATAATACAATTTTGGAAAATTGTTTTAAGGATTTAATTGTTTAATGTCGGAATTATTTTAATAAAATATGATAATAAGTTGATTTAAAGAGTTTTGGGAAATCTTGGAAAATTGACCTACTTTGCCTAACTTGATGAATGGCTTGATAACTTGTTTTGTGTAACTTATGAAAACATGATATGATATGCAATATTGTTCTGATGTGTTATAGGTTGATTATGAAGCATGATGTGAATATAATTTGATTATAAGGCATGATGTGTTGGGTATGAGATTTATGGATGATATATGAATATTATAACGATGATGAGTTAAGCATGAATGATGTTGAGATCTTAACTTGATAAGCGTGAAATATGACATATGAGTGCAAGCATGTTAATAATGGAATGATGGAATATAGGATATGTTATGAATCATGATATGTTATTATATGTTATAATACTCCCTCCGTCCCACAATAATTGTCTTTGGACTATTTATGCACGCTTTTTAAGGAGCTAAAAACTATATAAAATATTCATTTTTTAATTAATTTTTTAAAATAATTCTATACTTATTAGTAATATGTATGATATTATTTAAAAACATTTAATAAAATGTTGATATGTTATATAGTTTTTAACTTCTTAAGAAAACGTGCAAGAATAGTTCAAGACAATTATTGTGGGACGGAGGGAGTATGTTTTATGATGATGCGATTTATGGATATGATATATGAGATGATGTGTGAGATGGTATGAAGCTATGAATTATGAGATGATGATGTTGATGATATGATAGAACTGAGGAGGATGATGAATTATGAAATGAGATGAGAATATGTGGCTTGATGATGCTTATGAGTTCTTTTACTTTACTTAGTTCATTGTAGCGGTAAATGGGTCCCATATGCTTTAGACTTATATCTTGCATTATTAAATTGCTAGGTGAATTTGTGACGTGTTTGGCGTTGCTTATATTGCTCGTTGTTGCCTTGTTGTTCTGCTATTCCAGGTAAGTTCCCCAGGGGGCTTACTCAGGTTGGACTCTCATGTTTGTTGTTGCATTTTATGTTAGATGTTGCATATGCATAAAAGCATGATCACGTAGTATCCTGTTTAGGTTGCACTAATTGAATTAGCATCTATTTACTTTATACATTTGAAAAGAGAACGGGCTTGATCTGTGAGTCGTAGAGTCTTTTCTAGGGTCATAGGACAGCCCAGTACTATCGGGTTGTCCTGATAGAGTCGGTGAGGGCACAACCTGATCCCATTCATACCTATGTACTCCGACCTCGATGTTAGCTGTGGACGATGCGTTACATATATGCTATGTACTCCGACCTCGATGTTAGGTAGGGATGGTGCCCTACATAGACCCCACTCACCCTATATACTCCAACCTCGATGTTAGGTGCGGACGGTGCGTTACATAGATCATATGTACTCTGACCTCGATGTTAGGAACGGACGTTGTGTTACATATGCCTCGCCTCAATTGAGGTGAGGGTCCCACGAGCGAGAGTCGGGACATGCCGCTTGGCATTCTGTGTGGGCCCATTTACTGCATTTGTTGTATTTCTATTACTATATATATGAACTGTTAGCATGCCTTGTGTGTTTAATTCTCGTACTGCATTAGAGCATTTTTATTAGGTATAGCACATACTATGTGGTCTCAGGAAGGACTTCAGGTCCCGCATGCGTGGCTCGATTTGATTCCTTTCCTCGTTCTTCTTTTAAAGGTTTGTCTGTAGATCTTTGAGTGTTTTGTGCTACTTGGCGGTGATGTTCCTTATGGCGTTGTATGAGCGAGAGGCTAACTCGGACTCCACTTTATGTAACACGGGTTCCTTATCTCGGGCCGTTACACAAGAGCCTAAAGACGCCGACCAAGCCCCACCATCCTCTTCCCCCTAATTTGCTGTTTTAAGTTTGGTAAGGACTCGTTTCCACTTCTTTCACCTCCTAACCTTGTAAAGCGTCACATTTAACACCCCAACATGCTTCCTAGGCATTTTCGCATAAGATCTTGCACCTTCGCACTCGAACGAAGCTCCCCGAGCAATTTCCATCGAAAAATGAGACCTTGGTGAGCCACCCTTCGATTTCTTCGATTCCATCGTGTTTGAGTGTACTAACATGTGTATTGAGATTAGGATAGGGTTTGGAGAAGGCGAGGAGAGCAACCACTAACAATGGCGCCCTCGACGAGCTCAAAACCAAAGCTCAGTTACGAGCTTCGTCGTGGAAAACACGAACTCACCGCGGTTAAACGAACTAGTCGTAGGAATGGCATTTCGGGTTTCGCCGCGGAGAAAGACACGGAAGTGGCTCATGTCGTCGTGGGCCACTCAAAGCCCTTGTGAGACAAGTCTCATTGTGGCAAGAAAACCTCATCGTCGCGGCGAGCATGAACTCCACGTGGACACTGGAGACCCAGGCTTCGCCAAGGCAAAACTAGGTTTCGCCGCAATGAAAGCCTTTTGTGGCTAGAGGGGTTGCGCTGCGGCGAAATTTCCCTTCTTGGCTGGTTTTGGGTCTATTTACTTGTCCGTTGGGTTGGGTTTTTGCGATACTTTGAGTATGTGCTTTAAATTATGATTGATGCCAAATGCTACGTGTGCCTTATGTGATTTGAGATTTCAAAATGAATGACTTGTATATGAACTGGGCTTTCAACGCTTTGAGAAACATTTTCAAAGGCTAAAAGTTGCTTAACTATTTAAATTGGACTTGAAAATAGAATTTGACCTAACTTGAGATCTCTTACTTGATCTGACTTGTTGAACGATATGATGAATCCATTGATGATTGTGAAGCATGATTTATTGATATGTATTATACGATTATAAATCATGATGTGATATATTATGATGAGAAATGAAATGTTGTATGATACATGATGATGCATCATGAGATGATGGAATGATATATGAGTAAGGAGATGTCGAGATGAAATATGATGATATATGACGATTTGAGATGATATTAAATAACTGAGATGATATGAGCTATTCTGAGTTGAGATGTTATATGATGATAAATGATGAGACAATATATAATGGTTTGAGATGATGATGATGATGATGTTATGAGATTAAGTCTTTTTTGTCTATACGAGTCATGGCCATTGTATGCTTAGAACATAGACTTATGCATTTTATGTACTACTTGTTAGGCGATCTGTGACTTGTTGGATTTGCTTGTATATTGATGTGTTGCTTTGGATTCTACACTTATCGAGGTAAGTTCCCTAAGGGGCTTACTCAAGTTGGACTTGCATATCGCATGATCATGTAGTATCCTGCTTAGGTTGCACAATTGAATGAGCGCCTGTTTACTCTATACGTTTGTGAGACCTAGAGTCATTGCTATGGTAATAGGACAACTCAGCCCCATCGGTTTGTACCTAATCGAGTCTGATTATACGAGCATAATTATTGATATTACCGAGGAATTCACATGAGCATGATATTGAGATAAAATGATCTCGGATATGACCTAGTCTCCACGTCTAGGTATGGGCGTGGAGTGGTCTCTACGTCTAGGTATGGGTGTAGAGTGGTTTTCACCATAGGTATGGGAGTGGACGAGTCACCACCCTAGGTATGTGGGTGGTTTTTTATTGGGATATGTCGTTTGACATTGTTTGGCCCATTTACCGCTTTTCTGCATACACACACACATATAGAGGTTGGGTCATGTGTACTCATCCCTTATTGTATTAAATGTTTACAAATCTGGGCCCTTTATTGATAGGAAATGGAAGGCTGTGATTATTAGTAGAAAATTTAATATAATAATAATTAAAAAATAAAACCCTTAATTAACCACATACACACACGTGCATTACCCCAAAAGTATCGAAATTGGATTTTTTTTAAATAAAGCCCTAAATCATGTTATTTGGTCCTCTGTGTTTCAATTGAATCCACGCCGCCACTGCATATCGACATTGGAGAGGAGAAGCAACCTCACCGTCTACCGATACCACTCAAGGCCGTGAATATAACTATAGGCGACACCGAAGGAGACACCAATTGAACACCGAAGACATTGGAGTGGATAAAACTAGCAGCGGTTGCCTGTTCTTCGCCGGAAAACCCAACACCACCCGGATCTCACTATTTGAACCTATCGCCGGTGAGTCAACCCATCATTCTGGCTCTTCATCATCAACACTCAACCAAATAAATCCTCGATTGTCTTTGTCACCCGAACTCAGCCAAACCTCCTTCTTCATTCAACACTTTCAATGGTCCCGTAATTGTGTTACTGTGATGAATATTTCTTAAATGTTGCCGAATATTGATGAATATTTGGAAAATTGTGAATAATTGAGTGATTGTAATGAATATTTGAGTGACTGTGATGAATAAATAGAGTGACTGTGATGAATATTTGATAAATTTTAACAAAAAATTTGATGAATAATTGAGTGATTGTGATGAATATTTGATAAATTTTGCCGAATATTGATGACTACTTGGAAAATTATGAAGTTAACGTGGAGTTATCGTTTTGATTTGATATTCAAAACGTAAAAAAGTGTGAGTCAATTTTGCAACTATTCGCTAAGTTAATAGTAATTATTCACTAAATTAATAGTAATTATTCGCTAAATTAAAACTATTCGATAAGGTATTCGTAAGTATTCGCTAAGAAGATGGATATTTTTCGTTCACAACTCAAACTTATCTAACCACCAAGGCCTATCAATCTCTTGACTCGGCTCAGTTGATCACCCTTTATTTTGTTTTTATTTTTTTGAGCATCATATAATTTACTAAAAGCTTTTTCAATAAAAATTAGCAAAACATAAAAATAAAAATGGAGCCTACTGTTTCATGCGGCTATACTTATATAGAGGTGTGATAGAGTTTTACTGTGCTTAATTTGGCACACATGCGCACAAATACGGGAGTGGGCGGGAGTGGAGTAGGTACTGGCTTGGGTCCCACCATTTTTAATTAAAAAAATTCTAAAATTGTGGTTTAATCTACACCCTTATATCTATGTCATTCAATGGTTGAGATCTGTTAACATTTAACACTATAAGAAGTGTTAACATATGATCCATTCTCTCTCTCTATACATATACATACATATACATATATACATGGATAATATGTTAACAAGCCTTGCGGTGTTAAATGTTAACAAATCTTGGTCGTTGATCGAAGCAAAATGGAAGGCCACGATTAATATTTAATTTTAATTATTTTATTTAAAAAAAAAGTAGGCCCCATCGAAAACTTATCTCACTCCTATCATTCTCAGTGTGTGTGCTTCAATCTGTCTCATCTCAATCCATAATAAAACCCTATTTATCAAACGTCAAGCCTCCTTCTCCTTCCTCTAGTGGAAACCGCCCACCACCGCCCACTCACCACCGGCGACTTCCCCCAAACCGCCGCCCACGATAACCCTCCCCCTCGGACTGCTTCTGGCTCAGCACCATCATTGCCTGAAGATTCGATAACTGGTGCTGACATCTCAAACTGCGAGGTCTGGGGGAATCCATGGGCGACGGATTCCATGGCCGCCTCCACTTCACCATCCCTCACCACCGGTGACTTCCACCAGACCGCCACCCACGACAACCCTCGCTCTCATACTACTTCTAACTCAGCACCACCAACGCCTGAAGATTCGACCTCTGGCGCTCGCCTTGGTGCTTTTATTTCGGACTGTTTGATCGCCTTGGTGCTTCTCTCTCTCTCGCATAGAAGGTTCTCGATGTTTGATCGTTGGATTTTAGATTCCTGATTTCAATTATTCATTTCCTTTTTCAATTTGGGGATTTCTTTAATGGTTGTGTATTAAGTTGGTTTTGATCGAAGTAGATCTAGATTTAGTTGATTTTCACTAATTTTGGTATGAATGTATCGGTCTATTTAACATTCGTTTAGAAGGGGAGAATTATTTGTGTGATTCTCGTGATTATGCGATGGGAAATTAGGAATTATTCACGCGTATGTGGTTAATTAGATGTATGTTTGTTGAAATTGAAACTCTTTATAAAATTGTTCATGAATGTATCAACTATTCAGCAAGTTCAGTGTCACTATTCATTGTTAAATTGCTAATTTGCAGTAAGATGTACATGGATTATTGATTGTTAATGCATTTATCGAATATTAGGCAAATTCGGAGTAATTATTCGTTGATAATCATGAGGGAAATTAGATGTATGTTTCTTGAAATTCAAGCTCATGAATTTATCGACTATTCAGCAAGTTCAGAGTCACTATTCGTTGATAATTAGAAATTATTCATATGTATAGGGGCAATTAGATGTAGGTTTGTTGAAATTCAAATTCTGTCTAAAATTGTGTATGAATTTATCGACTATTCGGCAAGTTTAGAGTCACTATTCATTTATAATAAGAAATTATTCATTTATATGTAGGTAATTAGATGTGGGTTTCTTGAAATTCAAAATCTGTTTAAAATTAACAAGTCAGACTCACTGTTCGTTTATACTAATAAGGAATTATTCATTTGTAGGTGGGTAATTAGATGTGGGTTTTTTGAAATTCAAACTCTATTTAAATTTAGCAATGAATTTATTGAATGTACGGCAAATTCAGAGTCATTATTCATTGATAATCTGGAATTATTCGGTATTTTGTTCATTGAACACACAGTGCAAGCAAAATCTCATCCTCCCTACCAAAAAAAATTGTTACCTCAAAAAAAAAGCAACACACGCGCTTTGCTTCAGCAAGTTGCCTATAAAAGTGGTGGGGCCTATTGTTTTTTTTAAAATGAAAAGGGAAAGTCTCAATTAATGGCCTATATTTATCAACACAAAACACAATAAGAGGTGGTTAGACCTGACCCAACCTCTCTCTCTCACTATATATATATACACATACATATATATATATATGTATATATGTATATGTATATATATATATACAAACTGTCAACATGATTGAGTTTTTAATATTCCGCACTGCATTAGAGCATCTTTATTTAGGATTAGCGCATACTATGTGGCCTCAGCGAGGACTTCCGAACTCGCATGCATGGCTCGACTTGACTCATTTCCCCATTCTTATTTTTAGGTATATATGCATACTCCTAACTCATGTTGTGTGCTGTTTGGCGATGGGTACATATGGCGTATTATTAGAGACTCACTTGACACTTGGCACTACTACGATGTTTTGGGTATTTCGAGTACTTATGTATTTCTGTTTTGACCGGCTCTGCCATGTCATCTTGTATCGAATTTATATTGATTACTTGTTTTGAAACTAAAACGTTTTCTGCGACTTAGAATATAGGACAGGTACAGGTGTGTTAACACCGGGTCCCCAATGGACTTCTCAAAATTTAGGGTATGAAATCCTTACTTTCCCACTAATCCTTTATTTGAAACCCTCAACTCATACTTGGATTGCAAGATCCGAACGAAGGTATCCAACCTTAGAAATGTAACCCTGGTTATTAACTCAGGTCGTTACAGAGAACGTGTTACACCTTTTTCATACTAATTTGAACAAGAATAACCAATGGATCCGAGTGTATCATCCTCAGATCACGTGCATCTATAGAAGAGAAATTCAAAACTACATGCTCAGCAAAAGCTTGCCTTACGCTGGATTCAAATGGGATTTATCGTCCTTCCCTTTCATAGTTCTTTCTCTCATGATTACCTGTGCTAGACGAATAAGGGCCTCCCACGATGGTATTAATGCACCCATCGATGGAAGGAGGGTTCCCACTATTCTTGTTTGAATGGGAGTTCTTGTTTGTTGAAGATCTTGCTTCCTGAGCACCCTGAGACTCTTTAGGGGGAGAAGTTCACGAACCTTTACCTCTGTATAACCCTCCACTACAACACCAATTATACCCACCCATGCCCCTTCCTCGGGGAAAAAAATGAGGATTGTACGGCGGAGGTGACAACCTGTTGACCGAGAACTGAAGAAGGACCATAAGCCTAGGGAGGTCCCCCATACTGGAGTAATGGAGCTGGTGTCATTCTGTAAACAAGGGGCCGCATCATTTGAGGATGGGCCGTTATTGGATTAGGGAGAGCCAATATTGGAGGGGGACTTGCGTACTGATATAGTACCTCATCGCGAACTGCTTGGTGATCGCTATGGGTGAATATCACGCAGGAGAGGATCCTGAACTCATTTGCCTCAGAATTTATTAGCAATTTTGTTTAAAAAAAAAGAAGGCTTTCCTTCATTGGTTCACGAGCTAGAGCTGGCTGCCTCCATTGCATAGACCTATTGGGTCACAAGGGACCGCAGTTTATCATAAGTGAATGGCCTCTTTTTAAACAAGTATGTCTTGAAGTCGCCCTCTGCCATGTTGCCCATAAGACTGATAATGATTGATTGCTCATTGAACTTGGGAACTTGGGAATGTTGCCATGTTGTGAACTTGCTGAAGAACCTGCCCAGAGATTCAGAAGGTTCCTACCTGATAGAATTCAAGTCTAGCATAATGCGTTTCCGCGTGCAAGCACTACCAAAATTAGCCACAAAAATTTCAGATAGCTGAGCAAAACTGTTTATTGATGTTTGAGGCAAATTGGTGAACCAGGTTGAAGCCACACCGCTCAGTGTAGACAAAAATGAATGACAAAACATCGCTTCATTGCTCTCATTCATTCCCATTAATGTGGTAAACTCGTCTATGTGATCATTGGTATAAGTGCTTCCCGTGTATTTCGTGATTGAAACGCCCCTCCATCTCTTCGGGACAGGGGCATCACGTATACTTATGTAAAAGGCAGAAGGAAAAACTGAGATACCTTCCTCGCTAGCTGGCTCTAGCCTATTTGAGGAGTTAGATTGCAAGGAGATATCTATAGCATTGTTATCACGGTGCCTCTTGCTGGTACCCATATCTCCGGGATCAAGCTCGGGACCGTTCTGCTAATTATCAACCTAATCAGGTGCCTAATGGTGAATCGCCTGGGTTTGGCCTTGATGTTGATACTACAGATAAGGGTTTACATTAGGGGGTGCCATCATTGCTACCTGGCCATAGGGTATTGTGAGTAGGGATTCGCGTAGTACTGATAACGAGGGCAACCACTCCACGCGCCATATGGATTGGGAGTCGTCATGGGTCCATAATTCCAAAATGGGTGCGAAGAGACATCCTCGCTCGGATTCAAAAGGGTTTCCTCTATGGGGTAATCATTGAGATTAAAGTCATTGCCCCCTTCTTCCTCCTGATGATGATGATTCCCAAACTCTTCTCCAAACAAAGTGAAGTTGGACATTTTTTTCCTATGTAAACATGATGTTATCCAGTAATGTACATATTGTAAATTTAATCGTGTATGAAGAATTGACAGAAAAAAGTGAGAAATTATGATCGTGAAATAAACACAGGATTTAATTTTTTCGAGGAACCTCTCTTCGTGAAAGGTTCCCACAGACGACGTCAATGAAGTGTTTCTAGAAAATCATCAACATTTATTACCTCATTCTAATGATATATTCCTCATTTTTATAAGAAGAAGGGCGAATAATACCTGCATAGATATAACTTGAATGAAAGCTTTTAATATACTTCTCGAGTCTAAGAATTCGATGTGCGATCTAATTACTTCGCGACGAACTAGGATCGCAATCTTTTTCTTATTCTTTCTTTGCTATTCAATCGTCATCTTTGAGGTAACTTATGAGATAAAAGGTATGTTTTGGAAGCGTTTCTTCTCCGTTCAAGAGATCTGAGAACTCAACTCTAGGGGTTTTAGGTCTAGGAGATAATTTGCAGAGCTCGCTTTTGCCTCTCGTGAAATCGGTCCTTATTTCTAAAGCGGAGAAGGGTATTTATAGAGTTGGGTGTGGATGGTCAGTGGGACCTCGTGGTAGAAATTTGATACGTGGATTGATGGGGTACTGCGAGCGAGATGGTGTATGACACCTATTCTTTCCAGCGCAATATGAAGTCGATATAGTGCGAACAACGTCATTATGGCATAGAGGGTGATGTAGGGATAGCTGAATTGAATAATATAATAAAATATAAAACAACTTCAACCCTTATCCTCTTCAAATAAATTCAAGACTCCCCGTTGTAGTAGTAGGGAATCAGGATCGATCCACGAGGAAGCGGGTCAACAGGATCCTAGAAGAGCCTGAATTACGTTCTGATGTCAAACAGAAGCCTCGATCTCAAGTAGGTTACTCGACGTCGACTGTGGCTGTCGATTTCTACTGTAATAGAAGACCTGCAGACACAAAAACAAGCAGTCGATATCGATCTAGGGCATCGATATCAAGTATCAGTAGCAACGTCGACCGACTAAGAAGAATGTCGGTCGACACAAGCGCACTCGATATCGAGTTAGGCACTCGATCTCAAGCTCAGATGCAGGGCAAAAGTGACATCGACTGAGAAGACTGTCAACGTAGATAGAGGGTGTCGATATCGACCTACTGTGTCGATATCGAGTGGACCTGCAATTTCGTTAGGGTTGTCGACAAAGAACGGTCGAAGACTATAGGATGGAAATAGGAATATGAACAGAAATAACACGTTTTTATGATTGCAAATAAGATATTAAAGGCAACTCCTAAGGCTGGGGTTTACCACAATGTTAACCAAAACAAGCATAAGGTAAATAAGACGGACAATTGCGCTATCTCACCCGAGGGACAAACTTTCGCCATACACCAACGATTAGGAATACTCTTGTAAATAAACCCAATTGTCTCTAACAATTTTATGTTTATAACTCAAGTTGCTAACATGAATCCCTTTTCTTGCGATAAGGACTAAACATAGAATCGTAGAAGATGATCAAGACACAGCGATATCAACATCAAGTACTTACCTCAAGCACGATGGCTAACGTCGGGCTCACCCCGACCCTACGAGCTTGGGGAACTACTCGCTCTTCATCAAAACCAACATCTTGAATGGAAAAGAACTACTTGCATTAACTTGAACTTTGAAACTTTACAACTCAACGTCGGCTTTCGCAAACGCCAAATCCTAAAGCCTCTTCTACTCTCTAACTCTCTAACTATTTGTGAGATATGAATCTCTTGCTTGAATCAATAAAAACCAGCCCCCTAGGGCTTTATTTATAGCCTACTAATCCTTGCTAGCCAAGGAAAGTAGTTCTAATCCTACTAAAACTCCTATTTAAAATTATATCCTATCATAGATGATGTATAGCAATTGGCTAGGCGGACCAATTGCTAAAAGAAATGCTCGATCGTGTGCTAATTCCCCCAGGAGGATCTTGATGAAGCCGGATCTTGAACTTCTTGAGAGATCTCGATCGAATCTTGATTGATCTTTGTAATAAAAACTGGAATTGGTTGTTGAATGGTGATGAACGTGAGAAAGGAAGAATGTAGAAGATGAAGAGCGATTAGGGTTGAAGAAGAGAAAGCACTTAGCCAAGTGCTTCTCCTTTAAATTCAACGTGTCTTTCTAAATGAAAAATTACAACTTAAATAGAGAAAGGATGCTTAGATGAGTTCGCCTCCTATGCAAAGGAGGAAACCCTAATCCAACTCATCTTTATCTATCTAATAATAAAACATAATAATAGATGTTCCTAAGATAATTCCTACCCTAATTTATCTATTTAAAATAAATAAAGATAAAGGTAGATAATGTCTTACTTGATGAGCAGGGAGATAAATATCTCCTCACCTTTTATTTATCTAACTAATACTATAAATAGATAAGATAGATAAAAATAGAAAGTCTAGTAAATGAGGCAAAACCGGCCAGCCCTAGAGAACCCTCGGTGCCGATCCCAGGACCCTTGACGTAGACCCTTCAACAAGATTGAATCCATGGTGGCGCCTTCTTCTTTCTCGGGATGATCGGGTCCTCGAACCGCCTTGGCCCACAGAGGGCCAATCTTGATGGCATCAATAGATAGGATGAAACATTATTAGGGTAAATAATAAAAATCCTAGGGTAAAAAGGAAAATACCCTAAGACATAATCTAAACTAAAAAGGAAAGATAAACAGTGGCTTCTTTGGATAGATCTTCAATCCGCGTTCTCAAACCGCGTCCAATCCGTGTAAACTTCTACTCGATATCGACATGGTCACTCGATATCGAATACTTCATTTCTGCTCGATCTGTCTTGGTTCCACTCGATCTCTGGTGAGTGTGTCGATATTGAGTTCATCACTCGATCTCAAGTTATGTCGAGTGCCCTCTAGTAGGTCTGTGTTGTCTTGGCTCGACGCTCAGTGTCTACATCGAGTCAAGTCATCGATCTCGACTTGGTGAGTCGATATCGACCTCTTCTCTGCTTTACTTGGATTTCTTGTTTTGACTCCGATTCCACTCCAATTCCTATACATTTAAATCAAAACTTGTGCAGACTCTATTTCTTACACGTTAACACATTCTACACAAATTTGCATTATTCTTAACCTTAAATTTAGGAACCGAATGGAATATGAAGTCAAAATATGTAAATAAAATGAATCTAAATATGTACATCAGCGGGCGCCACCCAGAGCAAGCCATTGGGTACCTGACAACTAAGTTAGTAGGTGCCTCTGTGGCCGACCCTCTTTCAATTGATCGCAAACATTGATCTGGAGAAGGAACTTGGTGTTGTGGATCGTGATATTTTAGATAAGTAAGGATTTGTCAAAGTCAAGAAAAGATGTGGTTCATTAGATCACGAACTATTGTGAAGGGCAAGCCTTTGACTTGTCCGCGAAGTCATCTCTGTGGATCTGTCATATTTTGAATTGGGTGACCTATTTATGACGTATAAACGATACTTCTGAAATGGTTATTTGTTAGGGTATCGTCACCTACAAACTAGTAAATAGCAAACAAGTAAGAGGTCGATGTCATAGAGAATCAAGTATTCCTATGTAATGTATATATATCAATTAGTAAAAGAGGGGTTTTGTGTGATTGAAATTAGAAAGAGAACAAAATAAACTATAAACAAATTAATGTAAAATAATTCAGAGAAAATAGTTCTACCTACAACTATCCACTTAATTTATTTTTCTTATGAATGTCCTTGTCCTAACCTAATTTAGTTACTAGTCCAACCAGTCCTAGAAACCCTTATTTCTTGAGTTCTCCATTTGAGGATTTAACCAATCAATAACTTTACGTCCAGAGATTAACCAAGGTATCTGCAACCCCTAAATAAGGATTTCACACACATTCAACTTCCTATATACCTATCCAATTAGTTCAACCGGCCCTAAAGAGATAAGTTAGCTACTTGGGTTAAGGTTCACAACCAAAAATCTACAAAACCCTAGTAATTGGATTAATTCTAACCAGTTGCGCGGGCTAGATAGAATAAAACAATCAATTCTTTAAGCACAAAGAAGTCAAAACATTTAATATAGAAAATAAGAAAAAGATTCAGAAACTCATAACTTAATCCAAACAAAGTTTTAAATTGCAGGTAAAGCATTGAGAGTTTAGTTGCTCATGGCGAACAAAGTTCTGAAACTTAAACTAAATTATCTTGGATGCTTGAAACCCTAGGCTAAGAGTCTTTAAATAGTCAAAAAAAAATTGTGTCTAGGATAAAAGGATAGATAAAACTAGATTAGGATAAAATATTCTCAATCCTCATAAAATCTCGAACGCATCTCGAAAACGGGGTCTACGGTGATCGCGGCAAGGCTGCGGCGATCGCCACAACTGTGTAGTCAATTTCCCTCTCTAAGGCGGTCGTCACAACTTTGTTGCGGTCACTGCACTGTCCATCGCCGGAATTTGGTCTTGTCATCAACATGAAAGTTGTAGATCTCGGAAAGAGCTTTTCATCACATACTTATAACTCCACCAACATAGAGAGTAAATATGTAAATTCTACTTAAATTATGCATGTTATGCATCTTAACTAAGCTAATTAAATGCAACCTATTATGCCTATCTAAATGCGTGCTATCACATTACCAAAGTGCAGTAAATAAACAAACAAGAAGAAACATATTAGGGAGTCTGGAACTAAGAAACAAACCAACAACATCAATGTTCTTCTAAGAACTCTTCCTCTAACTCAATAAAACATCACTCTTCTAAGAACTCTTCCTCCAACTCAATAAAACATCACTATTGCTACTATTTTGAACACTTGGAGGAGAAGCCATCACACTTAGAGTTTCCAAATTTTGTCAACAAAACCAAGAAGAAAGGTAACAGAAGATTGAGAGTGAAGGTGAGGGTGCAGGAAAGTGAGAGAAAGAAAGTGGGACTGGGAAATAGGAATCAAACCTCGAGTTTCACCGTCATTGTCGTTGGCGGTTGGGAACCTAGAGAGAGAGTTGCAGACGAAACGCTTCAAAGGCTGGGATGAGAGAGAGAGGGAGGGAGGGAGGGAGGGAGAGGGAGGGAGGGAGGGAGGGAGAGAGAGAGAGAGATGTCGAGTTAAAGAAGAAAGACACTGTTTAGGTAAAAAAAAAACTTTTTTAATTTTACCCGTATTCTATCCGTATCCAACCCGTATTCTAGGCGTATCCATCCCTAATTTCAGACGGTCAAGATACGTTGATCGTATCCTCTCCCTTATTACGTGTATCCTATCGTATCCTCATAGTGTATCGTATCTGGTGCGTAATACGTAGGTCCAGACACGTGTCCATTATGTAATATAGATTGCCACTTCTCCCCTCTTCTCTCCCTACCCTCTCCATCAGCACTCTCCTAAGGTCACCATTGACCCTTTCACCAGCAATTCGACTGAGAATCAAATTCTCCTTTTTCGGTGACGTTCCTGCCATCACCTCCTATAAGTCTACGGCTCCCAAGTGCATTCAAATTTTAGGGTTTCGAATTGGAAATGGTAATTACACTTATTGAATTCGAAAACTCAGAGTTCCAATTGTGTGCACATTCTCGTCGCTTACCTTCTCTTGCTTGGAATGAAATCACATGTCCTCAAATTTGCCCCCACCCCCACCCTCCTCTTATCCAAACCCCTTCCCCTCACAATTCTTAATTTAAAAAAACTAAAATAAATAAATAAATATAGATTAAGTGTTTGTTTGGATGAGGTTAAAAATCTCAGGAATTGCAATATCCTAGGAAGTGAGTTTTAATATATGTGTTTGGATAATAAAAAATAAATTTGAAAAACTCCAAAAGTTATCTTTATGAGATTTCTACTTCCTCCAAAATACAGAAAGTGGAATCACCTAGGGGCGTAGGTAAGATTTCTTTTACCTTTTTTTATTTTAATAAAATTCCTATTTTATCCCGCCAAAAAATCACACCCTCCATATATATATATATATATATACCCTATATAGGGATTGACTCCGGTGAAAACCTCAAATTATGGTAAAAACCGTGAGGACTACTTTATATCTTGGTTTATTTGAAAACCGTGCTAAAAACCTCAATTACATAGTGACTTTACAACTCAGTTCAACCTAAACACCGTGCTAAAAACTTCAGTTTTAAAATAACACATGACTTTATATCTCGGTTAAACTTAAAAACCGTGCTGAAAACTCATGTTTTAAAATTACATTAGTGACTTTATAGCTCAGTTTTATTCAGAACCGGGTTAAAATGTATGACTTTATAGATCGGTTATATTCAAAACCGGGCTATAAAGCTAGTGAACCGAGCTAAAAAGCTGGTCCTCACAGGTTTTTACCGCAATTTTTGTTTATATATATATATATATATATATATATATATATATATATATATATAATGTGGATCAAATGTTAACACCTCTTATGGTGTTAAATGTTAACAAATATAAGCCCTTGATCGAAGGAAAACGAAAGGCTGAGATTAATGCTGCCTTTTTCTAATTTATATTAAAAAAAAACAGTGGGGCCCAGCAGGACTTACCACACCCCCACACACCTCACGTATACCCACTTCCCTTTTTTTTCTTTTCTTTTTTTTGATAACAAATCAAATTGATTTGTTATATACTGGATTACTAGGTAAATTGATTTGGTCACTTACCGAGTACTCACTTTGATTTGTCGTCCGTGTAACAAGGTAGGTCCGTTTATCAATTTGTTGTGATCTTTAAAGTGTAAATATATATCAACCGATTACATATAACTGTAAATTGCTCAAGTGATTCCCTTTTGATTTTTTTTAATTTTTTAATTTCGATGGGTTTTTAATTATATTTTTTGTGAAGTATATTTTCTATGAATAATGTATTATTCGACCGATTACTAATGCTTCGAATAATGCTTTAGAAACCCCAAACCCCTAAGCAATACTACATATTCTACCGAATAATTCTTCTAATTGACATGAATAATGATCAACTTATAAAATAGCGCTTTTAAATTTTGTCTGTCAATGCTTGTCTGCTACCGTCTTATGGGTCGTCTCCTCGGTCTTCGACTTAGCGAATAATTACTTCCAATTTAGCGAATAATTACTACTCCCTCCGTTCGGCAAAACTTGTCATTTTAGCTTATTTCACAAGTTTTAAGACAATTAACAAATGTACTAATTTACCCTCAATTATTACCCTCTTTTTTTACTTTATCGAAAACTACAACTAACAAACCATCAATCATATCAAGGGCATTTTTGTAAAGTGAATGGCAAAATACCTATAATGACAAGTTTTTTTGAACAAAAATAACACTCTAAAATGACAAGTTTTGCCGAACGGAGGGAGTATAAACTTAACGAATAGTTGCAAAATTGACTCACACTTTCGATGAATAATTCCTTATTACCAACGAATAGTGGATGTGAACTTGTCGAATAGTCAATAAATTCATAAACAATTTTAGACAGAGTTTGAATTTCCACAAACATGCATCTAATTGCCCCTATACATATGAATAATTTCTAATTATTAACGAATAGTTACTCTGAACTTGCCGAATAGTCGATAAATTCATGAGCTTGAATTTCAAGAAATCTACATCTAATTGCCCCCATATATATGAATAATTCCTTATTATCAACGAATAATGATTCGGAATTTGCCGAATATTTGCCTGCTACCGGCTTATGGGTCGTCTCACCGGTCTTCGACTTAGCGAATAATTACTACCAATTTAGCGAATAATTACTATAAACTTAGCGAACAGTTGCAAAATTGACTCACACTTTCGATGAATAATTCCTTATTATCAACAAATAGTGGTTGTGAACTTGCCGAATAGTCGATAAATTCATAAACAATTTTAGACAGAGTTGAATTTCCACAAACCTACATCTAATTTCCCCCATATATATGAATAATTCCTGATTATCAATGAATAATGACTCTGAATTTACCGAATATTCGATAAATTCATGATCAATTTTAAATAGAATTTGAATTTCAAGAAATCCACGTCTCCGTATATATGAATAATTTCTTATTATCAACGAATAAGGTTCAAACCCCAATACAAAAAAAAATTCACATACCCCATTCACATAATCAATCCAAACCCGAAATATATGTCAATTTAATCAAACAATATACAAATTAACGTAATAGATTGACTAGATCTCTTACCCATAGCGTGATAGAGGCTGATTCAATTAGGGGTATACATCAGCTATTAAAAAAAATAACATCTTATGGAGATTTATATTTAAAAAAATCTGGGTATAGTTAACACATGCGGAGTATATATAAAAACCCTTTCTGGGAAGGGGGTACGCGCCTCTTCGGAGTCCACGCGCCCCTCTTTCTTTGCCAACCCCTTTTCCTAAGTCTGAAGGCAAAAGCCATGTGAATCCAAATCTCACAAATCCTTTTCTCAAACCCCTAATCGGTAAGATCTTCACCGATTTGAACCAAAATCCGACCCTTGTTCCTGGGTCTAGTCTCTTTGAGGCCAAATCCAGCCATAAAAATGGTCACCCAAGAAGAGATTTGGCGGTTGGGCCTTCCAATTGGAAACTGGTTTTAAATGGTCGAAGATCTGTGTTCCGGCTATTCTATTGCCATGGATTCAAGAAGGTTGCAAAAAAATTTCGAAAGAGGAGGAAGAGGGGTTGCTGTCGAGGGTATCGGGGTGGGTTCCGGTGGCTGGGAGCTTGGTGGCGGCAGGGTTGTGGTGGCTCCGCCTGTGGATGTGTTGGTTTTGTCATGGTCAATTTCCCCTCTTTGTACTTGTATGTAATTCTAATCCCCTATGTTTGGGGTCCTATCTTTAAATCCCCTCAAAAAATTAGCAGGGAACTCGGTTCTCTCCTAACTAAATCCCGTAAGGGCACAAATCCTCTTAGCGAGGCAAATCACTCTGAAGGGAGTAAACTCCCGGACGAGGGCAACATCCACCAAATCGAAAACAAGAAATCGAAAAAGCTAAAGGTGCTTTGTCTCAACATGGCCTTTGTGTGTAATGTATTACGGCAGATTATAATTGTCTCCTTATGGTATAGTGTTCAGAACTTCATTCCTTCTTGTATGCCCTATGATTTCTTGGGCGTTCAAAAGGTTCTTTTTCTTTACTTTTGCCCCAATGCTTTGAACTCAAACCAAATTTACACAGCCACCTCGGTTACTCTCCTCCTGTCTTTGGAGGTGGTTATCGTGGTTTGGTTCTCACTGAAAGGTATCTTTTTTGGCAAACTATTGAGTTTGCTATGTTGGTTCGTCTCTTCCGAACAAGAACTCAATCTAGGCGTACGACTAAGGTGTTATGGCCTGCGATTTACTAGTTTGCTAAATTGCATTACGAAAGCTCCTAAGGAAGGAATCTGCTTGCCTGCTCTATTTATCTACAAACTCGTTTTTTGGTGTGATCTGTTTGCCTTGGATTGGTCTGCCTCTACTTCTGAGTTTATCTCTTCCGGATCCCTTAGCATTTTTT
Source organism: Persicaria maculosa (assembly GCA_963922045.1). NCBI lineage: Eukaryota > Viridiplantae > Streptophyta > Magnoliopsida > Caryophyllales > Polygonaceae > Persicaria > Persicaria maculosa. The sequence continues at coordinate 21,891,041 of OY998270.1, forward strand.
GGAGTCCACATATGTTCATGGCGTGTGTGTCTTCCTTTTAGCACATATTAATTGGTATAAACTTTATAGTAAATCACATGTTTAAGACTTATTTTAATTGTCAAAGGTGTGCTATCCACTGTCTAACTACTTTCTTAAGGGTAAATTATTTAAGTGTTCAGTTGCTCATACCTCATTGTATCTCATTAGTGTGTGTAAATATCCAGAAAAATGTGTTCAACCTCCACTAATCCTACCTCTATGGCACTATCACCTTTCTCTCTCGGCAACATAATTGTGTTAAGACATGTATCATTTACTGGTCATTTTTTAGTACTGCCATTGTGGATTCGACTCTTCCTAGGAAGACTTGGACTCTATGTAATTATTTTCTCAATTTTAGTTATGGATTAGAAAACCACGGTGGTGATGCTTGGTTGACAAACTTGCTAAATACATCTTGTTTGTTTAATCGGCTTGGTTACTGTCCGATTTGGTGGATTTGCTCATCCATTCTATATTTTAAGCTAGTGGTTTACCATCTCGCCTTAGCACAAGCAATTTTAACAATTAACATTTGGCCTAATAGCCTTTGGCATGGGGAATCTACCTTCTTTCTCCATGCCACAATCGGTGTACCATGAAGATTAGCTATTGGGAATTGTAGAGGGATTGGAAAAAAGACATTCTGGACAAGCATCAATGCGTGGTGTAAAACCGACCACATCCATTTGCTTGCTCTAGCCGAGACTAAAGCCGAAAACATCTCATCGGAAATAAATTGGAAACAAGCGGGTTTTGATAGCGCAATTTGGTCTCCGTCTCAAGGCAAAGCGGGGGGTCTTGGGGTCTTATGGAAAGCTAACCACCTCATAGATGAGTCAATTTCAATCGAATTTCATTATCAACGAATAATAGGGATTAAGTATAAAGCATCCCATAGAGATATCGAAGTAATGATATTTTTTGTTTATGCCCCTCCGGGATTACGGGATAAGGATGAATTCTGGAATACTCTCTCTGACTTAATCATCGGTTCTGATATCCCATGTGTTGTGATGGGGGATTTGAATGAGATTTCTTGTAGCACCGACAAAAGCGGTGGTGCGGAAATTAATGCCCAAAGATTCTTGAGACTGGCTAATTTCAAGAACAACTGCTCCTTGGTTGATCTCCCCACTGTGGGGAATCAATTTACCTGGAGAAAAAAACCCGAAGGGGAAAACAATATTATTGAAAAACTAGATAGGGTGCTTGTTCATAACCAAGTCCTACAATTATACCCTGACCTATTAACGGAAAATGGCTCTTTTTCCTCATCAGATCACTGCCCAATTACAATAAACATCGCAAATGGAAGTATCTTTAAACCTCCTCCCTTCAAGTTTGAAAATATTTGGCTTCAAAGGAAAGATTTTTGTAACATAGTTAAGCAAGCTTGGAGAGCTTCTTGCTCAGGATCTGCTATGTTCCAAGTTACACACAAAACTAAATTACTCAAACAAAAAGCAAAAGAATGGAACAAGAAAACTTTCGGAAATATCTTCCGCCAGCTGCAAGAAATTAAGAGTAACCTGATACAGATACAACCAATGATGAATCAACATAACTGGTCAGCTTATAGGGCCAAAGAAAGATGCCTACTACAGAAAAAAGAAAAACTTCTGCTATTCCAGAAGCAATACTGGAACCAAAGGGCTAAAATAAAGCATCTTAAACTAGCCGATGCTAATACAGCTTACTTCCATCATGTGGCATCAGGTAGAAGAAATAGGAAAATCATTCGATCGATTACAACTAGTGAAGGTACATTTATTGAGGGAGATGAAAATATTAGAAACGAAATCCAAAGCGACTTTGAGAGAAGGTTTAAACAAGATAGGGTAAACGAAAATCTCATGAGTGAGTACCTTCAATTAATCGCTCCAGCAATTACCACGGAGGAAAACAAGTTTCTGACACAACACCCGAGCAATGGGGAAATAAAGAGGGCAGTTTTTAACCTAGGGAGTAATAAATCGCCAGGTCCTGATGGAATGACAGCAGAATTTTATAAAAAAATATTGGGACATTATTGGGAACTCAATTATAAAATCGGTAAAAGGGTTCTTTATGTCTGGAAGAATGCTTCGTCAAATAAACCACACGTTCATTTCACTTCTGCCCAAATGTGACAATCCCACTATGACGACACACTATAGACCAATAAGCTTGTGCTCCACAATCTATAAAATTATATCGAAAATACTAACAGAGAGACTAAAAACGGTAATAGGTAAACTGATCCATCCTTTACAAGGAGCATTTGTTTCTGACCGGGCAATTCAGGACAATGTGTTGATTGCTCATGAGATCTTCCACTCATTTCGTAGTAGGAAAGGGAAAGAGGGGTCGCTAGCTATTAAATTAGACATGGAAAAAGCATATGATAGAGTAGACTGGAAATTTACAAAAGCTGTATTGGATAAATTCGGGTTTCATCCGACGTTCACTCAATGGATTATGGAATGTATAACCACAGTATCCTTCTCCGTACTCGTAAACAATGGCCCAACAGAGATTTTTAGACCCTCAAGAGGCCTTCGCCAAGGCGACCCTCTCTCTCCTTTCCTCTTCATTCTGGGTGCTGAAGTTTTGGCTAGAAAACTTTCGGTCGAAGCAAACTCAAGCATTAACCCAATTGGGTTTAGGTTTGGCAGGGATGGACTCCATGTCCCTTTCCTCTCTTTCGCTGACGATATTATTATCTTCACGAAAGGAAATGTTTCAACTTGCTCTAAAGCCAAATCAATTATTGATGACTACTGTAGTATCTCAGGACAAAAAGTCAATTATCATAAATCCGCCTTTCAGGTGACAAAAGGCATCCCAAGGTCAAAGATTGCTGAACTTGAAAGATGCTTGAGTATATCAAATGAAAAAACTCTTGAAAAATATCTTGGTTGTCCTATTATTAATGGGAAAGTCAATAAACAAACATTTGAAAATGTGGTCTGCAAATCAAAAGAACATCTTAATAAATGGAGAGCAAATACCCTATCACAACAAGGTCGTGCTGTCCTTATTGGCACAAATCTAGCATCAAAACCCTTATACACAATGCAAAGTTTTATGTTACCCAGCGCAATCCACAAGGAATTAGACCAAATAAATAGAACTTTTTTCTGGAACAAAGATCTGCAATATAAACCCTTTATAAGCTGGGATAAAATATGTAGAACAAAAGACAAAGGGGGACTAGGGATTAGGAAGTCCAAAGACATGAATGAGGCACTTCAAATGAAACTACTATGGAAAATTCTGGCGGAACCCGATAATATATGGGTTAAAGTAATTCAGTATAAGTATTTGAAAGAGATGCACATGTTATATTATACAAAAAGCGGGGGGGCTTCATGGAAGTGGTCAAAGCTCGCCCCACTTATCGGAAAATTTAAAAAAGGATTAATTTGGTCGGTGGGAAATGGGAAATCAATTAAATTCTGGACTGACAATTGGATAACAACATCACCAATAACAAATAGAAATGATTGCCCCACCACCCGAGATGAAAATGAAGTTGTAAGTGAGTATATATTAGGTGGGAAATGGTGGGAGGAAAAATTACTCAACAAATTACCAAAAAATATAGTAGAAGAAATTTTAGACATACCCCTTCCGACAAGTGTGTTTGAGGACCGATTATATTGGTGGCCAGATAAAGAAGGTTGGTTTACAACAACCAGTGCATACAAACTGATAACTAAAAGCACTAGCCAAAATGAAAGTAGTAATTCTTGGATCTGGAAACTTAACATACCACCGAAAATTAAAAACTTCATGTGGAAACTGGATCAGAAAGGTATCCCAACGGCTAACAGACTATGCCAGAAGGGTGTTGCGGTCCCTACTACCTGCACGCTATGTAACAGTGCCATTGAAGATGAAGCTCATATTTTCATGGAATGTCAGTATTCTAAGAGCCACCTGCCTTCAAAGGTAGACACAAATCCGAGTATAAACAACTTGCTCGCCAACTCTAGAGATTTCTCTTTTATCCTTTCCAACATAAATGGCATTCTCACCAAACCAGAAATAGAAAAATTAGCTATTACTTGGTGGACTATATGGAACATCAGAAATCATGCAATATTTAAACAAGAACCTATTCCAAATCATGAATCGGTCAATCACATCATCACCAACCATCTGATAAATTGGAAGAAAACATCTCTCCTTGAGGAGGATGAAGACCACACCATCTACAAAAACAAGAAAGCGAATCATACACAATCAAGACCTAAAAAGGAAAACATAAAGTGGAAAAAACCACAGGCAAACACATTCAAACTAAATTTTGATGGATCCACACTTAATAACAAGGACAGCACGGCCGGATTTATCATTCGGGATTGGGAGGGTAAACCAATTCATATTGGTTACGATAAAATTGGGAACCAGACGCCTATCAAAGCTGAGGCTCTAGCTCTTAGGCTTGGCCTTCTCCAGTCCCGGGCACTTGGCATAAACAGATTACAAATTGAAGGGGACTCTCTTATAATAATAAATCACTTAAAACTAAAGCATACGTGTCCTTGGGAAATTGAATTAATCATGTCTGATATTAAAACCTTATTGTCGAGTGTGAGAGAAGTCTCGTTCTCTCACGTGCCCCGCATTGGCAACAGAGTGGCTGATAAGGTTGCACACCTTTGCCGCTCTGTCAGGGGTCTCGACATTCCCTATGATACAGGTCTACAAGACCTCATCCGCAAGGATGCTCTCGGGTAGGATCTTTCCTCCCGAACTATTACCAGTTCAAAAAAAAACATGCGGAGTATATATCATATATTTTGATTTATACAAAATTGGAAAAAAAAATTCAAACAATTGGTACAGTCATCACGGCAAGTTTGTGATTTGTAAATATTGACTTTTTGGAACGGAAGCACACGCGCCCAAATATGGAGTGCCAGATGAATTCACTTGGGCCCACCAAAATTTAATTTAAAAAAATAGAAAATCTCATTTTCATCTCCACCCTTAATTTGTTTCTAATGAATGGCTCAGATTTGTTAACACTTAAGGGTGTGTACACTTGACCCAACCTATATATATATATATATATATCCCATCCTTCAAGATAAATGATATAATAGTAACTAGTAGAATACCCGCGCCATGGCTCGATTTTTTAATAAAATAAAATTTGAATAATATTAAAAATTAATGTTATACAATTTAATAAAAGTTAAGATAAAAGAAGAAAGGATTTGAATAAGTGAATAAACACTCGTAAAAATGTTTACCATAAAATTATTTTAGAAAATTATTTTTAAAAATTTTCTCCTTTAAACCAACATTTATAAATATAGATATTTTAAATCACTCTCATTGGTTTGTAAAAGAAATATAAAAAGTCTTAATAATAGTTAGATAATAGATATAGATATATATTTTTTGAATTAAACCCGTTGTTTTGAATTAAACCCATTGTTTAGCAAATGGGTTAAATATAGATTAGATTTAATTCAATATTTTGAATTTAACCCGTTGTTAGTAAATGAGTCAAATATAAAAGGGAATAATGTGATAGTTTAAAGAAATAAAGAGAAAAAGAAAATTAAATAATAAAAGGAAAAATTATGATTGGTTGAAAAACCTACAATTAATGTGGGTTTGACACATCATAAAAAATGTTTCTCTTTTAATAGTTAGATATAGATAGATTGTATATAAATTCTCATGAAACTCTATTGTGCAATCAAACGAAATATGTTTATAATGTAGGAAATGAAAAAATCCCCTCCCCGGGCCAAACAACGCGCCAGTGACGCGCCCCCATTCATCGTAACCTCTATTCCTCAAATCCCTAATCTCACAAAAATCCATCTCCATCTTCTTCAAAATCGAAGCTCTCCTTGGCTTTATCGGCATGATTCTTGCCGGTTTGTACCACTATTCGGTTCGCCCTTGCGGATCGGGGCCCTCCACGTCGTCTTTCGCTGGGCTTCGCTTCCGTGCGAGGCGATTTCGCCTGTCGGGGTCGTGTTGTGGCGTCGATCTCGGCTTCCTCGGCCCTCCGTCCTGGTTTCCGACCCCGTTCGACGTCACTTGTAAAGGTTTTCCGGGGCTGTGGAGTGTGGATGTATGCCCTCTGAAGCGGTCTAAGGTTGATCGATGGATTAAGTTCGAGAGTCAAGATGTGAAAGTGGGGAAAAACTTCAAAAAACGAAAGAAATTGGCTTGCCGGTGGGGGTGGTTTCTCGCTGTGCGGGTATGGGCGCGGTGGCTCTTCGCTGTCGATGCTGGTGGCTGCCTCTGCGGTGGGAGTTTCTATGTACGTTGCTTTCTTGGTTTCCACCTTAAATCTACAACAGGCTATTTCAATCCTAATTATTTTGGTTGCCTTTTAAGTATATCTATGCATTCTCAATTAGTAGCTAAAATTGGATTGTTATCCATGGGTGCTGAAACTAGTGTAGCTTTGATCCTCTGCAGCAAGTTCCTCAACTCTGTTTTGTTGTATGCTAAAATCACCCCCTATTGGTGGTTGGAAAAACCGGTGCTAGAGCTGTTTGCTTCTTCACCCCTTACCCCCCGAATTTCGGGCCTTGAACAAACTCTGGATTTTGGGGCTTCTATGGTTCCTCTCTCCAGTTCTGTTGGAAAAATATCTTTTATACACTTTGTCAATGAAATTTTGTTCCCTGTCCTTGACAACAGATTATGGTCGAAGTGCGGATTCTTGCTCCGCCAAAAATCGGTAATATCCCTCCAACAAACTCCCTCCTTTCCCAGTTATATAAAACCTTCTATGAATCTTTTATTTCTAACAAATATCTTGGTTAATATGTTGTTTTTGATTAAAAAAATCACCGTTTATCGGTGCCTCAACAAAATCGTGAAGGAGCCATGTGCTTCTTCACCCTTTACCTCCCGAAAGGGCCCTCTGAAATTGATGGTTAAACAGGTGCCTGGAGGTGTTACAAATCCAACGGACTTTGCTTTGCCCCTCCTGGCATCGACTTCAGTATCCTTGTGGTTTGTGAGCCTGAGTCCCGCTTCTACAATTAGTGCCAACTCGCTTTGTAACAGGTTTTCTTCCGTACAACACGTTTTGGCTCCTCTGCAATTTTATACAATCCCTTTAGTGATATGTGTTTTCCCAACATCTGGTCTAGTTAAACTTCTGTGTATGATACATAACAGCACTCTCTATTGGGGAGTGAACAAAACAATAAAAGTTGAATATGCACTTTCACCATATACATCCCGAAAGGGTTTGCAAAAGAGCTTGGACAAATTGCTTGTAGTAGCTCTGGCTTTGGTGTTGGCTTTGGATTCCCCTGCAATCACTGTGCTATCATGGCTCTACATCTACCCCTTTGCTGTGAATATGTGCATTCTTAGATTATTTGTATTCCTCTTTTTCTCAGCTTGTGATGTAACTGATTTTATTAATCATGCTTGTGAACCTGTTCTTGACAAATTGATCTTGATTAAGGAAAAAATTTCGGTTTTCATGCCCTCTCACAAAAATTATCTCCAAATCAGTTTTTCGCTACACTCTCTTGGTGTGAGGTCCCTTAAACCTTGGCCTCACACCCCTGACAGTTATATATGAAAATCACCTACTGGAATTGCAGAGGTATTAAGAAAACAACTTTTTGGACGGAAATTGATAGCAAGTGCAAAAATGAACATATTCAAATAATGGCGTTAGCGGAAACTAAATCGGAAACCATCCCTGAAGACAAAATTTGGAAAACGGCTGGTTTTGACGAGGCTATTTGGTCACCTGCTTCCGGTCGATCGGGTGGTCTCGGTATCCTTTGGAAGTCCTTCCAATTAACAAATGAAATCATTACAGTAGAAATTCAACTACCTCGTATTATAGGGCTTAGATACGAGAATATTAATGATAGATTCATGACTCTACTGTTGTTTGTATATGCGCCGCCAGGCCCTCAAGAGAAAGACTCGTTTTGGGAAACCTTAACATCCATCGTGAGGGATTCGTCCATTCCTTGCATTGTTCTGGGTGACTTGAATGAAATTCTATGTAGTGAAGACAAGTTGGGTGGTGCTAACCTTCGTTCCGATCGATTCACTAGACTCCTACAATTTAAAAATGACTGCGCTCTGTTGGATTTACCTACTTTCGGGAACCCATGCACTTGGAGAAAGAACCCAGATGACGAAAACACCATTCGCGAAAAACTTGACCGTGTGCTTGTTCATCACCAGATCGTTCAAAAATTCCCTAACCTAACCACTCATAACGGCGCCTTCTCATCATCGGACCACTGCCCCATTTCAATATCTCTTGAGTGTGGCTCGATTTTCAAAGCACCTCCATTCAAGTTTGAGAATGCTTGGCTTCAACGGAAGGATTTCAGAAACATAGTAAAACAATCTTGGCGAGCAAATTGCATGGGCTCGACTATGTATCAACTGATGTTCAAACATAGAATTCTAAAGAAAAAAGCTAAGGAATGGAATAAACGAACCTTCGGAAATATTTTCCGCCAATTAAATGTGGTGGAAACTGAACTTCTCAAGATTCAGGCTTCTGTTTCGGGAGGTAACAACAGATTAACTAACAATAGAGAAAAGCTTCTCATTACAAAAAAGGAAAAACTACTTCTTTACCAAAAAACTTTTTGGAACCAAAGAGCCAAGACAAAGCATCTTAAACTTTCTGATTCGAACACAACTTATTTTCATCGGGTTGCTTCGGGTCGGAGACATAGGAAACAAATCCACAATATAACTTCTGCTGAAGGAACCTTGATAATAGGAGAAGAAAATATTAGAAATGAAATTAAGAGTGATTTTGAAAAAAGATTCAAAAAGGAGCCGATTGATGATAGACTCCTACAAGAAATGTTAAATCTAATCCATCCTTCAATTACCCCTGACGAAAATAATTACCTTATTCGACGCCCATCTAATAATGAAATTAAGGCAGCTGTTTTCAGCCTTGGCAACAACAAATCGCCAGGCCCAGATGGCTTTACAGCCGAAATCTATAAGAAATACTGGGACATTGTTGGCTTATCTATCATTAGAGCTGTAAAAAGTTTTTTCCACTCTGGAAAAATTCTCAAACAAATAAACCATACATTCATATCACTACTGCCAAAGCGGGATAGCCCTACCAATACCAGTCACTATCGCCCAATCAGTTTATGTTCTATTTTATACAAAATCATTTCAAATATTTTGACAGAAAGAATCAAAACAATTATCGGTAAACTAATTCACCCACTACAAGGTGCCTTTGTGTCGGACAGGGCCATCCAAGACAATGTCCTAATAGCGCACGAAATCTTCCACTCTTTCAGATCGCGCAAGGGTCGGGAGGGATGGTTGGCAATAAAACTTGACATGGAGAAAGCGTACGATAGAGTTGATTGGAACTTCATAAGAAAGGTTTTAGAAAAATTTGGGTTCCACCCTACTTTCATTACGTGGATTATGGAATGCGTAACGACTGTGTCCTTCTCTGTACTAGTCAACAACGGTCCTACTGATATGTTCTTCCCCTCTCGTGGCCTGCGACAAGGGGATCCTCTATCCCCTTTCTTGTTTATCTTAGGGGCAGAAATTTTAGCTCGAAAACTCTCAGCAGAAACAAATGTGGAAAATAGTCCAATTGGATTTTCCTTCGGTAGGAGTGGGCCTAGGGTCCCCTTCCTATCCTTTGCCGACGACATCATTATTTTTACAAGAGGTAGTGATGTCGCGGGACAGAAAGTTAGGGATATAATTGATTCATACTATAAAGTTTCTGGACAAAAAGTCAATTATCATAAATCTAGCTTCCAAGCCACAAAAGGCATTTCGAACTCCAGAATCTCAGAACTTAGTAGTTGCTTAAGTATTACACATGAAAACTCATTAGAAAAATACCTTGGATGTCCGATTATTAACGGCAGAGTAAACAAACACACTTTTGAAGACATCATATGTAAATCTAAAGAGCAACTAAGTAAATGGCGAGCCAATGCTCTATCACAACAAGGACGTGCAATCCTCATTAATACAAACTTATCGGCCAAACCGTTGTATACAATGCAGAATTTTTTGTTACCCTCATCAATACATAAAGAGCTTGACCAGATTAACAGAATGTTCTTTTGGAATAAAGATCTACAACACCGCCCGCTTATTAGTTGGGATAAGATTTGCAGACCGAAAAAATGTGGGGGAATTGGGCTTAGGAAATCGAAAGAGATGAATGAAGCCCTTCAAATGAAACTACTTTGGAAAATATTGGCTGAACCAGATAATGTATGGGTGTCTCTCATTAAACACAAGTACCTTCGTTCAGCTAACATCCTTGAATACGTGAAAAGTGGAGATTCTTCATGGCAATGGGTCAAACTGACAACTCTTATAGATAAATTTAAGACTGACCTTATTTGGTCAGTAGGAAATGGTTCATCTATCAAATTTTGGACGGATAATTGGATTACAACAAGCTCTCTGCTATCTAGGGATGATTGCCCTCAAATTAACAACATAGAAAAAACTGTCAGTGACTATATTTTAGGTGGTAGATGGTGGACGGAAAAACTTAGCAATACATTACCAAATGATGTAGTCAAAGAAATCCTGGACATTCCACTTCCCGTTTCCCCCTTTGAGGATCGCTTATACTGGTGGCCAGATAGGGCTGGTTGGTTCACCACTTCAAGCGCATATAAGCTAATCACATCTCAATCCTCACTGAGCATAGACAATAATGCCTGGATATGGAATTTGGATATTCCGCCTAAGTTCAAAAATTTTCTATGGAAAGTTTGTCAGAATGGCCTCTCTACTGCCTCAAGGCTAGCTCAACGTGGGACTTTTGTACCTTCCACCTGTCAACTGTGCAACTGTGCAGTTGAAGATGACGTTCACTTCTTACTAGAATGCCCATATGTGCGCCCTCTCTTTCGCTTACCTACACACGTAAACTCAACTATATCCAGTATGATAAATCATTCGCGGGAGATAAAACCTATCTTTTCATTCATCGGAAACAAGCTTACATCCGTTGCCAAGGTGGAGCTTGCCTTTTCTTGGTGGACGGCTTGGTACATTCGAAACCAATTTGTTTTTAGACAGGTCCCCATACCTCATAGAGAAAGTTCATTACGTATCATTAAAACCCATAAGGAAAATTGGAGTAAACTAGCTCACTTTGAGTATAACTTGGATGAGGACTTCCCCTTATGCACACGAATCTCCAAGCATCCAAGGACGAAAAGAAAGCATGGTAACATTACTTGGCGAAAACCCCCTAGGGGTACTTTCAAGTTAAATTTTGATGGATCCACAATTTCAAACAATGATAGCTCGGCTGGAGCCGTAATTCGGGACTGGGAAGGACATCCGATACACATCTGTTATAAAAAACTTGGAAAACAAAGTCCTTTGAAAGCGGAAGCGCTTGCTCTTAAACTAGGAATCCAAAAAGCTCTACAACTCCGTATCAATAAACTCCACATTGAAGGTGACTCCATGATAATCATAAACCACCTAAATAAAACATCTACCTGTCCTTGGGAAATCGAACTGATTTTATCAGATGTTAAATTTCTACTATCGACTTTGAAAGAAGTTTCCTTCTTTCATGTTCCCCGATTAGGCAATAGAGTGGCTGATAAGGTTGCACACCTTTGCCACTCTGCCTGGGGTGTCGATATTAACAATGATTCTGGTCTTCTTGACCTCATCCGTAAGGATGCCATCGGGTAGAGCTCGCTCGCTCGAATTCTTTCCTAATCAAAAAAAAAATGTGATAATTTAATTCATGGGAATTAAAAGTCAACCAAAGATATTTTTTAAAATCCCAGTAATTCCAATTTCAGGGAATTGGACTTCCCTTATATTAAATTCCAGGAAATTGTGTTTACCCCCTTTATCCAAACAAGCACTAAAATTTAAAAAAAAAAAAGGAAAATGAGTTTTTGTGAGATGGGACAAGGGAACGGGACGTGATTGAGTACAGAAGATTTGGACCCCTCTTGTATATCTCATCTCTATGGGAGCCATATCCTCTATCCCCCCTCCTTGTTCCCCTTCCTTCGTTCCCCTCATATAATCCTATTTAAAAATCAAATAAAATTAAATTAAATTAAATAGTAAAAGAAAACGAAAATAAACAAATTTGTGAGGAATGACAGGAAAAAGGGGAAAAGAACAGACACAGAAGATTTAGAATACTCTCTATGCTCTCTCTTTCTTGTTTTATTAAGAAAATCAATTTTGTGGAGAATACGGGGCGTCAAATGAGTCAATGAAAGGGAGTGATGTGGAAAAAAAATATGACACGTGTCATTTCGGCATTGACATGACGTATTTAATCGAAAAATATATGAAAAATACATTGGTCTTATTTTTTTTTAATATGATGCTAATTTATTTATGAAATTATTGCTTTTCAATTTTGTATTATTTTTTCACGTTTGTGTAATTTTTTGTTATTTAACAAAAATTGATAAAAAATTTTAATGTATAAACTTAGAAAACTTTTTAATTTGATATGGAGAGAGAATAAGAAACTCTTCAATATACTCAAAATTTTGAGTATTTGTTCAACAATCTGGATTTTATCAAATTTCCTAGTAAGGTTATTATGAATTGTTAATCACTACTAATTTGGTAGGAGAAAAAAGTAACTATTCTAGACCGAGCTGGAGGAGAAGTAGGTTGTAGACAATTGTATTGGAGTATCGAGTGTCAAACACGAATACACTATATAGGCAGTGTGGATTTGTTGTTACCCTCCGATGCACCACTTGATGTAACACAAAATTATTATTTAGATATAGTTATACTTTAAAAAAATTTAAAAATTATATTTGTGATTCATGCACTTATATTTACCTATCTATAAAATTTTATTTTTAAAAAATATATTTTAAAATATATAATTAAAAGAACTATTATATTAGTTTATATTTCTTATATTTATTTAAAAAATAAAAAATTTTATGACAAGAATATATAAAATTGCAAATATAAGTGTATGAAATATAAATATATTTATAAAAAAAAATTGAAGTAATCTTCAGCCTGGGCTGTTGCATATCCCCATTGATACACAAGTGTTCGGGTGACCAGATTTGTAACCGGGCCCGGATTCGGTGGATGTTAGGCCCAGTCGGTTGTTGGAGGCTAAAAATAGAACCAATGTGAATAACTAGGTAGCCCGGCGGGCCTTCGGTTATTTGATTGGCCCATTAAGAGACGAAAAATCAATACTTTGGCATATTTTTTAAAAAAACTAGGAAACCACCCTTTGAATATGCTACATTGCGCTAAGCCATCCTATATATACGAAAGTACAGAAAATCACCCAATAAACATAAACCATTAAAAAAAACCACCTGTTTTCACTATTTTGTTTTTTGATAAGTCATTGTTAAGTACTCTGTAACTGATAAAATAAAAATATGTTAGATTAACATTATACCCCTCTACCATTATTATTAGAGTTTTTTTTCCTAAAAATAGTTTTTTAACAAAACCTTTTATTATATTTTTAAAAGAAAAACATTTTATAGAATATAATCCATTCACTTTGAATATCAATCTCTATTTTCGACAAATGTTGCAATTTTTTATGATATTTTATTTTATTGATTGAAATGCTTTGATTTAATTAATTTTTTTATAAAAGATATTTTATATAATGAAGTGTTTTTTTAGCAAAGCACCTTTTAAAATATTTTGTAAAATAAAGACGGTATATATATAATATAATTCAGTCAAATGGAATTTTTCAGTTTAATATCAACTTTCAAATACATGGAATTTTTTTTATGCTTTTACCAATTGTAATGTGAATTCTTACTTTAAACTTGATAGATTGATTAAAAAAGCACTCACAAATCTGACAAAAATAACAAGAAATAGGTGAATTCTTTAATGGATCAACCAGCCCATTGCAAGGTGAAGCCAACAATACAGCCGAAGACCTTGGCCCACAAGCAATACAGTAGACTCCAAAATGTAGCAACACATCTCTGTATATATGAATTGATTCCCCATATGTAATATGTAATACAGAGCAATGAAACAGCAAGGTTTCTAATTCACAAATTCAAAATCAATCTCCACTTTCAGCATGGTGTCAGAGCCACAAAGGCTAACGCCCAAATCCCACCATCTCTGAAGCCAAAAAAAAACCTTCTTTTTCTAGTTCTTCTTTTCTGTCCCCTCCCAAGACAAACAACCCATCCCTTCACCATGGATCTGCAGATTCCATCTCCTTCTTCAACCTTATCTCTTCCTAACTTTGTTGCCCTAAACACAATCAAGCTCACAAATACAAACTTTCCCATTTGGAAGAAACAAATATCCTCATGCCTCAAAGCCCATCAGTTATTCGGCTTTGCTGACGGCACAAAACCTTCACCCCCACATGAGTCCTCTCCAGCCTTTCTTGAGTGGTTTTCAAAGGACAACCTTGTCTCTGCTATCCTCAACTCATCACTCTCAGAGCCCATCATGACACAAGTGTACGAGTGCACCACTGCTCAGGAGATTTGGGCCCGGCTGCACTCCCTCTTTGCTGCGAAACCCAATGCCCAGATCATCCAAACGAGACTCCAACTAGCCTCCTTGAAGAAGGGCTCGGGGTCAATTACGGAGTACTTCAACAAGGCGAAAGCCCATGTCTCGGCAATCCAGTCTGCCGGTCATGCCATCGGAGACGATGAGTTTGTCGTCTACCTCTTCGCTGGGCTCCGGAGTGACTACGACTCGATCGTCTCCTCACTGTCGACACAACCAACCCTGCCCCTGTCGGAACAAGTGCTCTTTTATCTCATGAACCATGAGACCAAGTTGGCTCGACAAACCTCTACTTCGATCCTTGGAGCCCCACCTCTCTATGTGAACTCCACCATCACTCAGCTCGAGGCGAACTTCACCTCTACGAGGGGAGGACAAGGGAGCTACACAGGCAGTTCCAACAACAGAGGAGCCTCCAATGGTAGCCGCTTCACCTATGAATCTATTCGCAACTCCTCATCAGGCGGTCGGGGGTCCTTCTCCAACTCTGGTCGTGGCAGAGGGCTTTCCTTCTCTGGCGAGCCGGACAATCGACCCATATGCCAACTTTGTGACAGGCGGCGTCACACCGCCCTGAAGTGTTGGTATAGATTTGATCAGGCCTTCCAAGCCCCACCGCCGAGGTCTTTCCAAGCACATAGCACCGTCTCCTCATGGTACCCCGACACTGCGGCAAATCAGCACTACACACCAGACCTTAGCAACCTTCGTCTTGACTCACTTCTATATAATGGGACTGACCAGGTGGCCGTTGGCGATGGTTCGACAATTCCGATCAGAAATCACGGTTCTGCCTCTATTTCTTCTCCTCTTTCCACTTCAAATCGAATCTTTTACCTTCATAATTTGTTACATACACCTTCCCTTACCAAAAATCTGCTCTCTGTTAACAAATTTTGCACTGACAATTCGGTGTTCTTTGAATTTTTCCCCTCTGGTTTCAATGTGAAGGACCTGCAGACTCAACGTCTTCTTCTTTCGGGCCCCGCTAAGGATGGACTCTACGTCTTTCCGGCAACGATCCAATCACCGACAACCCTCAACCTCACCACCACCACTTCCTCATCTACCTCCGATCTATGGCATAAACGTTTGGGGCATCCATCACCCATTGTCACCGGCGCCGTTCTCCGCTTCCTCAACGTTCCCAACCCTAAGGCTACTCAATGCCAGACTTGCAGCTGGGCCAAGGCCCATCGCCTGCCACATCCGCCCAGCCCACACATTTCCTCTAAGTTTCTAGAACTTATTTTTATTGATATTTGGGGCCCAGCCCACGAAACTTCTTTAAGTGGCTTTCGGTATTTTGTTACCATCGTGGATGACTACTCAAAATTCATATGGATTTTCCCTTTTCAATTTAAATCCGAGGTTACCTCTATTGTCACAAATTTTATTAAGCTTGTTACCAATTTCTTTTTCACTAATATCATCTCCATTCAAACTGATAATGGCTCCGAGTTCAAGCCCCTCACACCTCTTTTTCATAACTTGGGCATCCACCATCGCCTCACATGTCCTTATTCGCACCAAAAAAATGGATCCGTCGAAAGTCGACACCGTCGCATTGTTGATATGGGATTGAGTTTACTAAAGGGTGCTTCCTTACCATTATCCTTTTGGGAATTCGCCTTCCAAACCGTCGTTTTCTTACAAAACCGCCTACCCACTCCCACATTGGATCGCAAATCACCTTTTGAAGTCGTCTTTCACAAAGCTCCCGATTACTCTCTTTTTCGCATCTTTGGTTGCCTTTGTTTTCCCAACCTCCGCCCCTATAACACCCACAAGCTCTCTTTCCGCTCCGCTCCTCACATCTTTTTGGGATATACACCAAACCATCGGGGATATACATGTTACAATTGGCAAGACAACAAATTCATCACCTCTCGTGATGTTATTTTTCATGAGGATCAATTTCCCTACTCCAATCCCTCTTATCTTACCTTCCCTAATCCAAACACCACATGTTACCTTCCTCTCCAGCTGCCTACTTTCAACTCCTTTTTTGAGTCCACCTCACATGTGGCCCTATCTCCTGTCTCCCCAATTATCCAGCCCACACAAAGCCCAAACCCTACACCCACCACTCAGCCCACATTCCAAATAGGCCCCACCACTCTACCTTTCCCAATTCAAAGTAATTCAACATCCCCAACGTTACCTACAATAACCCCTGGCTCCTCTCCTCCACCTATACTCTCTCTAGTGTCGTCCCACACCTCCAGGCATCCAATGCAGACTCGCCTCCGAAGCCACATCTCAAAGCCCCTAGTCTGAACTGATGGGACAGTCCCTTGGCCACCCTCCTCCGACCCACACTGCCACGCCACCATCTCCGTCCCTGAGGAACCTACCTGCTACACCGAAGCCGTGAAATTCCCCGAATGGCGAGCAGCAATGACCTCTGAATTCCAAGCACTCCTTCAAACTCAAACTTGGACGCTAGTTCCCCCATCTGATTCTGCCAATGTTTTGGGTGTTAACTGGGTCTTCAAGACCAAAAGACATGCCGACGGATCCATTGAGCGCTGAAAAGCCCGGTTGGTTGCAAAGGGGTATCACCAGCTCCATGGCCTTGATTATCATGATACCTTCAGCCCCGTAGCCAAACCGTCCACAATTCGCCTTCTCTTATCCCTTGTCGCCATGAATGATTGGATCGTTCACCAATTAGATGTCTAGAACGCATTCCTTCACGGGGCTATTCAAGAGGACGTCTTTGTCTCGCAGCCTCCGGGATTCACAAACCCCCAGTTTTCTCACCACATCTGCAAACTCAATAAATCACTCTACGGTTTAAAACAGGCTCCTCGAGCCTGGTTCTCCAAACTCAGTGACTCCCTCGTCCATCTCGGCTTCCATCCATATGAGGCAGACTCGTCATTGTTCTTCTATCGCCATGGGTCGCATTGTGTTTTCGTCCTAATATATGTCGATGACTTGCTCGTCCTATCCTCTAATGCTTTGATGGCTTCTAAGTTCGTTACTTGCCTCTCTGCTATGTTTCCTGTCAAGGATCTTGGGTCGGTCCATTACTTCCTCGGCATCGAAATCACTCGGGATTCCTTGGGCTTCTATCTCAAACAGACCAAGCACATTCTTGATGTTGTCACTCGTGCAAGAATGCTTCACTCACGGGCTGTCAATACACCAATGCCCACCACCTTCGATGACACTATTTCATCTCCCCCTATGCAGGACCCTCATCTTTATCGCAGCATCGTCGGCTCCTTACAATACCTTGCTTTTACTCGACCTGATGTCTCCTTCGCTGTCAATAAGGCTTGCCGGCATATGCACAACCCAACCGACAATCATTGGCAACTTGTCAAGCGCATTCTCCGCTACCTGCGGTCCACCGCCACTTTACAGTTTCACATCTCCTCCACTTTACAACACAATCTTACGGCCTTCTCTGATGTAGATTGGGGTGGTGACAGACTTGATCGTCGCTCCGTAAGTACGTATTGTGTCTACCATGGGTCCAATCTTGTATCCTGGATGTCAAAAAAACAGCCCACAGTCTCCCGATCGTCCACCGAGGCAGAGTATCGGGCACTCGCAGAGGCTACTTGTGAGCTGCTTTGGCTGCAATCCATCATGGCCGAGCTGCGTATCTTCCTTCCGCAGCCTCCTACTTTATGGTGTGATAACATCGGTGCTACTTACCTCGCGAGCAACCCCATACTTCATCATCGAATCAAGCACCTCGATCTAGACTACCACTTTGTCCGGGAACGAGTCCGTGCCAAAACACTTTTTGTCTCCTTCATCTCCTCTAGGGATCAATTGGCAGACCTGCTCACCAAGCCTCTGGCAACAACCATCTTCATTAAGATTCGCTCTCACCTCTGCTTGGAAGAGCCTCGAGCGAGGGGGGACAGTGGATCAACCAGCCCATTGCAAGGTGAAGCCCACAATACAGCCGAAGACCTTGACCCACAAGCAATGCAGTAGACTCCAAAATGTAGCAACACATCTCTGTATATATGAACTGATTCCCCATATGTAATATGTAATACAGAGCAATGAAACGGCAAGGTTTCTGATTCACAAATTCAAAATCAATCTCCACTTTCAGCATTCTTCGATTGTTGATATTCCTTGAATTTGAACGAGCATATGCTTTGTGTGGAGTTGATGAATATTTAGGTTTTTTTATTAATCTCTCGATTAGATTGTAATTACATTTTAAAAATGAAAAGGACTTGTGTATAATTTTATAAAAATTATCTTGTCATTAACCATTTTAACAGCTTGTTTATGTTTATGAAATCACTCTTATTTATCCATAACCTTTATTGAACAAAATTATTCTTATCCAGGTGACCAGTATTTTTAATACAAGTTTTTTTTTTTTGATAAGGAAAGAATTCGAGATCAGATATATCTGAATCTCGATGGCCGACAAGTCGGCAGACGGTCACCCATCAATACATACAAACGAAAATAAAAACAAAAAGCGGAGCAGTATAACAAGTGAAAACGCACCCTACAAGAAAATGAGCCAAGGAAAACTAAATTTTTAATACAAGTTGTTTGTGACATGATGCATAGCGTAATGGAATTTATCTATATTTATTTATTTGATCACATTCTTTTCATTAATTTATTAATAAAGGAAGTCATGAAACACGCATCTAAAAGTCAACGCTCTATTTGGTGAGTGTACGTGTGGCTGCAATTATAATATGAATGGTAGTTATAAGATTGAAATCAAAATTCAATGGAGAAACGTATTATATTACAGTATATGTTTTGTTTACATACGTTATGTACTATATAATATAGTTGTTTTGTAATATTCAGCACCGTCTGAATCAACTAACCACCATATTTCAGTTAATTATTAACTTTTGAATACAAAGTCTATACGCATTAATATAAACAATCAAACAATATGTATCTAGCTAAAATATCTCATTTATTATTCTCATGTATTTTTTAAAGGATAAAAACTATATAAAATATTTTTTTTATAAATTATTTTTAATAATTTCGTAGGAAATATTATTAAATAAAAAATTATTTTTAAAAATATTAAAAAATAAATATTTTATATAGTTTTTAGTATCTTAAAAAACGTACATGAATAATAAATGATATATTTTTCCAAATAGAAGGAGTAGTAAACAATGTATAGCTATGAATATTAAACAATTTTAAAATTTGTGATGATATATTTTGATCTT
Source organism: Persicaria maculosa (assembly GCA_963922045.1). Taxonomy (NCBI): domain Eukaryota; kingdom Viridiplantae; phylum Streptophyta; class Magnoliopsida; order Caryophyllales; family Polygonaceae; genus Persicaria; species Persicaria maculosa. Next base: position 21,910,771 of record OY998270.1, read on the forward strand.
TGCTTAAATTTGTAGCCTCCAAAAAAAATAAACAAATTACAAAAATATTATAGTCATTGGTTAAATTGGTTGCTAATGGGAGAGATCCTCTGGTCCATAATGACAGTCCATTCTACGAGTCTAGATCTCCTGCTACCTACAGTGTAACCCACGGTGCACCACGAAATTATTTCTGGTATAATTTTACTTTAAAAAACTTTAAAAAATATATTTACATTCCATATACTTGTATTTACATATTTATAAACTTTTATTGAAAATAATTTCATTTAAAAAAATTATAAAATTAAAATATCAATTATATTAGAAAATAAATTTTATGTTTTTTTAAAACATGATTTTTTCAAATAAAATTTTATAAATATGTAAATACAAATATATGGAATGTAAATATATTTTTTTAATTTTTTTTAAGTAAAAGTATGTCCGAAATAATTCCGTGGTGCACCGTGGGTAGCAAGATTTGGACTCCTATTCTACTGTCAATTCATTTTGATTGGGTGAAGTAGAACTTTTTTATTCATTGTATCGATCATTTAAACTATATTTAAATAAACTTCTACTAATCAAAATAAAAGGAGTATGGAATGGATCGACTACCATTGTATACCGGAGGATCCGCACCGGGTTAATACAGGTACAACGCCGAATTTGGGAGTGGTATATACACCATTTTTTATACTTTAATTGAGAATCGTGAAATTGGGGAATTGCATGTTTTACCAAACGAGGCACCATGTAAGTGCTCTATATATACATCATTCTCGTATGTAGAGAGAGGATGGGATGACGGTCATGACGCAATGAATATGTATTGTTCTTTTTGTTAGGTAGAAGTTATTGGATGTTGTTGTATTCACCGAGATCATGTATGTTCTATATGCATTGAAAAGAAACGGATCTTAGATTCATTTGAGTCTCGGTTTGACACGTGTCTAACATTAAATACGTCTGATATTAAAAAAATAACAAGCGAATCAAAGATCCGTTCAATATAAGTAACGAATTCATGATTCGTTCGTGTTAATTTTTTTAAAAAGTTGAAACTTAAATTTAAAAAAACACACACAGAACGGACGGATCATAGATTCGTCCGTGTATTTATATATTTTTATTTTTTTAAAAAAAATAAAGCTTACCTTTTTTATATAAAAAATGCACGAATAGGTCATAGATTCATTACTTAAAGATCTGTTCGTTACTTTTTTAATGTCAGACGTACTTAATGCTGGATATGTGTCAAGCTAAGGTTCAAACGGATCTAGGGTCCATTTTGACTGAGTGCATATAGCACCTGATCTTGATACATATAGTCTTTTATGGGAAAAATAGGGTAGTTCACTAACTTTACAACACTAAAGTAGAGTGTGAGAATTTCACACATTAAACATTATTTTTTTAGCATATATTCTTTTTATTTTGTACAAGACGGAAATTTGGGTGTGGTCAAACTCGGTCGAAGCACTGCCCAATAGCGTCCTTATAGACGAGATCCTCAATTCAATTGGACACCACTCAACTGTGAAAGAGGAGATCAAACCAACGTGCGCCAATCTGTCAGAGACCTGGTTGCCTTTCCACAAAATGTGAGAGAAATCTATAGCTCGAACGATTTTCAGAGGCCGATAACATCAGTGATCACCATCTCAATAGGACATGGGCAAGTACCGATCCCTCGGAGGGTATAGATGACGGTCAAACAGTCTCCTTCCACCACGAGGTGAGAAAAGCCCATCTTCACAACAGTCAGAAGGCCAACGTGAAGACTGAGACACTCTGTTTGGATCGAAGAAGCGCTCCTGATGTGACCCTCGATAGAGCTAGCTTATCCAACGATCGGAGTGGAGGTCTAGATACTAGTGTTGGAGCTCTGACGGACGATATTGAAGATGCTAATGATGAGGAGAGTGAAGAGGAGCCACTTTTACATCAAGCTACCCCACCATTGACGAGAGCTCAATCTCGCCTATTTGGTTAGTCAGTTCTTACCTTAGTGGAGTCGCCACCGCAAAAGGTGACCTTGCTACAATTGACCTCCAAATCGGCTCCTCATGGCTAGCTTGGAGGCAAAACCGAACCTTAGCCGATCCTTTTATGATTTGAATGCTATTTTAGCTTGGCATAACGGGCTCAATCCAACCAAGGGGTTGCCCCACCTTCATCCTACACTTCGGATTAAAGACTAACTAGGCCATATTAGTTATTTTCTTTATTTGTTTCTTTTTTTTCTCTTTTTAATTTTGAACTAAATGCCGAAGACACTATATAAGTGTAAGTTGGTGTTTTTGTGGAGACAAGTTGAATTTGGAGAAAAGTGAGCTTTTTGCTTCCAGTGATTTGGGTCAAGAATCTCGTTATTAGGTGAGAGGCCGGGAACAAAACCTTCGGTGAGAGGCTGAAGAAGATTCCTTAGTGAGAGACTACGGAATCAAAGGGTCGGAAGTACTCGGAGTGCGAGGCCGAGAGTGTGGAAGATCGAGTGTTGGAGAGAGCTTGGAGTGCGAGTCCGAGAGCGATCTTGCATCACATATCCCTCACACCTTGATGCGTTGCTATTCCCGATCCTTCGTGTGTGGGCTTCGAATTAAGAACACCAACTTGTTGAGGGTTCGATCTTGCAATAACGCCTTGATTTATCTTGAGTTGGAACAATTTCAACTCAAGGGTATCAGAGCCACGACAAGGGTTCCTCAAGCTTTCGGGATACGAATTACTATCTCTTCGCTTAATCCTTAGTTTTTGCAAAACGTGTTTGATTAGGCCCGAGAGATTGCAATTTGTTCATCCATTTCTACCATCTTTCACCATGGAAAACTAGTCCTTTCTATCTATCCATTGTTCTATAGGTTGAATGTGTTCTTGTGCTTGTCGTTGTAAACATCGAGCTATCTCCGTTGATCGACGTTATTGATTGCTGCTCTCGCTTCTTGCGGCAACTGTTGGAGTGCCTCTACGGTTTTGTTTGTTGAACTCACCATATAATTAAGTTGCCCAACATCCTTCATTTTGTTTACTTACTGTTTCCCTCCTTAATTGAAAGCAGAGGAATATTCGAAAGGTTGCAACCGTAGCTATTCTTTTTTTGTTTAACTGCAAACGTAGCTATTCAAAAAAAAAAGAAAAAAGACGAAGAAGAAGCCAGATTTTTTCAAAAAAAAATAGTGTAAGCAAGCAGGTGAACATTCAAACCTCTACGTCAGCTTGTTCACTGTTAGTGAATTAGCTATTTCCTTCCAAGCTTCATATATATTACTTATTTTTTTTTTTCTACATTGCAATTTCAATTTTTTCGGGCTAGAGCACTTGTTTTGCATTGCCTAAGGATCATAGTGGGTTTTGGTAAATACTCGTTGAAAGGCCCTTGTTGAGTGCTCGAAGATTGCTCGTTTAACTTATTTGTGCTTGCTATTGTGTGTTAGTGTTTCGTTGGGTGCTATTGATCATTTTGTCATGAGTACTACTACTAGCTTGCTTTTGTCTGGGGGTGGATTTCAGATGTTGATTACTATTGTTGGTGCTGGTTGCCGCTAGTGGTTATTCAGGTTCTTGAGGGTTGTGCCCTTGCACTGGGAAAAGGGGAGTTTAGAGTGTTGCCTGTTGCAACAGGAAAAAGAGAGGTGAGAGCAACACTGAGTGGTGTTGGAAAAGGTGAGAGAGAGGAGAGAACCATTCAGAGTAAGGAGCAGAGAGTCAAACAACGAGGAGATCTATTGTTACTAACTGCTATTATATCTGTTGTTTGCTCATTTTGCAAGTTCTAAAGTCTCATTCTTTTTTGGAATACATTATAGTGAGGCAAACACTTTAAACACACGAGCGGAGTGTGTGAGAGAGTGTGAGCGTCCATCAAAGTGAGAGAGAGGTTTCTATTTGCTAACTTGACAAGTTTGCTTGATTGTCTGTGGTGATGTCATAACATTCGTTGAACAGGGAAGGAGGCAAAGTTGACCCAGCTGTCCAAGAGCTAACCCACCGGGTGGACAGGGTGGAGCTAAGCATTGCAGAGATACTACGACGATTAACTCCGGCTCTGGGTGATGCACCGAGTGATCATGGAAGCCATGACGGATGGCACCACCGCCAGAGGAACCAAGATGGCAGAAGAGGACAGAGGAACGGACATCACCGTCATCGCAACGATCCAAGGTCAGAGGATGAGAGATCAGATGCATCCAGATTTTCGGAGCGGACTCAAGCTAGGGAGGATCGCCAGGCTAGGCGACGCCAAGAGGATGGTCGTCAATGTCGGACCCATGGGGTCAAGGTAAGCATTCCTATTTTTACTGGTGATGCAGGGCCAGAGGCGTATCAATATTGGGAGGTCAAAGCTGAATCTCCTTCAGAACAACCCCGGAGTTACCGTCCCCAACCGTCTAACCCTAGTCCTGCATCCCCCTCCGTCGTTAGACCTCCAACTAACCCGAGTCCTAGAGTGTCATCCCTAGCCCAACACCTCCACCTCCTCGACCAGAGTCCAGCAGGTCAAGAGAGGTCAAGTGTTACAAGTGTTATGAGATTGGGCATTATGCTAGAGAATGTCGTAACCCATGAAAGGTTCTTCTTAACTCGTTCGGAGAAATGGTGAGTGAGGTTGAAGGCCTCGTTGACCCTTATGAGCTGCCAGTTGTGGACGAGGAGGATGAGCTTGTTGCTAGAGCACCAGTCGGTGAGAACTTCATGATTAAGAGAACTTTGAGCGCCGGTGAGAAGGTGGAGATTGACATCTCTCAGCGGGAGAACTTGTTCAACACCCGTTGCACCATCGGAGGTAAGATTTGCACTGTTATTATTGATGGTCATTCCTGTTGTAATATTATTAGCCAGGAAGTTGTGGATCATTTTTCTCTAACCACCCAGGTACACCTAAGACCCTATACTCTGCAGTGGCTTTACTCAGGCTCACCGTTGAAGGTGAAGAACCAAGCTGACGTGTCCTTCTCCATTGGCCCTTATGCCGATACTATTTTGTGTGATGTGCTACCTATCACCACTTGTCACTTACTTCTCGGAAGGCCATGGCAGTATGATCGACGCGTGATGCATGACGGCTTCAGCAACGAGTATTCTTTTGCTTTTGGAGGCAAGCGGGTAAGACTTCTACCTCTAACCCCTCAAGAGGTTTTTACTGATTATATTGCTAGGGAACAGCACTGCCAATCTCACGAGAAGATGGGAAAGGATGCTGAAAAGCAGAAGTTGGAGCAAGGACTGCCCAAGGAACCCCAGAGCTTGCTGGTCGCTCGGGTTCAAGATGTATGACATGCTATTAAGGGGGGGTGATGTTTGTTTTCTGTTTGTCTGTACTTCTACTAGTCCTACCTTACATGTTAGTTCTAGTTTATCTTCTGCTGCTACTGTGGAGTTGGCTTCTATCATTTCAGGATTACTCGAGGAGTTTCATGATATGCTACCAGATGAGATGCCAGCTGAATTGCCTCCACTTAGGGGCATAGAGCATCAGATTGACTTTGTTTCAGGTGCTGTTATTCCTAATCGGCCAGCTTACAAGACTAACCTCATGGAGACCAAAGAGTTGCAGTCACAGGTAGAGGATTTGCTTAGCAAGGGGTATATTAGGGAGAGTTTGAGTCCCTGTGCCATACCAGTTTTGTTGGTACCAAAGAAGGAAGGGACATGGCGCATGTGTGTTGATTGTCGGGTCATCAACCAGATTACAATTAAGTATCATCATCCCATTCCTCCCTTAGATCACATGTTAGATGAGTTTCATGATGCTTGTTTTTTTCTAAGATTGATTTGAGGATCCGGTACCATCAGATTAGGATGAAGGAAGGTGATGAGTGGAAAACCGCTTTTAAGACCAAATATGGTATGTACGAGTGGTTGGTCATGCCCTTCGGGTTAACTAACACTCCTAGTACTTTTATACGCATGATGAACCATGTTTTGCGTGCATTCTTAGTTGGATTTGTTGTCGTATACTTTGATGATATCCTTGTTTATAGCCAGTCCTTAGAAGAGCATGTTGAACACTTGCGCGCTGTTTTTCTAGTTCTTAGGAAGGAGCACCTATTTGCTAACTTGAAGAAGTGTCAGTTTTGCTCCGATACTGTCGTCTTTCTTGGTTTTGTTGTAGGTAAGGATGGCTTGCAAGTTGATACAGAGAAGATTCGAGCTATTCGTGAGTGGCCCCAGCCAACGTTTGTTACTCAGATACGGAGCTTTCTAGGCTTAGCAGGATTTTACCGCAGGTTCTTCAAGGACTTCAGCAGCATCATTGCCCCCTTACAGAGCTCACTAAGAAGGGGGTGTCATTCAAATGGGGTCCGACATAAGAAGAGGCTTTTTCTACACTTCGGTAGCAGTTGACGAATGCTCCGTTATTAGTACTTCCTGATTTCTATAAGACTTTTGAGATGGAGTGTGATGCATCTGGGGTTGGTATTGGTGGTGTTTTGATGCAGGAAGGTCGGCCCATCGCTTACTTTAGTGAGAAGATAGGAGGAGCTGTAGAGAATTACTCTAACACTACCTACGGCAAGGAGTTGTATGCCTTGGTCCATGTTTTACAGACTTGGGTGCATTGCTTGTTACCCCGTGAGTTCGTGATACATACTGACCATGAGGCCCTGAAGTATCTACAGAGCCAAACCACCCTTAGCACTCGCTATGCTAAGTGGATTGAGTTCATCGAGGCTTTTCCTTATGTGGTCAAGTACAAGAAGGGGAAGGACAACATCGTCGCTGATGCCTTCTCTCGTAGGTATTCTCTTCTCTCTACTCTTGAAGCTCGTGTTGTTGGCTTTTCTATGCTGTTTGATCTCTACTCTGCTGATGCTGATTTTGGGGATATATTTTGTCAATGTGTGCAATCTGTTGGTTCCCCCTAGTGTTGGTAGTTATTTTGTGCAGGATGATTACTTATTTAGGGCCTCCTGCCTTTGTGTGCCTCGTTGTTCATTTCGATCATTGCTGGTTTTAGAGGCACATGGAGGTGGGCTGATGGGGCATTTTGGGGTTGCTAAGACCTTAAGCATTTTGAATGATCATTTTAACTAGCCTAAGATATGATCTGATGTTGAGAAATGTTGTGCTAGTTGTGTTACTTTGTGTTACTTGTGCTAAAGAAAAGTCTAGGTCGAATCCGAGTGGCCTATACCTCCCTCTACCTCTAGCTAGTGCCCCATGGGAGGACATTTCTATGGATTTTGTGCTAGGATTTCCCAATACTAGGAAGGGCCATGATTCTGTCTTTGTTGTGGTGGATCGATTTTCTAAGATGGCCCATTTCATAGCTTGCTCTAGGACTGATGATGCTTCTTATGTCGCTAATTTATTTTTTGATCATATTGTGAAGCTACACGGGGTGCCTAAATCTATTGTTTTTCATAGGGACTCTAAGTTCCTTAGCTACTTCTGGAAGACCTTGTGGGCTAAGCTAGGTACCAAGCTGTTATTTTCTACTTCTAGCCACCCTCAAACAGATGATCAGACTGAGGTAGTTAATAGGACTTTAGGGGTTTTATTGTGCACTATGCTTGCTACTAACTTGCACAGGTGGGAGGATTGTCTATCCTATGTTGAGTTTGCTTACAATCAAGCAGTGCATTCAGCCACTGAGATGTCTTCTTTCGAGGTGGTTTACGGTCAGAACCCCCACACGCCGTTGGATTTGGCGCCGCAACCCCTATCGTCTCCCGAGGACCTTGCTGATAAGTTCCAGGCTTAGTTAGTGAAGTCTTTGCATGAGCGAGTTCGGCTACAGTTGGAGCGTCGAACTCAATAGTATGTGAACCAGACCAACAAGCATCGCAAGGAGCTATTACTGGAGGTGGGAGACTTGGTTTGGGTTCACCTCCGGAAGGATCGATTTCCTACTTTGCGACAATCTAAGCTGCGGCCAAGAGCTGATGGGCCTTTCATGGTGCCAGAGAAGATTAACGACAATGCTTACTGAATTGATCTTCCAAGTAAGTATGGTGTTCATGATGTTTTTAACGTTTGTGACTTAGCTCCGTTTCTTGCCGGGGACGGCCTACTTAAGGAGCTAACGGATTCGGGGTCGAATCCTTTTCGGGGGAGGGAGGATGATGTGACCCTCGATAGAACTAGCTTGTCCGACGATCGGGGTGGAGGTCTAGATACTAGTGTCGGAGCTCCGACGGATGATATTAAAGATGCTAACGATGAGGAGAATGAAGAGGAGTCACTTTTACCTCGAGATACCCCACCATTGACGAGAGCTCGAGCTCACCTACTTGGTCAGTCAGTTCTTACCTTAGTGGAGTCTCCACCGCAAGAGGTGACCTTGCTACAAGTGAACTCCAAATAGGCTCCTCATGACTAGCTTGGAGGCGACACTGAACCTTAGTCGATCCTCTTATGACTTGAAGGCTATTTTAGCTTGGCATAAAGGGCTCAATCCAACCAAGGGGTTGGCCGACCTTCATCCTACACTTCGGATTAAAGACTAACTAGGCCATATTAATTATTTTCTTTATTTGTTTCTCTTTTTTTCTCTTTTTTATTTTGAACTAAATGCCTAAGACGCTATATAAGTGTAAGTTGGTGTTTTTGTGGAGACAAGTTGAATATGGAGAAAAGTGAGCTTTTTGCTTCCAATGATTCGGGTCAAGAATCTCGTTCTTAGGTGAGAGGCCGGGAACAAAACCTTCGGTGAGAGGCTGAAGGAGATTCCTTAGTGAGAGACGATGGAATCAAAGGGTCGAAAACACTCGGAGTGCGAGGCCGAGAGTGTGGAAGATCGAGTGTTGGAGAGAGCTTGGAGTGCGAGGCCGAGAGCGATCTTGCATCACATATCCCGAATTAGAGGAGTCGCGCTTGAGACTCTATTCTCCAAAGGTGATTTCGAATCAAGGTTCCGCACAAGAAAGGTACGACTTTTCCCTTCTATATTGTTCATATTAATTCATGCATGAGATCCCGAATTAGATGTTAGAAAATAGTTTTCTACAATTTCGCTGTGCATCTAATTTTCTACAGTGGTATCATAGCCTCTTGCATAAATTGATATGATCAATTAGTTTTCTTGATAGTTTTGATTCAATTTAACAATATATTTGATATATGGATTAATTTGTATGAATAAAATTATGATTTTATTGATTGGATGCGCAAAATATTAATATGGAAAATTAGTTCACAGTTGGAATTTGATTCCAATCCTAAGCCGACAACTTGGTCTAATTAATTTGGACTCATTGTACATGGGGCGAGAGGCATCAAAAAAAAAAATTTCTTTCGTAATTTTATTTTCAGTTTGAAAAATAAGTTATTTTTTCTCTTCAATCAATTTGTATAACTTATGCTACGGATATGATTTCTTATATAAATTATGGAATATTTGATTTCGTGAAAATAGAAGTTGATTTGAATCTAAGAAATTGAGAATTTCATTGTTTTGACGCCTAAAGTTGACAAATTTTGTGTGAATTTGATTCGTACATTAATTTATCAAATTTTTAAGTTTTATTAAAACCTTTCATCTTAATTCCTACCATTGTCAAAAGTTTGTAATTGTTACAAAATTTGAGTGGGAGTGGATGAGGCGGCTATTAGGGTTATGAAAGGTATATTAGGGTTTGAGTGTAAGATCCTAAATTACCTTAATTAGATATGATAGATATGTTATCCCTAATGAAATATTCTATCCAATTATACAAGGTAATAGTTAGCATAAAATTTATTCCATATATATGATTGCTAATTTTGAATTAAATATCAAGAATATTAAATTAGTTATTTTATTAGATAATTTAATTGATTTGAGTTAAATAGTTTATTAATATGATTAATATTCTATTTCTTTTTTATATTAATTTGATTAATATTTTGATGTTATATTAATTGTGATTAATATTTTTAATATTTGACATTATTGCATGCGGTGACTAGTATGGCCCAAGTAGCATAGAAAATGCGATATGCGTATCGTTATGTATTTTTGTACACGATCTGTGTATCGTTATGTATTTTTGTACACGATCTACGTATCGTTATGTATTTTTTTAATTTAATTCGAAAGTAAATTTATTTATACATTGTACAAAAGAAGATGCTACAAGAATCAAGGATGGAGATCCAAAAGGCGATTCTAGGATGGAGATCTAAAAGGAGAATCAAGAATGATGATTCAAGGAGCAAGAAGAACCTTGAAGATTTATCTTTTGGTTTTCTTTTCATTAAGGGTCATACTAGGATCACAATTTATTTTCGTGCATGTGTTTATGTTTGATTATGTTGTTTGTTCACTTGATAATTAGACTTGCATGACAAACCTAGTTCCCTTAAAAGAAAATTGAGAGTATGCCTTTCCAATTCATAACCTATGAGGCCCTTGGAATTTGATGGATAGGTTTTGCCAAAGCAAGGTGTCCATGCTTTCACCTTGGGATAGTATGGGTAAATCTATATAAGGAATTTATAGCCTTGAATTGGTTCTACTCAACAAAAGACCAAAAGACAAAGTTTTGGATTTTGAGGCATGCGATAGATTTACATAAGATGTGATCTATCAACCAAGAGTTATAAATGTTATAACTAGTAAAAGTTACTTACCTTGTCACATAAGAGTTAGGGTAGTGCCAAAGCACGCTAATGACTTATCTGTAATAGGATCTTGGAATCATTTTATTCAAAGGGAAATTTATTTTAAGGATAAAATGGCAATAGCTTTAACATTTAAAGCATGTTTAAATTTTAAGCTTTTGCATGACAAACATGATTCATATTTTGCATGTTCTATGTTGTAGATATCATGAATAGAAACGATAACCCAACAATCATAAATTTGCGTTCAATTCTTAAGAAGAATAAGTTGAACGGCAACAATTTCCTCGATTGGGAAAGAAATTTGAGAATCGTTCTCGGGTCTAAAGGAAAAGAGAGTGTACTTGACACCCATATCCCGAAATTGATTGATGCCTCTACTCAAGCTGAGAAGGATCAGGAAAAACAAATCAGAGAAAAGTCAGTGATTGTCACATGTCTTATGCTGGCTTCCATGGAGTCGAGCCTTCAAAAGAGGTTCGAAAAGATGGATGCTTGCACCATCATTTGCACCTTGAAAGTCATGTTTCAGGAACAAGCAAGGATGGAGAGGTATGAGACTCATAAGGCAATACTTGATTGCAAACTTGAGAAAGGCAAGCCATTTGGTCCTCATGTTTTTGAAATGATTGGTCATTTTGAAAATATGGAGAGATTTGGCCACCCCTATAGCCAAGAGTTGGCTACAGACATCATACTTCATTCTCTACATGATGGATTTACTCAGTTCAAGCTAAACTTCAATATGAACGGAGCTGTAAAAACGCTTGAAGAGTTGCATGGGATGCTTAAGACCGCTGAGCAAAATCTAACTTTGGGCAACAAGAAGGAGTTCTTGATGGTCCAAAAGGGAAAAGGGTTCAAGAAAGGGGCATCTGGACAGCAAAAGAACGCAAAAGGGAAGGGTAAACCAGTTACCCAACCCAAGAACTCTTCTGAGAAAGCTAAAGTGGTTGCTGACCATGATTGTTTCTACTGCCATACCAAGGGTCACTGGAAGAGAAACTGCCCAAAGTATTTGAAAGATAAAAGGGATGGAACTGTGAGTTCTTCTATTACAAAAGCTAGTGTTGTGATGAGTAATGAATCTATCAAACATCTAATGTTTACAACATAAGTACCAAAAGGCAAAAATCAGATGCAGGTGAAAATACCTATCTATGACATTGTCAGTTATGTCACTTAGACTTAAATTGCATGGAAGATTCCATAAAGATGGACTTTTGATATCAACTGATTGTGAATCATTTGACGCATGTGAGTTATGTCTAATAAGAAAAATGACAAGGTCACCTTTTACTAGGGTAAGTGAAAGGGCAACTGAGTTCTTGGTACTAATACATATAGATGTAACTGGGCCTATAAGCACATAGGCTAGAGGTAGGTACAAATACTTCATAACTTTTACTGATGATTTAAGTAGATACAATTGTATTTACTGAATGAATTAGCATAAATATGAATCATTTTGAAAAGTTCAAGGAGTTTCATAATGAAGTTGAAAACCAGCTTGGCAAGAAAATTAAGGCACTACAATCTAATCGTGGTGATAAATACTTGAGTCAAGAGTTTGATCATCATTTTAAGAGTTATGGGATTGTCTCACGACTAACTCCACCCAGAACACCACAAATTAACAGTGTCTCTCAAAGGAGAAATATGGCCTTGTTGGATATGGTCTAATCAATGATGAGTTTTGCTAATCATCTCTATCTTTCCGGGGTATACTCTCACAACTGCGATGTTCACACTAAACAGGACTCCATCTAAGGCTGTAGAAAAGACACCGTATGAGTTATGGACTGGAAGAGTTCCAAGTTTATCTTTTCTAAAGGTTTGGGGATGCGAAGCATATGTAAAATGTTTACTAGAAGATAAGCTCGCACCCAAATCAGATAATTGCTTCTTTGTAGGGTACCCTAAGGAAACTAAAGGGTACTACTTCTACAGTCCCACCAAGCACAATGTGTTTGTTGCTAGGGATAGTGTCTTTATGGAAAAAGAGTTTGTTTCCAAAAAGTCAAGTGGGAGAAATGTTGATCTCGAAGAAGTTCAAGAGAATCAACAAACAGAGCAACAAGAAAACATGGTTCACTCCATGAATGAGGCTATGAGCTTTGAGGACCTGATTCCAGAAGAAGATGGAACTTAAACTCATACAATGGAAAAGGTGGAATTAGAGGTGCAAGACCCCATTCCTAACAACCCACAAAATGTTGTGGTGGAACCTCCAGTTGCTCAACCCACTCGTAGATTGGATAGGCAAATATAGTTGCCAAATAGATTTGTTGATTTCATTTTGACCGCAAGTCTGGACATTCTGATGTTAGAAATCAACCAGTATACTACATATAAGCAAGCCATGATGGGTCCAAACTCCGAAAAACGGCATGGTGTCATGGTGTCCGAAATGGATTCTATGTCTGAAAATCAAGTATGTGACTTGATAGATCCACCGGAAGGGATAGTACCCATTTGGTGCAAATGGGTTTACAAACTCAAAACAAACAAGAATGAAAAGGTAAATCTATTCAAAGCAAGACTGGTAGTAAAGGGATTTAAACAGATTCATGGTATTGACTATGATGAAACGTTCTCTCCAGTTGTTGTGATTAGACCTATTCGGATACTCCTAGCAATTGCAGCTCATTTATGATGATAAGATCTGGTAAATAGATGTCAAGATCATGTTCTAAACGGATACTTAGAAGAGGATGTGTACATGACACGGCCTAAAGGTTTTTTAAGATCCACATAATCCTACGAATGTATGCAAGCTTAAGAAGTCCATTAATGAACTTAAGCAAGCATCAAGGAGTTGAAACCTTCGATTTGATGAAGTGATCAAAGAGTTTGATTTCATCAAATGCGAAGTAGAAACTTGTGTTTAGAAAAAGTTTAGTGGGAGCAAAGTTGGTTTCTTGGTTTTGTATGTGGATGACATACTACTCATTGGGAATGGCATTCAAATACTTGAGTCTGTAAAAGACTGGCTCGAGAAGCATTTCTCAATGAAAGACCTTGGAGAGGCCGAATACATTTTAGGCATCAAGATCTATAGGGATAGATCCAAGAGACTCATTGGAATAAGTCAGGGAACTTATATAGATAAGGTTCTGGACAGGTTCAAAATGAAAGATTCCAAAAAGGGATTTTCGCCCACGCAACATGGTCTATATCTAAGCAAGAAGCAGTGTCTAGTAACACTTGCTGAGCTGGATAGAATGAGTTGAATCCCTTATGCATCAGCAATAGGATCCATTATGTATGCCATGATATGTATTCACCCAGATGCTGCATTTGCCTTAAGTCTGTGCAGCAGATACCAATCGAGTCCAGGTGAGGCACACTGGAGTGCAGCTAAGAACATCCTCAAGTACTTAAGAAGAACTAAGGATGAGTTTTTGTGTAGGACATGATGAGTTAATCGTTGAAGCTTATACTAATGTGAGCTTCCAAACAAACAGAGATGACTTCCGATCTCAATCCGGATATGTCTTTGTTCTTGTTGGAAGAGTTGTGAGCTAGATGAGCTCAAAGCACGACACACTAGTTGATTCTACAATAAAGATTGAGTACATTGCAACATTAGATGTTGCTAAGGAAGTTGTCTGGATAAGGACGATCATTGATGAGCTTGGTGTCATTTCTTATTCCAAAGAGCCTAGCTCTAATCCCCAAATCCAGACAGGTACCCAAAAGTATCATATCATATGAGACTAGATCTAGTAAGATGATATGAAGCCGTGCAAGATACACATGGATAGAAACATTGCAAATCCGTTGGCTAAACCCCTCCCTAGGCCCAAGCTTGATAGTCAAACTAGGGCCAAGGGACTCAAGTCCATTGATGAATGACTTTGAGTTTTGATGTTTTGAGATCTTAGATATTTGATCAAGATTGTTTAAACATATTTACTTCATGTTTGTTTGAAATAAAATTTCATTATTATTCGATTATGGTTTAGAATTGAATAAAATGTCCTAATAATTTATAATTATCAAATAGGATCGCTGCGAAAGTCGTGGTGGTTGAAACCCTATTAAGTGAACTGATATTATGAATTATGTTTTGTCGTAGCTTGAATCATTAAACATGACATAAATGATTTAATATAGGCTATTATGCAAGTTGAGTGATAGCGCCAAGTTTCACGGGCTATAAGGACATGGAGATGTCTAATCAATTGCATGGACAAGTATGGTGGATACTTGTTGGGCAGACCTGCCTTAAGATTTTTCAAATAAGTTGAAGAATTTAAGGTTAAAATATTCTTAATAGATTCCTCAGACATGAGTGTGATATCACTCTCATTTGATGATTGGTAGTCTTTGACATTGTCAACCGCTAATCCGTAAAAGGCAGTCATAAAGGCAGTGATTGGGGTTGCTAAAATTTAAGTGGGAGTTATAGTCACACAAGATCGGAGAAGTCCTCCTATTCTGGATATGTGGATATCTGAGTAGGAATAGTGTTTTGGCCACTCGAAGAGTAAGAGTTGTAAAATGCATGGCCATGCTCAAATGAATTAATAAGTAATCATTTGTTTATTTGATAGCTCAAGCTCGGGATCGAGAAATAATTTGAATTGATATGGATAACATGAGATGCTATCATATCATCAAATTGAACATTAAGTGACAAAGGAATTGAAATCGCACATCCACTTAAGGACAAGTGGGAGATTGAAGGAATTGGTGTCCTTTAATTGATGTGTAAAATACTAATGATATAATAGGATTAAAATTGAGATTTATAATCTAAATAATTTAGGTAATTATAGTGCTTTGCTAGAAGCCAACTATAATTTATGGATTAAATTGGATTTAATCTATTACTATTTTATTCGGGTCCTATAAGGTCACACACAAAAGAGTATTAGGAATTGGATAATTGATTAATGATAATAATAAGTTATTATTGTTGATATAATATCTTTATGGAAAGATATTGTGGATAGAAGATAAAAGATAAAAGGTGACTTATTAGGAATTAATAAGTTTGACCTAGTTTATAGATTATATAAGAAGAAGTATTGAGAATAAGTCTTAACCTAGTTTTTGGCAATTGTGCATCTTTTCTTCTCCCACCAAAGTCAATAGCATCCCTAAACTGTTAGGTGTGAGTTGCAATCCTTCGATCGTTCGTTCTAAAAAAAGGAGACAAGGAGATCCAATTCCGTGCTCGTGTGGACCAAGTAGAGGAGTCGCGCTTAAGACTCTATTCTCCAAATGTGATTTCGAATCAAGGTTCCGCACAAGAAAGGTATGACTTTTCCCTTCTATATTGTTCATATCAATTCATGCATGAGATCCCGAATTAGATGTTAGAAAATAGTTTTCTACAATTCCGCTGCACATCTAATTTTCCTACACAGGCGACGTTTCGGTAAAACACTATTTTTCGCTTCGTCTGACCTCCGATTGACAAGATCTGCCTCAATACGCGACCGCGACTTCTAGATCTACAAAAGTAGTACTCGCACGCCCTCAGGAGCTAAGCCAATCGACGGAAAATCATCATTCTTTGACGACAAACCTGTTGCTTCAGAAATTGCCGACAACTTCACGACTTCTTGGAACTCTCGTCGCCGGTCATTTTGCTCGAGCCCGGATCCGAGCACGTCAGCTCCCAAGTCTTACGCACCGCAGGATACCACTCTACCACGGCTATCGCGGATAATAAAGCCAACAGCTACTTGCCTTGAAGCAACCTTGGCTCCATCAAAATTTAGCTTCATGAATCCCTCAGGCGGATTCTTTTATTTAACTTTTTTTTTTCTGGCTTCTCGATCAGTTTTGAGGTTTGTAATGCATAGATGTAGTCTCATCGTTCTCTAGATCATCTTTTTGAGCTTTTTTCCAAGATAACTTATACTGTGTAATGATCTTTATCCATTGTTTCATATTTCTAACATCATGGTTTTCGAAAAGGATTTTATTCCTCATAGACCAAATCCTCCATAAAGAAAATGCTAGTATCGATTTCTGAGTAGTTGGTAGTGGGGAAAAGATTTCAATGACTATCATCTTGTTAGTTTTGTCATTGTTTCATATTATTCTTTCAATCTGCTTGTCCATTCTTCCAACTAGTGTTAGAGATGTCTAGCATGCTGTGAATAAGTGGGTTGCGTCTTCTTCGCAATGGTTGCAGAGGGGGAAACCCAGAGGTATATCAGTTCCTTTGTTCCTGCGTCTGATTTTCGTTGGGGTTCCATTGATTATATTTTTCCAAAGAAAGGTTTCAATTTTTGGCGGACGGTCAAACTTCCATATCCACTCTAATTGGTCGCAGCTAGCTCTTCTTGCCTTTGTGATATGGTCTAAAGCACTAGCCGTAGAAAACCAGCGATTCCTGCTAGCTTTCTAATATAATCTATCTTCAATCTCTGTTGTAAGGATATGGATTCCAAGGATCTCGTCTCCAACCGTCATTGAGAGGTTTTGTTTTAATCTTTCTTCCTTCCAAGTTTTGGTCTTGTTAGCATATACTCTTATGGTATAATGTAAGAAAATTAATTAATAAAGATTTTTTTTACCAAATAAAACGTCAACCTTAGAAAAAAAAGTAAAAAAATTAAATAGTTCAATTGAGGAGAATAATTTTCAATTAATTTTTTTTAGCAGATATAGAATATATGTTTAAAAAAGTCGATATCAAAATAGATAAATACGATTACTATCCTGACATGCAATCTAAATTATAAATGACTTGCATTTTGGAACAATTCAAAATTGAAAAAGACCGTTAAAATTAATCACAAAACTAGTAATCCAGTTCCATTTTAAAACTCTCTAGTGTTAAATTAAATCCAAATTAGCTTATCTATTCAACTCTTTTAGTTGTCATTTATTTAAGAGATTGTTTACTTTAAAAAAAAAATTAGATAAGGTGGTTAGGATGATTCATATTTTTCAATAGACCGGACGTACGTACATAGAATATCTTTTTAAATGATAATTTTAAATTCATGATATATGTGTTTGGATTCAAATGTATTATGTTTATAATGCAATTATAATTATAAACACTTAAATAGTGTTTGGTTACTCATTTTACAATGTGTTTTAAATAACATAAATTTTAAATAAAATACCTTATAAATTGTTTCAATTAATTATATTAAGTTTAAAATGTAATTATAAACTTTACGGAATAGTGAGTGTTTAATTGACACAATTTGTAAGATATTTTATTTAAAATTTACATTATTTTAAACACATTATAAAAAACATAGATCACCCAACTTACTACAAATACTGAAATACCAACTAAAAATAAAAAATTAATTTTTTTTAATCGGAAAGAATTGGACCTATCGGACATACCCAGGGAGTCGAGAGTTCAATAAGATCGGCGATGGAAACACCGTCATAAACAACAAACATACAACGCATAAGGAAACTAAACACATAGGTAAAAAAAGAAACACCGAGTGAAACTATGGGAGACAAGATAACACCGACGTAGAGGACCAATGGTAGATCAGGATCAGTGTGCAACTTATCTTCTACCCGTTGGTCGATGCAATACTTGAGATTCCCAAGGAAGGACTTGAACGTCAATAAGCCATCAGGTTTTGATCACGTGTACGACCACTCGCATGTCGACAGAACACATCGATTGAAAAGAAAAGCTACAACCAACATCAACCACTTTAGAGTACAATTATTATAACTTAAAAATATAACTAGTGCATAAGTAGTGGCGGAGCCAAGAGGGGGCATGGGGAAGCAAGTGCCCCCTTCTCATCCAACAAATTACCTACATGTATTCTCCTCGTCGATAGCTTCGCTTTGATATATAATACGCCCTAATCCGATATTGAGTAAAAAGTTATGGATATTTGAAAAATGAAGGTATTTTAACCACTTTAATATTATTGCAATTAACAATAATGCTTTTATATTTTACTTAGATTGACATTCACGTACTATAATTTATTTCGAGAGCTTCGAAAGGAGAGGTTATATTACTCATTTTGACAATTAGGTCAGATGTTATGCAACTTATATATATATATATATATATATATATATATATATATATATATATATATATATATATGAACTGGAAAGAATTCGACTCACTGAACATGTCCGGTGATATGAGAGGCTGAAAGAACAGCAATGGACAAACCGTTATTAAAGAATCGAAATACAACCAAATAAACAAAGACAGGACCACCATGAACTAAACTATAGAACGAAGGTCAAAACTAGCGAAGGCGAACGGTGTTGGAACAAGGACAATGAATTACATATTGACTCAATATTTATTATTTTATGTTTTCTATCCTTATTTTATCAATTTTTTTCTTTGGCTATGTCATTTATTTATATTTTTATAATGAAAAAAGCAACACCATTTTGTCATAAACTGATGACGTTTTATCCTAAAATGACATAATTTGTTGTTGCATTATATAGAGTTATTTATACCACTTTAATCCAAAACGACACCACACATATATTATTATGCCCCCTACGAAAATTTTCTGGCTCCGCCACTGTGCATAATGGTTAATCAGTGCTCTTTATCATCCCATGTAACTCTAGGTGTATTATTTAAGTGTATTATTTAATTATTTAGAAAATAAATCAACATTTATTTTTTTTAAATTATATTTACATTGTTTACATTCATATTGTGTTTATATGTTTTTATAATGAAAATTCATATTTTAGAAAAATATAAAAATAAATTTATAAAATAATCAATTTTTTAAATTTTCTATATTTTTTATAATAAAATTAATATACATATATTAAATATTTTTTAATTACTCCATATTAATTTATAATAGTTTTCTATCTTATACCCCAATGCCCCCAACGGCATAAGATAAGAATCCCCTTTTAGAAAAAAAAATTCTTTAATTTAATTGCTTTAGCCAAATTTTAAACGATTTTCTATCATATGCCTCTGAGGCATAGGATAAGACTCCAAATTTAGAATTATATTTCAAATTTTAATTATTTTAGCTTTTCTTTTAATTAGATTTCTAGAGTCGATAATTTTTTTATTAGAAAATCTTTCCCAATTTAGGTTTTTATCCATAAAAAGACCGAATTCCAAATTAGATTCTTAGGATAAAAATAAAAAATAGAAAATCTTTCCCAAATTGGATCTTATTCTATGTCCTTAGGACATAGGATAGAACACCGAATTTATAATTGAAACTAGTGCAGGTCCCGTCCCGTGTATGGAGAATATATTTATATATATATATATAATTAGTTCGACGGATTATAAAAAAAATCTAAATATTTTTTATTTAGATTCTCTTAAAATATATATAGAATTCACATTTATATATTAGTAATCTATATATAAATAAAATAGCACTTATCAAATACTACATATTTATCTATTAATGTTTTTGGTAAGTATGACTATGAAATATTTTTATTTATGTTTTTGTCAATTAACTAAAAATATATATAGATACATAAATAGATAGATTGACTTACATAACTTTCTATAAACAATGATAACATGTTATTATTTTATAAATTTATAAATTTTTTTTCCTAGAATCAACCACAACACGACAAATAGAATTTTTTTCCCTAGGATCAACCACAGCGCGCCACATAAGACGCTATGCATCGGTTTTGGTATATATATATACTAGTTTTATTATTCGCCGGTTGTGCGATTTTTTAATAAATTTTATTATATAAAACATCTTTGAATTCATATAAATTACTACTCCATATAAAATAAATATAAATCATTTTCTTATATCTTCTAAAAAATTATGAAGGCCAATAAGATTTTAAATATAACTGTCTTAAATTAAGAATTATTTATTTATTTGTGATTTGTGAGTGATACATTCAATTTGGATTCTATCAATTATTATATTTGATTAATTAGATTGGATATGTTTTCAGCAATAATTGTAGTACGTGTATGATATATTTATCTAATTAAAATATAGGGTTATATTTGATAGTTTATTGATCTAAAAAGATAAGTTTTTTTTTACCTAACTATATTGGCTTATTAATTGATGTGGCTCAAAAATATAATACCATTTTAATTCAGAATATGACACATAATCAACCTCAAATACCATATGAAACATGCACGATGAATACTAGACCATTTAGAGCCCCCGGAGTCAGGTTTTAGGGGTCCGACACGTTAGGCCATGTTGCAAATCACACGCGGTGAGTGGATCATATTGGCCCCGAAATTCCCCTTTTTTAGCATTTTCCGGCCTTATTGGCCATACCGAAGCTACCCACAAAGTTTCAGCCCTTTTGGAGCACTAGAGATGACACTTCCTTCATTAACCCGAAATCGCCCAAAATGCATGTCGGGGCCAAATGGTCAAAAAATGAAATGTTCCGAAACCCGGATTTTTTCAGCCCAATCAACCTCAAATAACATATGAAACATGCACGACGAATACTAGACCATTTGGATCCCCCGGAGTCAGGTTTTAGGGGTCCGACACGTTAGGCCGTGTTGCAAATCACACGCGGTGAGTGGATCATATTGGCCCCGAAATTCCCCTTTTTTAGCATTTTCCGGCCTTATTGGCCATACCGAAGCTACCCACAAAGTTTCAGCCCTTTTGGAGCACTAGAGATGACACTTCCTTCATTAACCCGAAATCGCCCAAAATGCATGTCGGGGCCAAATGGTCAAAAAATGAAATGTTCCGAAACCCGGATTTTTTCAGCCCAATCAACCTCAAATAACATATGAAACATGCACGACGAATACTAGACCATTTGGAGCCCCCGGAGTCAGGTTTTAGGGGTCCGACACGTTAGGCCGTGTTGCAAATCACACGCTATGAGTGGATCATATTGGCCCTCAAATTCCCGTTTTTAGCATTTTCTGGCTTAGTTCAAAAAATTCCACATATGCAAATCGCCCTATAGGCCGTTTCAGACATCTGTTTTAGTATTTTATATAGATATAGATATATAGATATATATAAATACGGTCTTTCTATCCTATGTCCTTGGGGTATAGGATAAGAACCTTAATCGGGAAAGATTTCCTACTAAAAAAAAGCGACCCTAGGAAAACAATATTATAAAAAGCTAAAATGATTTAAAATTAGGGAATCTTTCCCGATTGAGATTGTTATCCTATACCTTTGGGGCATAGGATAGAAAATCCGATATAAATAATATAAGACCCATCATCGAAATATATGCAACTGGAGTGGCACAGTGTCTGTACTCTGTTGTGCATCCGGCATGAGGCATCCCACGAGTTGAGACACATTTTGTATGGCGTCTACATTAAGAGACCCACCACTCCATTACGTCAGCAAATTTTGCACTAATTCAATTTCTCCCTCCTCCATTCAATCTCTATTCCAGATATAAAAACAACCATTTACTCCTATTTATCTACTTTTTCTCCTATTGCAGTCCTCTTCCTTTTTAATCAAATCTCCTTCCTTCCAGCTCTCAATTTCAAATCTCCCTTTTCCATTTCATCTCTTTCATATTCTTCCTCCGTGTTTCAGTAACACCCCTGTTTCTCACTGCCGTCAGCATAAACCAAGCACCCAGGTTTCATTCTCCGGCGTTCCATCTACCTTATCTGATGTATGTGGAGCTTTCCCGGTTTCGTTTCTTCAGATTCTATTGATAAAGTTGCCGCCTTTATTGCAATTGATTACGGTTTTGTGTAACCGCTGTTCTGAATTCATCACCCCCAACTGCAAGTTACTGCAATTAAAGATTTTATCTTTTGGGCTTGAATGAACTGTTACTTGGTCTTTTTGATGGGGTTTTTTGCGTAGTAGGTTTGCTTTCCCTGATGATCTAATTCTTGTTTGATCTAATTTTAGGTTTTTTATTTTTTATTTTTTTGTTTGTCAGCTGGGTGTTTCAATTTCTGCATCAGGGAGTGCTTTCAAAGAAGGAGCTTCTGAATTGACTGAGAAAGTTCTCGACTGTTAATTCTGGTTGGGGTTTTCTTCAATTTGGGGATTAGGGTTTGTTCAAACCCAGTAATTGAGAAGGGGAAGGGTTTAAGCTCTTATCATCTCATGAGTGTTGTATCAATTTAAATTATATGATTCAAATATGAAGGTGTTAGAGACAGGCTTCTTTAGGGAGAAGAGATGGACATTCCCTCTTGTGATAAGCTCACTTGTATGCATCTGTCTCATAGCCACTTGCTTCAACATGGGCATTTTTTCATCATTACAAACCATCCATTCAATCTTCCTGAGATCTGTATCCACAAACCAAAATAGCTCCAAGATCATAGAGTTGAACATTTCTCAGCCTGTTCCCCTTCCTCGGTTTGCTTATCTCATTTCCGGGTCAAAGGGCGATCACCATAAGCTATGGAGGACGCTGCAGTCGTTGTATCATCCGAGGAACCAGTATGTTGTCCATTTGGATTTGGAGTCTCCGGTGAAGGAAAGGTTGGAGCTTGCTTTGCTGATTGAGAAGGATTTGGTGTTTTCCAAGATTGGGAATGTGTTCATGATTAGAAAGGCGAATATGGTTACTTATAGGGGACCGACAATGGTTGCTAACACGCTACACGCCTGCGCGATTTTGCTTAGGAGGAGTCGGGATTGGGATTGGTTTATCAATCTCAGCGCGTCTGATTATCCCCTCGTTACACAAGATGGTTGGTTTTTGAATCTGTCATGTTTGATACATTTGATCTGATAACACATGTTGAAGGTTCTTGATCAATTGATGTTCTTAATGTTGCAGATCTTGTTTATACATTTTCAAAACTGGATCGGAATCTGAACTTCATTGAGCATACAAGTAGGCTGGGCTGGAAGGAGTAAGCACTCCCTCTTTGCTATTCATACCTGATGGATTAGAAATCATCGTTTTGCTGTTTTATTGAATCTTGTTACGCACTGCAGGCCTAGAAGGGCTATGCCTTTGATTGTAGATCCCGGGCTCTACTCCAACAGAAAATCGGACATATTCTTTGCCCAGCCTAAGAGAGCTTTGCCAAACGCGTTTAAATTATTTACCGGTTAGTATGCCAATCTTATTCAGAGTTTGTCCTTGAAATGTGATCATTTTCAAGTATAGCAAATGTCATGAAATTCAGCCATTTTTGCAGGCTCGGCATGGATGATACTCTCACGAGCATTCGTGGAGTACCTAATCTGGGGATGGGACAACCTACCGAGGACAATGCTAATGTACTACACGAACTTCGTGTCCTCTCCAGAGGGCTACTTCCACACAGTCATATGTAATGTGCCAGAGTTTGCTGCAACAGCAGCTAACCACGACATGCATTACATCGCATGGGATACTCCTCCTCGACAGCATCCACACACGCTCACCCTAAACGACACACAGAAGATGGTTGGGAGCAACGCGGCTTTTGCTAGGAAGTTCAAGCAAGATGATCCTGTCTTGGACTGGGTCGACAGGGAATTGCTTGGAAGGGGAAACGGAAGCTTCACCCCAGGTGGTTGGTGTGCCAGCAAGCTGAACTGTTCGGATGTTGGGGATCCGGAAAAGATCATCCCTGGCCCTGGAGCCGAAAGGCTCAGTCAGCTTATATCTAGGGTAGTTAACTCTGTAGAGTTCAAAAGATACCAATGTAAGTAGATGTCATGGACAGTTGTTCATATGCCGAAATTGTCAATAAAGGTTGCTGGTGCATTGTAACAGTTAGCAGCAACACAGGTTTACAGCTTTAGATCACAGGTGAATTTGCATAGGTGCTTTGATTCCTTGAAACTTGAAAGTGAAACCACATTGTAATTTTGAGTTCTTGTTTCCCTGAAGATTTAGGGTTCGTTTGATTCGATAGAACGAATCTGTTGAGAAACCCCTATAATAATTCCCTACATATTAGTCGATAAACTCGAAATCTCAAGTCATTAAAAACCAAAAAAAAAAAATGTGATGGTGAATTTCATTGACTGATTCTCATTAGATTGGAAGGCTGATTCCATTGCTAATCTTGCTGATGAAGATAATGACATTGTTCTAACTTGTGCGGAGTAATATTCAACCGTCGCCGGTCGCCATGAGGTACTCTTCTTGGTAGTGTCAAATCAAATACCCTTTTTTTTAAACTTGTGTACTTGGGATGATGTTAATGGACGACTTGCTCTGATTGATGCAATTGGGCCTTCCCCTTTGCTGAAGCAATTATTGAAGTCTTAATCAGAGTTTTGATAAGGATTTCCTTCTCCTGGTAAGTAAAGAGTTCGAACCGGAGATCTATGATACTAGTCACATATCCTTTTCGGTTGAGTCATTCCGGAATGGTTAGGATTCGCTTCTCCCAAGAAAAGTCATCCACCCGTTTTTCTTTAGTTTTCTAAACTATATAATGAAAAACTATTTAGTATGAATTTAGAGACTTTTGGTGGCTTCGTGATGGCTTCTAGTAAAGCAAGTTATGGACTTGACTTGGTTCAAGTAGTTTGTTCAATACGTTCCTGAATAATGTTTTAAGACATTTCATAAATGTTTACCCACTTTGAATGGACTAATTGTTTTAGTAAGTAGGAACTGCAGAAAATTAGTTAGTGTTTTGCCATTTCATTTTAGTTTTAAACCAGTTTTGAGTTTTACACGTTTCTTACTCGAGTTACCTATGACGGTGTCCAATTGTGTAAATATTAATATTTTACACATTTTAAAATACGCTTGTTATTTTATGAGTGTTAAGATGTACACATTTGAGTATAAAATGTGTATATTTAAACACTCAATTCCTTTATATGAAAAAACTTTTCCACTTTTATTCGATTGGATGATAACCTCGACTCGAATCCGACCCAATTGCCGGAAGCCATTGAAAGGTAGGTCAAACCCAAAATTGACGAGACTCAATGATGAGCCAACTTCGAGTCAACCCAAACTTAATCAGTCTCGATAATATCCCAACTGATATTGACACGAACCCAACCTGACCCAACTGCTCGCACCCGTTGAAAGGTAGGTCACAAGGTCACGTTTCAACGTGTCTAATAAACCTGCCAAAGATTCCCCAAGTCCGTTGAATAAAGAGCCAACACATCCACATCAACAGACTCCCTCAGATAGCCCTGTTGATTGGTAAGCATAAGACATCAATACCTTATCAGTTAAAACTGATGGCGTGTAGGGTTCATTATAAGTTCTTTATCAGTACAAATAAACTCCTTATAAAGATTATATAAGACTATTTGATCCATCAACTGTGTCATCTGAGACAATATACAATGTGCAAGTAGGAGTAGATACAATCTTCTTTCCCGATTATAACAAAAAATTTACCTACCATGTACGAATCTATTTCTCCGATATGAGATTTAATTCAATCCGCTGTGATCTACTGCCAAAAATTTTAGGGCTCATCACAATCATCCACTCTTCAAAAAAGACAATAAGAGTTAACCAAAATGCCAGTATCCAACTTTAAGGCGATGGGGGTCGGAGAATGTACCTAGATATTCAAACCATCTCGAGAATCTTTATGTCCCCGGTTGAGTTGGCTGCGACCAGCGTGGACGAGTGGCCCCGCCAACACACCGATGAGATGAACTGAGTAGCGCCATCGGATTCATGCCCGTGTGATGGGTTCATGCTGTTGAATTTGTAAGACAACGCGGGCATTGGAAAGGCCTTGTGGTATACAAACACCTGTGGAATAAAAAAAACGTGAACAATGAGCCAACAGTACAGTTTTGGAAAGGCTTGGTGCTTGAGATGATGTACTACCTCATTCGTTTCTGATCCGGTAGCAATGTAGCCATCCGACACGGATAGCCCCACAAAATTCTGGAACAAAATGAAATTCCCCATCTTTCCATCAGTAAGGAAATTACTCAACAATACACAGTAGAAACTAAAACAATTGGAGGAAAGGCATACCTTCACATTGACATGCCCGGTAAATGTCTGCAAAGGGCTTTGAAGAATCCTAGATGTGCTCGTCGACAAATCCCAAAGCTTAATTGTGTTATCCGTTGACGCAGAGACTAGAGTTGATGAGTCAACAAACTTTACATAGCTCACAGTTTTGTTGTGCCCAGCCAATGTGTAAAGTGGTATTTTGGGATTTCGGAGGTCATAGTAATATACTTTATGATCAGCTGAGCCAAACGCGAATGAGCGGCCAGAATCCAATGGAAATTGAACACAACATACATTGGCCTTGGTTCTTATAGTACCAATGCTTGTTCCCTGAAGATCAATCATAAGAGAGGAACAGATTATCAGTCATTCGGGATATACTATTACCTTAACAACAGCAATCAGATGCAGAAAATAGAATTTGCCTGATTTATACTCCAGAGCTTAACGGAGCCATCATCGCTCCCGCTAGCTAAAATGGTTGGATCTGATAATGAGAAATCAACAGCCCACACCCGCTTTTCATGCTCCTTAAGTTCCATGAAAACTTGACCCCTTGTCACATCCCATACCTGAAATGTAGTTTGTTAGAGTAAAACACTTGTCAAGATGAACCAGACAAGGAAAGTTGAAGAAGAGCATTTAACTCCAATTTACCTGCACTACACCTTCAAAGTTGCTTGAGGCAATCTGGCTTTTGATGTAACTATTCCAGCAAACACTGCTCAATTTTGACCGGCTAGCCATTTCTACCACAGGATAGTGGATATCACGGTCTTCGTTAAGGATAGCATCGCATTCAAAAACCTTGATCTTCTTATTCACGCCGGCTGAAGCAAAAAGTTCACCATCGCGGTCAAAACTTACAGAGCATACCAGATTTGATGAACTCAATAGATCCCCTTGCTTCAAATCTGCCTTAACTCTTAGCTTGTTAAACGACAAATACTTGCATAAACCTTCCAGGAAAGGACTAACCCATCCACTTTCTTCATCTCCGTCACCAGCCCCTTTTGGACGTGAATTACTCACACTTCGTTCAGTCAAAACGACAGATCCTCTGCTGTTGCTACTTATTGCAGATTGTCCAGCCGAGGGTTTCCTACAGGGCTTGCTGGGCTTACTGGGCTTGCATCTGGTCAAAAGATAAGCTGATTCAAGTTTCTTGAAGTTTTTAACCAACCGAGCCTGCTTGCAAAGAAGGCTTTCTTGATTCTCCAAGCTCATCTCCGACGCACGGTTCTCACTAGTATGGGAATCATGCTCAATAATCTCTAGTCCTACTCTCCCTCTTTTTCTTAGGCTCTGGCTAGTTGCCTCCTCGGGTCCAACCGTCTGTAGCAGAGGCTGATATGAATACGGGAGGCGAGTCTCCTCCTCTTTTGATGGAAAACCCCCCTTTCGCCTAAAAGCTCTTTGCTTATTCATAACTTCTTCAATATCAGAAGACAAAAGCGAGATTGTATCTTGCAACTTACTAGCAGCTTCCTGCTTAGTCTCGCATATTGAACCTAAGAACTCTAGCAACAACTCATGTTCTTCTATCTTCTCTCCGAGCTCTATTGCTGCTTCACGTTCCTTAATCTCATCTCTTGGTTCGGTAAGGAAATCACTTTGCAGCAACTCACTTTCATATAAAAAGTAGAAAATAATTGGTTGCCGATTATAGAAATCACACCATATGAGCTGAACTTGAAAGTTGAAACATTAATCATGCAATTCCTTTTGTTAAATACTTTCCAAATAACCTATCAAAGCTACATTTTTTTTATGAAATGCAGTAACATACAAAGTAAAGCCATAAACTTTTCAACAGTAATAATATCAAACATGTAACTATTCTTTGCATAACCAGACAATTTAATTGCTCTAGGAGCTTATACTCAAGTTACACACACAACATCTCTAAGAAAACTTTGCATGCTAACTAGGAGATTTAATTGATCATGTCATTCATAAAGTGAGCATAGAATTACAGGGAAACTGGCATAGAGGGAGAAGTTACCTCATTTTGGGTCGACTAGATGGATCAGGATGCAGCAACCACAAACAAAATGAGGCTTCTTTTGGCCACTTGAGCAATATATGTGGTGGTAGAACTCGGTGTCTGAGACTTGACATTATGCTACTCCTTCCCTCGGTTGAGCTAAATGTACAGAATAGCTGCCACCGGTAAAAAAAAAATATCATTAAAGGAGGAGTTTTACGAGTTTAGAAAGGAGCTTAGGTTCTTAATGCACACAGAAGCATTGATGAATAGGGCTATTATTCTTAAATACAAAATACATCATCTTGCATACAGACCTCAAATAGAAGAACACCTAAACGATAAATATCTGAAGCACAGGAATTTGGACCACCTGCAATCTCCTCTGGACTAGTGTACCAAGTGGCCTCCATTAGCAACAGTGTTTTCATGGGGAAAGGTTGTTTCCTTTCTTCTACCTCTTTAAGGAACCGACTCTCCTTGGTGTCTTCTTCCGTCTCCTCTATGTGCGGTATGAATCCCCGGTTTATTCTCGAGTGTATGCTACCCGAAATAAAATGAGAAGCCCTTTCAGCAGAAATATCAGGATGAGTTTCTTTACCAATTGTCCTTGCTCTCTGCTTAGGTAAATCTTGGAACAAATGCTCAACTTCTCTACTTTGGTTGTCTGATTCTTCTTCCAGAGAATCAGATCCCGAATCTGAACAGGATGCAGACTCAATGAAGGACACCCGATTGATAGAGGACATGACAAAGCAAGATGGTCGGACATTACTGACTACAATTCCTTGTGAGTGCGCAGTGCTAATAATCTCGACAATCTGCCTGAAAATGTGCAAGCATTCAACTACATCAACAAGGCGTCCAGGGTTATCCAGCCACTGCCTCAAACTAACAATAGCATCACCACTTTCTAAGCTGCAAAGAAAAGGATCAGCAGGTCTCTTCCTCTCAATGACACCAGATGCAACAGCTTGATCTCTAAGACTACCACCTGGAGCCTGCTCAGCCTGACCTTTCAATTCTCTACCAGTTCCGAAGAAAGAGTCTCGCGATACATCAGGCGATAAGCTTATTCTGCTGGAATGATGCGTTCGCAGGCCCCTGTCTGAAGGTGCAAAAGCATCCGATCCTCTAGAGCTATCAGACTTCCTCCAGCCTGACTCAGATGAACCTCCCATTATCAACCAGTGATCAGCAATCCGACACCAGAATTCATATTGCTCGGCACTGGAGATTCTTTCATTATTGCACCATTTCAGTGCCTTGGGCTCAGAAGATGAAGGTTAACCTTCAGTTTCATACCCTGGGATGCCTTACCGGCTTTCTCTCAACTAAAAATGCAGTTATCGTTAATCTTATCGTATCTCTAACTGAGAATTTGCTAGATGTTCCTCTTCGATGCTCTGGCAAAGCCAACAAGAATAGTATTAGGAGTCCTGAGAGGGAGACACAGAAAGAGACTAACATACCATACTTCACAGTTCACACGATATGTTGTGAGAACAATAAGAAATAATCAGCACCCTTTAACATCAAGGCTTGGCAAATGAAGAACATATATAGAAACAGTTGCAAAGCATTAAACCATTTCCACATTCAGAGGAGGGAGGAAATATATCCAGTGCACCATCAATTGACAAATCATGAACTGAGCATCTTCTATGAGCTGTTGGTTTTGATACCTTGGAGCGTGTTATATGCACAAACTACAAAGCAACACCAGTACTTTTTTTTTAATCCACACAACACTAGTACTCATCTGGCTCGTAGAAGTCTGAAATACACTAGTCTCAACCATACCTATAAAAATGGTCTTCTCTAAATTAAAAAAAAAATCGAATTTAGTGCAAAAATCGAGTCCATGGATCCTCAAGATTTTGCATAATTGTTTCTTTCATATCCTTCCCCTACTTTCCCATTTAAATAAGAAAAACAAAGGACACGTGAAACAAACCTCTCAAGCTTGTTCTCTAAGTTGAGAACAGGTCATCAACCAAGCAACAAGATATTAATATATTTCAAACAAGTTGGGAGGTGGGTCTAATGAACAACATGAAGTAAGAGCATCAGCTAAGATAATTTCCCAGAATATTTCATCTTGTTGACCAAAACATGAACTGGAAATGCAAAGAAAAAGAAATTCTCCCACAACAGAACCTTTGATCCTTAACTTCCAAAGAAATCTAGAGTTAAAAACTCCAATGAACAAGCGAAATCAGAATGACAGGTGTCAATTAAAGGTCATTTTGCAATTTCTCCTATCCGTCTTCCACCACCATAGAGCAACAACAGAGCACACCCCCCTAAATGGCAGGAAAACATTCGAATTACCAACTAAATAATGACAATCAGAAAGAGAGAGAGGGAGAGACTCACCCGGTACCATGGAAGGAGCACAAACTAAGCTTAACATGCACTGCATCACCTGTAGGAGCCAAAATACCAATCAACAAGCATTAACCATTCAAGTGGCATCCACCTTTATTATTTATCAGAGAACCACAGCCTCATAAATATTTTCTCAAAACATGAACAAACAAAATCCTACAAGTAAAACACAGACCATATGTTTTTGTGGCCCCTCCACAAAAGGTAGGTATAAGGTATTGCAACGTTACTATTAATATTTTTATTGTTATTTTTCACAAAAAAAATTAAATACAAAAGGGCCCACTAAACTAATAAAGATTAAAATAATAGCTTGTATCTCTGCACTTTTTCATACTCTTCAACTTAGCAAAGTAGTTAATCCTAATAATGGAAAGATCTATTTCATTTGATCACCTCATCTTCATGATACGTGGCTTGACTGTATCCTCTCAGGTTGTGTTACCCAAAACAGTGCTGAAAACCCAATGAAGCTTTTGGGTAGGGGCCGGTAGATGGAGCTTTTGAATTCCGAAGCCTAAAACTCATTTTTGGCAATAAGTACTTGAAATTCGGTGCCAAATCTAATTAATTACTCAAAAAATCAGGTCAAGTTGGAGATGATCACACTAACATGAGGGTAGAAGATACGAAAAAATCGCATTTGCAGAGTAGAAAATTGATATACTCACCCACTTGAAGAGAGAAACGGGGTGTCGGGAACGAGGGAGATTCGATTTGATCACAGTCACGTCAGACCGAAACCCTAGACGGTCTCCAAGGAACGAGAGCAATTGGGGCAAAACATGGATTTCACAGCTGAAACATGGAGCTCAACAGTAATCGATAATTATTGTGACTGTATGCAATTTGGATGTTGGACTCAAACCAAATCCACAAATTTATTGATTGATGGAAGCCTGAAATCAGGAATCGAAAAATTGAACTCTAGGTTCAAAATTCGGCAGAAGCTCAACAACAGCAAGTTTAAACAAAAGCCTAAAAGCAAGTCTGGACGGCATCAGATTCCGAAGCCAACAGCAAATTTCAACAGTTGGTTGGAAAATTCAAAGAAAAGCTCAGCAGCAGTACCGGAAGGGCTGAGGACGATAAAGGAGATCGACCGCGCGGCGCGCAACTCCAATTGAAGCACAGAGGGTGGGGAAGAACCGGACGGCGGACGGTGGCCGGACAATGAACGGCGGAGAGGGATCAACAGTACTGAAAATCACAAGGAGAGATTAGGGGATGGAATCGGTGCCAAATCAACTTTAACCGATACTTTGTTAGAGATGACGTAATGCTAAATGACACTAAACGAGTAGTCATTCCACTAACCACTAAAAGTGGTTTGGTTTCCAATTTTAACTAGTCCTTTTTTTTAATTAGGATAGGATTCGGGCGAGCGAGCTCTACTCGACAGCATCCTTATGGATGAGTTCTAAAAGACCATAATCGTAATAAATATCGACATCCCAAGCAGAATGGCAAAGATGTGCAACCTTATCAGTCACTCTATTGTCTAACCGGGGAATAACACCCAGGCAGAGTGGCAAATATGTGCAACCTTATCAGACACTCTATTGTCTAACCGGGGAACAGGAAAGAAAGAAACTTCTTTCATAGTCGATAATAGGAGTGTAATATCTGACAAGATTAGCTCAATTTCCCAGGGGCATTTCGATATTTTGTTCAGGTGGTTTATGATTATCACGGAATCACCTACAATGTGGATTTTGTCGATACGGAGTTGAAGCGCGTGTTGGATTCCCAGTTTAAGAGCCAGAGCTTCCGCTTTTAGAGGGTTTTGTTTACCAAGTTTCTGATAACAAATATGTATCGGCCGACCTTCCCAGTTTCGGATTATGGCTCCAGTCGAGCTGTCATTGTTTGCAATTGTAGATCCATCAAAATTTAGCTTTAGAGTTCCCCTAGGAGGTTTGCACCGTGTAATATTACCATGCTTCTTCTTCTTACTTGGATGATTGGGGTTTTGTTTGTGGGAGGGGGGGTCCTCATCAAAACTACACTCGAAAAGAGAAGTTTTTCTCCAATTCTCCTTATGAGTTTTAATGGTGTGTAAAGAAAACACATATTGGTTCCGAATGTACCAAGCTATCCACCAAGAGAAAACAAGCTCCTCCTCCTTGGCCACAAAGGTAAGGTTGCTTCCAATCAAGGAAACGATAGGTTTTATATCTCGTGATTGATTTATGAAATTGGATATTTTTTAGTTTATGTGTGTAGGGAGACGGAGGAGAGAGCGAATATATTGGCATTCCAACAGAAAGTGAACATCATCTTCTACCGCACCGTTGCACAAGCAACAGGAGGAAGGAACAGAGGCCCCACGTTGGGCAAGTCTAGAGGCAGTCGGAGACCGTTTTGGCAAACTTTCCATAATAAAATTTTGACCTTCGCCAGAACATCCAAATTTCAGATCCAAGCGTTATTGTCTAAGTTTAAAGAAGATTGGGATGTGATTATTTTGTATGCACTCGAAGTGGTGAACCAACCCGCTCTATCAGGCCACCAATATAACCGATCCTCAAAGGGAGAAACGGGAAGTGGAATGTCCAGAATTTCTTTGACAATGTCATTTGATAACACATTGTTAAGTTTTTCCATCCACCGCCTACCACCCAAAATGTACTCACTAACAGTTTCTTCTATGTTATTAATTTGGGGGCAGTCTTCCCTAGCCTGTAGAGAAGAAGTTGTTATCCAATTATTCATCCAAAATTTGATAGAGGTCCCATTTTCAACCGACCAAATTAGTCCTAACTTAAATTTATTAATGAGAGTTGTCAGTTTGGCCAATTGCCATGAAGAGTCGCCTCTTTTTTATATTCAAGGATGTCAGATGAGCGTAGATACTTGTGTTTGATTAGATTAACCCAAACATTATCTGGTTCATCCAACATTTTTCATATTAGTTTCATTTGAAGGGCTTCATTCATCTATTTTGATTTCCTAAGTCCTATTCCCCTAAATTTTTTTCGATCTACAAATCCGATCCCAGCTAATAAGCGGGCAGTGTTTAAGATCTTTGTTCCAGAAGAACTTTCTATTGATATGTAGTTCTTTATGTATCGATGAAGGTAATAGAAAGTTTTGCATTGTATACAGTGGTTTGGCTGATAAATCCTCCCCTAATACTTATAAACCCAGAAGCAAAGTCTTTGTAACAGATTGAGCCACGTGTCCTCACTGAGCAAAAATAAGAAACCCCTCCCCCCCCCCCCACGTTCTCTCCCTGAAATTGGTTTCTCAGCTTCAACCTCTTTGGAAATTGATTTTATGTTCACATGTTCCTTCTTCCTCACAATAGTTTTCTTTTTCCCCAACATTGATTGGTGGTTGTCGTTGTGGAGGCGGGTTGCAATCGATTGATGGCCAGAGGAGGATGATTGGTGGGCAGCGACGCAGTCGGCAAGGGCCGGAGGCGGCAATCGGGTGGAGTGCACTGTGGCGCAATTGGGTGACGGGCAAAAGAGGTCGAGGTGGGGGAGGCGACTCAGTCATGAAGGGCAGAATTGGTGGCTGAATGCAGACTCGACGTCAATCGACGGTGGGTTGCGTGAATTTGAGGTACAAAACTCTTCGTTTAAACTGTGAATTTGTTAATTAGAGTGCATATTTCCTTCAATGATGAATTTTATCGTTCTTTGTTTTCACTATGATATTGAAATGCCAAAAATTATTTATTTACATTGTGAAATTGAGGTACAATCACGGGGCTGATTTGTCCTTGAATTTTCATTCAATTTGATACACATCTAGCACTACAGAGGCCCAAGAGGTGAGTTTGTCTCAATTGTGTAAACAGATTGAAAGATAAACAAAAAATAAATTGGAATTTAAATATGCCATAAAGGTGTTTGAAGAAATGTCAAATAAGATGTTTGTATTGTTTGGGTCTTCTGTTGGGTTGAACAACAACTATTTTTAGTAGATAAAGAAAGAATAATCACATTACCCTATTATAGAGGTATTAAGATCGTGAGGGCAGAGTCAAATGTTGATGCAAATCTCGAGAGTTTTCTATGATGATTCCGATGGGTGTATGTTAATCTGAATTATTAGTTTCGATCTATAATTTTGATGAGCGATGGTTAATTTGATATCCATCTGTTGACTAAAATTGTTTGCATTCACGTGGTTGATTTTGGCTCGACTTTTATGAAGACATTGGCAGGAAGTGTTGTTTGCATTCACGTGGTTGATTTTGGCTTGAATGTTATGAAGGCATTGGCTTTTTTTTTGTTGTAGTTTGAAGTTTACTTGGTTGAACATTTAATCGTTTCTTATGATTAGTTCCTTGATTTGGGCTATGTGTTTATAATTTCTATATGTTGGTGTTTTTCTTGATTATTTGGACAACAATTGGTTTTGCTTTATATCATGGTTTGCACTTTTTTATTTGAAATTAGTGTTTGCAATGCATATCATATGGGTGTCATGAGTCATCATATATGTTGTACGCTCTTTACCAAGTGATAAGAAATCATTTATGTAGGTAAATTTGGAATATGTATTCCCATATTGATACAGACGGCCTTAAAACGAGCATACTAATGACCAACTTCTTTTCTCTCAGTCATTTGAAACAATCATGGTGTGCAGTATATTATGACTATGAAAATCAGTTTTCATTACCAATTCGTATTTTTCGCAGCCTGTTTCACAACCAAGGTGTGATATGTTTTATGGCTATTAAAATTCATTTTTGAACATCAATTAGAATGGAAAAAACCCATCATATATTTAAAGGGAGGAAAGAGGTGTGAGCCGGAGCCAAGGGTTTGAAAGACTTACCTTAGAAGCCTCTCATCTCCTCTCCATTGAACGACCTATCCGGAACGGTGAATCGTTGGTTAGAGCTCCATTTGTCCACCGCTTTTTCGCCACCGGCCGCCTTTGGAAACCTTTTCCATTTCATTTGGGTATGAGGGTATTGGAATATTTGTTATGTTTTCATATTTGTTTGTGAAATGATTTGTTTGTGAAATGATATTGGTGTTTAGGTTGATGAATATTGTTGTCCTTTGCATTTTGTTGTTTTATTTTGTGAAACGGGTGTGCATATAGGTATGATTATAATATCTTGATGTGTTTATAAGTGAAATTGGAGTGTATTAAGTTGGAGAATTTTGGGTTTATATATTGCAAGTAAGGTGTTCGATGAAATGCCTCTATGGTTGAAATGTTGTTGAATGTTGTATTTCATGGTCAAAGTATGTTTCCCTTTTTGTTTGTAAAATGTTGTACTCACTCCGTTTCCTTTTAATTGACTTTTTACTATTCATGCACGTTTTTTAAGGTGTGAAAAACTATATGAAATAATAATTTTTTAAAATATTTTTTTCGATAATCTCATACTTATTGGTGATAAGTATAATATTATTAAAAAAATATTATTAAAATATTAATATTTAATATAGTTTTTATCGTTCTAAAACTACGTGCATGACTTGAAAAAGTCACTTAAAAGGAAACGGATGGAGTATTTAGATGGGTGTTTAGGTTGATATATATTGTTGTTCCTTAAGTTTGGTAATTTTGTTTTGTGAAATGGGTGTGCGTGTAGGTATGATTATAATATCTTGATGTGTTTAGAAGTGAAATTGGGTGTATTAAGTTGGAGAATTTTGGGTTAATTTATTGTGTGTAAGATGTTTGATGAAATGCCTCTAATGTTGAATTTATATATTTGCAATATGAACATGAAATTTCTTTACTTATACGTAAATGTTTGATATTGCAATCTACTTGGTGTTTAAACAATCTTCCATTAAAAAGATGATTGAAATATCATGTGTAGCCATCCGACCTGTAATGTTTACCGAATTAGATCGATATGTTGAGTTAGAGATCAGAGCATGTAGACTCTAGCTTCGGCACCAACTTGTATGTATAAGGTGAATCGCCCAAATTGATCAATTGCGTACTATATATACATGTTATACCTATAAGCTTTATTTTACCTTGAATAACTTAAATTTGTCTCCCATTTTTTCCCTCCAGTTTATGATAATTGTTATTTTTGATAGATGCAGGGATGCTTAGTAAAGCTGCAAGGGTTTTAACTAAATCAAAGTTGCAACTTTACTCAAATTAATAGTAAAGCAATATTTCTAAGGCATGGGTGCCCCTTTAGCCTTCATTTCATTTAAGCTATATTCCCCTCCTTATAAAATAAAAGTCATAAAATTTAGACTATGTTTTGGGTTTTTTCTCCTTAATAAATTTAAAATTTATTGATTTATCAGGAATTTTTTATCTGATTTGTGTTGGGTCTCTTGCAACTTGCAAGTGATAAATTGGATTTTTAGTACTATATTCTTTAGGACTTAGTGTTGTTGGATTTCTTGTCGGTGTTAAAAGTGTTTATGTAGCTTGATTTAAGTTTCCATGGTGATTGAAATAGATATCTCTTCATGCCCATTTGTTTATTTTTAATACTCCCTCCGTTCGGAAAAACTTGTCATTTTAGCTTATTTCACAAGTTTTAAGGCAAGTAACAAATGTACTAATTTACCCTCAATTATTACCCTCTTTTTTTACTTTATCGAAAACTACAACTAACAAACCATCAATCATATCAAGGACATTTTTGTAAAGTGAAGGGCAAAATACCTACAATGACAAGTTTTTTTGAACAAAAATAACACTCTAAAATGACAAGTTTTGCCGAACGGAGGGAGTATATTATTTAGGATTTAGTGTAGCTTGGATGCATGGCTAGGCAAGTGTTAGAATTATATAGATTGATTTTGGTTGCGATGGTGTTTGGGATAGAAATCGTTTTTTTTTCTTTTTATTTTTGAAATTCAGAAATAGTTGATGTGGTTTTACTGATGAATTCAATTCCATATATCATTGAAACAAGTGACCGGACTCAAGAATTGATAGAAAGGGGTCATCTTTTTTACATAAAAACACTTTCAGTAGTTTTAACTTTGTTGAATTAATCTCTTATATGTGGTTCAAAGTGAGGATTGGAACTAATCTTTATTGCTAATGTAAAAGGTGTTGAAACATACGGACTAATGATTGATCGTTGATTGTATTCTTTTTTATTTGTAATCATCGTTGAATTTATTGTTCGAATGCAACAGAATACGGTGGAACTAGAATTGATCTATTTCTGGATGTACAAGTGTACGAGGGAGAGGCTCCACTTGGGTTGCATAAAAAACAACTAGAAGACCCTTCAGACCATGTTGGTTGCTGGAGCCAGGGTTGCCAGTTGGCTTCTCAACCATCCTCTCGATGTGTTGAAGACTCGAATTCAAGCTCAGAAGGAGCCCAATTCCAAGCAACGAGATTGTGGATTTCTTTTGGAAGGGTGTTAAAGCGGATGGATATGGAATGTTTTGGAGAGGGTTGAGTACCGTGTTTGCTATAGCTTTTGTGGTCAAGGTCTCTTTTATCCTTTAATGGATGATGATAAGAAAGAAAATTTTACATCTGAGATGTTCAGAAGATGAGATGAGTACCAGGATGTTCAACTCTAGGCGTGAAGATGAGCAATCAGTGTTTGATGACTCAACTGCAATAACTGCAATATCCACTAATGTTAAATTTAGGTCTACATTAATTTATTTTTATATCACCTTCTTATTAAGAGAATCCATCATTTCATTGCCTCTCTTTTGACATAAGCCTACAATTGTGGAACTAATAAAGTAGTATTGGTCTTTGTTTCAGGTTACAAACAATATTGAAGTTCAGCTCCTACACGCTTTGCTTATTTGAAGAATATTCTTGATCGCTAATGTTTAATTTGAACAGGGATTATAATTTTTGGTGCCCGATGTCATAAATTATAGCAATAGTAATAGTGATAGAAGGTTGTATAAGTGTGTAGGAAATGGGAATACCTTAATTAGCCGAAGCGTTAAATATTAGCATTGGAAATTCAAATCAATAGGATGTAAATAGCTTCTCTACCAGCCACAACTTTCTTTTAGATTTTGCCGTCTCACCCTTATGAATACTTTGATGCAAGTACAGTCTATACAACCATCATCTTTCTTCTCCCATGTAATTAGAGTTAATAGTCTATAACGTGGTTGACTAGCTAGAAGTGTTAATAGTTGTTTTACATTTGACACGTTTTTTTAAGAATGATAAAAACTATATAAAATATGAATAATTTTTATTAATTTACAAAAATAATTTCATACTAAATACAATTATCTATGAAATTATTAAAGAAAATTATTTAAAAAATAATATTTTATAGAGTTTTTAACTCCTTAAAAAGCGTGCTAAAAAAGTCAAAACTACAAGTTTTGTGAGACGGGGGGAGTATCTGTTAGTGCAAGTTCTTTTGGAAATCTTGCATGTAATGATATTTGTGATAGGCAATACATTGAAATAAAATCTTTTGATAACTTTCCATTTGTGAGTCTTGGTGTTGATTGTAAATATTGATCGGGAACCTTAAAACCAACTAATATAACATGGTGACTTGCAAACCTATCAAGTATCATAGGTTTACTGACGAAAGTCTCTTAACAACGGAAGATGTAAAATAATGAGAGTTTGATGATAATTTCATATCAGCGTTATGACATATAACATGGTGAAAAAAATCCGAACATGGTTCGGGAAAACAACTAGTTTGCATTAATTAGGATTGCGCGTCCCTGTTGTGATAAAGCATTGGCTCGCCATTTAGTTAGTTGTTCTTTAGATTTACAGATGATGTCATCAAAAGTGTGTTTATTTACTCTACCATTAATAATCAGGCATCGAAGGTATTTTTCTAACGAGTTTTCGTTCGTAATATTTAAACAATTGCTAACTTTTTATATCCTAAAGTTCGGAATGCCTTTTGTAGCTTGGAAGCTAGATTTATGATAATTAACTTTTTGTCCAGATATTTTGCAGTATGTATCAATTATTGTTCTAACTTTCTGCCCCGTGGCAACACTACCTCTTGTGAAAATAATGATGTCATTGGCAAATGATAGAACATGAACTCGAGGGCTGTTTCTACCAAAGGCAGAACCAATAGGACTATTATCCACATTTGTTTGTGCTGAGAGTTTCCGAGCTAGGATTTCTGCTCCTAGGATAAACAGGAATGGGGATAGAGGATCCCCTTGGCGGAGACCACGAGAGGGGAAGAACATGTTTGTAGGGCCGTTGTTAACTAGCACTGAGAAAGAAACAGTCGTACGCATTCCATGACCCAAGTGATGAAAGTAGGGTGAAACCTGAATTTATCTAAAATCTTTTTTTGTGAAATTTCAATCTACTCTATCAACGCTTTCTCCATGTCTAGTTTTATTTTCAACCATCCCTCACAACCTGTACGCGATCGGAAGGAGTGGAAGATTTCATGAGCTATCAAAACATTATCTTGAATGACCCTATCAGACACGAACGCACCCTAAAGTGGGTGAATAAGTTTACCAATAATTGTGTTTAATTCTTTTTGTTAATATTTTTTAAATGATTTTATATAATGTAGAACATAAACTGATTGGGCGATAGTAACTAGTATTAGA
Organism: Persicaria maculosa; assembly: GCA_963922045.1. NCBI lineage: Eukaryota > Viridiplantae > Streptophyta > Magnoliopsida > Caryophyllales > Polygonaceae > Persicaria > Persicaria maculosa. Next base: position 21,951,007 of record OY998270.1, read on the forward strand.
AGGGTTATCCCGCTTTGGTAGTAATGAGATGAATGTTTGGTTCATTTGTTTTAGAATTTTTCCAGAATGGAAAAAGCCCTTTACAGCTCTAATGATAGAGTTACCTTCAATATCTCAATATTTCTTATAGAATTCGGCTGTAAATCCATCAGCACCTGGGGATTTATTATTACTCAAACTAAACACTTCAGATTTTATTTCATTATTGGAAGGATGTCGAATGAGGAATTCATTTTCAGCTGTAGTAATGGAGGGCTGGATTAAATTAAGCATTTCATTAAGTAGTCTTTCATCATTTGGCTCCTTTTTAAAACGTTTTTCGAAATCATTTTTAATTTCGTTTCTAACATTTTCCTCCCCAACAATCAGAGTGCCTTCGGCAGTGAGAATGTTACGGATTTGTTTCCTATGTCTTCTTCCCGATGTCATACGGTGGAAATAAGATGTGTTAGAATCCGACAGCTTGAGGTACTTTGTTTTTGCTCTTTGATTCCAGAACGTTTTCTGGAAGAGAAGAAGATTTTCCCTCTTTCTGAGAAGACAATATTCTTTTCTATTGGTCCTATTAGGATTCACCACAAATTCGGACAATTGGATCTTAAAAAACTCGTTTTCTACCTCATTTAGTTGACGAACTATGTTTCCAAAAGTATTCTTATTCCAAACTGTTGCTTTTTGCTTAAGAATTTTTTGCTTGAACATTAATTGGAACATATTCGATCCAAGGCAAGTAGCTCTCCAAGATTGCGTAACGATATTACAAAAATCCTTCCATTGAAGCCAGACATTTTCAAACTTGAAAAGGGGGGTGGGGCTTTGAAAGTGATACTACTCTCCGGATTGATTGAAATGGGACAGTGATCCAATTTTAACTAGTCCAATAAAATACTCCTCTATCTCATTTTTATTTTTATTTTTATTTTTATTTTACCAATTAAAGATTCGAGATCAGAGAAGTCTGATTCTGACAAGTTGACAGACAAAAACCACTTAACATATAGTAAATACAAACAACAGGCACAATGAAAAAAACAGAAACAAACTCTACAACAAGACAGTCTAAGCAGATCTACTCTAATAAGTTGAGGATGCCGACGAAGAACGAAGTGAAACACCACCAAACAGTAGCACCGTAGGCAAGTGGTACAGCAGAAATCTATCTCTTCTGGGCAGTGCAGACGAAATTCCAAGGAAGCTCATTCCCGATTACGGAGTCGCCCTGAACGCACCACCTCATTCATACTCCTCCCTCTCATAGTATTTCTCGTTTGTTTTATACTCTATGTTTTTTAATAAGTTACTTTTTTACATAATGTCATTTTTTATTAATTTTTTAGAATTTTATATTTATTAATAATAAGTATGAAATTATTTTTAAAAAATTTAAAAGATATTTTATAAGATTTTTAGATTTTAAAAAACGTATAAAAAAAAAAGTAAAATGGATTATCGATTATCAAGTCAGATACAATTAAAAATTTGTGTCCAATCCGACATTCGAACCATCCCACCCATTAAAATTTCGGCCCCTGCTATTTAGAACAGAGTAAAAATACATTTTAGAATAAGACACTTTATCCCAAAATAATGTTAGTTGTACCAATTTACAACGTATGCAGCGAGTCCCTAGGCCATCTTACACCATGGTTTGTAGAGGGTACAAGGTGGCAAGTGCCCCAGGATGTCCATCAGAGTTTGACGAACGCAACTATTGAATTAGGCTATTGGGATTGGAGGAGTACCTTAGTCGTTCCACCTACAATATTGGAGAAGGTAGTAGCCATTTCTATGGGGAGTTGAGATCCTAGGAAGACTCGGCATAGTAACTGACGTAGAATTATATGGATTTATCGGATTGTTTTACCTATTTTTTTGTTTTTACAGTAGGCAAACAAGAGGAGCCCTATTCTAACAAGAAAAGGTAGCTACATGATCATCCTGACGGATGATGGTACAAAGTTCCCTATTGTAGGGAATTACAGATCTATCATTAATAATTCCTTTTGTTGCGATGTAGTCAGTCACTTTATTTGCTTCTCGGTAACAATGCTGAAAAGCCGTATATTCAAAGGCTAGTCTAGCCTTGTTTATTTCCTCTATCTCGTGCACGATTTCCCATCGAGAGTAATCTCTCCGATTAATGGCCTTGATCACTCCCATATTATCTCCTTCTAAGATGATCCTTTGAAGACCCCTCCTTTGAGCTAACTGCAAACCAAAACATACCGCCCTAGCCTCAGTTTTGATTACTAAGCACCTGCCAATCTCATGATGAAAAATATCCACAACCCTGCCTGTAGAATCACGGACAATCCAACCCACATGGCACTCGCCTGTGGGTCTAATAGAACCATCCACATTGATTTTGTAGACAGTTCCCTGTGGTCTAGTCCATTTGGCTCTAGTCTTTTTTTTATACACTAGTTATTCATAGAATTATACACTAATATTTCATAGAATTATGGATGAAACGAGAATTTTTTTTTTAATTCGGGGTAAACAATTAGCTAGAGACTCAGAAGATATTATATATAAGTATCTTCGATTCTTAGGATGTCGGTAACAATATAAACATGCATAATTATCGACGTGGCTAATATCTAGGGGTGTTATTCGAGTCGAACGATCCAAGTACCTAGTTGCTCATATTCGACTCGTTTTTTATCGAGCCGAGCTCGATTTTTTTACGAGCTTAAAATCATGTTTGTATTCGGCTCACGAGCTGCATAAGGAGCTTGAGCTCGTTTTGCTCATTTTTGTTCAAGCCGAGCTCGAGCTCGCAAGCTCGTTCGAACTCGTTTTTGCTCGTTTTGCAGCTTCCATCTCGTGTGAAGTTTGTTTTGTTGAAAGCTCGTTTTGATCTCATGAAACATATATTTGTTGTGTAAAAAACAAATATATCTTTACAGCAAATGATAGATTACAGATTTTTTCCAATACTAGTACAGATTTTACATATTTCCAATCCTATTACAGATTTTACATTTTCGATTTTAGTTTTTAAATTTCAGTTTTTATTTTTTCGGATTTCAATATAGATTTAGGTTTATAAATATTTGAACACACAGTCACTAGCTAGGTCGGAGGAGACGGGGGTGGTGTCGAGGATGTGAGATCGGTACGAGGAGGCACTCGGTAGTTGATATGCCGAGCTTTGAAGGTAACTGCAAAGACGAGATCAGATAGGACGAGATCTGAAGGATGAGAAGGGCGGGATTCGAGAACGACCCCAAAATCAAAAAGGGAGAAAGTCTAGAAATTACAGCAAACTTGGGCTAGAAGAGACAACGCTGCATTGACGAGGCACCAAGGTTGGAGGAAGACACGCCGGCGAGAAGCGATCTGATAGGGCGAGGCTTGACTGCTTGAGGACGAGATCCCAAAACAAGGGGTGGAGGCCTGGAGGATGGAACGCCCTGGAGCCGAGGGAACTAAAGTTTGAAAGTGATGGAGGCGGCATCTGATGTACATATTTGTACCTCTTTTTATTGCATCTTTTGACTTCATATTTCATTCAATTTCCAAAGAAAAAGTTCAAAAGAATATAAACTTGTGTAAGAATGGGCTAAAGTACAAGAAATAGAGTCTGCACGAGTTTTGAGCTAACCGTGCAGGAATTCGAGCGAAATCGGAGTCAAAACGAAGAAACCAAGGAGAGCAGTAGAGAGGTCGATATCGACCTTACAACATCGACATCGACTACAGTACATCGACACAGAATTGAGTGTTGAGACAACCCAATGCACAGCAGAGAAAAGCACTCGATATTGACCTTACATCATCGATATCGACCTTATCTCGACAGAAGATAGACACGATTTCGAGACTCGGATTTTGAATTCTATCCTCAAAGACACGAATCATCTTGTAACTATAGATAGATAGCAACTGAGATTTATCTACTTTTTACCTTTAAGTTTTATCAAGTTGTTTATAATTTTATCAAAATAAAAGACCTATCCTAATTATTTGGATAGAGTTCATAGTTTAGATAAAAGTTACAATCCTTGGATAGCAAGGATTAGTAGCCTATAAATAAAGCCCTAGGGGGCTGGCATTCAATCCATCCACAGACACACAATCAATAGCAATAGAGTTAGAGAGAAGTTTTAAGGTTTGGCGTTTGCGAAAGCCGACGTTGAGTTGTATAGCTTCGGAGTTTATAGTTTAATGCAAGTTCATTTCTTTAAATCAAAGATGAGTTCCATGATGAGGTGCGAGTAGTCTTCCAAAGCTTCTAGGGTCGGGGTGAGCCCGACGTTAGCCATGCGTGCTTGAGGTAAGTGTTAGATGTTGATATCGTTGTGTCTATATCATCTCCTACAATTCTATGTTTAGTCCTAATCGAAATAAAAGGGATTCATGTTAACAACTTGAGTTATAAACATAAAATTGGTAGAGACAATTAGGTTTATTTGCAAGAGTAATCATAAGAGTTGGTGTACAGCAAAAGCTCGTCCATCGGGTGAAATATCGCAATTGTCCGTCTTATTTATCTTATTACATGCATTGGTTAACGTTGTGGTAAACCCTAATCCTAGGAGTTGCTTTTTATATAAGTTAATTCATCAAAACCACTGTCTTTATTTTTGTTCATCGCATCCTCATTCATCCTTAAGACTTCGGCCTTTCTTTGCCGACAAAAGCTAACAACTTTGCAGGAGAAGACATCGATATCGACCAACAGACGTCGATATCGACCACTGAGTTTAGTCGACAGTTTTCTGAGTCGACGACGATCATCCTTGCTGAGTTACTGAACATCAATATCAACCCCCTAACGTCGATATCGACCACCTGTATCGACTGGCAGTCTTCTGAGTCAGTCGATTCTGTCTGCTAACATCGATATCGACCTTCCTTAGTCGATATCGACTGCTTGTTTTTTGTCTCTGCAGGTTTTCTGTTGCAGAGAGGAGTGACAACCAAGGTCGACATTGAGCACCAAGGTTGAGATCGAGGTTTCTGGTCGACGAAAGACGTGAGATTCCTGACGCTACTAGGATCCTGTTGACACGCCTCCCCGTGGATCGATCCTGACTACCCTTCCACTACAACGGAAGGAAGTCTTGTAATTATTTGCATAGGCTAGGAGTCGGTTTACATTTATATATCTTTATATTTGTATTTAAAAACTCGACATTCCTCCTGCTCAACAGCATCACTGCATCAGGAGAAAACCTAAATTTAGATGAAATAAGTTAAGGATAATGACTTAATTACCCATTTAATACGAGCTTTGTACGAGCACTCGTATAAAGCTCGGCTCGAGCTCGTGACGAGCTCGAAATTCTGCTCATACTCGTTCGTTTTTAAATATGAACGAGTTCGAGCCGAGATTTATACGAGCTGAGTCAGAGCCGATCACGAGTAGCTTATCTCACATAATACCCCTACTATCATCCAATACTATCCAAATGAGTGAACAAATATCAAACAACCTACAATATCACAACAAAATGACCGAGGTTTAGTAGAAAATGTCATAATCATTACCGCCCTCACCCTCACATTTTTTTTTTTGACGCAAGATAAAATTTAGGTCGGATCGGGCGCAGCCGAAATCCTTCCTAGCGCATCCTTGCGGATGAGAACCAGCAGTTCTGGGTTATCCTGGAAGCCGTCGTCGGCAGGGGATGCATGGGCACTACGAGCAATAAAGTCTGCCACAGCATTTGATTCCCTGAAAACATGACGAATAGCAACATAAGAGAAGGACGAAATATCTAACCAAATGTCCGATTGTAGGAGCTCGATATTCCAGGGACATTTCCAATCCCCGAGTAGAGCTTTGATTACTACTAAGTTGTCTCCCTCGATCAGAAGGTGCGTAATCTGTAATTCTTTCGCTATAGAGATACCCTTCTTTAAGCCAAGATTCTCGGCATAAACAACAGAGTTATTAGAGTAGGAACCATTTCCTAACTTGACAACCTCTCCCCTTGAGTCACGAATGATGAAACCGTAAGAAGAGGATCCATCCTGTCTAACAGAACCGTCAAAATTAAGCTTATAGCATCCTGCTGGCGGCTTGTCCTAACGGCCGGTTCGCAATTTTTGGTTAATATGAGATCTCCTCGGAACAGCTGTACCCTGGTGAGAGGGAGTCTGTGAATTTAAATGTCGTAAAGCGGTGTCATAAGTGGGATCAACCTCTACGATTTTTGTCTGGTTCCAGCAGTGTCTGAGAGTCGTGTAGAAAAGGATAATTTGATTGTTGTTGACAGAGCCCGATGGGTTAAAGACAAGTTGATTTCTGAAGAACCATAGAGACCACCAAGCACATGCTAGGGCAGCCCCTCACCCTCACATTAGTAAACATGGTGCTGGTCCGATGCATCAGCCATAACTTCACTTATTTATGTCTTTTTTTTTTGTGAAACTATTCTATGTTTTTATCTTAAATTATTCGGTGTTTGTCAGTATTCATATTAAGCTTGACTCACAGCTTCATTTCTGTTTTTAAGTTTAATCCCACACTGGATTATTTAGGGAGTTGTTCATATATAACCTCTACATATAAATGGCAGCTTGCAAAGTACAATTAAAAATTAAAAATCAAATGGTTCAAAATGGAAGAACCTCTCTAACACCACAAAGATTTTCACTAAGCCTCCCAACTGTACAAAATAACAACCCAGCCAACCAACCCTTGAAGGTTTTCAAGAGTTTGTCCTGGGCTCTACCCAACTGCCCCAAAGCCCTTTACACTAGCAAGTAACCGTATTAACGCCCTGATACAGCCGACGAAGTCGTTGCTGCTTTGCTTCCGTCGACCACTGTCTTCCTCATCCGGGCCTTATCAAGGCGTGACCGCCTCACCGCTTCCTGGATTTGTCGGTCATGATCCTTCATCATCTGATCTGTGTTGCGTGACGGGGCCAAGAGGGGCCCTGAGTAGTGTATCTTTTTGCCCTTTGATCCATAACCCAGCTGTGTTAATGCCCCCACAAATCACACAGAAAATCAGATTGGTGTACATGTATGAAGCCCAAGGATTATAGCAAATCAAAATGGATCACTTACGAAGACAGGATCTTTGTCTGATGCTCTTCCGTCATCGCCCTGAACTTGAAGTTGTTGATCTTGTCTAGCCTTGGAGCCCGACGACTCCTTGAAGGATCCAGGAAACCGGGATATGGGTTTCAGAGCTCCAGTTTGTGGAAGACCTGACTTGTCCGATGGCTCGTCAGACAACCGATTCTTCCTCGCAGCCAGCAGGGTAGACATCGTTGACAAGTCTGCCCCTGCTGAAAGCTTGGGGGCTTCGTCTGTGTTCTTTCCGGCCTTCGCCCATGCTGCCTGGTGAACGAGTGGTCCCGAGTGGGAAGCTTTCTTATGATTGTGGCCGTTTACATTCAGCCCTTCGTCCATGCCCTGAGATGCTCTAGGCGGTTCGATGGGGAAACCCGAGGCCACCTCTTCGTGCTGAGGATTGAACTTTTCGCTTCTGCTTCTTGAGTTTTGCTGAGCTTGTCTTTTCTGTTGAGAGAATCAAACAGTAAAAATAAAGTAAACGCAACACCAACGGAGTATAACATATGGTGGAAATAGACATGTGCAAAGGCAAGCTACCTGCATTGATACAACTAATTCGGCATTTGCATCGGGTGCAGGTACAGCTCGAGACTCTTTCACGGCCTTCTTTTCAACATCAGCCTTGTGGCCTTTGTTACCGGCAGCTCCTAGTCTGCATAAGATAACGAGTTAAATCAGCATATAAGATATCAATTTTCTATGACAGTTGAACAACTTTTGCTTGTGCTACTGATACTTTCTGGCCTTGTAAAACTAAACCCTTATTACTCAAACTTGACTGAAACCTATGCGAGGGACAGTGGTTTATACGCGAAGTTGTCAAAAGTCTTGACCAAATTGTCAAAAGTCTTGACCAAATTATTGCGGGAATTGCCATACTAAAAAAAGAGGATAAGATGTTTACAGAAACTAAAATTCGAAGCAATAAATTACTCATAACATCAGTCTCAGAGAAGGTGGAGACGTTATAAATCGCGTTAACTTGTTGGTAAATATTTGATAAGCTGAGGTTTACTTGTTTCTTTTACAAGCCTCACACTTGTTAGAAAGATTCGATGGAAATCTAATCATGGGTATCTCGCATTAATCTCAATAACCTTAATCGATCAATAGTTATGCGGCAAAAATTCAAATATGATGGGAGCATAAGTTACTGACCTTCTAGCCTCTTCGTCCCTCAATTTCGCATCGAACTCCTTGCTGGGAGGATACTTTGGCAAGCTTGATGGATCACACGGAAATGGCTTTGTGGTAAAGAACTGTAAGAGAAGGCAAATAATTACACACAAAAAAGTCTCTAACAGTTATAAAATTACCATTTGCAAGAATAAAGGGCATAAAAACTAAAAATTCAAATTCATAGTTTTAGGCAAAGAGAAACTGAACCACCGATCCACTGATATGCTCAGTAACATAAAAAAGTACAGATCATACTTCTGAAACCATCCATTCGAGAAGGTACCTCGTTCTGAAGAGCCAAAGCTGCAGATCCGCGGTCCTCTGGATCGATTGAAAGTAGTGTTTCCATGAGATTTAAAGCTGGGAGAGGGAAGTCCTTGAATGTTTCTGCCACAACACGTTTGTATGGTTGCTGTGGTTTGAAAATAGTTGCATGGGGCAATTTTGATTTCCGCCAATAGTCCTCGGAAGGAGATCCACAAAGCTTGAAAATCTTATGAAGTTGCTCCACCTGTAGATGGAACCATCAACCATGCAATCAAGAACTGTGGATAGACCACGAGGACATGCAAAATTTTGAGGAAGCTCACAAAGCAGAAAACCTCAGAAATCCAAAAAAACAGTGTATATGTGTATTCGTGTATATAAGGTAGACACCTCAGTTCGTCCGGGCATTATTGGCTTGCCAGCATACAGTTCAGCCAGTATGCAACCAGCACTCCACAAATCCACAGCAGTTCCATAGTGTGTAGCTCCGAGTAAAAGCTCTGGTGGCCTATACCACAGAGTTACAACCCGACTTGTGAGTGGCTGAGTTTGACGAGGATCAAATAGAGTCGCCAACCCAAAGTCCGCAATCTTCAAGATCCCATTATTGTCAATTAGTAGATTTGAGCCTTTTATATCACGGTGTAGAATGCCACGGCTATGACAGTGGTCAAGTCCACATAAAAGTTGCTGCATGTAGCACTTAACCTGCAAATAATATGCAGGTGTCATAAATCAAATAGAAAATGTCTCTAGAACTTTTCCAACACCTCTTTAATTACCTGGGGTTCTGTAAACTTTATAGCTGGATGTGAATAAAGCCCTGCAAGATCATGTTCCATGTACTCGAAAACAAGGTACAGGCTGCAGGACATCCTTGAGGTGACGAGGCCTTCCAATTTAATTATATTAGGATGGTCAAGTCGACGTAGAATGTGGATCTCTCTAGCCATAAACCGAACACTTTCTGGTTCTAAGTTATCAAATCTTACTTTCTTCAGAGCAACAATTTTCCTCTTTTCAAGATCCCGAGCTCTATACACATTACTGTAAGTTCCCTGGCCAATCTACAAAGCAAAGAACACCTCAGAACCAACCCAACCAAGCCACACAAATCAACACTGGATGGAGAAGTCAAAGAATCAATTAATACGAGGAAAAGATCCATGCACCAACAAGCAATACAGTATACAAAATGTAAAGGTTGTGATACACACTCTCAAGTGATAAACAGTGTATGTTGTAACTTGTAATCCCTACAAGAATCCTTAATGCACCCGCACAAAGCAGCAATTGCAAAATGCTTATTGGAAAAACTTCTGAAGTTGCTTCAAAGATCTCCTATTCGTGGTGGAGTATACCATTTTTAAGTTCATAAACCGAAATCTTTTATGATCCTGACACATGTTCTTTGAATTAAAGATTACACGCGTCAAACATTTTTTTTTTAGTACTGGAAACATGTATCAGTTAGTGAAATGGCAGAAACATATGGAAAATAGCAAATGACAAATTCAATTTGGAGGAACTGGCAGTGTATATTTTCAATGGGAAATTGAGAATGGCTCACTGGATCAGCTTTAGTATGTTTCTTCAAGAGCTATCCATTTAATTGATTTGTCAAGTTTTTTTTTTTTATAAAAAGTGGCAAAATACTTGCACAAACACATGAAACCACCATGTCTAATGTGAAAGATAAAAGTTCAGCAAGCTTTCATTGACAGGAGGCATAAAAGATCCTTACTTTATCAAGCTTCTCGAAAGAATCAGCCCGACGAGGAACCCAGCCTTTGATAGCTTCTCCAGCAACAGTAGCAAGCCAAGCTGGCCACCCTGCTGAAACCTGCTCCCCCTCCACTGCTTTCGGAAGGCCGCCAATTGCCGGATGATGAGCAACGGCATACTCCGTCCTCTCTCTCTTCCTCTCCAATTGTTCAGCATTTAACCTAACAGACCCATTTCCTGATTTATCAATCAACGTTGTCCTCCCATCACTATCATCACTCCTATCTTGCTTCCTACAGATCTCCTCCCTTTTCAACGAAGGCCCTCTCGAAGCCCTCGCCTCCGAAGGCGGCTTACTAGCCACCCTTTCTGTTGGGCTCTCCTTGCTATCCTCAATAACGGACGGCTTGCAACAGAAGCACCCCATTGCTCTCCAGAAGAACCCAAACAAGACTGACAAAACCCTTATTTTGAAAGAGATTTCAGTCCCCTCAAACACTGCAGCCTCTGGACACCAAATATTTCACCAATGACAAAACTGTCACTACCATGTTTCTTCAAACAAGGTAACCGAACCCCAACCAAATTACCAAAAACGCCAAATCCCTAAACAGCACAAGTAGAAGACACCGCAAGAGAAGCTCACTCGGCTCCAACTTATTCTGCTTTCGATCTCAAGCCGCGTAAAATCGAAAGAAAATCCCCAGCCTCCTTAAAAGATTTCAATTTTGAACCCAAATTAAAAAAAAAATATCAGCCCTGTCCCTATCGCTAATACCCAGTCAAAGGCACCAAATTGTGAGTCGGGAGAACACACAAAGACCTAAAATTTAGATTGAAAACCCCTAATCTGGAAAAGAATTTAGATGAAGACGAGAGTCGGAAAGCAATCTTTACCTCCGAAGCGGAAAATAAGTACGAAATGAAATGGAATTGCAGAGGATGATGGGTCACCAAACCCTAGGAAGTGATCTAGGACTCGGTTGAGCAATGGGTGGTGGAGCGAGGAGGCATCATAATTTCAGAGAGAGAGAAGAGAGAAGGATGAGAGAGAGGGCATTAATTTTGGGGGTGAGATTGGGAAGAAAGAGAAATTGGAGAGCAACACTTTTTACTGAGAGAATTTATATAGGTTCTGAACACTGCAGCTTTCCAGCGAGAGAGGGAGAGAGAGAGTAGTGAACTGTGAAGCCCAATGCTTGAGAGACGACCTCATGAGCTAGAAGACATTCTGATTAGTGATTTCTGATTCTTCCTTCCAAGGAGGAAAGTTTGCTCCCACGCGCCGTCTCTCCGCGCGTTTATAAAAAAATTGAGGTATGGCTTTTATTTTCGGTGCTCTCGAAGATCTTTTATACTCCCTCCGTTTCCAAATAATTGACTTTTTACCATTTATATACGTACTAATGTAGGTTCCGTCCGTGTACGGAGAATATATTGATATATATAAATAAAATTAGTTCGACAGATTATAAAAAAATTAAATATTTTTTATTTATAGATTCTCTCAAAATATATATAGAATTCACATTTATCTATTAATAATCTATCTATATAAACTCTTAATTTAGAAAAATTTAGGATGATGTGTCAATCTTAGAGGCATTTTAGGAGTTTTAACCAATCATATTTTTTTTGCCATTTTTCTTTGATTTTCTTTAATTCTCTTTTTTTCTTCTTTATTCCTTTAATTCTCTTTTTTTCTTTAATTTTAATAACTATCTATATCTATATAAACTCTTAATCTATATCTATATCTATATAAACTCTTAATTTAGAAGAGTTTAGGATGATGTGTCAATCTTAGAGGCATTTTAGGAGTTTTAACCAATCATATTTTTTTTGCCATTTTTCTTTGATTTTCTTTAATTCTCTTTTTTTTTCTTCATTATTCTTTTAATTCTCTTTTTTTTTCTTTAATTTTAATAACTATCTATATATCTATATCTATATAAACTCTTAATTTAGAAGAGTTTAGGATGATGTGTCAATCTTAGAGGCATTTTAGGAGTTTTAACCAATCATATTTTTTGCCATTTTTCTTTGATTTTCTTTAATTCTCTTTTTTTTTCTTCTTTATTCCTTTAATTCTCTTTTTTTCTTTAATTTTAATAACTATTGGGCTTAATTCAAAACATTGAATTCAATCTAATATAACCACTGGGCTTAATTCAAATTTATTTACTAACTGTTGAGCTTAATTTTAAACATTTAATATAACTATTGATTATGACACATCACATTTAAACAATGTTATAATAATATTGATATTATTATTCCTGAGTAATTTAAAATATCTATATTTATGTATTATACTTTACATAAGATTTTTAAAAAATAATTTTCTGAGATAATTGTAAGATACATTTGTTGTAAAATGTTTTTTTAATGATTTTTATCTTAACATTTATTAATATTTTTATATATAACATTTTAGTTTTAAAAAAACGCGCCATGGCGCGGGAATCATACTAGTATATAAATAAAATAGCAATTATCAAATACTACATATTTATCTGTTAATATTTTTGGTAAGTATGATTATGAAATATTTTTTATTTATATTTTTGTCAATTAACTAAAAATATATATAGATAGATAAATAGATTGTGGCTTATATAACTTTCTATAAACAATGATAACATGTTATTTTATTAATTTTTTGTCCTAGAATCAACCACAACGCGCCACATAGGATTTTTTTCCCTAGGATCAACCACAGCGCGCCACATAGGACGCTATGCATCGGTTTTAGTATATGTATATATAGAAGATTTTAATGTAATAAAAACAATACTACTTCGGTTCAATACGGAGTAATATAAGTTCTTTTAGATTTTGCACGTATTTTAAGAAGCTAAAAAATATAGTAAAATATTAACTTTTTCATCAATTTTTTAATAATTTAATACTCGGTACTTATTAGTATGAAGTATCAAATTATTAAAAAAATTTAATATTTTATTATTTTTTTAAAGAAGTTAAAAAACATGTAAAATCTAAAAGGACTTATTTATTGAATGAAAGGAGTATAAAATATTAATTTTTTTAATAGATTTTTTTATAAACTCATACTTATTAATAATAAGTATAATATTATTTAAAAATTAATTCAAATTTTAATATTTTATATATTTTTTACCCTTCTATAAATACGTGTTTGACTTAAAAAAGTCACTTATTTAGAAACGGAGGGAGTAGTTTATCTAGATGGGAAAACGTCGTGTGGTCTACTAGTTGTGGAATTATGTTTTTCATCTTCACAGCGGTGAGACATCGTGTTAGCTTTTGTTATCCATGAGCTCACTATCCATGTCTACTCATCGAATCTTTCACTTTGTTTTGTGACTTCTGCTTGTTCCACATGCTCTGGGTTGTTTTTTCTGCATTTTGCGTGTATCAGTTTGCTTCATTGTATCATGACGATTTATCCGTCTGATATTTCTTGTACCCTCTCGATTTATAAGACATTGTCTATCTTGGTATTTTGAATTTTTGCTTATTCAAAATAAAATAAAATAAAATAAAGTTAAATGTTTCGATATACTACACAATTATACTACTGAATACGGATTATTAATTCAAAGGTCGAAGTACCTACAAATAAATTAATTGTTGTTAGGACGCTCTAGAGTGGTGATCCAACAAGGTCTGACCTCATCTAAATTATTGTTTATTTCACAAAAAAACAATATTGACTGTTGTGATATAAACAAAAAAAAAAAACTAAAATCAGCACATAGCATGATACAAAAAACTAGAATTATGTAAACGATAATCGGGCCCTAGAAGATGACGACGACTTGGATAAAAAAAAATGTGAATAATGAGAATATAGGAAAGATCGATAAAGTTAATATTACATGACATTATATAGAAAGACGAAAACAAAAATCAGGAGTAACTCTTAAACAAGTGTGGAACCTCTATAACAAAAGTGTATATGAATAATGAATCTACATCTTCATTCGGATAAGTATCTCGAACCATGAACAAATCGAGACCAATTTTAAGTGGTTTACGGAGTATTTGTCAATGAGACTACCATCTTTAGTAGTTTAACCTAATAGCATTTGAAAAATGAAAATTGATAATTCAATGTCCATTTCAAGATTAACGTTTGAGGTTGAATTTCTCCATTGAATCAACTTCTTTGCTCTTGTGCTTGCCTCTCAGAAGATTAGAATTCGTTTCTTTTTTTTTTTTACAAGTAATTAAACAATGCAAGACAAAAAACGAGGTGTATAAAATCGAAGGAAGTAAATGCCCGAAACCAGACTTCAAAATGAGATATAAATACAACAAATTATTTTGTTATGTATGAATTTAAAAGTATCGAACTCTACTGATCCGTAAATTTAGTCAAACGAGCTACATATATATGGATTTTTTTGTTTAGGAATTGAGTTAAATATTAAATCTTAAATAGTTAAATAGTTACTACTGTAATATTTAATTTGTGTGTGAACCATATTCAACCTGAATATAAATATATATATATATATATATATATATAATCATGAATTGAGAACTACTGATTATTTAGAGCATCTTCAACAATTTCTCCATTTTGGAGTTTTTGGAGAATTTTAAGGTATTTTTTTGTCTAATAGATTCTCTATCAAATTTTTCAAAACGGATAAGCAACAAAAACAAAAAAAAATAGAGAGGATTTCCTAAATCTGCAGCATTTTTAAACTAAATGATTCTCCAAATTTTTAAAATAGAGAAATTGTTAGAGTTAAAACAAAAATAATTTAAAAAATGTATATTTTGTTTCTCCATTTTGGGAAAATTGAAGATGCTCTTATAGTTATCATCATAATTATTCATTTGACATGATATAATTTTTCATGTGTAAATAATAATTTCATATGAAAATTATTCATGTATTGTAACGGAATTATTTATATTTGTATGAGTTACAAATAATAATCTTGTTTCAAACGAATACTTTTAATCTTCACATTTTCTGTTAGCCGTTAAATTCAAATTGAAATTCGATATGCATGTCCAATTAATGGATAAGTCTGTACGCGTATTAATGTCTCATTTTGGGGCGAAACATAGAACGTGGCTTTCATGCAGTGTAAAACCAACCAAAACAATAAAATTAAAAATAATATAATATCACTCCAAATTAAAGAAAACCCTGTACACTTTTGCCCCGTACTGGCAACAGAATGGCTGATAAGGTTGCACACCTTTGCCGCTCAGCCAAAGGCCTCGATATTTACTCTGATATAGGTCTTCAAGACCTCATCCGCAAGAATGCTCTCGGGTAGGATTATTTCACCCGAATTATTACCTGATAAAAAAAAAAAAAAAAAAAACCCTGTACACACTAACACACAGCTATTCATGCATCTGCCCCTTCCCTTCATACGGGCCCGACTGGCCCGGATTGATTGGCCCGATGTGTTAGTTTAGATGATGGAATAGTAATAGAGACGGCCCTACTTGCATACTGTATGTCGATGACGATAATACAGTATACATTATATTTTACTGTACAAATTACATGGATGTCTGCATAGAGTCCAACATATATAATTAGGTGAATTAATAATCTACCATCACTCATTTTGCTTCCCTTGCTTGCTCTCTCTTAATTTAATTTAATTTAATTTAATTTCATTATCCCTTTCTTTCTTTCTAATTAGTAAGTTTTACCTATCCTATACCTGCCCCCATATCTTTAATTACTACCTATAATATTAACTATTAGGTTTGAGTTTTACTACAATAAAAATCTATATGCCGATAGATTTTTTTTATTAAATTATTCTTACATATTGAACTATATTCACATATAATTAAAATGACTTTATAGATGTATACATTGTTTAGAAGTTTTGAACGATGACTAATCGGTTTTTTATGATTAAAAGGTATAAACTCTAGGGGAAATTGTGCTATAGGTCATAATTAGAGCCTTTATTAGGAAAATGTCCACCTTCCTTCCCTTGCCCCCTTTGCCCCCCACGCGCGCCCCCTGTGCCCCTCCTGTTTCAGCACATTTGGTTTCAGCAAACCCTATTTCAGCGTTTTTTTTTCGCGCGTTGCTAAAACCTAAGTTGCTGAAATCGGAGTTGCTGAAACCGGAGTTGCTTAAATTATTGTTGCAATTGCTGAAATTAGTTTTTTATTTTTTCGCGTCAGCGCTTCGACAACAGAGTTGCTGAAACCGAAGTTGCTTTTTTTTTCTTTTTTTTTCCACGTCACCACTTCGACACCGGAGTTGCTGAAACCGAAGTTGCTTTTTTTTTCCGCGTCACCACTTCGACACCGGAGTTTTTTTTTTCGCGCGTTACTGAAACCAAAGTTGCTGAAATTGTTGAAATTAGTTGTTTTTTTTTTCGCGTGTTGCTGAAACCGAAGTTGCTGAAACCAGGGTTGCTGAAACCGGAGTTGCTTTTTTTTCTTTTTTTCTTTTTTTTTTCTTTTTTTTTTTCGCGTCACTACTTCGACACCGGAGTTGCTGAAACCAAAGTTGCTGAAACCGGAATTGCTTTTTTTTCTTTCTTTTCGTGTCACCACTTCAACACCGGAGTTGCTGAAACCGGAGTTTTTTTTTTCGAAAAATGCTGAAATGCTAAAATAACTACCAACATTTGGTTTCAGCAACCCCTGTTTCAACTTTTTTTTTCTTCGCGTCAGCACTTCGACATCTGAGTTACTGAAACCGAAGTTGCTGAAATTGTTGCTATAATTGCTGAAATTAGTTTTTTTTTTTTTTTGCAAACAAGACCAAAAAACGCTCTAAAGGCTTTAAATATGATTTAGACGGTTGTAACAAGAGAGAGCTAGCAGAGACCCTTTTGATCTTGTTAAGCCACGAGTCCAAATCTGAATTTTAAATATATATATATATATATATATATATATATATATATATTGTAACAAGTTATGTTTCACCAAGACATAAGTGGTTTAGCACAATGTAGTACACATGGTTCTTGCTTCAAATCTGAATTTATCAAAATAGGATGCAATTTTGAGAAGCTGTAACTGTTGGCCGGACTTTTTCCTTGCCTTGGCAAATGAAACAAAGCCATGTGATGGTTGGTAATAAATCACTAATATAATGGATTCAAATGACTTTATCCTAAACCCAGTATTAGTTCATTTCAGCTAAAAGCTGTCTTGGAGGTGTTTGTGGCTCACTTAATGAGGTCTACCAAGTTACAGTCGGTAGCAACCTGAGTCCTGGCAGGCCATCAAAAAAAAAATGGCATCGGCTTCGTCGGAGCTCCAAGTATGACAGCAAACATAAGAGTCAGGTATTAGATGACCCTGAATATTGTAGAAGCCAAAAACAGTGATGGACATACTCTCTGCAGACATAAAAACGGAAGCAACAAAACCACAATTGAAGATTTCACGAAACAATCGCATACGGAAACCCTAGCCATCAAAATACGCTCAAAATCATCCGCAATTGCAAATTTACCAGAAACAAAATCCCAATTGAAGCAGCGGGGAGAAAAATTGGGGAAGAAAAAAGAGTACCTGTTGGAGCTGCTATTTGTAAGTGGAGAGGTTGGAAGCAAACTCATCTATGCTAAGCTCTTCGCCGCCTTGCGTTGTTGATTGTGGATTCCTTCCTAGCTACCAGATCTGGAGTCGGCTCATCATCGGACCACCAGAGAGAGCGGATTCGGAGCGGATCCGGAAGGGGATAAAGAGCGGATTCAGCGAGATCTGGAGTCGGATCTGAGATGCGAGAGATGAAAACGGAAGATTATGTGAGGGAGCAACGGAGCCACCGACGATTTCTTGGCAGAATCGGAGACTTTATCTCCGATGAGAAGCCGGATCCAGTCCCTCGCTCTCTTCCTCGAAGCCGAGGCGGCGCTTCATCGGAGATCTCAGATCTCTCTCACTATCTTCCTCACCGTTTCAGATCTCTTGCTCTCAGCAAATTAATTCATCTTCAGTTTCATCTCTCGCTCTCAGCTTTCAGGCTCGATGAAATCAGAATCAATGAGGGAGGAAGGGAGCCGGATCCAATGAGGGGGGCACAGGAAGGAAGAAAATGGGTCGGTGGACATTTACCTTATTTTCATGGGCCGGTGGACATCTATTTAATTTGATCCTAAAAATTGTCATGTGTAGCAAATTTTATCTAAACTCTATAATGTTAACAAGTCTACAAATTAACCATGCACACACATATATACCTGATATCATCCGTAGGACCGTATCAAGTAAATCAAGAGACCAAAATAATCGACAGATAGACTACCATCATAGTACAACCAAATAAATAAAAAAGGAGAACAAATTAAAATACAAAGATATACAAAGCCTAATTAAGCATAACAAACGTGAGTCTTTTTTTCTCCTCGGATCTCAATATAAATGTTACTAATTTTCATTAAGTTTAAATAGGACTTCGAAGTAATAATTTCAATACCATAAGGACATTTTCAATCATATTGAATGGTTGGTAATAATAAAACTGAAAGAAGGACGATTAGTTATTTACTCGGTATTTGTTACTGTAATTGTAAGGACATTTTGGTAGAAGGAGGACAATTGGATAGGATACCTATATAAGTAATCATTTGTGCATGAAAAAAAATGACTGAAAATAATATATGAATTACCAACCATAAACCAAAAATAATACGAACTTTAAAAATGATGATTTCATACACCAACTATATTCATATTAGCCGAAAATAATATGATGTCCATTTTTTTTACCAAAATTTCAATGAAATGGCTGTTTTTTATAATTAAATAAAATAGAGGATCAATAATCAATATTGTGAACATAATTAAAATTGGAAGAGCTTCATCCCTTTTGTCTGTTCATATGTTTTGTCCTCCTCTAAATGGTTTCCATGGTGATTTAAGAAGATTTTCAAAACACTCAATTGATTGATATTCAGTTAGAAATTTTGTTATAAACTCCTAATCCATAATGTAAAGGATCCCATGGAATTTCCTAACCCTACCTGCTTGTCTTCAATGGTGGAGTAAAGTGGTGTTGTTATTATCCCGAATTGAGTTAGGGGAAACATTTACACAATCACTATGAGGGTATACACACAATCAATTGGTGATTTCAATTTCAAATCATCTCCTAAAGGTTAAATTCTCAATTTCGGCCTTCATTCTCTCCATGGGCAATTTTGGCGAGCTTCAACAATGGCAGTAATTGAATTAGTAATTCATGGAGTCATTGATGATAGCGTTAGCGATTAGGTGAAAATAGGCGAAGATGAGTGTCGCCGTCGAAGATCGTTCTCTATGCATGCTAGTTATGAATCGATCGGTGAAAATTACTTCGGGTTCGCAAACGTGAACTCAATGGGAAGAAGAGCTGGGCGGCGATGGAGGAGGAAGGTCGTTGGTCGGAGGACAGGGTTCGATTGCCGATTGAGGAGCCCAATTGAAGAAGAACTGGGAACTGGTTGTCTGGTTGCAATAGAAGAACTGGGAAGACGATGAACACTTGAACAATTCTCATTATTTTTAGAATTTCTTATCCAACTTTTATGATAGTTATATTTTGAGTCCAAAGTAATTTTTCATTTTCAAATTCTAGCTGTATCAAAATTGGTTTTTTTTTATTAGGAAAAATTTGGGGAGAGAAAACTCTACCCTAAGGTATCAAAATTGGTTTAATAGAGTATAGTTTGTACCATAAAAATTTGTAAATTTGAAAGTTTATATTATTTTTATTTCATACTCCGTATTCAATAGAGGGTGAATTAAAAAAAAAAAAAAAGAGGTAACTTTGATGGGACCTACAACTCTACAAGAGGGGGCTGGGGAACTGCCCTAACTAAGGCCCCCCCCCCCCCCTTTCTTTTTTTGCCTTGTTTACCAGCATGAGGTAATAAAAGGCCCTTTCTTTACAAATGGTTCATTACTCCACGTGGACCCACCCACTCCCCCTAACTGCTTTGGGACCCACATCCATGTCAGAATCGCATGTGATGTGACC
Source organism: Persicaria maculosa (assembly GCA_963922045.1). Taxonomy (NCBI): domain Eukaryota; kingdom Viridiplantae; phylum Streptophyta; class Magnoliopsida; order Caryophyllales; family Polygonaceae; genus Persicaria; species Persicaria maculosa. The sequence goes on from OY998270.1 coordinate 21,971,177, forward strand.
ATGTGACTTCTCCGCCTCTTCTTTCAGTTCTTTCGTTATATAGGACGTGGGCCCCCAACTGCCTAACTGTACATTTGGGCCTTTTAGCCCAATGGGCGAAGCCCACTTCTCCATCTTCTACCGGTTTGCATGGAACAAAAGGGCAAAACACATTACCCTACACAGGATAGATATATTGACAATGAGTCACATAACCAGAAATTAAATTTTGGATGTGCAAGATAGGATAAATTTTTTCTGTACACATATAATTTTTATTAATAAAACCTTTAATTTAATAAATAAATAGATAATTTTTTTATATTAATTTTCCTTAATTTTTTTATCTATTTTTTTTTAAATGAGACGGGCTTAGGGATGGTAATTTCACCCGCATCTGACGGATATCTGTTTCACCCGACCCGAAAAGGTGGGTGAAAATCCGAAATAAAGCGGATATTAAATGGGTGATGGGTGAGCGGGTGATGGGTCGGGTCGGATTCGGGTGAAGACATTCCCCCCATCACCCGACCCGTCACCCGACTTGTATTATATAATTATATTTTATATGTTAAATTACCAATATACCCCCTAAACCCTAATTCAAGATACCTATCAAACGATTAAAATGGAAATATTTTGTCATAAAGTAAGTTATGCAATTTTTATTTGAAGATATGTAATGCAATTGGCTCCTAATTAAAAGGAAAACGTGAATGCAATGAGCTCCTAATTAATGTTTATACGTTGATGTGTTCGACGTATGTTTTTCAATAATTTTTTTTGATGAATTTGATGTCTTGTATTTCACCCGAATTATCACCCGATCCACCCAATCACCCACCACCCAATCACCCGGTGGGTGATGGATGGACGGGACGGGTGAAATATTTGGTGGGTGATGGGTCGGGTAGGGTGAAGCGTTTTGGATGGTGGGTCGGGTGACGGAAGTAAATCATCCACCCATCACCCGACCCATTGCCATCCGGGCTAGAGCGGACCTCAGCTCGTCCCTCGATCCATCCCTGTTAACAATACAACGATTCTAAAGAAAACACAAACATACAACATGGATAAAAAATAAAATGAATTCCATCACATGCATTTGAAACAAGAGTATTACTTAAATGGAGATTATGAAACGAAGAAAGAAACAATTACAATATTACATGATTCTCTTATGCCCATTTATGCAAATCCACCATGAACGGACACCATTTCAAGAATCTAACAGTCAGAATATATTCAAAGCTGCTAAATTATGCATGGCAACAAAATTGAATACTATATATATATATATATAATACATTGATGCCCGGCCATCATCCCACTAAACTGATCTCTATATAAGGATGCCTACTAGCAATCAACTGAGGCACAAGCAACTTATATATACAAATTCACACTAGCCATGGCCTCCATGAAGATGTGCAAGCCCGCCCAAGAAACCGGCCACTGCGGAGGCAACCAAGCCATGGCTCTAGGGCAAGCGCGCCCTTGTGGAGCCAACCAGCCCGCGGCTATAGGGCAAGCGCGCCCATGCAAGCCCCATGCCCCGGAGAAGAAGCACCACTTTTGGCACAGGCACCAAAATGGTGGCGGTGACCAAGAGTTGATGAACAAGCACCATGGCCATGGTGGGTATGGGCAGGCGCTTACCCAATGCTTTGGCCATGGCGGGAAGCCGGCAGCTGGTGGCTTTGCTTACGATGAGACTGATGAGATCACAGTGGTAAGAGTCGAGAAGAAGGAGGAGCGCGTGAGCATTGTTCATCTGAAGAACAAGTCGCGCCCCAACAAGTCCGGTGGCAGCCATTGCAGTGACAACAGTGATAGTGACAGCGACCGGGAAGGCAAGGGGAGGAGGTTGGGAAGAGGATGCTAAAGGGGATTCATGAAGAAATATATATTATACAAGTATGACTTAAATAAAATGGATTTATGAATTATGAAAAAGTTTGTAACTCATGAGAGGAACTAAAGAGTGTAAGTGTGAACTCTCTTGATGGGTGTTCTATCTTTTATCTTATATATCTATGAAATTTGAACTTGTTTATATGAAAGTGTGTAACTTTTTTTTTTAATTAAGAACTCGAATTCAGATATGACTGAAACTCGATAGTCCGACTTCGACATGTCGATAGATTGAAAATCGTCGAACATACACTCAATAGGGAAGGTTTAAACACTGTTCAGTGAAGGTTTTAAAGGATTGGAAATTTGGCAAACAGAAAAAGGATGAGGTGAGAGAAAACGTAGTTATAAGGTGGGTCCAATTAATCCAATCACAAAAGTAAAGATGTGCGTCACCTAGCTAGAAATGGATGGAATCATCAACATGAAATGGGGTGGTGGCGATGTTGAATTTATGATCTCCTGATGTGCTGGAAATGAAAGCAAAAGGTAAGGATTCAAAGGAGAAAGCAATTGTACCAAGGTGTAGAAAATCAACACATGGTGGACTGAATTGCTCAACTTTGTTATACAATAAAGCGGAAAATTTAGGGTGTTGTTTTTTACACCTACAAAATTTACTATTTACACCTAAAATCCGAGTTTTTTTTTTTAAATAAACCCTACGCCTCCTGAGTCATAGACGTGTGACTCAAGAGGGGCAGGGTATGTATATAGAAAAAAATAGCTGCGCCTCTTGAGTCACACACCTATGACTCAAGAGGCGTAGGGTTTAATTTAAAAAAAACAAAAACTTGGATTTTGGGGCGTAAATAGTAAATTTTGTGGGTGTAAAAAACAACCCCTTAATTAAAATAACTATCTTCACATTTCAAAGGTAAGAAAAATAATTTTTCCAACTCATTTTTCCGAACATAAACTAGGTCAAAACAATGACATGAAATTGATCAAACCGTATCATTCTCATTAAAACAACTCAATATTAACGACGCCCCCACTAAAAATCTCATTTTTAGTGAGACCCAGACAGACCTGGAAGTGAGCCTTGCGGTCAACACGGGCTTACCTGACCCGCGTGTAACATGTATACGCCGCACAACCTATGTCGTGATGACGCGGTTGCAAAGGGTCCCTACCCCATTCACCTTGAGGGACGATGCCTTAGATCTGTAGGATTGAAGGAACGTACCCGTGAAGCGAGCGGAGACTAAGTTAACAATCTCGCCGCGGATATTGTTTACTTACTTCCCACAAGGGCCCTTTGAAGTTCTTTCAGGGTTGGACACTGAAGTAATCAACGATTCTTCCATGGAGCTCCCCGGGTTTTTAGTCGTTTGATTGAACTGGAAGACTGAAAATACCCGAATTTGGCTCAATTTTAATCTCTCTCTCTACTTAAGTTCTTGTGAATTCCAAAAAGCCCCTTTCTCTTTGTCCTTGCTCCCCTTTTATAGTAAACAGATTGTACGCACGAAGTTGTGACAAGTGTTCAAATTAACAGACTTGACACGCATATGGGTTTAAGGTTATCGTGGGCATGTGTGACACGTGTGTATTGCCACCTCTTATACTTTCACCCGTGGATGGATTGATTTGTTGAAGGTGTTAAAATCCGATCGTTTATTCGAACACGAACGACTACATCGGTCTTTTTGCTTCAGGTTTCGTCACAGCTCCTCAGTTTGGGTCAAGTCTTTTGGACTTGACGCGAACTAAAATACCCTAGAGGAATGACCCGGTGTCGTTGAAACTATTGAACCTTTTCGATTTTGGGCAGTTTTTAGATAGGTTTCTGGCCTAATGGGCTTGGATCCGACCCAGTGGTAGAGAAGTTGAAACGTCGGTAAATTTCTTTATAAATCAGTCCGTTCCGTTTTTACTCCTCACTCATTTTCACTTTGATTTGTTCCGATTCTCTGTTCTCCGTTTTCGTTTAGCGCTCTCTGTCACCTGGGTGTTTCTGTTTTTCTGGTTGAGTTTTCCGTCCGACCACCGCTCCTTGCAGGTAGTTTTCTTCCTTTGTTCTTGGTGTTCATTAGTTTTGTATTGATGATCTTAAGGCTTGTCCTTGAATCTCTTCTTCCTTGAGTTTTTAGATCGAGTTGGGTTACCAGTCCTTTTTTAGATTCTGTTTGTATTCTTTTGATGATTCTAATCCATGCATATAGGTTTGTCCGCAAATATCTAGCTTAGTCTTTATCGAAGATGTCTAGCTCTAGGAAGAACTCTGACGGTTTGGATGAGTTCGAGAGGAGTGAAGGATCAAAGTGTACAAAAATGTTTACAATGTAAGAGTTAAATTAATAACGATCAAAGTGTACAAAAAATATAAAATAAAAATTACTCTAGATATAAATAATTCATTATACAAAAAATAATATAGATATAAATCAAATAAAAACTATTAAATAATCGAAATAAATATTTTCTTTTATGATCATAAAAAATGTTTACATAAATATGTGAAATTAGTATGTACATGTGGTATAGAGGATGATTGATCATAAAAAATAGAGATAAAAATTAAATATCACCAGAATTTGACATCTAGTACAAAAAAAAATTGTTTAAATATTATATAACATGATTTTCTAATGTGTGCAAAGCTACCCATTAAGAAACCCAAAAATAACTCTGTCTCCTCGGCGTCGAGAAGTCGTGTCTGTCTCTTGACTTTCTCATATTCTCGGCATTCGCAGTCTTCACTTGGTATCTTTCGACTGTTTCTTTGTTGGTCTTATTTGATGAGATCTTTTGTAATCAATTTTTTTTTCTTGTTTTATTTTGTCTGGTTGTATCATGACGACTAGTCTGTCAACCAATTCTCTTCGACCTCTCGATTTCCCAGATTTCTTTTATCATCTGGGATTTCAAATTATTTCTTTAAAAAAAAACAGAAGAAACCCAAAAATAAAAAGTTGCTTAAAAAGTAGTATTTTTTCTAATTTTAATGCAATTAATTAATAGGATGGAATGTATTGAAATTAACATTTTTTTAGGAAAAAAGACCAAAATTAATACAAACTATCACCCGTGAACCGAAAATAATACGAACTTTTAAAATAACTAATTGGTATACAAACTATGACATAATAAACCAATTTTGATATAGCTATCAAAATTTCCTTCAAAGTGATGACTTTGTAAACGGAGATAAACTTTGGGCTTAAAATAAAATTAATTTAAAATCTATATAAAATACTAACGCAGAGGCCGGAAATGGCCTCTGGTGCGATTTCGCGTCCATGGAATTTTCTGGATTAAAACGGGATTATTTTTGCTTACGTGTCATATTCTGGAATAAAGTGGTATTATTTTTTCAGGTCACATCAATTAATAAATCAATATAGTTAGTTAAAATAAAACTTATTTTTTTAGATCAAATAATCTATTCAATATAACTTTATATCTTAATTAGATAAATCTATCTACTATTTTATGCGGCAAATTTTATCTAAATAAATCGATGGATTTATTTCATCTAAATAACAACTAATATATTCCTAATTAAATGATCGATGTACGCATCATTTTTTTTTGAAGTAATTACTAACCTCTAACTTAAAAATACATATATGGTGTTGATAGAAAGAAGTAGGCATCCCGACCCAACATCGATGTGCTTTCGAAAATTAATATGGACACATCTATACATTGAAATGAATTAACAACATTTAGCAAATTTTAAAACCAAATTAAGTCACATATTAGAGAAAGAGTGAATCCGATGGTAAAGTCTCTCAATTGGCTTCGCTTCTTTCCTTTCGAATATTTGCGACTTTAGTGCGATTCGCATACGTGATATTTTCTGAATTAAAATCATATTATCTTTTTGAGCCATATCATATTTGTTCACTTTTTTATTTTTATCTTAAAATTTTCAAGATTTTGATTTATTTGTGTAAGAAAATTTTAAGTATATTAATTTCAATAATTTATTGTTATTAAATACTCCCTCCGTTAATTAAAACTTGACGTGTTACTATTCATGCACGCTTTTTGAGGTGTTAAAAACTATATAAAATATTAACTTTTTTAATATATATTTTTAATAATTTCATACTTCTTACTATTAAGTATGAATTTATAAAAACAAATTTTAAAAAAGTTAATATTTCATATAGTTTTTATCATTCTAAAAAAGCGTGCATGAATAGTAAACGACAAGTTTTAATTAACAAAGGGAGTATCATTTTATTTTAATGGGTCATAAGGATATTAACCATAAATTAAATTATCACTTATTTTAGTACGCCTTTTTTTTATATTATAACTACATTATACCTTTGCTCAATTTTTTTATTATATTTTAAAAAATCTTACGTTTAATTTGAATAGATATAACCTTCAAATTTTAGAAAAAATATAAATTAATCATCATTTTGTTTATTAAATAACCGCACAACGGGCGGGTAAAATAAAACTAATTGTAATATAAAATGCAGTAAACCTGCAAACTTGTGAAAATCATGAACAAGCTTGAAGAACTGTCAAACTGAGGATCTTTCGTGTTCGATCTAGATCTTCCGATGAAGAACATGATGGATGGACGAAGGCTGATGATGAAATGGAGAGAGAGGACGGGAAACAAAAATCAAAGAAATTACACATCACCATCTTTACTCAAACATACTCACAAGAACACATGAAAATCACAAGAATATAACATCAAATCGAATATAAATCATCAAATTTTTAGAGGAAATAGATAAATCTAAAGCATATCATGATTAACCACATAATTTACAACATCAATTTCAATTAAATCGATTCAATTTTTTGAATCTGAATTTTTGAGTTCAACAACCCTAATTTTTTAAAACCCAAATTTGAAACTGATTTCTTCAAAAGAGAAGAGCATGAGAGAAGGCGAGGTGAGAGATCAAGGAAGCGGAGTTGCTTCCATGGCTAGTTCAGTGCTTGACGTCGGTTCAATTTCGGAATGAAGGCCACTTGGTTTCTAGTCTTCCATGGCAACGAGAGAGGCCAAGAACGTGGGAAGAAGAAGGTCAATTTTTTGTTTCAACACATTCTCCCGATATTTTATGCTATTTACATTTTAAGTCCAAAATTTATCTCCGTTTGCAAAATCAGCACTTTGAATGAAATTTTGATAGCTATATTAAAATTGATTTATTATGTCATAATTTGTATACGAATTAGTTATTTTTAAAATCGGAATTTTCGCCAAATGCCCTTGAGGTTAAGGCTAATTCGCATGGTGTACGAAAGTTTGACATATTTCGTCAGATGCCCCTGAGGTTTCCATTTTTTTCGCCAAATACCCCTGAGGTTTTCATTTTTTCGCAAAATGCCCCTCTGTCGAATTTGTTAACATTTGTTTTATTGAAAATAAAAAGAAAAGAAAATATTATTTAATTATTATTTTTGTAAGGTATTATTTGCACAATATTATTTAATTATGGTAATTAAATCACCTAATATTATTTACACAATACCATTTCATATTACATTTATTAACCAATGGAATTAATTCAATTTTTTTGATAAAGTTAAAAGTAACTATACAATATTATTTCATTATATATTAATTACATGATATCATTTCATGCTATTTTTTAAACAATGGGATTAATTCAAAACTTTCTTTTATAAAAAATTACATAGTTCTATATATACGAATTCTTTTTTTTTCAAAGCAACCAATCTCTCTCTTTGTGTGTATATATAATGAAAACTATTTTTTATATAATAATCTTAATTTTTGGAATTTCACCCAATCAACCTATTCTACATAAATTTTCAAATAATAAAAATTTTAAACAATTAGAATAGATAAATCTCATTGGTTAAAAAATGTTTAAAATTTTTAGATTGATTAAAGAAACATGTACAAATTTTATTAGTTTGATTTTTTTTCTAGATTTAGTTGATTGGGAGGAAATTATAAAATTAAAATGATTATGTCATCTAAGCAAAAATATTTCTCATTTAACAATTAGAATAGATAAATCTTATTGGTTAAAAAATGTTTAAAATTTTTATTATTTGAAAATTTATGTAGATTAGGTTGATTGGGTGAAATTATAAAATTTAAGATTATTATATAAAAAATAGTTTTCATTATATATATACACACAAAGAGAGAGATTGGTTGCTCTAGAAGAAAAAAAGAATTCGTATATTTAGAACATAACTTGTATTTTTTTTAAAAAAAAGTTTTGAATTAATCCCATTGTTTAAAAAAATAGCATGAAATGATATCATGTAATCAATACATAAAGAAATAATATTGTATAGTTACTTTTAAATTTATCAAAAAAAAAGTTTTGAATTAATTCCATTGGTTAAAAAATGTAATATGAAATGGTATTGTGTAAATAATATTAGAAGATTAATTACTATAATTAAATAATATTGTGCGAATAATACCTTAAAAAAATAATAATGAAATAATATTTCCTTTTCTTTTTATTTTCAATAAAAAAGTTAATAAATTCGACAGAGGGGCATTTGGCGAAAAAATGAAAACCTCAGGGGTATTTGGCGAAAAAAATGGAAACCTCAGGGGCATCTGGCGAAATATGTCAAACTTTTGTACACCACGCGAATTAGCCTTAACCTCAGGGGTATTTGGCGAAAATTCCGTTTTAAAATTGGTATTATTTTCAGTTCACAATGATAATTTGTATTATTTTTTGTCATTTTTTTTTACTAGCGTAGCATAGAGTACGATCAAACCTGTGCCACGATGATATGAAATGTCCCAATCCTCATCCCTTCCACCGTCTTTACCGCCGATGGGTCACGTTTCTGATCTCCTGCGTCCTTTCTCCCCCCCTTCCTCTGGAGCTTCCTCCAGCTCTCCATTGGATGTACGTGTCCACTTCGCCTCTTCTCGCTTTCCTCCATTTCGTTTCCTCTTCGCTAGGGCTTTGTGTTCCTCGCAAACCACGTCCTTCCAATTGGATTTCTTATTGCTTGTAATTTCCGCTTCTCGATCCCTCCGATTCCTTTCCCCTTTTAGCTGTTAGGTTGCATTCACTCTGGATTGCTTGTCGATAATGTAGGTGTGGACGTTTGGAGAAAATGAAATTGAGGTCCTGGTTTTTCATTTTGCTTCTGCATTTTTTTGGAAATAAGGCTGAACGAAATTTGTGATCATATGGTTTTCAGATCCAGTTGACTGGTTTCAATAGCTGGAAATTGGAACCAATATATTTTTCTCTGCTGTCATTGTTGGGTGCATTTCAGCTGTCTTCGCCATCTTTGGTTGAATTTTGCTTAACGTATCTGAATTGTGATTATGGTTGTTCTAATGTTCAAGGTGAGTTTTGATTCTATAGAAGACTAGATCGTTGTTGATCACCTCATCAAGGATCAGGTAACTCGCTTTCTATCAGCTGAAAGATTTTCTTTCTCTTAAACTGCTTGGATTTATGTACATTGAAGTTCCAAATAGATATGGTGCTTGATCTTTTAACATTTGATTTTTCTTTTACTCGGACTTTTCACTGATATGATTTTCATGTCGAATTTGTCAATGCTATTGGGTTCAGAATGGATCCAACTTAGTTTTAATATCAGCTTTCTAATTCATCTGTATATCTAGCTTAATCGTACTGTGTCTTAAATTCTGGAATATGATATCTTAAGAGGAACTCATTATGTAATTATTGATTGGTTGAGATTGTATATTTTGGAAGTTAAAATAGCTTTGGTCGTTTGAAGATCAGCAGAGATTTTGAGCAAGGAGTAGCAGTTGTTGATCCGGCAGATTAAGGTATGTTCATCTCAAGTGTCATGCTATTTGGGCTGATTCTTGGAATTATCACTTGCTGTTTGTTAATTCTTGCTGGACACGATTGCAGCTATATAGCTATTTGTTAAGTAGAATTTATAAAACCTGAAACTTAGGTTGGTTCTTGTAGGAAAAGGCTATAGTTTTATTCTGGTTGAATAGAACAATAGCTACCTTAGTTTGAACATGTGCTCTCCTTCAGCGTCATATTTCTTTGGTGCACCTACTTTTGATACTTCTAACAGTGAAGCCTCTTCAGGATGTGGAAAAGGACTACATTTAAAATGCTATGGCGTTTTAAGTATACTTCTTTTCAAATGCTGACAAAATACTAATGATTGGTTATTGTTAATGTATCCCTTCAAGCGTGGAATTTGCCTTTATTACATCTTCTCTTATCATTTTCCCCCACTTTTTTATTTAGTTCTGAACATGTGGAGGTTCAAGCCTTTCATGCCAAAAGAACCAACTGGGCTTGAAGGCCGCTGCATTGATATTGGTGACATTAAAGTTCAGGTCAAGAATGCTATCGCTGAAGGAGGATTCTCTTGTGTTTACTTAGCTCGGGATGCAGTAAATGCCTCCAAGCAATATGCAGTAAAGCACATGATATGTAATGATGAGGAATCATTAGATCTAGTGATGAAGGAAATCTCAGTAATGAAATTGCTAAGAGGGCACCCTAATGTGGTGACTCTCTATACGCATACAATTTTGGACATGGGAAGGATAAAGGAAGCACTTCTGGTAATGGAATTCTGTGAGAAGTCCCTAGTTAGTGTCTTGGAGAGCAGAGGAGCGGGTTATTTCCTGGAGGATCAGGTTCTCTTGATATTCAGGGATGTCTGCAATGCAGTCTTTGCAATGCATTGCCAGTCGCCTCCCATTGCTCACCGGTAAAGTTATACTTTCATGTCTTTGTTTATGCCAACTGTGGAAAAAACTTGTATCTGAATATCTGATACATAGTTGACATTTGGGATGATCCATTTAATCCTTCATGCACACTCCAGCTTTTTCAATGATACGGGTGATATGTGATGGAGTCTTGGTGATTATTTCCATCTTACAAAATAAGCACAATCCTACCTTTTTAATATCATGTTTAGGCAATATGGGTAATATATCGCTTTAAAAAAAGTCAATGTGTAATATCTAATTGTTCAGACATCTTAATATCTCCCACTTAAGTTCCTAGATCTTAAATGATTGTAGTCATTTTCAGTAACTTTTCTCTCTTTGTATTTTCTGCTCATAATCTCAAAATTTTATGTTAGTCAGTGATTTGAAAGCAGAGAATCTTTTGTTGGGATCAGATGGGCTATGGAAGCTCTGTGACTTTGGAAGCACTTCTACCAATCACAAGCGCTTTGTGAAGCCTGAAGATATGGGCGTTGAGGAGGACGTCATCAGGAAGCACACAACACCTGCATATAGAGCTCCTGAGGTTGGAAGGAATTTCATATTTCCTTTAAGTGAAAAATGTTCACTTGTAAAGCTGTTAATATGTCTCTGTCGTTTCCTTTGAGAATAGATGTGGGATCTATTTAGAAGAGACCTTATAAATGAGAAAGTGGACATTTGGGTAAGTTCATCATACCGTCCATCTCTAGTGGGAAGTTCAAGTTTGTTTCATTTACTCAAGGTTCCCTTTAACAGTGATTTGACTTTTTTGTTTGTTAGGCTCTTGGGTGCTTACTCTACCGCATATGCTATTTCAAATCTGCATTTGATGGAGAATCAAAGCTTCAAGTCTTAAATGGGAATTACCGCATCCCTGATGCACCCAAATATAACACGGCAGTTATTGATCTGATACGCGACATGCTCCAAACCTCACCTGATCATAGACCGGATGTTACGCAAGTAAGCACATTGCTTGCAGGATTGTTTGTTTTCAAGTAATTTGGGTCAATCTTGTATACCTGACAATCATTACAGTCCAAATATAATGCCCTTTGTAATCTGACTTTCTTGGGAGGATGATTTATTGGTTCATAATTTTTAAACATTTCTCCTAACATGATTGTAGGTGTGGTTTCGTGTTAACCAGCAATCACCTATGGGTCAGCAGAAGTCATTACCTGATCAACCTCCTGAAACGAGTCAAGGATTCCCTGAGAGGGACGAAGGTGACTGCTATTAATCCAAATTTTTTACTTTTCCCCCTGACATGATGGTAGCCTATTTCATTTAAAATGTTAAGGATAGTAAGTGTAAAAGGAACCTCTGTTTATAGCACGTGGATGATTGGATGTGCTTGTCAATTCTAGCTCCTATGACAGTGTGTGAACTGTAATAACTGTCTGGTATCACTTTGGAGTGTTGATATTACAGTTCTCATGATAACTCTGTGCTTTAATAGGAATTTCAAAACTGACTGTCAAGTCTGCTATGGCTCGTAGAAGCTCCCCAACCCCAACAACATCAATTAATACAACTCGAAAAGTGTCCCCTCCAAATGCTTCAAGAAGTGGGGCAAGTGAATCTGTTGGTTCCTTTTGGTCGAGCCCACATGCCGAGGAATCTATACTTGGAGAGAACAACGGTGCCCCTAAGTTTGATCAAGAAATAGATAACTTTAGTACTCCTAAACAAGATCGAACCCGATTGGCACAACATCATTTCTCTGGGAAAACCAGCCCTTCACGAGATTTGAACCAGAGAATTGGTCCTGCAGAATCTCTTTCTAAGCCTAGGGATCGTTACTCAAAGGATTCTGTAGCCAGGTCTTCTCAGGCTGACAAGCTTAAGCCTGATAGAACTGCAAATTTTGAAAATGAGGCTTTTAATACCTTTGTTGCCGAGTTTGATACCTCTAAGTTCAACTCTGGTGTTTCAAGTAGCTTCGGAAAACAATCCTTGGAGGCAGAGGTGGAAAGATTGAAAGAGCAGTTAAAGCAAGTTAACTTGGAAAAATCAGAGATGACATCAAGATATGAAAAACTGTCTGCAATTTGTCGTTCCCAGCGGCAGGAGATACAGGAGCTGAAGCTAGCTGTTGGTGCTCGATCTCCGTCACCTGGGAACAGTGTTCTAAGGACTCAGTCAAGTCCCATCATTCAAGCGTCGGCGACTTCTCAGGTATCAGACTAGCAGATTTATTGTCGGTAAATCTCTGGGTATTTGCAAAGGTTCAAAACATTGTATTTATCCTAACATCCATGTTTTATTCTATTTGGTGCATCATTAAGGTTGACGGCACAGCTCAGCAAGGCTTCCTTGGCAGAGTTTCTCCAAACCCTGAAGCAAAGACATGGCAAGCTTTTTCCGACGATCCAAGTCCACAAACATCAATGAATAACGATGCACCACAACCTGTTAGGACTCGAAATGCCCAACCAAGAACGCAGAGCGTTCCAGCAAGATTTGGCGACAGCAAGTGGGGGTTCGAAACAGATAGTTTCACCGCAACCCTTGGCTCCACCTCCCGGCTTCCTAAATCAGGCGAAAAGATCAACTCCAAACCATCATGGGATTCAAACAAGGGAGAAAGCAAGCAAGCTTCACAGCCTGCTGGATGGGCTGGTTTCTGAAGTGAAGTTTGGTAAAGCTCAGCTGCTCAAACATATTTTCCCAGGTATGGTTTGTGGGTTGAATGTAATTTTATTGAACTTCGGTATACAACTGGTCAATTGAGATAGTTCCATCAGGGCAAGATCTCAATGGCGTGTTCTGGGAACCGGCTTATATAATTGATCGATAATTGAGCTATGTCTTCACCCTATACAAAATGTCTTTTGTGATCAACATTCAGTATGATATTATGATACGATCACGCCCACAGCCTTACATTTTATTGCTATTTGGGTACCTTGTAGACTTGCTAGTTAAGGCTAAGTGTAGACTTTTAGCAGAAGGCAATTTCATGGCTGTTTCATTTCAGGTGCATTTATCTTTGAGCAATGCTTTGACTGGGGATCTCAATTTTCGAACAAGGTTAGAAAAACCGCGGATGGTATTTTGAAAACAAAATAGCAAAATTGGGCGATTTCGCATCAATTTTACAACTTTACAAGTTTGGTTATACTAGATAAATTTTCCGAAGCCTTGTAATTGATTCGAAGTTCTTGAAACGGTTGTGTACATTGCTATTCAGTGAACGGTTTCCTATTTTTCATTATAACATCACCTAACTCCAAATTCATATTCAGAGGACATGTCTATGCCAAATCTCTCTCAACCTAACCATCTTCATTCCACTGGCTACTTAATTGCCCTGCCAAATCACATGTCTAGGAGCAGTAAAGGTAAAAAATCAGATCGGAAACTTAGCTGTAGAGTATTTACCCACGGGTCAGTTCGTATCATTGTTACTAGAATCTTGATCCGGATCTTTAAAATCTTAAGATCTTACGATCCTACTCAGGAGCCCGATCTGGATCGATGTATAGAATTTTTTTTTTTGTGTAGGATCTGCTATGAGATCTTTAGAATCTTAATGAATCGATAGAATCTTATCATCCTACGCAATCCTAAAGATTCTATTTTTATTAACAATATGTATTTTTTTTCAAACATTTGTTTTATTTCCTTGGTTGATTTTAGGGTGTTTAAATGTACTATGAAACGTGAAAAATCGTTCAGAAACAATTGTTTTTGAGTTTTTTTAACCAATATGATAATGTCTAAAGTCGTAAATGTAGTTTTTATGTCTTGAAACCAAAATATATTGTGAAACTAACATTTTTTTTCCTCATTCTAGAACTTTAAATTAAGTTAGTTTGTTATACATAGATACGCACACATATATATACACACACTAGATTAGTGCCCGTAAAGTTGTGCGGATGCTTTTTATATAATAATTTTACACATATATAAAACATTTATATAAGTTAAAATACAATAGGATTCTTATCACTTTATATAAATTCCTTTTAAAATTTAAATAAATTTCATACTAATACCCGTTTTCAACTAATGATTTTCCTTTACTATAGTTGCATTAATTCAATAATATATTATAAACTCCTAAATCTATTATCTTTCACAACTAAACTAAAATAAACTAATTATTTTTATTTATAAATGTAATAAAATAATTTATTACCTGACTTATTATTATCTGACTATAGATTATACCCCCCACACATATATATACACACACTCATATATATATATATATATATATATATATATATATATATAATATATATATATATGCAAACATACACACACATATATAACCTTCATTGATATCATTGAAATGAGAATAATTTATTAAAGTAAATATATAATCAAATTATAACAAAGTAATTTATTAAATAGATCTAATCATTATTTATATATTATCCCATGAATCAAAACTATAAAAGATTATATGTTTTTATTGAAAAAAATAATTTAAAAAGAAAATCAATCAGTTAAGATTTAGAAAAAGAAAAGAATTAATTAATTACTTATTTAAAGAAGTTATTTGATTTATAATAAATAATAATTTATTTAAATATAAAAAAATATTTAATTGGTTAACAAACAAAATTATATTAAAGGAGAAATCGCGCCAGATGACATAGATGACTTCTCCTTTATTATTATTATTAATTGATAATTGATGATATTTACAAATTTTTTATTTTATTTTTCACGAATGCATATGGTCTAATAACCTTGGTTCGTTGTACTTCCTAGTTACTACAGTACTATAACTCCGTAACTTTTTTTTTGGTCAAAAGGCGAGACGGGGCTCTCCGCGCATCTAGTCGCGCTTTTATTGAAATAAAAGGACTAAGTAGTCATCAAGCGGGGATAGCCCGACTCCTTACATCATCCTGCAGATAACTAACGGCATTAACCACACACAAAAAATCTATATCTATATATAAAATACTAAAGCAGAGGCCTGAAACGGGCTCTGGTGCGATCTCGCGTCCACGAAATTTTCTGGATTAAAGCGGGATTATTTTTGCTTACGTGGCATTTTCTGGATTAAAGTGGTAATATATTTCTAACCCACATCAATTAATAAACGAATATAGTTAGCTGAAAACTTATCTTCTTAGATCAATAATCTATCCAATATAACTTGAATTAGTTGTTATACATATTTATTATTTTCATTCTTTTGTTTATAAACTATATTATTTATTATTTTAAAAAATGAAGAAGGAATATTTGGTGCGTTATTTTACCTTTTAGATCAAATTGAATATAATATATTTATATATGGTTTTATTTTTGTGAGCCACGTCAATTTGATTTTATTTTTTTAAGCCACGCCAATTAATTATCTAATATAATATTTTAATATAATTAATATGATAAAATATAATTTATTAACAAAACGCGCAACCGTGCGGGTAACGAATACTAGTAATAATAAAAACATTTACCTAAATTCCACGTGGCATCCCATGAGATGATGGAGCCCACAGAGCACCGCGTCGGTAACGGTTCTCTCAGGATTCACCGTACACAGTCAAGGACACAAATCGTAATTAGCACCAAAAACGAGGGGTAAAGATGTCAAAGAGCCACTGGTTAATTATATGTCTTGCAAGTTTCAACCAAATTTCTAAAATTCCCAGAGTGCTGCTCGCTGCTGAGTTCTGCCCCTTCCCACACTATAAGAAGGGCGCCAAAAAAGGCAAAGAAATAAAAAAAAAAGTCTCTCTTTTTCCTCTTCCTCCTCCTCCTTCCTCTTTCTCTCTCCATCTCTACTTTTTTTTTTCTTTTTTAATTATTTGCCGGTTCTCCTGTTGGACGCTTGCTCTGCAAGAGACTCCAGTCATCGACGCTGCTGATGGAGCCTTCTCCGATGGCGGGATACACTCCTCATGGCTCCGAGTAATTCTCTCTATTTGACTGTTTTACTATTTGATGGAGGGACTGTTTTGATTTTGTGTGGTTTTGTTGAATTTGTGTTCCTCTTCTTGCAGGAAAAGCGGGATTACGGGGAGTGGGAGTGGAATCGGGAGTATTTCTGCGGCGATGGAGGGAGATGTAGTGGGAATTTCACCTCCGACGTCGTCTGCCAAGTCGGAAGCGGCTGAGCAGAATCAGGCGAGTCCTCTCGAAATTTCTTGCTTTTTTTTGGGGGGGTTTTAGTGGTTCTAGGGTTTGCATTTTGTGTTTATTTGGGTTCGAGTTTTGATTGAATTGGTCGAATCGGAGTTTGATCAAGGCTCTAATTTTGTGTTGATCAGTCGATGTAGTGATGTGATTGCTCGTTCTTGGTTATTTATGCAAATTACGAATCTTTTTTTTTTTTCGGTTTCAACTATGGCTGATTGTGTGCTGATGATGGATTATGTTCAAGAAAGGGTGAGGACGGTACACGGATTTTGTGGACATTGCTTGGGGGTTATTGTAGTTTGAGGCTTGAGGAGTGTATGAAGTTATCCTTACCTCTCGTCCTTTCCATCCCACGAGTCGTTTTGGGCATGTTCTGTTAACCGATCCCAGTCAAGTTGTCATTTGATATCATCACTGTGGCTTTTGATAGCTTGGTGCTATTTTTGCATTAGTTTATATGATGCTTTTAGTGTTATTTACGCTTTTTTTCCACTACCTGGTACCTTCAAATGTCTTTTACTGGTTCAATCAATCTCTATTTCTAGTTTCTACAGTTTATTTTATCAGGAAGACCATTAGATGCATAGTTGGTAGTAGCCTTTGTAATAATCACTGCAATCATACCACAGTTGCACGTATGTAAGACAAACATGGCTTTGGAGATGGAGTGATGGATAGTTACTTTGGCATTCTAAAAGATGTCTCCTTGGTAATGATTCTCTGGTTGTTTCATGTGGACTTTGTCTGGACCTTTTGATGGAGACCATAACAAAATGTTATGAAATTTAGCCTCACTCCCCCACCCTTCAATCAATTATATATTGTTGTAGCTTGTTAGCGTCGGAAAGGGGGATGCACCATTTTTTTAGACCATGCTCTGATTTGTTGTTGTTGTTGTTGTTGTTGTTGTTATTGTTGTTGTTATTGTTGTGATTCTCTCCGGATATTGAAGTGTTGAACTTGTTTTGTGATTTATCTTCTTTGCCCACCTTTATGTTTTGTGAGGAAGTTCAGCATTCTAAGGTTTATAATAATTACATTGGCAAGAATTGTGTTGTACCTTGGATGGATCCTAATAATTGATAAAAATGGTATTTTCTTGTTGATTTCCTCCCTTCAGGTGATTTTCCATGAGGTGATTGATGTTGACAAGGATGTAAATGCTAAGGATGTTGTTATAGCCAAGGCCAAGTCTATCCAAAATAGCAAGGGGAAGGTAATACACAGTGATCATTTGACTTACTAATTCAATGCTTCTTAATAAATCTAATGACTGTTTTCGATGCATTGGAAATTTGTCATTAGTATTTTTGGATAGAGTGAATTTTTTTAATTATTATAATTTCCCCCCCTTTTCTTCTCAGATATGTGTGCCTGGCTATATCAGTGATGCTGATGTGGTTCCTACTGACATAGTACACTCATCTAATGGTGTCAGTCCCATATCACATAATTTGACTACTGAGGATGAAAGTGGTCATGACATGAACTTTTCTGATGATGACATGATTATGAATGATGACGAGTTTGCAATGTTACAAGCTCAGTTTGATAGCTTTGACCTCTCCCCTGGAGTAGAAGCAGCTATTCCTTGGTGGCCATCTTCTGAAGGCAGTAAAACTCAAGGTGTTTCTACCAGTAGCTCTGCTTTCGTAAGTCCAAGTTCATTTACCAATGATGGGGCTTCCAAAATAGATGAATCTGAATCATGGACATATAGAGGGACTTCACAAACCGGTGTCCATGGCTCAAAATCTATTTGGGAACCTTTCTCAGTTTCGTCCTCTGGTAAAAAGCCATATAATGAACCATGGCAGGTAGCCTCACATTCAGATTTCCAACAAAAGCTAGCTACTTGGGCTGGTTATGGTGTGATGCCTTCTGGAATGATAAAACCTAATGCTTCTGATGCGGAGGCTGAAAACCTATTACCTTCAGGGACACCTTATCCTCATAAATCTAAGAACATTAAAGTGCTTCAAACATCACATACTAGCTCTGGGGTGAAGAATCTTTTCACTGGGTGGAAAATTCATGGGACAAATAAACTGACTTTTCCTGCCAGTGATCTAACTGAGCAAAATTTTACCGGTGGTCTTATGGGAGGTTTCTCATATATGCACGATCCTTTGGTGACGCTTGAGCAAGGAATCACTGCAGAAATTTCAGTTCCTTCGGATTTGGCCTTGTATGATCATGATAATGGTGAAGTTCTGCTTGTGAAGAGATTGGAATCCTTCAAAAAGTTTGACACTGTGCAAGATCATTCTGATCATCACTATTCCAGTAAGAATCAGCCTCAGGTAAGACTGGGTGAAGTTGCATGTCATGAAATGACATGTTCCTTCTTTCTACTTTCTTTGGATCAATGGTATGCATAAAACTTAATTTGTTCCTGATTTTAACAGCCTTCAAAAGATTGTGTAAAGAAAATCCAAGAGGAGTGGCGGATCTTGGAGAATGATTTGCCAGGTGATTTATCATTAACTTTTGGTCTTCTGTTTATTTTACATGTTTCATTAAGTTTCAGTAATTAGTCTACTGTATGCATTGTTTAATTCTTTACCGACCAAATAGATACCATATTTGCAAGGGTGTATGAAACGAGAATGGATCTGTTGAGGGCAGTTATCATTGGGGCAGATGGTACCCCTTATCATGATGGCATATTCTTCTTCGATTTTCATTTCCCATCATCCTATCCAAATGCGCCACCGGTGGGTAATTGTTTTTCATTTGTATATTACGGAGTATAGCTATGATATCTGCTATACTATGGCTAACGGTTGGAAACTGCTTTGCAGCTTGTGCATTATCGCTCTGGTGGTCTTCGACTCAATCCAAACTTGTATAATTCTGGAAAAGTGTGCCTCAGCCTTCTCAATACTTGGAGCGGTGATGCAAATGAGAAGTGGGTTCCTGGTCTATCTACTATGCTACAAGTCCTTGTCTCAATCCAGGGGCTGATTTTGAATGCTGAACCCTACTTCAATGAGCCTGGGTATGAAGATATAGCGGGCACAGACGATGGTGAGAAGTGGTCTAGGGAGTACAGTGAGAATGCGTTTCTTTTGTCATTGAAGACAATGCTTTATTCAATGAGGCAGCCACCAAAGGTATTTTAATTACTAAACCTCATGTCATTATTTACCTGATTAAGTATTGGTCTCCATGTTAAAATTACTAAATCTGACCCACAATTACATGTAGCTGGAAGAAAATCTAATCCTTGAAGGGCTAATTTTGCATATATAGTGAATATATACTCTGATATGATTCGACTCCATAGCTAAACACTTTTATGTATCCTTTGTTAGGATCTTTCCGGAGGTACTAGGTGAAAGAATGGAGAACAATTTCTTTCCTTTTTTTCATTCCTTTTTTGGCTCATAGCTAGGAGAACTATTTCTAATACACACTTGCACAGTTAATTTGCTACTTGTCTTTTTGTCGTTGAAACTAGAGGAACAGATTCAGTGCTCCCCCTTCCTCTCTCTGCAGTACTTGTTTACAATGTTCTAAATCCTCCATTTGTTTTTGCCTGTTTGGTACTGCAGCACTTTGAGGACTTGGTTTTCGGCCACTTCTACAAGCGTGCCCATGATATACTTGAAGCCTGCAAGGCATATCTGGATGGTGCTCAAGTGGGGACTCTAGTGAAAGGTGGCACTCAACATGTCGCTGAAGGTGACAACAAGCCCTGCTCCAAGGTCTTCAAGACGCACCTGCCGGTGTACATAAACTCTCTCGTCAAGGCATTCACTAAGATTGGCGTTTTAGACTGCGAGAAATACATTGTTCCAGTGAAAGACAACGATGACGCAGTAGCTGAGAAGATGAGTAGTAGCAGCTTTAAATATGAGTTAGAACCACAAGAGAAATTTGATCAGGTGGATGAGGAAAGCTTAACCTGAATTCTTATAGTTGCTGATATTTTGAGATGCACCTTTAGAAACCGAAGCATTTGCACCTTTAGAAACTGAAGCATTTGCTTGGATGCTTTATGTATAGCTGTGTAGGTAAGAAATGAGAAACCTGTCGAATTCATGGTTCCTTCTCGGATGCTATTGATAATCCTCCTATCTTTAATAATCATTTTATCCACCATATCCAAAAAAAAAAAAAAATCATGTTAAAAGGGATTTTCTCTAAAAATCCATTTTGATTAGACTTGGCGCGTGTTTGGCAAATTGGGGTTTTTTTAGGAGTTGGGGTTTCTTTAGGAGGTGGAGTTTATTTGGTGTATTATGAAGGTGTGGGAGGTGAAGATTTTTTTTTAAAAATAACCTTATAAACGTGTTTGGTGGTTGTAAGGTTTATAAAAGGTTATTGTAGTGAAAAAGTCCAAAATGCCCTTCATAAATGCTAGGAGGCAAAAGGGCTAAAGAAAGTGGAGGGCAAAACTGACATCTTAAGCCTCCACAAAAAAATAAACTCCACTTTAACCTCCCAAAGCTAAGCAGCTTCCATTTTCAACAAAAATAAACTCCACCTTAAACTCCCAAACCTCCACACAAAGACAACCAAACACCATGCTCCAGAGCTTCCATTTTTTTTTAACCTCCGAAACCTCTTCACACCTACTATCAAACACACTCTTGGTTGCTTACAATAGTTGTCAAGAAGATCGAACTTGCATAATGGTTTACTTAGCTGCTTTGCAATTGGATCGGGTATTGTAGCTTTCTTAAAGCGTCATTGTTTGGATAGATTATCCTTTTTAACTCCAAAATGCATTTTGAAACTCTACATTTGGTTATTATTTCCATCCTTGTTTTCTTAAAAAATGATATCGATTTATGACAATATAATTAAGATGTGTAATTATTGTGCAAATTAGATTTTAATGTTACTTTTATTTATCTTTGTTCATCTATGTCATATGTCGTTGGGTTGATATATGTGACAATAATAGTTGAAGTTGTCTCTTTATTTTTCTTACATATTTAATTAAGATGAGTTTGTAGCATTCTAGTTAACAATTATAGATTGACAAAGAATTTTGTTGCATCATTACTCGATTTGATGGCCAATTTTAATTACTTATAACTTCCAACTAATTTTTTTTTCATACAGTCTATTGAGAAGATGTTAGAATGATTATCGATAAGATGAAATTTGCTAAAGTGCACAACAAGCTCTTTTTCATTTCTAGAAAATATTTATGAATCTGATAAAAAGCAAAAAAAAGAAAAATCTAAATGAGTTCATCAAAATACTCGTTGAAATGTATCAAAAAATGAATTAATATGGTTATTTCATTATTTCGGCTATATTTAGGTATTGTCAAGTTTCAAGTGTTTTCGATTGCAAGATTTGTTACTGAGCTACATAATTAACATTGACTCTATATTTCGAGCTACATAATTAACCTCAACTATTTTTTTTGAGCTAAATAATTATCCTCAACTAAAATAGTTGAGCTAACTAATTAAACTCGGCAAAAAAGTCGACTAAACAGCTTTGATAATTAAATCAGTACTAAAAAAAGAATTCTTTAAGATACGAGAGTCATTAAGAATAGAAAACATGATAGTCATGGATTCACATGTGCTCCAGTAGCCCGTTTTCAAAGATGAGCCTCATTTAATTTAGTTGATTAGCTATTTTTGCTAGGGTTGCTCAACGGGTCGGGTCTGAACCGAACCGAACCGACCCAAACGGGTAGGGCCGGGACCGACGGCCCGAATTTTTGGAAGGGGCGAACCAAAGGCCGAACCGAAGACCGAATAAACGGTTATAATTTTTTCGGTTTTTGGCCCGAAAAAACCGAAATTCCCCTGCAGTGTTTACATGTCCGAAAAAACCCCCTGCATTGCTGTAAAATTAAAACTCGTCCCAAAAACAACCTGTAAAGTGTTTCAAACTAACGACATTAAACTAAAAAGTCTTCCAACAACCCAACAAAGTTCATACATTCAATCAAATATTCAAATATCAAAATGTCTTCAAGTAGAATTGATAAACTAAGAAATCTTCCAACAACCCAACGAAGTTCAAACTTCAAACTTGAAATCAAAAGTCAATCATCTTGATTCTTCATGCTTCTCTTCTTATGCAAAAGGCTGATAGTTCCAACTTCCAAGCTTAGAATAGTGAGCTCCAAAACCACCTAAATGGCTATAATAAAAAAAATATAACAATTGTAAGGTTCCAACCTTATCATCTATTTTTGCTTCAAACTCGAAATGGTAAGTTATATACCCTGTCAAGTAATCAAGTTGTCATCAATCGCACATGTAAAAGGTCCCTTCAGAGATATCTATCCCCTTCTCAGCCAATTCTAATTTAGGTAAATAAAAGGATTACAGTTAGACGTTGTAATATTGATGTAATATTCAATTTAAAATGCAAACAAGTATAACACATAACACTACCTTTTACCGTCACTTCCTCATCATCAGATTCCTTCTCACGACCTTTGTCATTCTTCAAACTTGTACCTTGTAGCCAATCTTGAGTACAAATAAGTACCTGTATCATCTGATAACATTCAAGTGACAAAGTAAGTATAATATGATAAACATCACACAAAAATCATTCTAAATACTAAATCAAATCCAAGAAATAAATACGTACTTCATGTGACAATTTGTTTCTGTAATATGTAATTGTACGCCCACTAGTGCTAAATGCAGATTCAGAAGGGACGGTAGATATAGGAATGGTTAGTACAGCTCGTGCCATCCGTGCAAGCACAGAGTATCTGTTCTTGTTATCACTTCACCACTCAAGAACAGTCTTCTTCCATCCCCTGTCTGCCCTTTCAGTTTCAACGAGATATTGATCAAACTCAGACCTCAAGTTTGTATCAATACAGTCAGCCCCATCCTCTGTAAACTCATCCATCTAGCTTCCTCCATCCACATCACATGAAGCAACAGACTGACGTGCTCGTGACCCACCATCATTTGGTAGAGAATGAAGACATTGGAAATCATTAAACAACTCATAAGCAACATCCTTCACTCTCTTCACTAAATCATCTATATCATCATTAGGAAACAAACTTCTCAACACAGGAGTCACACCCCAAAGTTTGCGCTGAGGATCAAGAATGGTCGGCACAAACAACAACAAGTTCATCTTCTCAAAAGAACCAAAATACTTGTCAAATTTGATCTTCATCTGTAGGGCCATGCGCTTCATATCATCATCACTAGCAACATTAGCAAGCAATCCATTGACCAAGTTTCCCACTTTTGCAATATGAAACATCAACCAATTACTAGTCACATAAGAGGATCCCGAAATTCGATTGGTCAACTCATAAAACTCCTTCAAGAAGGTACAAAGTTTTTCCACTTTACTCCAATCGGAAGAAGTCATAGGACCTAACTCATCATCTACTGGAATACCTATTCTTGCAATTATAGATTTGTACTTCAACACGACACTCAACATAACATAAGTGGAATTCCATCGGATGGGCACATCATTCACTAGCTTGGTATTACACTCAATATTAAGTCGCTCCGCATGTTGTCGAAATGCAACTAACCATGAAGGAGACCCTCTACAATGCTTCACAATAACTCAAACTTTATGAAGAACCTCACTCCGACCCTTAAGATCATCATGAACAATCAAATTAATGATGTGTGCAAGACATCTAACATGCACAAAGTGGCCCTTCCCAACGCAACCATTCTTCTTGCATATTTCTTTCAAACAATTGCATGCTACATCGTTCGCCGATGCATTACGAACCGTCACGTTCAACAACTTACTTGATAAACCCCAATAACGCAAGCAATCCTCAAGTGTTCTTGCTATGGTCTCCCCCTTATGACAAGTAGTAAATATAAAATTCAGAATCCTCTTTTGCAACTTTCAATCATCATCTATCCAATGTGCAGTTACACACATGTAGTTCTCAGTTGCAATTGATGTCCATGTGTCCGTAGTTACACACACACTTTGGCAAGAAGTTTTCAACATTTGCTTCAACTTCTCCTTTTCTCTCACATATATAGCAGAAGCATCACGTTGCACTGTACTCCGTGAAGGCATGTTAAAAAGCGGTTGAGCGGCATAAAATGCATCTCTCATACCATCTTTCTCTACACATCTAAAGGCCAACTCATCTCTAACCACCATTCTAGCAACATATTCTCGAACATATTTTGCATCAAAAGTCCAATTCTTCATCTTTACACCACCACCATCACCCAAATTTTGTAAACGAGTTTAGATTGAGTACCTTTGCTTTTGTGTTGCGGGTTGTTCGAACACGTTTCTCCATGTCTTTTTACATTTCGTGTTCCATTTTTCACCGAATCACATGCATATGAGATTTTTGGGCAATAGTTACACCTAGCTATCTTCTTCCCCTCCTCATCTAGGTATTGGGTGAAATGATCCCAATAGTCTTTTCGTTTTTTTCCACCTTTGGATGACGAGATCGCTTGACTCACCTTCGTTTGCACCTCCGTTTGAGTGTCCGTATCATCATTACTATCATCGGATATCTCCGTTCTCTCCGTACTCATCTATACATAACATAAATCAAGATAACTTTAGGTATTTATTTAACAAAGATCATTATATTACAAAATAACGACACAAATTGAATTATTCAATCATAGAACGGAAAATTTACCCTTCCCAACTTACGTTGTAAGAATGTTTGGAAGAAATTTCCATGGATATGGATTACTCATAATTCTGTTAGCAAAACCATCAAACATGTCCTTAAACGTCAATACGTCATTCCAAATCCAATTCCATGTTCCGAGTTCCGACAATAGTAGTTTAGCACTTTAGCTTATCCTTATATACTCAAAAGTTCTAAGTTAAACCTTTGAGTATACATTACCTTAAAATTCCTACAACCACAATTTCTCAAGTACAACACAAAACACATAAATCTCTTCAATTTTAAAAATCTCAATTTAATCTTGTTTGATGCTTCTCTAAAAGACTAAAAATATAAATCTTAAATTTCTTGTAACTTACAAATTGAAGTAGATTTCTAAAAACCTAAATTTCTCATATACCCTAAATTTCTAAAAATCTCACAACAATCACAAATTGATTTACAAATATGAAATTACAACTATAATAGAACAAATTATTGATAATAGAAGTAGATTAACACAAAGAAAATGTGAAATTTTGCCCCAAAAAAAAGAAATCGACATACATTGTTGACTGTGAACAGTTGCATTCGAGTTTCGAGTTTTGGCTTCCCTGTGGGCTGTGGCGCAGTGGCGGTGTGGCCAGGCAACTGTGAGAGGCGGCAACGCCGGGCGCCGGGCACTGCGGGTAGGGGCTGCGGGAGAGGGAGGCTGGAGGCAGCGGGTCTCTCGCTGGGCAGTGGCTACGTGCGAGAGAGAAATGGAGAAAGCGTCTGGGCACGACTAAAGGTAAATCAGCAGGTTTGGTAAAGACTAAAGAGTAAAGACGTAAAATAGGGTTTTTTTAAACGATTTTTTCGGGCCGAAACCGAATTTTTCGGTTCGAAACCGAATTTTTCGGTTCGGTTCCGGTTATCGGCATGAAACCGAATTTATAATTTTCAAGGACCGAAGCCCAAACCGTTACATACCGAGCCGGCCCAAAATCGAGATTTTCGGTTCGGTTATGGGTCGGTTTTCGGGCTGGGCCACATTCTGAGCAACCCTAATTTTTGCCGAGTTGAATTACCTAGCTCTACTATTTTAACAAAGGGTAATTATTTAGCTCGATTAAAAAAATAGTTGAGGTTAATTATGTAGCTCGGTGAAATATGTTGACCTTAGTTTTGACAAATCTCACAATCGAAAACTCTCAAAAACACATCAACGACCACCAAATACCAAAATAATGGAATAACCTTATCAATTTATTCTTTGATGTATTTTGATGAGTGTACTGTGTTTTTCAAATTGGAGGATATACATAACAATTAGTTGAATAAGTTAAATATTTGGATGAACTCGTTATTTTTTCCCTTTTTGCTATCAATCAGATTTGTAAATTTTTTTAAAATGGAAAAAGACTTGCTATGCAATTGAGTACATTTCATCTTATCAATAATCCTTTCGTCGTTTTTGTGAAGACATCTTAACTAGATCAATCAAATGCATAAATTATCAAATTCAACAAAGAATTTTCTTCGAATTCAACAAAGCTTCATGTACAGAGATTCAATCAAATGCAATAGTGCACTTTTTAGAATCAATAAAGTGTACAATCCATAAATTACAGAATCAGATTATAAACATAGATTAGAAAGTGAATTTATATATTTGAGCAAAACTCACTCAATAATTTCTATCAATTTTACTCCAGCATCAAGTCCTTCCAACCTACTATAGAAATAAATGAATTAGATACAACATTTCAAATTTCCAAAATTATTAATTTTAATCATACAAAATGACAAACTATGCTTCTTCACTATCCTCTAAATCAAGTATATTCTTTTCTAATACAACAGAAACCTAAAAAGTGTACTTCCAATCTTGGAAACAAACTAAAGCTTCCACCATACAAGGTGTCAAATATATGCGGAGAAAATCAAACACACACCCTCTAGTGCTAAAAGTCGACTCAAAAGCAATCGTAGAAACTAGTATTGCAAGCACATCTTGAGAAGTCATTGAATAACATAAGGTAACAATTGCAATATATCAAAACCCTTATTATCATTTTTGCATTCTTTATTTAAGTAGTTGTCCAACTTATTTTTGCTTTCATTAGTTTCCTATGACCCCATTTTTATTTTGTAATTGAGCTTTAGACAATTTTCTATCACTCCAACTAGATCGCATTGAGAGTTATGTGATAAGCTAGCATTGTTGAGTTGCTTAGGATTTCCAATCGGTTTCTTTGGACGAGATATAAAAGCATTGTATTCATCAAACAAAGCTCACAATGTATTTTCACTTTTAACATCAACTTTTCACCATTGTCTTCATCATAAAATTTCTCAACCATAAGTGTAACATCTTCTTGATTATGTCTTGGGTTAGGAACAAAGACAACAAATGACAAGACATTCATATTGTTAAAATTTTCTCAATATTTGTCCAACTTGAACATCTGCCTATCGTTAATGTCCATATCCTCACTCTCACACAAATGGAAATCATATATCTAGTTCCACATAATCGAGACACATAAATATTACCTGTGACATAACGACTTTAAATTCTTCCTTATACTTGTTAAACTCATTTTTCCTTTCATTAGTTTCCAATGTCTCCATTTCCATTTTGCACTTAAGCTTTAGACATTTTTTACAATATATCACTCCAACTAAATCACATTGGGAGCTATGTGATAAGCTAGAATTGTTGAGTTGCTTAGGATCTCCAATTGACTTCTTTAGTCAAGATATGAAAGCATTGTATTCATCAAACAAAGCTCGATCACAATGTATTTTAACTTTTGACATCAACTTTTCACCATAGTCTTCATCATAAAATTTCTCAACCATAAATATAACATATTCTTGATTATGTATTGGATGAGGAATAAAGACAACAAACAATACATTCATATTCTCAAAATTTTTCCAATAATTGTCCAACTTAATTTGCCTTGATTTGTTTTGCATATCCTTCATTCCCATATCATCACTCTCACACAAATGGAAATCATATCTCTAATTACACATAATTGGGGCACATAGGTATTACATGTGACATAATGATTTCACATTCTTCATTAACTACTTGTCCAGCTCATTTTTCCTTTTATTAGGTTCCAATGTCCCCATTTCCATTTTGCAATTGAGTTTCAGACATTTTTTTTTATAATATGTCACTCCAACCATATTACATTGAGATTTGTGTGATAAGCTAGAATTGTTGAGTTGCTTAGGATCTCGAATCGACTTTTTTAGATGAGATATGAAAGCATTGTATTCGTCAAACAAAGCTCAATCACAATGTATTTTAACTTTTGACATCAACTTTTCACCATTTTTTTCATCATAAAAGTTCTCAACCATAAGTGTAACATATTCTTGATTATGTCATGGATCAGGAACAAAGACAACAAACAACAAGACATTCATACTCTCAAAATTTTTCCAATAATTATCCAACTTTGCCTTCATTTGTTTTGCATATCCTTCATGCCCATATCACCACTCTCACACAAATGCAAATCATATCTCTAATTCCACATAATTGAGGGACATAAGTATTACCTGTGACATAACGACTTCACATTTTTCAATAAGTACTTGTCCAACTCATTTTCCTTTCATTAGTTTCCAATGTCACCATTTCCATTTTGCACTTGAGCTTTAGACATTTTTTTATAATCTATCACTTCATCCATATCACATTGAGAGTTGCGTGATAAACTAGAATTATTGAGTTGCTTAGGATCTCCAATCGACTTCTTTGGATGAGATATGAAAGCATTGTATTCGTCAAACAAAGCTCGATCACAATGTATTTTAACTTTTGTCATGAACTTTTCACCATTGTCTTCATCATAAAAGTTCTCAACCATAAATGTAACATATTATTGATTATGTCATGGATCAGGAACAAAGACAACAAACAACAAGACATTCATACTCAAAAGTTTTCCAATAATTGTCCAACTTTGCCTTCATTTATTTTGCATATTATTGATTATGTCGAGGTCGAGTAGGAAAAGTCGATATTGACTGAAAGTTCAGCACATACCTCGGCCTCTGACCTGTCCGATGTCGGGGGGAGTAGGTCGATTTTGACTTGATGTCGATGTGGACTGGTCGATTTCTACCTCTGCAGTCGATAGACTGGTCGATTTCGACCTTCACTGTTGATGAAGGTACCTCGATATCGCCTGTAAAAGAGGGAGAACAAACCTGACTTACTGAGTGAGTCGATGTCGACAGAGGGCACTCGATATCGAGTGGGATGATTGATTTCGACCGCTCCTGGTCGATTTTGAATTCTTCTTCGAACTTCAAGGATAAAGCATCGTCGAAGATCTCCTCATCACTCGTGCATGTAGCCAAAAACTCCTCAATGTCCTCGTCGGTGAGCTCTTCTACAGCTAGGGCTAGGGCTTCCTCATGAGTTAGGGCCCTTTCCGTCGGTTCTTTGCAATCCATGACAATGGTGTGCGCGTAGACCGACTTGATCTCCATCCCATTGACCTCCTTCATTGTGGGATTGAAGGAGAACTCTATAACTTCGTTCCCTATAGTAAAGGTTAGTAATCCCCGACGTACATTGATATTGGCATCTGCAGTAGTTAAGAAAGGCCTACCAAGGACAATAGCTACAACAGGATCTTCGGGCATATCCAATATAATGAAATTAGTAGGCACAAAGAACTTACCTACCTTTACCGGAACGTCATCAACTATACCTGTGGGCCTGACGAATGAGTTGTCAGCCATATAGAGCTTTAGGTCCACAGGTTCAAGTGCTCCGATGTTCACCCTTTGCCAAATAGAAAGAGGCATAAGACTTACGCTTGCCCCTAGGTCACATAAGGCCTTGTAGCGATGTTGGCCAAGCCCCACGGCGATTGCAAACTTCCTTGGATTGCTCTTCTTCTCTGGGAAGTCCATCTTTGAGCACTCCTCTGCGATCTCTGCCATGGACCACTTCTTGCTAAGGATGTCCTTGAGGAATCAGACATAGGCGGGCATCTCGCTTAGGGCCTCCGTGAGTGGGATAGTAATGTTAAGACCTTGAAGGATCTTCACGAAGTGCCTAAACTTACCTTGAGTGGGGTCTTTCAATGCTTTGGAAGGGAAGGACAACATCTTCTTTGGTGGAGGAGACAAAACGGTCGACGGAGGGGCCTTCGGGGTGTCGATGTCGACTGGAGTGTGGTCGATATCGACTGGATCACTCGATTTCGAGTGAGGTTGTGGCTCCAAGTGTTCTGCAGTGGCCTCGACGTCGAGGGAGTCGATATCGACTGTTGACTCGACATCGACTGGGCTGTCGATGTCGACTGATTCTGCAGTCTTCTCCTCCGCTTCCGTTCGTGGCTTTTGTAGTTTGTTGCCACTACTTAGTTGCATGGCTGCGATGTGGCCTGACCCGGATTGCCCCTTAGGATTTATAGTTGGTTGCCCAGGGAACGTTCTGGATGGTCTAGGGATTTGTGCCGCCAATTGACCCAGTTGGGTCTTTACATTCTTTTTCCATATATCCATCTCCCCAATCCTTGTGGTAAGGTGATTGAGTTGAGAATGGATTGCATTATTGGATTGATCATTCTTTGCTTGATTTCACCTTATCTCGTCCAGCACAAGTTGTAGATCATCCTTCCGTTGGTCTCTCTCCGGGTGCCCAGGAGCTCTATAGAGTGGGGGATCCCTAGGGTTAACCGGGTTCCTTTGTGGTTGTTGGAACCTTTAGTCTCCCCAATATAGGCGATTGGGACCCCTCACTTCTTCATGAGTCTCTGCTAGTTGCACTTGTTCAGCATGGGGGCACTCGATGGTGGTGTGCCGCTGCGATCCGCATTCGATGCAATCTTGGTTCACTGAAAGGAACCTCACTTGCTTTTGGAGCTTTTGAAGTTGATCTTTATGGAACTACTCCTTCATGTCCGGATCGATTACCTCAAGAGGGTTCATATAATGGCATAGATGGGGCAGACCTCGACGACGATGATGTTTCGGAAGCCTCAGGACTCCCGTATGTGTTGTCGAACTCCACAAACCTCTCTATGGTGTCCCAAGCCTCTTGTGGAGCGAGTTCAAGGTAGCCATAGGAGGTGTAGGTGTTGATCCTCTCCTTGGTTGCAGCATCAAGAGCATTGTAAATAATCTCCTGAATCACGTACGGTGGTTGGCCATGCGTCGGGCATGATCGTAGTAGGTCCTTGAACCTTTCCCAAACAGTCGCCAGAGCTTCACCAGGCTTTTGTTTGAAAGTCGTGATCTTCTGTCGGATCAATGCCGTTTTGGATGGAGGGAAGAACTTATTGAGGAACTTGTCCTTGACTTCATTCCAAGTGCGGAGCGATCTTGGGGATAAGCTTTCCAACCATTGCAATGCTTTACCTGTAAGGGACCAACGAAAAGCCTTTAGTTTGACATATTCAAGGCTCTGTCCATCAGCAATAGTATCGCAGAGATCTAAGAAGGTTGTTATATGTGCCATAGGGCATTCATTAGGTTTTCCTTCACATTGGTGTCTCCTAATTCAGTAAGGAAACTAGGCTTAATTTCAAAATTGGAAGTAGGGATAAGAATCGCCGATTCAGGCACTGTGAGCGAAGGATGCATGTATTGCTTTGCGTTCCGTAGGAGGGCATTGATTTGAGCTTCATATTGTCTCCTAGCTTGCTCCTTCCTTTGGGCATGCTCTCGTAGTGCCACCTCTCTGGCGGTGATATCCTCTACTTGCTTATTTAGGCGTTCAATCTGTTGAGCTTGGGTCTCTTGGTCCGCCATGGCTCTTTGAATTCTAGCACGAAGGTGAAGATAGCTTTCAGGATCGTCTAAACCTTCTAAATCAGGTGGGCGATCAGTGCGTCGCATACACCTATAAAACAAAACTAAAAAAACGTGAAAATAGACAACTAGGGCGCGATTGATAGCTTCCCCGGCAACGGCGCCAAATTTTGATGAGAGGGAGAATTGAATCGAAATATATAATTAAATATAAACAATGCAACCCTTAGCCTTTTCAAAGATATTCAAGACTCCCCGTTATAGTAGTAGGGATTCAGGTTCGATCTACGAGGAAGCGAGTCAGTGGGATCCTAGTAGAGCCTGAAATCACGTCCTGAATGTCGACCAGAAGCCTCGATCTCGAGCACAACACTCAACGTCGACCTTGGCTGTCGATTCCTACTACAACAGAAAACCTGCAGAGACAAAAACGGCAGTCGATATCGACTAGGGTGGTCGATATCGATGTCAGTGGCAGAAATCGATTGGCTCAGAAAACTGTCACTCAATACAGGGCAGTCGATATCGAGTAGATCACTCAAAATCGACCTCAGCAACAAGAACAAAGGAAGTCGGCACAACAACCGTCGACCTAAGGCAAAGCGGTCGATATCGACTAGTATGGTCGAAATTGACTGGTTCCTACAGAAACGTTAGTTTTTGTCGGCGAAGAAAGGCCGAAGAAAGAAGGATGAAGAAGGAGCAATGATTAGAAATAAACAGTAGGGTGTTGGATTTTTCTACGACTCAACGAACGGAAGGCAATAAAGATGTAAACAAAGAAAGAAAAGATCTTCCAAAGCCAGGGATTACCACGACGACAACCATGATAGTAGAAGTAAGAAACCAATAAAGATGCATGCTTTTTTTTATTAGGAAAGAATTCAGGTGAGCAGGCTCTACCCGACAGCATCCTTACGGATGAGGTCAGAAAGACCAAAATTGTTGTAAATATCGACCCCCCAAGCAGAGTGGCAAAGGTGTGCGACCTTAGCTGCCACTCTATTGCCAGTCCGGGGGACATGAAAGAAGGAAACTTCTTTCAAAGTCGATAGTAATGTTTTGACATATGACAATATGAGCTCAATTTCCCAAGGGCATTTTGTGTCTTTGTTGAAATGATTAATAATTATATTGGAGTCACCTTCAATATGTAGTTTGTCGATTCTTAGCCGGATAGCGTGTTGGACTCCTAATTTTAAGGCTAGCG
Organism: Persicaria maculosa; assembly: GCA_963922045.1. Classification (NCBI taxonomy): domain Eukaryota; kingdom Viridiplantae; phylum Streptophyta; class Magnoliopsida; order Caryophyllales; family Polygonaceae; genus Persicaria; species Persicaria maculosa. Next base: position 22,004,414 of record OY998270.1, read on the forward strand.
CTTCCTCTTTGAGTGCATATTGTTTCCCCGATTTTGGTAACATATGGTTATCGGTCGACCTTCCCAGTCCCGGATAATTGCCCCCGCTGAGCTGTCCATATTTGTCAATGTTGAACCGTCGAAATTTAATTTTAGTGTTCATGCGGGGGGGTTTTGCCATTTTGTTTTCCGGTTTTTGTGTTTTTGATTTCGTCTTGTAGGATTTTGAGAGTGAAGGGGGGATTCCTCCTCGAAATCACTCTCCATCCGAAATGTTTTACTCCAATTGTGCATGTGGGTTTTAATCACATGTATCATGGCGTCCCTACCTGGGATGGGAATCTGTCTGAAGATGTGTTGGTTTCGAGTGTACCAGGTTGTCCACCATACAAACGCGAGCTCCATCTTGGCCGTGGGGGAGAGATTATTCCCAAGAAAGGTTAAGATTGGTTTAATGTCTCAAGAATGAGTTATCATGTTGGAAATGGTTAAGTCAATTGATGTCGGAAACTTTTGAAGAGAACGTACGTAATGACACTCAACGAAAAGATGAGTATCATCTTCAATTGGCCCATCACAAAGGCAGCAGGTGGAAGGTATAGACACCCCCTGGGAGGCAAGCCTTGAGGCAGTGGGGAGGCCGTTCTGACAAATCTTCCATAAGAATTTTTTCACCTTAGGCGGAATGTTGATATTCCAAATCCAGGCATTAGTGTCAATGTTAGAAGATGAATGTGATGTGATAAGTGTGTAAGCACTTAAGGTCGTAAACAAACCAGTTCTATTAGGCCACCAATAAAGCTGATCCTCGAAGGAGGAAATTGGTAGTGGAATGTCCTTTATTTCCGTGACAATGTCGGGGGGGGGGGGGGGATCATTTTGCTGATTTTCTCCGTCCACCATTTCCCACCTAAAATGTAATCACTAACTGTGTCGTTGACAGAACCACCAAGGGGCAAGTCGAACTTAGACAGCAGAGAGAAAGTTGTAATCCAATTATCAGTCCAAAATTTGATAGATTTTCCATTCCCAACTGACCATACGAGGCCAGATTTAAATTTATCAATAAGAGTAACCATTTTAGCCCATTGCCATGACGATTCAGCATGTTTCTTATACTCAAGGATGTTAGAAGATCGTAGGTATTTATAGCTAATTAGTTTAACGCAAACATTATCTGGTCCAGCCAAGATTTTCTAGAGTAATTTCATTTGGAGCTCTTTATTTATTTCTTTTGATTTCCTAAGTCCTAGCCCTCTGCATTTTTTCGGTCTACAAATCCTATCCCAGCTGATGAGAGGTCGATGTTGAAGATCTTTATTCCAGAAAAATGTTTTGTTAATTTGATCAAGCTCTTTGTATATTGTGCCGGGTAGCATAAAGCTTTGCATTGCGTATAATGGTTTTGCTGACATGTTTGAATTAATAAGTGTTACCTGCCCCTGTTGTGATAAAGAATTTGCACGCCATTTACTTAGTTGTTCTTTTGATCGACAGATGATATCTTCAAATGTTTGTTTGTTAACTTTGCCATCGATAATAGGACATCCGAGATATTTTTCCAATGATTTCTCGTTTGTAATATTCAAGCAGGTACGAAGCTCAGCGATCCTGGAGTTGGGGATTCCCTTAGTTGTTTGGAAGCTCGACTTATGATAATTCACCTTTTGACTTGAAACTCTGCAATAAGAATAAATTATTGATCTGACTTTGTGGGCAGCCTCCAGGCTACCTTTAGAGAAAATGATTATGTCATCAGCAAATGATAAGAAAGGGACTCGGGGACCATTCCTGCCGAAGGAGAAACCAATAGGGCTACTGTCCATGCATGTTTCTGCTGATAGTTTTTATGCTAAAACTTCCACCCCAAGGATAAAATAGGAACGGGGAGAGGGGGTCACCTTTTCTGAGCCCACGAGAAGGGAAGAACATGTCCGTTGGACCATTGTTCACAAGAACTGAGAACGACACGGTTGTAACACATTCCATAACCCAGGAGACAAAGGTAGCGTGAAACCCAAATTTTTCCAGGATCCTCTTCGTAAAAACCCAGTCCACTCTATCGTATGCTTTCTCCATGTCAAGTTTCATTGCGAGCCACCCCTCACAGCCCTTGCGGGATCTGAAGGAATGGAAGATTTCGTGTGCTACCAATACATTGTCTTGAATGGCCCTGTCGGAGACAAACGCACCCTGCAAAGGGTGGATCAGTTTGCCAATGACAGACTTGATTCTCTCTGTCAAGATCTTGGAGATTATTTTATATATTGTTGAGCAGAGACTAATTGGTCGGTAATGACTAGTATTGGTTGGGTTATCTCGCTTCGGGAGAAGAGAAATAAATGTGTGGTTTATCTGTTGTGGAAGTTTACTAGAGTGGAAGAAGCCTTTAACAACTTTAATGATGGATATGCCAACAATGTCCCAATATTTCTTATAGAATTCGGCTGTAAAACCATCTGGGCCTGGAGACTTGTTATTACCAAGACTGAAAACTGCAGCCTTGATTTCATTATTAGGCGGTGGTCGGATAAGGCAATCATTTTCCTTGGGGGTAATTGAGGGATGGATTAGATGTAACAGTTCTTGTAAGAGTCTATCATCTATTGCTTCCTTTTTGAATCGTTTTTCAAAATCACTCTTGATTTCATTTCTAATATTTTCCTCTCCAATTATCAGAGTACCTTTAGCAGAAGTTATATTGCGAATTTGTTTCCTATGTCTTCGTCCGGAAGCAACCGGATGGAAGTATGTTGTGTTCGAGTCAGAAAGTTTGATATGCTTCGTTTTGGCTCTTTGATTCTAAAAGGTTTTTTGAAAAAGAAGAAGTTTTTCCTTTTTTATAATGAGGTGCTTTTCTCTATTATTGGTTGACCTGTTGTTATTTCCTTATACGGAAGTTTGGATATTTAGAAGTTCGGTTTCCACCAAGTTTAGTTGGCGAAAAATATTACCAAAGGTGCGCTTGTTCCATTCCTTAGCTTTTGTCTTCAGGATTTTATGTTTGAACATTAGTTGGTACATAGTCGAACCCACACAATTTGCTCGCCTAGATTGTTTTACAATGTTTCGGAAATCTTTCCGTTGAATCCAAGTATTTTCAAACTTTAATGGAGGAGCTTTGAACACCGAACCACACTCTAGGGTTATTGATATAGGGCAGTGGTCAGAAGATGAGAAGGCCCCGTTGTAAGTGATAAGGTTAGGGAATTTCTGAATGATCTGGTGATGAACAAGAACCCTGTCGAGTTTTTCGCGAATGGTGTTTTCGTCATCTGGGTTCTTTCTCCAAGTAAAAGGATTCCCGGAGGTAGGTAGATCTATCAAGGCGCAGTTGTTTTTAAATTCTAGTAGTCTAGTGAAACGAGCGGAACGAATATTAGCACCACCCAGCTTGTCGTCACTACATAAAATCTCGTTCAAGTCACCAAGGACAATGCAAGGAATGGTCGAATTACTCACAATGGCAGTTAACGTTTCCCAGAATGAGTCTTTTTCTTGTGTTCCCGGGGGTGTGTACATAAACATCATTAGAGTACTAAATCTGTCATTAATGTTTTCGTATCGAAATCCTATGATTCGAGGTAAGTGAATTTCTACCGTAATGATTCCATTTGTTAATTGGTAGGACTTCCAAAGAGTACCAAGACCCCCCGAACGACCGGAAGCAGGGGACCAGATAGCCTCGTCAAAGCCGACCGACTTCCAAATTTTATCTTCGGGAATTGTTTTAGCTTTAGTTTCAGCTAAGGCCATTATTTGAATATGTTCGTTTTTGCACTTACTGTCGACTTTAGTCCAAAAAGTTTTTTTTCCTAATACCTCTTCAATTCCAATAAGTGACTTTCATATAAGACCGACAGGGGTGTGAGGCCACGATTTAAGGGACCTCCCACCAGGAAGAAAGTGTAGCGATATAATGAGTTGGAGATGGTTTTTTCGAGGGATCATGAGTACCATATTGAAATTCTTTATGAAAAGTTTTTCTGAGGATTTATTACTACCACTATGTTTTATATGAAGCCAAATCCCCACAACAAGAAGCTCACTAGGGAAGTGAGCATGGGTCATGACCCTAGGTTTCATCAGTAGTAAACCGAAGCTGCTTAGTAGACGGATGAGTCCCTTTAGGAGGTTTATTTGTCCACGAAGAAATGCATGTTTGAACCATGGGAATTCCACCCATTTTGTACCATGATTACCAAACCAAGTAAAGACAAAATAGAAAATGGTTAAACTTGAAAAGTTGCTGTATATTTGATAATATGGAATTAAGTGAGGCAACCCAAACCACATAGTACGGCCACCGAACTTAAGAAGATGGAGCCAAACCGAATCCACAGCGAAGGAAAAGGAGACCACAATGGGCCGATCCAACGATCATGAGTGAATAGAAGAGTAAGCTTACGAGGGTGAAGCCAAGACCATCCCAAAAACTTATCAACAAATGAAGTCAGCCCAAAGAAAAGCCGAATGGGAGGCAAACCAACCCAAAGACTTAGCCAAACAGACAGAGCTGAGCAGCTAGAAGAATTCCCAGGAAAGAAGAGAGAGATCTGAACAAGAGGGGCGAGGAGAGGATATTGGGAAGGCCAGAGCACTCCAACCCAATGGGAAGGCTAGCAAGGCACCACACCCCAACCAAGATTGATCGAGCATAACTGAGTCATGCCGACTATGGTACCAATAAAAATAATAACAAAGACTGATAATAAGAGCAACGCAGTAATGTTGTACCAAAGGAAATTAAAGCAAATGAGTTGCAGCACAAGTTTGTAAACACAGCGTAAATCAAGGTCGGTAGTAGTCCAATTAGTCACAACAACAGAGCTACAAACCATAGCACTAGGTAGAGAAATGACCACCCACCCAGACTGAACCATACAATACCATCGAGCTACAAGGAACAGGTACATAGCATAGTAATTACATGTGACCCATAGGGGCATAAACCACATGACTAACCACGAACGACCAAAAGGGAACATCGAGCCTATAGGAGTCATGATATGACCGCCCAATAGAACCGAAGGAAGAGACCCGAAGATAAAAACAAGCAAGGTTCTGGATACCCAAAAAAGTGGTGAGATCATCACTCTGTTTTCTGCCACCCAAGCACACTAAAAGAGGGGGCAGACGAAAGCCTTGCGAAAGCTTCTACACATGGGGATGCTTGCCGCTGCCTGCAGACATGTCCGAGCAAGCAGTATCACCTTCATCGAAACTAATCTTCCTTTTGCTAGATCCAGACAGGGAGGCGGAGTGGTTAGTACGGCCCAACCCGGAGCAAACAGGGGCAAGCGAGGAGGAATTGGCTTCGGCAATAGGCACAACTAGACTTGGGCAAACGCGGGTACAGGCCGGGCTTGGGATGGGCTTTACCCGAGATTTTGTCCCGTTGTTGCGGGCGCGGGCCGGGCTAAGCCCGCTTAACGGGTTGAAAGTCGTGTCCAAGCCCGTCCGCGAATGCGGGTGCGAGTAACCCGCGGGTACCCGCAAACCCAATCAAATTTTCTTATTAAACCTATTGTAATCAATTTTAATATATATAATTTTAAAATGAATAATTAATTTGATTTATAGTTGCTGTTTTTTCTTATTACCATAGTTACTGTTTTTTATAGTCACTTTATTGTATGAATGATTATTATTACATGGAATAATTAATTTTCTTTATATGAATAATTAATATATATATATATATAGTTATTGTAATCATTTTTTCTTATTACATATATAGTTACTGTTTTTTTAATGAATAATAAAATTATTTATTACGTATATATATATATACATATATATTACTTTTAATAAAAAAAATGGTGGGTACCCGTTACGGGCCGCTAGGCCTGTAACGGGTTGAATGATATGTCCAATCCCGCACCCGATGCGGGCGCAGGCCGGGCCTAGCAGCCCGCATGGGCTTTTCCTCATGTCCAAGCCCGTCCGCTAATGCGGGCGGGCGGGGCGGGCCTAACGGGCCTACCCACGTTTGCCCAGGTCTAGGCACAACCGCCAAGGATGGATTAGTTGGGATGGGTAGGTTTTTGAAGTGGAATCTCTTCAGATGTTTGATATTCTTGGAGCAATCGATCGATGTCGTCAACAGTAAACAAGTCTGGGATAACAGCACATTCAGAGGCGGAGTAAGGGCCGTCCTCATAGTCCACCATGTCGAGATCGAAGGTCTCTTCAAACGCCGAATCAGAGAGAGCAGGATAGTAAGCCGGAGACCTAAAAACATCAGTAGCAGAATGCTCTAGAGCCGTGTGTACCTCGATTGCGAGAGGAGGCGGAGTGGAAACCGGTATGGCTTCTACCAAGGCAGCGACAGCGGGGGCGATGAGGACAGTTGGTTCAGGGGCGGTCGGAGCAACAACAGGAGGTGCAACCTCAGTTTGCATCTCATAGTCAGACACAGAGTTGGAGGAATTGGAGGTTGATGATTCAGAGGGATCCTCTGCGTTAGCTCCGAACATTTGGAGAAGAGTTGTCTTGGAGTGCCCAAACCTCAATGGAGGAGGTTTCTTCCTAGCCGCAATGGATTTCTAGTCATTAACCGGAGAGGAGGGCAGGCCAGCAGGATCGTTGGGGACGAGGCCCTCCTCCAAGGAACCAGACACAACCAAGTATTGGGGACAATCTTCGAACAAGTGGTTGACCGCACCACAACACCCACAACCCTCTGAAAGATCGTCGAACCACACAGGATATTCCACCAATTGATTGAGCTCGTTCATCACCTTAATCGACTTGTCCCGGATCTTGGTGATGTCCATAGATGCGCAAACACGAGGAAAGCGATAACGCGCACCATTCCTGCCGAAAGCGGCCACCAGAATGACAGAACAAATGTGATTACCTTCAACCAAATCCTTAAGCACCTTGTTGCTAATATATTTCACCGGTAGGCCCGGGATTCGGATCCACACATCAAGGGTGGTGATGGGCTCCGACAGAGGGTCGAAATCGAGCCTCCATAGTCTGATCAACAGCAACTGTTTAGCCACATGAAACGGCCGGCCTTCCCACACTTTCTTCTTCAGCTTTGTCGAATCGGATCTCCATCCAATTATTCTTTGTTGGGATGATCTGGAACCCACCCGAGAGAAATTTCCAATCGAATTGAATCTTGTTCCTAATTGCTTTGATTGCCACAGGGTCCCCGATAATAGTACCATAAACCGACGTGAGGCTTAGGTTTTTTATATTGGCTTCCACATCATCGAGGACACCCTTGAGCTTCTCCATATTCAGCCTTTGTTTCCTGGCATTGGACTGCTTTTTCCCAGCCTTGTGATTGCTACAGGCACCAATGGAGGTGGTAGAATCAAAGGGGTGAGTGGCCTCGCTAGGAGGATTTAGGCCCAATTGAGATTGGAATTTAGAGGGAGAGAGAACACTGTTCTCTACTCCAATTTTTGTCTTACCTTTGCGACTGGTCAGCGGCGGGGAGTCCTCCATGGAGGACCAACACAGCAATGAACTTCTAAAATAGGAAAACGGAGGAGCAGAACGTTAGCAGAGAAGAGGAGAGCAGAGAAAAGTGGTGAGCCAAACCAACCCCACACCCATAAAATATATAGAGTACCAACATCCAGACACACAAGGTAAGGGCAACTGACACTGCCGCCGCCAAAATCCACCCACTCCCTCTGAAGAGAGACACTCCGACACCCAAGAGGATCTCCCCCAGTACACATAGAAAATCAGCAACAGGAGAAATTGTCTTCCAGTTAAGTGAATTTCACCAAAAGGGAGCGGCCATGGGGAGGGGGGGCTTGGCGGTGCCATAAGGACCAAACTTGAGGTGCAACTTCCCTAAGACCCAAAAATCTGGGTGCGAGGGGAGGGAAACCTTAGTTAGTAGGGGATTGACTAGGACGGAAATTAGGGATTCTTGATTTGACAAATTCAGACAACAAATCTTCCAAGCGCCGCTGAACCCAGGGAAAACCAAAGATTGGCTCTTCACTAACTGGGAGCAGGTCAAGCCACAGGGGTTGTAGACCCCTTGAGAGCCCCATAAGGCCACAAAGGGAGGCTAAGTTGGTACTGAGGGGGGTGGAGATTTGGTGGGATTTGCTATTCCGGCACAATGGGTGGCGTTTCTCATGAGAGTGTTTTATTCGGTTATTGCAAGTTTGTGGCTATGAAATGAATTACATTAAGATGCATGCTTTTATCATAAAGGAGAAGGCTTTCACCTAAACCCTGCAAATAGGAAAAGATATCTTGCAATAAATTAACCTAATTTGGGTCTACCTTTGTCATAATTGAGTTTATAATCTCTCGAATAGAAACCCTAATTACTACCCAAGTTTGGCAACATGAGTTCATTAAATTCACATTTAAAGATGAAACACAAGGTAGAGCGAGATAAAAGATACCTTCTTTAGCGACATACAAACCTTACCACCATGACTATCGTCGGGTTCACCCCGACCCTAGAAGAAAGGGCGACTACTCGCTCATGCTGAATGAAGACATACTTGAACTTGAAAGGAAATAAACTTGCATTGAAGAGAAAACTTGAATCTTTACAATCTCAACGCCAACTATCGCAAGCGCCGAAACCCTAAAGCTCAAAACCTAAAACTATAACTTTGAATGCTTAATGCTTTGTGTCTTTCTTGCTTGAATAAAAACAAGCCCCCTAGGGCTTTATTTATAGGCTACTAATCCTTGCTATCCAAGGAAAGTAGATCTTATCTTCTATTTAAACTCTATCCAAACAAGTAGGATAAATCTTTTATTTAAGGTAAATATAGAAAATAACTAACTAAACCTTTAGGGTAAAAAGAGAAATATCCCCTAGGTGTAATCTATCTAAATAACAAGATAATTCGTGGCCTAGAAGATAAGATTCCCAATCCGCATCTCAAAAAGCGCGTCCGACCCGTGTCGAAGTCCAGTCGATATCGACCAAAGCAGTCGATATAGACCACTCTGTTTCTGCTCAACGGGTTCTACTTCACTCGATTTCTGGGGCATAGTCGATGTCGACACCCTCACTCGATATCGAGTGCTTTTCAGTGGTGGTCTTTGTGGTCTATCTCGACACTCAGAGTCCATGTCGAGGTCTTCAGTCGATATCGACCAGTCCTGTCGATATCGACCACTTTTCAGCTCTTCTTGGCTTCTTCATTTTGACTCCGATTCCGCTCCAATTCCTACATATTTAGACCAAAACTTGTGCAGACTCTATTTCTTGCACGTTAGCTCATTCTACACAAATGTGCATTATTTTTAACCTTTATTTTAGGAATCGAATGAAATATGAAGTCAAAACTTGCGAATAAAAAGGGTACAAATATGTACATCAAACAACCATTGTGGACACCACCAACATCATCGCAGATGAGGTAAATGACAAGTACATATTATTTAGGTAACAAGTTATTCGAGTAATGTTGAAACAATGAGTGAAATATATACATAGGTGAATGAGGAGGTTGATAATGAGTGCATAGAAGAACTGATAGCAGAGGTGCCACCTCCTATAGTGCCTGTACATGTAAGTATTCAATGATATATGCGAAAGATTCGTGAAAATAGCAGTAAGTATGCACTTGTATGCCCAGTCATGTAAATGGATTGCCATTGGTTTTCAAGGTTGCAAATGGTGTCCAATGAAGCATCTAACATACATGTTGATAAGGTAAGTATTCACCAATGTCAGATTGATTATTCATTTGGATACGAATTTTATGATGGAACCTGACCCTAATAAACTTTGTTTGGTATAGGAAAAAACCCCGGCCACATCAAATGTGAGGGTGGATATATCAACACCAACAGAACATACATATAAGGTACAAATTATAATATGCACCTAAATAAACTATATTATTCACTTTTTGTGTCGTTATTCGCCCACATTATTCTAACTATGCGATAGGATAATCGTAATATTCGACACAATATTATTCAGTATCCACCTGTATAAAAAAGCAGTGACATAGTTCCTCAATGGGTTGGTAGGTAGCAAATGTCGGAAGAGAAAGGGAAGCAGAAGACACAACTACTGTAAATGTGGATAAGGTATGTATGCACGAACCAAATTGGATAGATGACAACAATAATAAATATTGTATGTACATATTAGAATGTTTCCACATCAACAGGGAAAAGCGCTCCTATAAGCTGCCGAAGGGGATATCGCAAAAAGTCGTCCACAGAGGGAAGCACGGAGCTCCAACACCGAGAAAAGTCCTTTCATCTATAGAGTCATTGATCCTGAACAAAGAACCACCAAGGAGCAATCCACTTTCGTCTTGTTTGTCAAACAAGTCGACCCAGAGTAATAGCATTTCACAAATGATATTACCTAAATTAGTAAATATAAACAAGGGGGAGTTTGCAAAATGTCCAAAAAAGTTGTTTCAATTGGTGAAATATCCACACTTTGGGACAAATTGGTGGAGTGTCCATCTTGCCAATAGCAATTTTATCATCTTGCCTATAGCCTCACTCTTTTTTTTCTTTTTTTTTTTTTTTACATTTTGTCGTGCAAAAATAAGAGTATGTTGTGCATGTGCAAATATAACTATATATTGAGCAAATATGACCAAGTCTAGTCTTATTTATTTATTTATTTATTAACATTTTATCGTGCAAATATAAGAGTATGTTGTGCAAATATAACCGTAAGTTGTGCAAATATAACCCAAGTCTAGTTTTTTTTACATTTTGTCATGCAAATATAAGAGTACGTTGTGCAAATATAACCGTAAGTTGTGCAAATATGACCCAAGACTAGTTTTTTTTTTACATTTTTTCGTGCAAATATAAGAGTACGTTATGCAAATATAACCCTAAGTTGTGCAAATATGACCCAAATCTATTTTTTTAATTTTATTTTTATTTTTTTTACATTTTGTCGTGCAAATATAAGAGTACGATGTGCAAATATAACCGTAAGTTGTGCTTGTGCAAATATAATCGTATGTTGTGCAAATATAACATTTTGTTGTGCAAGATGTAATATATTTTTTTTCCACTTTTTTTTCGTTTCAGCACTTTTTGTTGTGCAAAAATAACTTTATGTTGTGCACATATAACAATTTGTTGTGAAAATATAACTTTATGTTGTGCAAATGTAAAAATAAAAATATAGTAGATGTGAATCACATAATAAAATATAGATATTTTTTATAATTTCCATATTTATGGGGTCAGTTTTATAATTTAACAAAAATTACATCTTCAACCTTCTTCCCTGTGAAATCGATGAACACAGCCGCCCCGGACAGCCGCGCTCGCCACCGCCTACGGCTCGCTCCGGCCTCGCTCACTCAGGCCTCCTTCGCTCCGGCCTCGCTCGCTCGTCACCGCCTACCTCCCTCGCTCGCTCGCTCCCTCCGGCAGCTCCCTCGATCCCTCGCTCCGGCCGCTTGGCCTCCGCCTTCGCCTCCGGCCTCCACCTCAACAATGGATCCAAACCAGCCGATCATGTGATTGCTTGAATTGGAACTGGAGGAGCGATCAGATGATTTCAGATTTGACCTAATCCTCGACCGGAGGAGCGATCGGATTTGAATTGGAACTGGAATTCGGCCGATCTGGTCTCGAAGAAGGAGGTGGTGGTGGTGGTGAGAGAGGCGGACGCATTCGAAATCCCAGATCTCTCGAAGAAGGAACTGAGATTCGGACGATGCTCCGACGATTGCTCCCGATCTGGTCTCGAAGAACCTCTCGAGAGATTTGGAAAGGGAGGAGGAGGAGCAGGAGAGAGATCTAGAGGAGGAGGGGCAATATTACGATCTGAGCACAAAATCTCCCTCTCTTTGTCATCTGAAAGTATACCGGGTGAATTTGGAAGAGATGGACAAATTCCCAATTTTTCCCAAACCTTGGACATTCCACCAATTAGGCCGAAAAAAGTGCCTATTTCACAAATTTTCTCTATAAACAATACACCCTTTGATGTAATTATGTTTGTGGCACTAATAATAAGGTAATGTGTTGCAGCAAAATTCTTTTCCACCACCCAAACGAAGCAAAAAAACTGGCTATAAAGTTCACATTAACAAGCGGGGATATAGTGGCACTGCTTGGAGACCGCATCCCACCCAAAGTCCTAGATGTGTGGGCAATGCGACTGAATTATGAAGAGCTGGAATGAAGTAGTACCTCCTCTTTCACATACTTTGTTCCACCTAGTGTTACGGTATACAATCCTCCATTACTTAGTTATAATATAAATAGGAATGTATTCAATATATTTGATATATTTTTCATAATAATGTGGAGCAATTGCCTGTGCAAATTGGCAATGTGAGCAATCGGGTTGCAAAGCCGTATCCACAACGTTCAGCGTGGTTCTTCATGAAATTCTATGTTGCACGTGTAAAGGGAGCAGTTAATGTCTCTGAGCTAGATATAGTAACTACTCTACATCCATAAAAGAAATACTTAAAGTAGTAATGAGATAAATACGTTATGTATGTATATGAATACTTTATGAGTGCTTGATGAATATCGTTGAGAGCTTGATTAACATCCATAATAAGAAATGAATACTTGATGAATAATTGTGATAGCTTGAGTGTATATGCATATTGACTGAATAATTGTGAGATATTGATGAATCTGTGATTCATGTTGATGAATATTTGCCTGAACTTGATGAATCCTTACTGCCAGGTGATATGTAATGAATCCTTACTTGCCTGAACTTGATGAATCCTTACTGCAAGAACTTGATGAATCCTTATTGCCAATACTTGATAAATCCTTACTACCCAGTGATATGTAATGAATACTTGATGAATCCTTTTGACCAGATAATCTGTAATGAATACTTAATGAATCATTGTGATAGCTTGAGTGTATATGAATATTGATTGAATAATTGTGAGATATTGATGAATCTGTGATACATGTTTATGAATATTTGCCTGAACTTGATGAATCCTTACTGCCTGGTATTATTATTGGGACAATTCGAATAGTTATGAGCTCATGAGAAATTATTTGCCTAGTGTGATGAATACTAATGTCCTTGCTTATATGTACAGATGATTTTTCCCATATATGAAAATAAAGATTATTACGTGATTGTATTTCATTTGAAGAGAGGAATTGCAGAGATACTGGACAACTCAAAGGGGAAAGAGATCAATTGTGCGGCAAACTACAAGATAGTGTTCGATGAGCTGGTATATTCATTCTGTATAGTGTCCGTTGGCACTCCGATTATGCATTGTATGTCATTTTAGTGTAACGACTAATAATATGTGTTTTGTAGAAGAGAATGCTTTGCCAGCTATTAGTGGACGAAGAATTGCTAGCGATAGCAGACATGATCCGCGAAATCTCAGCTGCACGGGTCCTGAAGGTGGATTGGAAGACACCGACTGGTGGGATAGATTCAGAAGTGTACGCAATGCGTCACATGGAGACCTACAAAGGTGACTCCTCCTGGAAGTGTGGCTTCAAACGATGGACGAGGAAGAACATAGCTCCACTTCGAATAAAGTATGCTCACTGCATTATTTTGTCGGAATTGAATGGGGAAAAGGAGAAGCTACTGGCGGCTTTCAAGAAGGGTCCACTAGCCATCAACCAGGTGGCACGAACACAGAACCAACTTTAAAATCTACAGGGCATGTTGGGCTTCCACGATTTACATTTTGTCCGTTAATGTAATGCGTTTGTTTCACACTTTTGGTCAAACTTATCCCTTAGAACATATGCTCGTATATCTTCATTTACGCAGTAAGTAGTAGACAATTCTTTTGGACCCACTTTATGGTATTTTTACTTTGTTTAGTGACAATCTCCACTAGAACATGTTAACTTTGCAGTACGTTTATAAGGAAATGTTTTATAAATATTCATTATCTAAAGACTACTCATTCGTTTTTAATTGTCTATCCCCCGACATGAATCAGATACCATCACCCGATCAAATGCAGTATTAGATTAGAGTTGTTCAGTCATTTAAGTATTCGGTTAGATTATATGAATTATTCGTAGGAAAAGAACAACCATCGTACACATGTACATACATATCAACTGTATATAACTAACTTTTGAGATAAAATTCAATAACAATAGAAGTTCATTGCCAACAAGACCTGCTACAGAACATTAATAAATAACATAAATCAAACCAACTTATTTCCACCAAAGAACGACACAAACTGAATCTCTGTCCAGCACTTGAACGAATATTAATAAATAATGTAAATCAATACAACTTATTTCAACCCTATCATCATAACGAGTCACTATCCTCCTGGGAATGTTCGTCGAAGCCATCCACTGACAAGTCATCATCATCATCATCGTCATCGACATCAAGCATTTTCTCCGCCTTCATTTTTCCTTTGCAAGTCCTACTGTTATGACCAAACTTGCCACAACTCCCACACTTTTGAGATTTCGCCTTGGCGGCTTTCTCTATCGCCTTCTCCAACAACCCCTTCAACCTATGTCATTTGTTCTTTGCTTGAGGTGGGGATATAATGAGTACCTTGGATGGAGGCTTTACCCCGACATACTTCTCAACAAACAACTCTTTGCTTGACGCAACTGCTCCGGAGGGAGATACTTTCTACATGTATTGTGATTTCTTCTCTTCTAAATTCTTCCGTGAAATCATCAAGTAGATCACTATCATCCTCCACAAGGCCAATCATGGAGTATATGGTACCCCATAACCTATCCACTGCCAACTTTCTGGCCTCTAACGCAGCACACTGTTTTAGCAAAACATCATTAACAAAAACATGTGCCAACTCCCTAGCATGCTTAGTCCACCTCGCCTTTACCAATACGGATGGTAGGGTCTTCTTACCCATATATTTGTACGTTGTGAATATATGTTTGCAAGGGATTCCGATCCTATGCAGAATATTGAAACTGCATGTAGAAACCTCGGTTGCTGCTTCATAGACAACATGAAAGTTCCCCACGTCTTCTTCTGCGACTACATGAGTCTTGCCCGACACCTCATGCGTCTCGTTTATAACATTGCAAATGGTGATTGAGTCATCAATCTCTTCCTGAACTTTCGCAAACACCCTCAAAGTATACACAGTTGTTGCATATCGTTCAATATCAAGAGGAGTCTCATAATTTGGAACTGTGGTTGCGGATTCCATGTCGAGCTTTGCTTGTGTGTGTCGCTAAGTATCCATGGCACCATCAAATTGCATCATTAACTCGACCATGCTGAAATGACGGCTAGAATACTCTCCAAAGAAGCTATTAGCAGACTCTAAAATGGATGTCGTTCGGATTAAACCACCCATTGGCACATCCCTAAAACTCAGCCAACATTTCCTTCCACATCTCCTCGAACTCTTCGATCGTATTCTCGTAGCTCCATACAACTTTGTTTATTTTATGCCGAAATTCTTTGTTGGGACATACTTCTTTTGGCACTTGTAATATTTACATATAAACAAAAATTGAGTATTGAAGACATGCTGCCAAAGTACGTATAAAGATTTTCATTATCAATCTACTGAATACTTGCTATAAACGTACTGAATATTAATACCATAGTATTGAATACATGCTGCCAAAGTAATTAAAAGCAATGATCTACTTAGTGAATAATTGCGTCAACTTTACTGAATATCAATCATCGGCATAGAACGGAGATTCTAAAATCTCCTTCATATTGTAAAAATGAAGTCAACCCATTCGTACTATTACAATGTAGCCATAACAGAAAAGTTACCTCCCTAGGAACTTTCATCATTATATGGCACATGTAAAACCGATGTCGGGTATTAGGAAACACCTCCGGTAGCCTCCCTCATTGAGGGGTCCTGATTTGTTAAAATTACTAGAGGGTCCATGGCTTTTTGAAAGCACTCAAACAACCACTTGTACGATTGCTTATCCTTCGTTAGTAATAATCCAACCCATAACGTGACCGCCTTATGATTGTTATCCAAACCCATGAAAGGCGTAAAAATCATGCTATACTTGTAGATATACAAAACACAATCAACAAGTTATTACATAAATGATTAGGATCTTCATTTCACATCAAATACCACTACACAACTCTATCTGTAAAGAAAATAATATCCTATAGACGGACGAATAGTTACTGCATCAATACCGAATATTTTCATCATATTCACAAAATAATAACTCAGATAAAATAATATAGTGCACTGTTTTGAGCACGTACTTGTTCGTCCTGTACGTTGAGTCAAAAGCCACAACATCACCAAATGCAACAACAAAATAAGCATGGGCTATAGGATCACACCAAAATAAATGGACAAGTTGGTTCTTTTCATCGACGATGTGATCAAAGAAGAACGCGGATGATGATTGTCTCTTTAGCATGAACCTATCAAGCACCATTTGTGCATCTGCACCCAAAATATACGCCATGACATCTCGTTTAAAGTTTTTTACATCCTGTATCGCTGGACCTCCATGTGTCGAGCCTTGCCTAAATTCTTTCATAAGTCGATGTTGAAATACTCGAAATTATTTTGGGCTATTTCATATTTTTATAAATCTATATTATATTAAACTATAGTATATATATCTTAGGTGAATTTGGCTATTTCATATTTTTATAAATCTATATTATATTAATTCACCTAAGATATATGATATATATTAGAATAATTAAATTATTCTAAAGGGAAATAATATAAGAGTTGATTTAATTACATAAATCCTCTGAATACTCTTATTATTTAATTTATAGAGTTAAATTAAATAATATTCCTCACGCTCAAGGGGAGAAACCTATCTTCTATCTCCATCTTTATCCGCTTCTTTTATTTCTTTTCCTTAAAATTTATTATCTATCCATAATCTCTATCCTTAATTGATTCTTAACCTAAAAGAATCAAAGATTTATCTTTTTATCTAATTCAACAATATAGATACTCGTCAAAATCTTAGGTTTCCCACACCCGAAAATCACATCCCGCGTCGCCGTCTCTCCCAATTCTCCCCTGTACTTCCGTGAGCTATGACCTTCCTCACCGTACCAGCCCGCCGGCGAACACCAACGCCAAGGCCAAGCCGGAGAATGCCCATCCTTGTCGAGCCATCACCGCTGACCATACCCCTTGCCCGGAGACGCGCCACGAGTCAAGCCGTAGCCTCCTCCCCTGTTCGCCGTCGCCGGAGGTAGGAGCCATTGTCGACGTTGCCGCCGAATGCCGCCTCCAATTGCCGCCGTTCAGCACTGCCTTGCCGCCGCCAATCACCGCCTGAGTCGCCGACGAGGTCGTCGCCTGTACCGTTAGCCATCGACGCCGGAGGAAGAGCCACGCCGAACCATCGCCCTTCACCTGTTCCTCCTTCGTCTTCGGTGCGTGAATCTAGACATGGCCACGGGTCCGACCCGCCGACGGGTCGGCAACCCGGGGGGTACGACCCTAACCCTGACCCGAGATTCCCACGGGTCGACGGGTTCGGGTCACCCGCCGGGTCGACGGGTTGACGGGTCGGAGTCTCGGGTCGGCCACGTGGCATTAACGGGTGGAAATAGGCCGACCCGCCGGGTCAAGGCCTGGTCGGTTTATTTTTTTGACGTTTTCGTGATGTATTGTGAATTTGTGAAATAAGGTTTCGTGTTTAATGATGTTTGGGTTTGGGGGAAAAAAAAGAGGGAAGAAGGGCTTGAATCAGATTCCCAATTGCCTACATATCCTCCCGGGGGAGAGGAATCAAAGCCCACGTAGTTCTTTACCTGTTGTCTGAACCCCGCTTACCTTTTCGGCTATTCGTCGGTGTCAGATTGGCGCTGGCCCTGGGGATCGACGACTCCACCATCCACGGAGCTCCCGACTGATTCCGAGTCCATTCCATCATCAGGCTCTGACCCGGTGTTCAGGAGGTTCCTCTGTATTCTCATCTCAGCCTTCTTCCAATCGGCGAGGCATACTTGTGCTTCGAGGTTCTCAGGGAGCAAGTTTGATCTCTTCTCGGTAAGAATTTGTCCCCCTCGGCTGAATAATTGTTCCACTGCGATGGTGGAACAAGGGGCTCCAAGTATTTGTCGAGCGATCACCTGCAAGGTCGGAAATCGCTGTCTTTCTACTCGGCCCCACCATTCTAAAATATCGAAATCTTCATCTTCATCACTGCGAAATTCAAAGTTAGTAGACAAGTATTCGTCGAGCTCCGAGTTGGGGCTCGACGAGGACCTCGACCTCTTTGTGCCAAAAATATCTCTGGCAAGAGCCTTAGTTCGAGCGGTAATACTAGTGCGGGAGGAACCACTCGAGCTGGAAGACGCAGGAGGAGGAATGTTAGGCGCTCTAGCGCCCGTAGAAAAATGAGTATATAATGCTTCAAGTATTCCCCTAACTCTAGCAACTATAATTGAAACATTGCAATCAGGATCATCTTGGATATCGAGCGTAGGATAATAGTTTTCTAAAAACTTTTGAAGCCCAGTTAATTTGTATCTAGGGTCGAAACAACAAGCTACGAGGAAAATATCAGGAATAACTTTGTAATAAGACAACCATTTCTCCCGCATGGTCAAAACAGCGTCGGATATGCATTGCACTTGAAGCCCGTCCTGAAGGGCTATGGCAATGTTCATAGCGACAAAACAGAAAACACTAGATGTAGGAATGTAAGCATGACTAAAAGTTTCGGTTGCATCATGGAAAACCTTGAAAACCTCAATTATATCTCGAGCAACCACCCACACATCCCCAAAAACGTTTGAACCTTTGATGTTTTGAGTCGCAAAAGCAGAAAGAAGTTCTCTATATTGATAAGAATCAAAAATCATTTTGTAAGTCGAGTTCCACCGAGTGCTAACATCTCGGGGGAAGTTCTTCGGGCGGATGTTGTTAGAGCGGCAAAAATGGTGCCATTGATGGCGAAGCTGTTTGCTTCGCCAAAGTGCCCGTAAAACATATCGAATAGGTTCGGTTTTCTGTTGTAAATACGTTAAACCATCTTGAACACATAAGTTTAAAATATGAGGTGCGCAACGTATATGGAAAAATATCCCCCTATCCCGGGCTGACAATATTGTGTTAACTCTGGGATAGAGGCGGTGTTGGCGGATGCGTTGTCAAAACCGATTGAAAAAACTCTTTGAGTCAATCTATACTCTTGTAAAACTCTGAAAAGAACCGCAGCTATGTTACGGGCCGTGTGGGCCTCCTCAAAAACTCGAAAAGCCAAAACTCGTTTGTGTAAAATGAACCGTTCATCCACCCAATGACAAGTGACACCCATATATGAGTGGTGTTGCCAGTGGTCGGTCCAAATATCACTACAAATTGAAACATGTAAATCGCTATATTTTTTAAAATATTCAATTAATTCAGCTTTGCGGGTGTTATACCTTTTTATCATTTTCCTCTTAACCGTGTTTCGACTCATAGGTTGCCAAGCGGGCTGAACATTTTCCGTAATAAATTCGTTGAAACTTAAACGTTGTGCAAAGTTATAAGCTAGGCCTTCGACCATTATCATTTCAGCAAAGTTATCACTACAACTAGCACAATCATAACTCCATAAACCAGGGGGTTGAGAGGAAGTAGTTGCACACCCGGAAAGTTGAGTTTGACCTTTCGCCAAGCCGAGTTTCTCCGGATGTTTCGATTCGATATGGCGTCCGTAGTTGCCATATCCGTTCCCCTTCTTGTGTTTGTAGACCTTCGGGCAAAAGTGCACTTGACGGAGAAATAGTTTTCGCCCCATCCCGAAGTAGGCGGGCCCTTCTTGAACCAGTATTTCATTGTGGCGGCCTTATAAGCGACTGGTTGCTCGTCGGCGGCTTCGGGAGTGGCGTCGGGATCGGCCTCCAACCCGGACTCTTGAGTCGGGATGGTGGAGGGCATGGAGGGAGTTCCCAGATCGGCAACTTCATCCACCTCAATTCCCGGCTGCTCATCGAGTAGCGCCTGATCCCGACGTCTTCGGGATCCGCTCGCTCCAGCTCCGGAAACAGAGGCGCTACGTCGAAGGCTAGGCTCCGGTTGGTGACCCGATCCCGAGCCGCTCCCCTTGCTTGAAGACGGGGCTCCGCTAACACTCCTTCGACCTCGGGAAAAAAATTTCAATAAAAGTGGATTAGAAATTTGTTAAAATAATATGAATATGTAATTAAGACAAATGGCGGAATAATGAAGAAAAGAAAGAGATGATAGAAGTAGGATTTGGTGATGCGAAGCGCCGAATTCTCGGAATTCTTGACTCGTGAACCACCGACTTCCGACTTCCTCGATTCTCGAGCGATTCTCGAGCGATTAGAGAGCGATTAGAGAGAAGGAGATGTGATGAGATGGTGTGATGAAAATGGGAGGGAAGGAGTAGTATTTATAGTGCAAAAAGGGTGGGTTTTGGAGCCAAAGAAGGCCGGGTCCAACGGTCGACCCGGCGGGTCGGCTGTTGATTTTTAAAAAACTAGCCGTTGGCCGGCCGTTGGCTATTTTTTTTTCTTTTTCACTTTTCCACTTTGTAAATTTATAATAGGTTGTTTTGTTATTTTTTTAATTCAAAAGTTGTTATTTTCATATGTCAATAAGTAAATAGTGAGGTTATTTATTTGTTTGATGGTCAAAACTATTTATTTAGGTTTATTAATTTATATGTTGGATTAGTTAAAAAAACCAAATAATACACACATAAAACACAATTTTATTACAAACCGAACAACGATTACAAACTCGTACCAGATTCATTGCCTCGGTCGATATCGCGCTCGGCGCTTCATGCATGACATTACAACATAAAACACTAACTTACTTCCTAGTTCCTATTTTATTTAGTACTTCATAGTACGTTCATATTTGCATAACATCATAAGCTTCACACAACACAAGACTAAAATACTAATTACCCGACGATCCCAATGCTTCGTCGACTTTTTCGGGATGCTTCTTGGCTAGATGATTCTTCAAGTTGCCATAACCCAAGTTGTTCGTTATCTTGTACTTATGACCACAATAACGACACTCCGCTTCGATCTTCCCCGGGATTTGGTCGACCTTGTTGAAATGATTGAACAACGAGGAGGAGCTCGAGGATCCGCTTTTACCGCCGCCCATTACGACAATTGACGGAACGACAGGAATGAATGAAATGTAAGTTATTTGATTAATGGGATGTGTAAGTAAAATGAATTGGGGAAGAGGGGATGCCTATTTATAGGATCGAGCCTACGTTCAACCCGAGCAACGACTAGTTTTTTTAAAAAAAACAAACGTTCAAGTGGGACCCACCCAAACGGCTACTTTTTTAAATGTACAACTCGTGTGACCCGGCGGGTCGACCCGGGGGGTTGACCCACCGGGTCACGGGTTCCCTTTCCCTCAACCCTAACCCTGACCCTCAACTCGAGCCAACCCTTCGACCCTTGGACCCGGACCCGGACCCGGCGGGTCACCAACCCGGCGGGTCACGGGTCGACCTGCCCGACCCGTGACCCGTGGCCATGTTCTACGTGAATCCCCGTTGGAGCCAACAGGAGATTTCAATCTCTTTTAAAACAATTTCAGAAACTTCCCTTGTTTTTATACTATTCTCGTTTCTGGCCCTTAGTTAATTACTTATTAAATTAAGCGGCCGATACTTTTCAACTAATTTGATTCTGGCCCGTTTCAGCGACATCAAGCTATCCCAAGCACCCAAGTCGAGCCCCGCTCTACGAGAAGGTTATCTATTATCTATCTATTAATCTATTAATATTTCTAATTCTGTTAGCATTTTGTTGATGTGTCACGTCCACAATTAAAGTTGAATTTTTTATTCAAATGATATTTTCTTATTGGTCAATATTATTGCTGAAATTATTTGTTTCCTATTTGAGATATATTGGTTTCCTATTTTTCATACGAAGATTTTTTAAATTGATATGGCTATATCAATTTGTGATCTATTTTAAATATATTTATTTCCTTTTTTCATAGAAAAGACTATGTACATTGATACGTCGGACCACAAATTTGGATATTATCATTCTGTGTGGTCTTTTATATCATTATTTCATTAATATCATGACTTTCTTTATAAATTTCATTCATATCAATAATATTATATATTTATTATGACCACAATTTTGGATACTATCATTCCGAATGTCGGGTCGGGTTGAGAGTCGAATCGGTTTGGGTCGGGTCGGTTTTGTCTGTGTTCGGGTCTATTTCGATTCGAGTCAAATTCAGGTCAGGCTTGGTCTCGGATTCGGGTTACGGATGACTCCGAATTTTCGGGTTTCAGTCGGGTCTGGGTTCGGTTGAATCGGTCGGGTTTTTCATATCGGGTCAGATTTTGCTAGCTATAACCATGATGATCAAAAGCCATATATTAATTGGTCCACATATTTATACAAGTCTTATCCATAATTTGTTATGTAACCTTTTTAAAAAAAAATTAATTAGAATATCTAAATATAAAAAATATCTTTGAAATACCAAATGTTTACTTAATCTTATATTTATATATGTATATAACTAAATTGACTAATATATTGAAATGTGATAACTCAAGAATTAATAAGAATATTCAATTCAAATGTCAAAATAAAAATTAACTATAAAAAAATGATTGTCAAAATAATATTTCTTTTTAAAATTTATATTTATTATACAATATAGACATCTTAAATTTTTATTGAAATTTTTTTAAATATTTTTGGAGATAGAAGCAAAACGTCATTAATTTTAAGAAAAAATTATTTTTGCACCTATTAACCTTCAAAAATTGAGGAAAATAATTATCCAAAATGAATATTTTAAATATATACTTACTCTGCACATTCTACATGACATCTATATATATTTTTAACAAAAGATTTTTTAGAGATAAATTACATTTATTTTAAACATCTTAAATGACTATTTGGAATACAAAAAATAACATTTTAAGATCTACTAACAAAAATTGAAGAATTTTGAGAAAAGAAAATGTGAAATTTGCATATATTATCATTTAAAAATAAATAAATAAATAAACACTCTTTTATGATTAATTTTGGGTGTTTGGCTTCAAATATCGAAGAAATTAATATTTATCCCCAAAATGAATATTTTTCATCTATACCCGTAGTATTTATTTTATACACCCTAGATATCCCTTACTATAATTTAAATATTTTAAGACCTGTAATTTTTTTTATATAAAGTTAGTAAAAATAATTAATTTTTGAATATTCGATTTCAAAAGTTAATTATGAAAATCAATTAGAGCCAAAAAAAAGTTTTTTTTTACAATTTACTTATTTTAAAAGTTAATTAAGACTTCGACCATTACTTATTTTACATCTTAGATGATGCACCTTATATCTTTTTTTTTACCATCTTACCTTTATTTTCTCTATTTATTTCTCCCTCTTTCTAACCATCTTTCCCATAAAAATAATGAATAAGTTATGTATATCTACATAACTTCAAAAGTATTCGCACAATCACGTGCTTATGATTTTTTTAATTATTATATGACAACTTATTTTTTCCTTTTTAGTTTTATCCTAATGATAATAATTATATATGTATTTCAAATTATAATAGGTGGTGTGTTTGAGTTTTATTACTACTTTACCTTATTAAATCATTTAAAAAATTATATTGTACCTCTTTTCAACTAATTTATAAATTAAAAAAATAATTTATGCATATTATTTTTGTTGTAAACAAGTATATATTAATATAGTATTATATAGATATATAGAATGATGTTCAAATTGAAATGAATCAAAATCCCGTGCCTTCAAGGCACGGGTATTACACTAGTATTGGTATAAATTCTTAACTTTATAGAATTAATTCAATTTCCAATTGAGTTAAGTAAAGTTAAACACCAATATTAAATATTCTTTTTTCGTTGGATTCAATAGGTGCTAAAATCTCGTCTTGTTGTCGTCAACCGATCATCGAAGGTTAAGGCAAGTGATTTCGTTCAATGCCCTTTGCATGTTTCGTGATTTTCTTTTGGCGTGCCTTTTTATTTTTCTGTGTCGAATGCGGCCCTGTGGCCAATTTCCTTGCCAGTTTCGATAAATTGCATGTCCGTCTGCTTGATGTAATTTATCTCCTTATTCATAAATTGGCATGAGTATAAATTAATGGGCAATTATTAATTTAAAAATAGTGATATGTGTATTCAATGTGTTATTTGTTTATAACTTGAGATAAGTGAAAAATTGTCCATTTTCATCTTCCTGATTGCATGAATTTCTGCTTGTTTCTTTCATGCAAATTAATAGCATGTGATATTAAGATCCTTTGAAATATCTGTGCTTGTACGTCCTTGTTGGTTTAATGTCGTTATTATGATCACCTAGTATTTAATGCTAAAGTTGTTATAGTTAAAGTGTGCATCTCACGTGGTGCTGACTGACTTAAAGTCAGTTGCGAGGGCTAGCTCGCAGGTTGGGAATAGGGTAAAGCCCAGTCTAAAAGGTTCCATGGAATAGCTAGACTTCAAACAGTCTCATGTCGCAGTCCTAGCTGAGTCTGGACCCGTGTCCCTACGTACGATTAGACTTCAAAGTCTCAGGTCGCAGTTCTAGTTGAGTCTGGGCCCGTGTCACTACGTTTTATATTGTGTTATATACATATTTACATTATTGTTATTATTGAGATTATTAATAGGTGATCAATTCAGTTATATTATACTTCAGTCTTATTCGGGGCATAATTCCTTTTCTTATCATACGATCGATCACTATGATCATCCAAGTCATGTTACGTATCTTTATTTCTTATTCAGTTTCCACTTTAAATACTCGCGTCTTTCCCTTAACCTATGTCATACCGTTTTATGGTCACTGTATGGTTAAAGTCTGAACATTTTCCCTATCATTTGCTAGTCTTAATTGTACTAACCATCATATTTATTGGATGGCTGGTGTCCTTCGTTCTCACGAAACACCAGACCATATTCCACAGGTCTAGTAAGAGCAACGGAGTAGGAGAGACCTGAAGGAAAAGAACTATCATCAATAGACTTTTAAAATTGCAGTTTTTAAACCTTTAAAGTTTCCGCAACACTATGTTGGTTTTGAGCTATTTTAGAGTTCATTTATACTTTATGGTTTTTGGTATTTTAGCTATGTTGTTGTGATTGGATATTTCAAACATTATATTTAATTTACTTCCACATTATTTTATTCAACTGCTTAAAGTACCGTCTTGTTTATGGGAGCATGGTTGCATGTCCCTATAAGCCTCAGGTGAATGCAAAGACATTAAAGTCTGCGGATTCACAGGTGTTGTAGCGCACCCTTGGGATAAAAAGGGGGTGTTACAGATGTCTCTTAGATGGACCCAAATGTGCCCTTGCATAGTCGATCATGAACCTTTTATGTCTAACGTCCATCTTCCTGTGCACCTTCCTAAATTTATTTGCTTCATCTTGCATAAGGGGATGCGTATGTCGCTCCTCCATTCGAGATATCTCATACCCATCCAATTCTTTAAACTTCAAAAATATGTGAGCCTTGCACCCCACACGGTTGGTCACCCGTTTTCGCTTACCTTTGTTTGCGCTTTTACTCGCAAAATCATGCCTGTTACACAACATGTAGCGATGCATAATGGTTCCGTCCTTCGGATGACTACGTGCTCCCCCAACACGTACGTCGAACCCAACGATCGACCCATACTTCTTGTAAAAGTCCATCCTATCTTCTACTGTTTGGAACGTTTTACCAAGAACTGGCTTCAACGATACATGACACGTTGGCATCCAATATTTGGTTTTCCCAGGTGATTCTGATTGCACATATCCAACCTGAACATCATCCATTCCAGTTGATCAAATATGAAGTCCACATCCTCCGCATTAGCAT
This sequence comes from Persicaria maculosa, assembly GCA_963922045.1. Taxonomy (NCBI): domain Eukaryota; kingdom Viridiplantae; phylum Streptophyta; class Magnoliopsida; order Caryophyllales; family Polygonaceae; genus Persicaria; species Persicaria maculosa. Next base: position 22,030,152 of record OY998270.1, read on the forward strand.
CACCTTTACTATCAACATCCCAAATCATTCTGTTTTCCGAATCTGCGTTGTCACACATAAAAAAACATTTATTACGTGAATATACAGGATGCCAACTATGCCACGATTTAATTAACACATAGGGTTCTCGCATCACCATTAGGGTTTGAGTGCAAACACTTACATAGTTACAATAGAATACTTACTTTCAAACAACGAATAGTTCATCAACTAATACCGTTACATAAACAATTATCTGATTCCATCTATTGCAGTGTGGGTAACGACAACTATCACCCTGCTTTTGCTTCTTCTTCTTCACCGACAGCGTCGATAAAACCGTCAACGAATTGCAGAGATCTCACATCACAGAATCGGTTATGTTGATCTTTATTTATTTTGGGATAATATTTTTCATAATAGGCAATGGATAAAAATTGGAACAATAAAAAAAAATCAAACCTTCCCCAGATTCTCTCCCCTGCCATATTTCAGCGTTGGAGTGTCATCCACACGCCCAGTTTGTGAGCGTTGAGTTAAAACCGAGTGGGTCCCACTATTTTAATTTTAAAAAAAAATAGAAAAAACCAAGGATTAATCATAGCCATCCATCTTGATTCAATTAAGGGCTATTATTTGTTAACATTTAACACCACATCGCTTGTTAACCTTTGATCCAAATTATATATATAGGGTTGCGCTCCGGTGAAAACCAAAATTGCGGTAAAAACTTGTGAGGACCGGCTTTTTAGCCCCGTTCACTAGCTTTATAGCCCGGTTATAAATAGAACCGATCTATAAGGTCACATATTTTAGCCCAGTTCTGAATAAAACCGAGCTATAAAGTCACTAATGTAATTTTAAAACATGAGTTTTCAGCACGGTTTTTAGGTTTAACCGATATATAAAGTCATGTGTTATTTTAAAATTGGAGTTTTTAGCACGGTTTTTAGGTTGAACTGAGTTGTAAAGTCACTATGTAATTGAGGTTTTTAGCACGGGTTTCAAATAAACCAAGCTATAAAGTAGTCCTCACGGTTTTTATCGCAATTTGAGGTTTTCACCGGAGTCAATCCCTATATATATATATATATATATATATATATATATATATATATATATATATATATATATATATATATATATATATAAACCATAATCCTACTACCACATGTCGCCTCCTTATGCAAAGATATTTTTGGTTATTTTTTTTTCAATTCATTATATACTCCATTTTCTCACTAGTAGTCTAATGCAAAATATTGAATTAATATTAATATTAATGTTAACATATAATTTTAATGAAAATTAAGTTTGAAGAGGTGACATCATCACATTAATTATAGTTTTTTCCTTAATATATTCTATATTTTCTAACCAAGGGGTTTAGTTCAAAATATTGAATCAATAAATAATCGATACCTATATGTAATTCTTTATATACTATATTAAATTAAAAGCACGAGAATATATCTTATAAATTCTCTCTTTCATCTAAGAGATTTTCATAAAATTATCTTTAGTTAAATCTTTTATATAATATTATAGTGATAGTAATTTTTTTCTTTCTAATAAGATTATTTTAAAATATCTATATCTATACTTCTTTAAGTGAGAATCATTTTTAACGATGTGTTATCATTACATTTAATTGTAGTTTTATTGAATTTACATGGGTATTCATAGTTACTAGCACCCGACTGTTCCCATGGGCCCTGAAGTTAACAACTAGGGGACCTTTGGGTACTTCTCGCTGGTCCTTTTCAGCTGAAACAACCCGAAATAGTTTACATTAATTGTAGTTTCTTCAACCAATAAAATTATACATTTTTAATTTTATACTAGATTTTATAAAATTTTACAATATTAATTTGTCATATTATTATGATTTAAGAAATAAACCACGCAATGGCGCGGGAACTATACTAGTTCGTCCCTTAAATAGCGTCGTTTTGATGCTAGAATTTGCCAAAAAATAGAGCGTGGGCCATGACCCACCTCCTGTCCGTGTGAGCTCGGGCTCGTCTACAAGGATACCTTCCCGGACTCATAGCCAACACAACATTATTTTTTTGTATCCGTGAATTATTGGTGAGCCATTGGGCTCTCTCTTTCTCTTTTCACTTTTTTTTTGTTTTGTTTCAGTCCAAAGTGTCTCTCTCTATTTTCAATTAATCAATATCTTTTAGAATACAGTACAGAAAGAACCACAAAACCCTCTCTTTTATCTGAAAACCAGTAGGAGAAACCTAAGTAAAAAATGCAAGGTGGAGGAAAGCATGGTGGGGTGATGAAGGTCGTTGAATCCCCCAAGGATTTGACGGTTCCCCGGAACCCAATCGCCAAAATCCTCCAGGTCAAATTCAAGGAGCTTGAAGCTGGTTTCAAAGGCCGACTAGCCAAATAGTTCATTCCTGTTGACCTTCTCTAATTAAAAGTAGACTGTGATTGTCTTCTCCAATCGGTCTAATCGGTCCATGGATCAAAAAATACGAGATCATATATTACGGTTCCGGTTCGATCAATGGTCCAAGTTTTTAGAAATTCCGGTCCGGTTCAGGCCATAAGTCCGCCCTAATTCAACCCTTAATTTCTCTCTCTGTTTTTTTTAAATAAATATTGTAACGGCCCAGATATAAATACCCGGGTTACGTTTCGAAGGTCGGATACCTTCGTTCGGATCTTGCAATTCAGGTACGGGTCAGTCCGGTTCTTCGCTTTCGCCCAGGAGGATCCCTCGCCATAGAAGCACAAAGCAGCAAAAGGGCGGGTACCTAAGTCTATCCACGAAGTCAGGCCCAGAGACGCATGCGATCCCTAAAGACCTCGCTGAGGACATATAATACGCCTATACCTAGAATAAAGGATGTTCTAATGCAGTACGGAATTTAAATCACACTATCATGCTCCTAGTATATATAATATGCAGAAAAGAACTGTAAAGGCGCCCAAAAAATGCCAAGTGACATATCCCTCTCCTACCTCTGCACCCCTTCCCGTTAGTGTAGAGACTGGCCAGTTCGATGCTATAGCATATCATATCTCATCATAGCATATCATATCTCATCATCATATCATATCTCATCATCATATCATATATCATGCTCATGTCCGATGGTGCTGGGCTATCTCATCATCATGCTCATGCCCGATGGTGCTGGGCTATCTCATCATCATGCTCATATATCGACAATACTGACTTAGGGCACCCGATGAAGTTGGGCTACCCTATGACCCTAACAAAGACTCTAAAGACTCACAGATAACGGCCATTCTCTTTTCAAACGCATAAAGAATAGGGATGCTCATTCATAAGTGCGAGTCCTAAGCATGATACTACATGACATGCTTTTATGCATATGCAACACCTACATACTATATGACACATCAGGCATGAGGTCCGGGTTACTCAGTAAGCTCCCGTAGGAAACTTACTTGGAGGCGCGCAGATTCCAAGCAATCAACACCAATAATAAGCAATGTCCAATAGATCACAAATCACCTAATAAACATACAAATATGCATAAGTCTATCTAAGTCACACAAGGCGCCCCTAACTATCATACATAACTTCATATATTTCATAGGTCTCGTTATCATCATCACCCTCATATCAACTCACCTCATATCTTATCATATCATCTTATTCATTCAATCATATCATCTCGCATCTTGTCTCAACATCATCATCATTATCTCCTAACTCATAGCATCATATAACATCTCATTAATGTCATCATCTCAACTCATTATTTTACTATATATCAATCCTTTTAGAAAACATGTATCATTATCTCGTATATAAGTCGTATTCATACTCTAATGAATCATCATATAACATATCCATAATCATATATAAGAACATATCATGCTTCTCAATCATATAAACATAACATCATACTTTCATATATATGACAACACATCACGATATCATATTTAAGGACATATATCAACATCTCATATCCTAATTCATACTTAATCATTATATCGATATCATAACACAACACCTCATAGCATGCTTCATAATCAACACATAACACATCAATATCACATATCATAATTTACAAGTCATACAAGCAAGTCGATTTCCCAAGATTCCCGAACTCTTAAATCTCAAGTTAGACTAAATCATTCTTTAAACCATTTCCTCAAATCATACTCGACCCAAAACCCCTTTACAAAGCATTGTCTTTTACATCAACTTGTTATCTCATTTTATTAAAATAAATCCGACAAGATGAGTATATTTCCAAAAATCTTCTTTTTAATTTTATTAAAACCAATTTCTAACCTTTAAAGACATTTCCAATTTCAAGTCCAGTTAATATATTTCGAAATCCCAACCATAATATAATATTGTTAAAACAATTCCGGCATGATCCCTTTCTTTTTAAAATCCAAATCTCCTAATATTATGTTATAAATCACCTTAATAATATTATAACTTTAAATCTCAATAATAATATTTTATTTTCCTTTAAACCTTATCAATAATATTATATATCTTATATTCTTCTAATTTTATATTTACATAAAATAAGTGAAAATATATATAAAAGTAGAAACCTTATAATTAACATACCCTTTATATATATACACTAAAATAGGCCTAAGCCATTTTTGTGAAACCAGATCAACCCAAAGAAAAGCCCAACTCCCAACCCGGATTCACTTGCCCAGACCCGACCCAAGACCCAACCAAATTCGGATCCAAACAAACCCAACCCAACTGAACCGGTCCACCCCATTTTTTATTAAATAAACACCAGAACCAGACCAAGCTTTTTAAAAACAGAAAATCGAACCCATTCTACTGTTCACTATCTTCTTCAGCCTCCCTCCACTCGCTCCCCAGCCCATCGCCCTCGCCCTCATTCTCGCCCTTCCCAAGCTCGCATCAATGGCTTCTATCACTTCCCATGAATCAATGTGGCATCGACAATGAGAATCCTAAGGCTAGGAAAACGAAGAGAAGGAAATGGTGCTCACCGAGGGTCGGGGCGGCTTCGCCGGAGAGGATTCGAGCTCGTCGGAGACTCAGGCAGCGCTTGCTCGGCCTGGGTCGAAGGTGGGAGGTCAAAAGGAGAAGCTTTCGAGGTTTATGAAGTGAAAAGGGAGGGAAACCCTTACCGGGGCTGTGAACAGAAACAGGGGAGGAGAGAGAGCTCGGCGGCGCGTTGGTGGCCGGGCTTGACGTCGGCTACTCCAGGGGATGTCGAAGAAGGTGAGGATGAGCTTGTGTTGCTGCTCGTCGAGAAAGAAGAAGTAGAAGGAGGCTGGTTGTAACGGCCCGGATATAAATATCCGGGATACATTTCGAAGGTCGGATACCTTCGTTCGGATGTTGCAATTCAGGTACGGGTCGAGGTTTCAAACCTCTAATCAGTCGAAGTTTTCATAAATTCAGTTTAAACGAAAGTAAAGCGGAAATACGATTTAGATACAAAAGCCACGGCAAGGCCGGGTCAAAACCAAAACAAAATTCTAAAGTCGTATGGCCAGATTAGCGGGGTTAGACAGATTTCTTTGCAATCGCCGGGGAACATTCCCACGCCATATAAACAGGGAGCAACCATACCTAAAAACAATTGGTGCGAGCGGGATCAGACCGAGGCCACAACACACCCTGTCCAGCAAGCGAACATACACATACGCTAATAATACAGATGATGCAGTTGCGGAGATTAAATCACACTAACATGATCCTAACTTACAATATGCGAGAAATAACTGTAAAGGCGCCCAAAGAATGCCAAGTGGCATGTCCCTCTCCTACCTCTGCACCCCTTTCCGTTAGTGCAGAGACTGGCCAGTTCGATGCTATAGCATATCATATCTCATCATTATATCATATCTCATCATCATATCATGTCTCATCATCATAACATAAATTAAAATAAACATGCCCGATGGTGCTGGGCTATCATCATGCTCATATCGACTCGATAGACTCAGGGCACCCGATGGGGCTGGGCTACCCTATGACCCTAGCAAAGACTCTAGGACTATCACAGATAACGGCCGTTCTGTTTCATACGCGTAAAGAAATAGAATGCTCAATCACAAGTGCAACCTAGCATGATACTACATGGCATGCTTTAATGCTGATGCAACCCCTAGTATGTCATACATTCACAAGCCGGTAATCTCTTTCGAATCTGAGTAAGCCCATAAAGGAACTTACCTGAATAAGCCGAACAGCAGAGAACAAGGCAGAGCAGAATCCAAGAAATGAATCACCGATAGCAAGCAACGTCCAACATTCACAAACACTTAATAACATATAAATGCATAAGTCTACCTACTTCACACAAGGCGCCCCTAACTATCATTCATATCTCGTCTCATATCCCATTTCAGATTATTCCATCTCATTTCATCACAAACCATATCTCATTTCATGTTCATCTCATCTCATCATCTCATTTTCAAAACAACCTCTCGAAGAACTCAACTTAGAAAATCAAACAACTCTTTTAAAATCGCTTATCTAAATCCCGACATTAAACATTTAAACCTTAAAGCCCATTTTCTCAAAATCATGTTATAAAATAATTCCGGCATGTTTCTCATTTCAAAACATTATATAAATAAACTCCAATATTAAATCATCAAAATAATCCTATGTTCATAATTCATATTTATAAATCAAAACCAACAATTCACTTTTTAAAATTCCAACTCGTATATTCAATTCCTCATAAAATGCATCATATATAAATAATCCAATTAATACTATTTTAAAACAATATAAACAATATATAAAGATTAATTCTCAGAATATTATAATTATAACCAAATCCCAAAACTATAATAATATTCAAATAATTTAACACTTACTATCCATATATTATTAAAACAAACCAAAATATATTTATAATCCTATATCAATTTATGTTACTTTTAAAACCCTTTCTAAATATATTAAAATTTCAGAATATATATATATACATATATTTTCCCAAAATCTGAAATAACAATTAATATAACATATATATATATATATATATTTATATACACATATATACAAATAACATAAAACAATGACACTTAACATATAAATGTATAACAAGAGGAAGAAACCCACTCGGATCCACACCCACAGCCCAGACAAGGGAGAAGGGAAGGCCAGCCCAGCCCAACCGGATAGAACCCAGCCCAAACCCGCAACCCGGATCCGACCCATACCCGAAACCCATACCCAGAAGCTGAGTTAAATGAACCGGGAGAAAGGAGGAAAAATAAAAGGGTGAACCGGAAAGGAAAGAAAAGAGTGAACCGAAGCGTTGAACCCGTCTTCCCCAACAGGAGGAACATGGCGACGGCACGAGGAAGAAGAAGGGAGGAGATCTCCTTCGGTGGTGATCCGTTCGGTCTCAATTTTTACCCAAGGACTCGGAATACAAACCCGACCACACCCATCACAAAAGAAAGGAAACGCGAGCAACGGAGGAAGGGGGGAAGAGGGCTTACAGTGGCGACTCCGAGGCTCGACGGCGGCGCTCCGGCTGCAGGGCTCGAGGGAAGGTGACTCGAGGGCCTAGGAAGAGTGTGGGGAGGTTAAATTCGAAGCTTTGCACAGTTAGGAGTCGGAGGGAGGAAGGACAGAGCCTTACCGTGCTCGGACTCGAAACAGGGGAGATGGGTTCTTGCGACTCCGACGGTGGCTCCGGCCTCCTGGTTGCTGCTGCTACTGCTCTCAGGAAGGAGGAGGAAGTGGAAGGTGGTGGTGGCTGTTTGATTCGGCAATAGCGATGAGGAGGAGGGGAGTGGAAGGAATGGTCCTCACAAAAGAAATTCAAATTAGCGGAATAGGCCCGAATCCCGATTAAATCAAATTTAATCAAATTTAATTCAATTTCAAGATAATCGGAATTAAATAAATTTCAATCAAAACTCGGAGCTTAAATTAGATTTTTATTAATACCCGAACTCGAAGGCGATAATCACATCCCGTCAAAATCCTAATTTAAAATGATGCCGGAAGGATTTTAAATTTTGAACTCGTGCTCGAGGACGATTTTCTCACATTTTGACCGATTGAATAAAATAATAATTTATTACTCAAAATAACAATATAATAAAAATAATAAAATAAATTCAGTCTTTACACTGGTGGAGCTGTTGTGGCTCGGTCGCTTGAATCCTCGAAAACAAGGGCCTTGAGGTGTGGTTGCGGTCTGAATTCGAAAAGGAGGGAGGTGGGAGTACTAGTTATTGCTGTTCGGTGTAAGGTGGAGATGCTTCTGGGCTCGACAGAGAGAAGGAGCAATGGAGGTGCTCGGCCTGCTCATTGGTGGCGAGACAGGGGCTCGGGCGAAATAGAGGAGACGGAGGGGCTGGTGGAGGTTTCTTAGAGGCAGCATTCAGAGGTGCTCAGCCTCGTCTTGCTCAAGGAAACAAGGGTTGTGGTGGTGCCGAAAATGAAAGGAAAAGGAGTGTTTTTATGGTTGAATATGTGAGGGAAAGAAGGGAAATGGAGAGAGGGGAAAGCTTTCACCTTTTTGGTTTGGTCACTGTAAGGCACGAGGATGAACAAGGATATCGGGAGTGGGTATTGAAATGGGGATGCTGCTAAACGAGGCAGGGAGGAGGGTCAGCTGGCTCATTCAGATGATCAGAGGTGGTAATTTGGCTCTTTGCCAAATTTGGGGCAACAAGGAAAGGTGGGAGAAAGGATGAAGGCTGGGCTTAGCCAAATTCAGGCAAGGAAGAAGTGTAGGGGAGCTGTGCTTGAAATTTTCGGGTGAGAGAGGGAGGGAAAGTGGACATGTAAGATGGTCCCTAAAATCAAAACAAAATCCCCGAAAAACGAATCTCGAAACCTGCTTACTCGATCTTATCCCGACTCGATCGGAATTAAATTATAAGTTTTTGAATCCGAAATAATAAATCTCGTTGGTCGATAAAATAATTGAATAGAGCTTCGGAGAATATTTTCAAGTCTCGAACTAAAATTTGCGGAATAAAATCCTCTTTTAAAATCTAATTTGAAATTATGCCGGAATTCGCTTCGAAAGATTTAGAATCAAATATATCGCTCAAGGACGGAATTTTCAAAATTTTCCCGAATTATTATAATTCAAATCCCAATTAAATCAATATTATATCGAAATTAATTCTTAATTTATAAAAAAAATATTTTAAAATCCCGAGTCTTTATAAATATGAGGTGGACATTGGATCCACAAGTGATGTGACGTCCAAATGGCATCTCTGACGTACACGTGACAACTATTGCTAGAATCTTTGTCGGATTTTTCATCCGTATAATTTTTTTCTTTACTCCGTACTATATTGATAGTTTTTTTTGGGAAATACTATATTGTTAGTTTGTATATGAGATTGTCAATTATAAAGTCAATATTAATTTTTTTTGGAAAAATTGCAAAAAATAGCCTAATCTTTAGGGGTTGTTGCACTTAATAGCCCGAACTATAAAAAATGCAGAAAATAGCCTCAAGTATTTACCTGGGTGCAGAAAATAGCCTCATGCTACATTCAAATTTAAATAATTACATTCAAATTCAAATTAATTACAAAAAACAGCATTAGGTTGCATTTAAATTCAAATTAATTACAAAACCTCTCCAAAATAATTTTTATTTAAAAAATCATCACTTCTAATAAAAAAATGTTACAATTAATTGTTGTTATCTAAACTCATAGCTGAATTAATTATAAAAATCATCTCAAACCATATAAATATAACTTGAATTTAATATTTAAAAAAATTAATTGGATTATTTACATATCATTAAAAGTGAATAAATACTTAAGTTTGTACTCGCAATTGATTTAATAAGCGATTTAGGGCGATCTTCTGAGCAAAACTAGCACAAAAAAGCAGTTAAGCATGCATTATATATTGCTTTAAACCTAACAATTAGTGTAGTTTGTTATCTATTGAAGAAAAAAAAGTGTGCATACGTTATTCACCCAACAATGGTTTTTATTTGAGCATTGAATAAATTGTGGGATGAAGATAAATTAATTTTTTATTAAGAAAAATAAAGATCTTGTGATATTTTTTAGTAGCCTTTTATTAAAAAATTATTTATTTACAAAATTTATATGGTATAAGGTAGTTTTTATAATTAATTCAATGATGAATTTAGCTAATAATGACTTTGATAAAAAAAACTATGAGAATTGGTAGATTTTGAGAATAAAAATTATTTAGGGTATTTTTTAATATAAGAAGTGATGATTATTTTTAAATAAAAATTGTTTTGGAGAGGTTTTTTAATTAATTTGAATTTAAAGGTAGCCTAAGGCTATTTTTTATAATTATTTGAATTGGAATGTAGCATGAGCCTATTTTTTGCAACCAAGTAAATATTTGAGGTTATTTTCTGCATTTTTTATAGTTGAGGCTAATAAGCGCAACAACCTCTAAAGGTTGGGCTATTTTTTGCAATTTTCCCTTTTCTTTTTCCGCTAAAGTGGTAGTTGATACTTGATACTCCCTCCGTCCCACAATAATTGTCTATGAACTATTTATGGAATTTTTTTTCAAAATATTCAAAGAAAAATAAAATTTTACAAAAAAATTCACACATTAAAAATATTTACAAAAATATTCAAAATTTGCAGAGAGGTCAGAGAAATGCGGTCTGAGACCGCGTTTCATTCACAATAAGTAAATTTTGAAACCGTTAAAAAAATAAACGAAAAAAACGCGGTTTGAAACCGTGTTTTATCATTAATTTTAGGTAAAACGCTGTTTTAAACCGCGTTTATTGCTATAAAATTTTAAATTAAAAAAAAAAACAAAAAAAGAAGTGAAACGCGGTATAGTACCACGTTTCTTTTGTATGCCATGGAACCCGTACCCTTCCTCCACATGCCGCTTCTTGTCACCTTCTCCCACGTAAATTGCAACATGACCTCTAGAAACTCCTGGGATTTTTAGAAGATCAAATTGAAGCTAGGTTGATTTCAAAAACAATTAATGCTTAGAAGATGACAAACTGTGATGGTAGAAGATCGAAGTTGTGATTGCATTTATAAAGTGGAGCCTCTTGTGCCATATAATTGATCTCCATATGAAGTTTCCGGGTACTCCTCCTTCACCGACTACGGCGTCTGCAACTCCGCCCCCTGCTCCGGCTGCTTCAACAATACCTATGGCGTGTCTCCTCGCGAACAACTCCGTCACCCACACAGCCACCGCGGCCAGCTCGGCTCTGACGTCGTCTCCACAAGAATTGCCCGCCGACGTCGACGACGAAGCGAACAGGACAAAGGACGGGCGCTGAGCGAACTGGGTGGTGTATTGGAGGGTGGCATGGCACCGTACTTGGAGATCGAGAGTGGTGGCAGGCTCGAAGTCGCCGCCGATGGCCGAGGGATTGACGAAGAAGATGATAAAATGACATACAAAAGAAACGCGGTACTACACCGCGTTTCACTATTTTTTTTTATTTTTTTTAATTTAAAAATTTATATTGAAATAAACGCAGTTTGAAATCGCGTTTTACCTAAAATTAATGGTAAAACGCGGTTTCAAATCGCGTTTCTTTCGTAAATTTTTTTTCCAGTTTCAAAATTTACTTATTGTGAATGAAACGCGGTCTCAGACCGCGTTTCTCTGACCTCTCTGCAAATTTTGAATATTTTTGTAAATATTTTCAATGTGTGAATTTTTTTTGTAAATTTTTATTTTTCTTTGAATATTTTGAAAAAAATTCCTATTTATGCACGCTTTTTAAGGAGCTAAAAACTATATAAAATATTCAATTTTTAATTAATTTTTTAAAATAATTCTATACTTATTAGTAATATGTATGATATTATTTAAAAATATTTAATAAAATGTTGATATTTTATATAGTTTTTAGGTTCTTAAGAAAACGTGTCTGAATAGTTAAAGACAATTATTATGGGACGGAGGGAGTATTATTTTTGGTTATTTAAAAAAAAATAAAAATAAACCCCAATTTATACGCTAAAACCTCCTATGTCTGGTTGGTGCTGCCTACTGTGAAACCCTAACCCCGCTCGGCTCCTCCTCCCCTACACCTGCATCCGCCGCCTCTCCGCCTCTCCGCCTCTCCGCCTCCTCCGTCTTCCACGGCGAAATCACTCCATCCACCGTCCTAAAACTCCCCTCTCAACAAACAGAATAATATATCCTATAGCACGCTGAAATTGCAACCCTGAACTTACCGACCTGCAATGGCGTCCGGTGCTTCCTGCGAACCCCTATACGACACCCCATACAAATACTCTCTTGGCCCCTCCTCTCCTGCATACGCCGCCGTATCCTCCGTCTTTGATCAACCGGCCACCGTCTCCGTCGAGCATAACCTCTACGTGCTCCGGCAAGAAATCACGGGCGAGAGTTTTGTTTCTCCTCTCTCCGGCTTAGATTCATCCGCGCCTCAAACTACCGCCGTCGACTTCTTCTCTATCGATGCCTCCGCTGACGCCGCAGAAGAACTCGGTGGACCGCAGCCGGCTTCGGCTCCGCCGCTAAAGCCGGCTTCGAATGTTGATGATGAGGAGAAGCCGGAGTTGGCCCTTGAGAGCGGCTGGTTTCGTTCCAAGTGCAGATTTAAGAGCCCTATGCTTCAGCTTCACAAAGGTGATTGAACTGCCATGTGGTTTCTCCTCTATCGATTTTAGAACAAAATTTCCAATCAACTGAAAAAAATTTGATTAATTTGCAGTTATTTTCAGGCAAATTAAAAATTAATCAATAGCCATAAACTCGAGGTTGATGTTGATGCTGTTCGTTTACCTTACTGACTTGGTCATCAATGCGGTCTTGCAGAGATACTTGATTTTTGTGATTTTCTCTCTCCAACATCAGAGGAAGAATCCTTGCGAAATTCAGCCATAGATTCTGTCTTTGATGTTATCAAGTATATATGGCCTACTTGCAGGGTATGTTGGGCTCAGATTGTTCACCCTCAGTTTTCCTCACTTCTCTAATTGTTACTTCTCTGTAGGGAAGTGCTAATATTGTTATATCACTCTGCAGGTAGAGGTTTTTGGGTCTTTCAGGACTGGCCTGTATCTACCATCTAGTGATATTGATGTAAGTTGCGTGTTTATATTGGTTAAACTCATAACGCTGCTTTTCAAGCTTTTTTTTTTTGGTCGAACGCTGCTTTTCAAGCTTTGTTCTTTGTTTTCCCATTTTTGTAACTACATAAGCTTGTCATACAAATATCTGTGTGAAGTAGATGCTTAAATATTGAATGTTGCTCAAGTGATTTCCTTTTATGTTTAAACTATTTGATTGAATGAAGCTCTCTGCCCCTCCCATACGTAATGCATAGTGCCTGAAATTGGAGCAATATTTGTACTATACATGTGAGTATAGAGGACTGAAAGGCAAAGAAATAGACTAATGTTATGTTATTTCATCCTATTTGGGCATGTTGGTTGCATTTTATTTGCCTTAATTAGTTTGGGTGCTTCAATCACTGGTACTTTGATCAACTTTTCATCTACATTCTTCTTATCCTGAATTTGGCATTATGTCTCACTACAGGTTGTGATTCTCGGCTCAAATAACAGAAACCCTCAGGAGGGTTTGAAGGCTCTTTCTAGGGCATTATCACAAAGAGGAATTGCAAAGAAGATGCAGGTGATTGGGAAGGCTAGAGTACCCATTGTTAAATTTGTGGAGAAAAAGAGCGATGTTTCATTTGACGTCAGGTTTGTATCATTTGATTTTATGTGACGCTCTCTCCTATTTTCTTTCTTCCCTATGTAGTCACCTAATAGTATTAAGATTGAATTGGTGCATTCAATTGAGCTGGTTCGCAATTTCGCATTCATCAACATTTAAATTTTACTTGTTGATTGTCAGTTCTGTAGTAAATAATGTCCCTTCTTGCCCTTCTCCAAACATTGACGTAGATCAGGTTTGGTAGTACAAGGTTCATTTGCTGCCTAGGTTGCATTTTATTTATTTATTTATTTATTTTGTGGGGGGGGGGGGGGAGGGGGGTGAATTCTATAAGATAGTTGTGACCTGTAGCTGAAACTTCTAGCATCTTGATAAACTGCTGTTATGAATTTGCACTTTCTTCTTGAAAACTTGTTTTAAAGACATGTTGGATTATGTTTATCGGTTGGGTTAGCATCCACCGATGTTATTGATATGATTCTGTCGTTGTTATGTCTTCTCCTTGTCATTAACTTGTGGTTATTAATCATTAGTCACTATTCTTTATATTACTTCTCTGTAGTCTAATTTCCTTTGCACCATATTGCAGCTTTGATTTGGATAATGGCCCAAAAGCTGCTGATTATATTAAGGTTGGTTGTTTTCTTACTGAATTTCTGGGTTGAAACTAGCAGATAAAATCTTGAGGATTTCCCACATCTATGCAATTTCTTATGCTCGGGTTTCTAGTAATATTGAGGTGTCCATAATACTCCTGGCCACTACGGCTATTCTAATTTCTAAAACTCCTTAGTATGAAACTTGGTGATGCATCATGTATCCAAGTACCAAAATTAGTAACTTTTTGATGCATCATGTATCCAAGTACCAAAATTAGTAACTTTTTATTTGTTCTGATATGGGAAAAAACAATAGTTAAATAAATTAGCAGGAATATTGGAGAAGCAAAATCAATCTCGAATTAAGACGTCACTCGATTCTGATGTTCTGCTAGGGCTTATGATTAAAGCAAAACTGGTGGACAGGTTGGCTCCTCAGAAATCCAATGGTCTTTTGTTGGAAAAACTGACATTGCTCAGTTGTGGTAATAGTTGGCATGCAAAAGATGCTCTGTTGAGCTGAAAATGATATTGCATTGAAATGGTTAAGGTTCATATTTATTTTCTTCTGTTTTTTTTAACGAGGTCTTCTATTCAGCTCAGTTTTGTAGAGTCTCTACTAAGAGGCATATATCTATCGCAAGTTGGCCATGTCTGATACTCGATGGCTTGATTCTGAATAGGAGAATGATATTATATTAAAAAAAAATCCTTTTGTTTTATGCGCTTTCAGAAAGTGAAAGCTATTGTAAGTGCATCCCAGTATTTGTATAATTTTCCAGGATCCAATTTTTTTATTTTATTTTATTATTTTTGTAGGATGCCCTAGTAAAATTACCTCCATTACGACCATTGTGTTTGATTCTCAAGGTCTTTCTGCACCAGAGAGAGTTAAACGAGGTAACTTATCAAGGTTTTTCTTTTGAACTCGAGTCTGTTTTAATAAAGCTTGATGAGAATTTATGCTTTTGGCTACTTTGATCACCTAGGTATATTCTGGAGGAATTGGCTCTTATGCTCTTCTAGCCATGCTAATTGCTATGTTGCGGGTAAGTATTTTTGTGTATGTAGAAGGTTGATTTCTACCAATATGTATTGTCAATTTTTTTTTATAGAATGTGATCTAGTTTGGTGTTTCATCTTGATGTAGCTACTTGTGCAAGCCAATTTGCTTAGGCTCTAATTTCTAATTTCTATCATTAGCTTATTGTTATTTATTTATGCAATGGAATATTAATGGAAATAAATCCACGATTATTTTTATTATCAAAGTAGAATCATGAGCATGGATGAACTACTTGGTTGAAGTCCATGCCTTGCCACTACGCATTGTGCCCCCATGAGCAATATTATAATGGTTCAATTAGAGACACAAGTAAGAGAAGGAATGACATGAAAGACTTTTATTCGGATAGAATGTAGGCTATCAGTTGAAATAAAATGAACAATGTAAATATTTAAGAAGTTTGATATACTAGATCTCTGTGGTTTGTGCTCTTCTACCATATATTTTTTTCCCTCCAGGCTGCGAGTTATCTATGTCATCTCCCCATAACAACAGAAGCTTGTTCCCTTTTTTTTTTTTAAAACAATTGAGTTTGTTATGGTTTTTAAATTCTGCAGAATCTTAATGAGAGCCAAACATGCCCAGAGCAAAACTTGGGAATCCTACTGGTATGTGCTTGGTAAAACTTAATGAGAGCCTCCATGTATACTTTATCTTCATTTTTCTGTTTAATGTATTGGGACCCTCTTTTCCATAAATGGAATGGCCAAGTTGTGGGAATGGTCTTGGCCATTAGTGGCAGTTCATTTAGCAATATTAATCTTTCTTAAAGTAAAATTAGTTCAGTTGGCGGAAAACACATTGAAGAAATCCACCCCTGTAAAAGATGGGATTGTTGAGTGCTTTACTTGTGCTGGTATATCCCATCTGGATCCATAATTCTTGTTGTTAATGTTGAAATACAGGTTAAGTTTTTGGAGTTTTATGCTCTTAAATTGAACACCTATGATGTTGGCGTATCATGCAATGGGAGAGGAACTTTTTTTTCCAAGAGTAGAAAAGGGTACCTCATTTTTAATTTCGTTTTTTTTTCTCTGAAAATTGTTTGTGTAATTGCTCGGAGTTTGCACTTGCAATACATTGGTTAAAGCAAACTTGAAAGGATACTAATCTTCATCTCTCTTGTTCAGGTTCGAGGGTAAGGGATTTCTTTTATCTATAGAAGATCCACAGGTGAGGATTTCTCTGCGTTCAAGTATATGGGGGATGTTATACTAGGATAAAATTAATGTTTTCCACATGTTCAGGTATTTTGTTTGTATCGTTGATGGTGAATTTAGATCACAATTAGTGGTTCTCCTGTTGTGGGGTCTTTGAGTGTGAACGTGTTAGTTTTCGGCAGTGGTAGGGTAGGGACATATCCACATTGGGATTCGGTGAGTGTTTTGAAAGGCTGTTGCATAGGTACATAGGGTCACGGGGTGGGTGTTTTGAAGAGTAAGATGATGAATTTCTAAAGTATAACCAATACTTGTACTCTTAAAAAAATATTACTTTTGCATTGAAATGTTGAAAGGCCGTTGCAGTCTAACCAAAGATTGTTTTCTTTTGTGTTGCCCAGACACCAGATAATGACATTGGCAAGAGTTCCTTCAACTATTTTCAGGTATTTTGCGCTACCAAATATTCTCTTTTTTTAAATGGGAGGGGGTGCGGGATTGTTTAGAAAGATACAGGGCTGCAGGAGAAATTGCAAGTATGCAGGCAGGGCTGCTGGAGAAATCACATGTACGCAATACTTGCAATTTCTCCTGAGAGCTGATTCTGTTATTCTATAATGAATCTCATTCATCTATGCTTATTCACTTTACTGAAGTGGATTAACTTGTTCTTGTGGCTGGAAAAAATGACCTGATGAGCATGATGGAATTTTTATATTTTGTTTCAGATAAAATCTGCCTTTCAGATGGCTTACTCAACACTGACAAATGTGAAGACCATCATGAGTTTAGGCCCAGATAGGAGTATCCTTGGTACAATAATAAGACCAGACCCAGTTCTACTTGAGCGGAAAGGTGGACGCAATGGTGACATGACTTTCAGTGGCTTGCTTCCGGGAGCAGGTGAACCAGTTCCTTGCAACGATAGGCAGGATATGCAATGTAATTGGAATATGCATGATGAGGACGAGGAAGTGCTACTTCCCCGTGGCTCAGGAGCTTTTGAAAATGGCGATGCATCCTCCGGGAAGAAGAGGAAGGCTTCTAGAAAGATAAAAGAAAATGGCCACTCTTCAGAAACCCCCAAAAAAGAAAAGAAAGTGAAAAAGAAGAAGTCAAAGCACTCTTTGGACTGAACTAGTGATTCCGAATCTATGCACTGTTGTAAGATGAGAACACAACACAACTGACCAAGCTTTACCCAGCAAAGACGGGTCATGGGTCGTTTAATGCCCCAAGAGCGTGTCCTTCACCAAAGATTCAGAACACACTGCATTCACCGTAAAATCCTTACCATCAACTTCATCTTGGAGGTGGAGGGTGAAGAAGATTTCACATTGGCTGGATCTTATATGATAACTGTAGGCTTAAGTATATTGAGATGGCAGTTTTTGGTAATGTGCTGCTGTCTACCGCCCTATTATGTGTTGTTATTTTTTCCATATACTCGAATAGAGGACGATAACAAGTGAACTGCACATAGTCTGTGTTGGCCTGAATTGTAGAAATTGATTTTTAGTTTAGTGCCCTTGAGCTTTTCTACAGATTGCCATTCAAGTGCTATGGAATTCTCCTTATATTAAGATATGGTTCATTTCATTTTAGTTTAGATGTCAAGGAGGGTATATTTTATGAGCGATAGGAAGA
This sequence comes from Persicaria maculosa, assembly GCA_963922045.1. Lineage (NCBI taxonomy): Eukaryota > Viridiplantae > Streptophyta > Magnoliopsida > Caryophyllales > Polygonaceae > Persicaria > Persicaria maculosa. The sequence continues at coordinate 22,048,248 of OY998270.1, forward strand.
TTGATTGGGAAAGATTTGTTAAATTTAAATTATTTTAGGTTTTCTTAATATTATTTTCTTATAGTTGCTTTTTTATTTTTCTTAACCTATCCCTCTGACTCTTTGGAATATAGGGTTAGAAAGACCCCGGTTTACAAATGTCATACCAAACTGGTGATAATCGATTAAAAGTTTTGATTTTTGAAGTAATTTTTTCAACTGTCTCATTGGAATTTTTTTTCTAAATATTCAAAGAAAAATAAAAATTTACAAAAAAATTCACACCTTAAAAATATTTACAAAAATATTCAAAATTCGCAGGGATCTTAGAAAAACGCGGTCTGAGACCGCGTTTCATTCATAATACGTAATATCTGGAAGTGAAAAAAAACAAACGAAAAAAACGCGGTTTGAAATCGCGTTTTATAATTAATTTCGGGTAAAACAATTTATGTTTTTAAATTTAAAAAAAAAATAAAAAGGTATGAAACGCGGAATTTGTGCCTTCCACCTGTATTAATATGAAAGAAAAAAACATCTGAATTCAACAATTCCACCTCTTGGTCAACAGAAGCTATAGCCTATAAGTGGCTACAATTGCTATGTTTCATTTCTCAATGAAACTGTATGAAAACAAATGAAAGATACAACTTTTTTTTTTGATAAGGAAAAAATTCGAGGTCAAACATACCTGAACCTCAAGGGCCGACAAGTCGGCAGACGGGAACTGTCTAAGCAAACATAAAAAACAAAGGTGCAAAATACAGGCTAGAAACACTACAAAGACGAAACAAGATACAACTAAACCGAACAAGACGAGGACGTAGACGAAAGACGAAGCCAAGCACAACCCTGAAGTAGCATCGTAGGCCAACGGCACATCAGGAATCACCTGTGGACAGTGAAGACGAACCTCCAATAAACCATTCTTCCGTATAAAGGAGACGCCTCGATACACACTGCCACGACTCCAGCCTATCCCGACTCCGACTGCCAGAACCCCATCAAACGGAGAAGAAAATCTCGTAATGCCAAACGTAGACACCGCCTGGAACGAACGCACCAAAAGGCTAATCAGGAAAAAGAGAACCCGACCGAGAATTATTTATTTGAAGAAAAATATATTTAACATTTCAGTTTCATTTTTAATATTTAATATATTTATTTAATAAATATACAAGTCAATAAATAAACACATATATAAAGATAAATATATATGTATTTATTTAAACAACTATAAATATAAAAAGCCTTTACGGGCCCTTGGGCCCAAAGAACAAACAACCGGGCCCAAAGGAAGATCAGCACACCAGGCCACGGGCCCAAGAAGAGCTGAAGAAAGTGGTGAAAAGAGAAGTATCCAACCCCGTCCAAAGCCCCACCAGCAACAACCCCCGGCGATGGCAAAACGGAAGCCTGTAGAGGCAACCGGACGAACCAGAAGCGGGAGAGCGGACGCTAGAGGGCCGAGACGGAGTGGGGGCTAGAGAGAAAGGGGAGGGATAGGTCGGGGACAACAGCCACCGGAGGAAGGAAACCCAGGAGGAGGAAAAGGAGACCTCGGTCGAGAGTAGAAACGTCGATGCCGGCGTCAGAATGAGCCCGAAGGCGACACAACCCCCGATGCTAGCAGAGAACAGAAGCCAGGGATGATTCGAAAACACCACAAGTCGAAGCGGCGGCGGCGACGAGCCTAGCGTAGCCCGCAAAAGCGAGCGGAAGGAGCTAAAACGAGAGGTCGAAGACGAGACCATCCCTGGTCAAAAAGCCCCAAGCCAATTGAAAAAAAAAGGATAGATTATTATTCACTCACCCCGGCCTGAGAAGAACAGAGGAGGCGGAGGCAAAGCCTGACTATGGAGAACGAAGATAGCGAGGGCTCGATTATAAACCGATATTAAAGCTCGCCATTGAAGTCGGCGGGAGAGAAGCCAATCACACAAACTAAAGAATGGGGTTGCAACAGATCAGACGTGAGGTCTCAAAACCGCCAATGGTAAGAACACAGGTATGGAACCCGAAGGGGTTATTGAGGCTCCCGGAGGAGATTTAGGGCTCCCGAAGGAGATTTAGGTCTCCCGGAGGAGGATTGGACTCCGGAGGAGCGTTTTCAAAAAGATTTTTCCTTTTTCCATGAGATTTGGAATGTACTGCACTACAATCCTTTTTTCCATCTACTCCTTGCTAAGCAAAGAACAGACAATTCGAGTGCAACGATGAACCTGGAACCCGGCAAGAAGGCGACGGAGAGAGGCGAGAAGCTGCAGAGCTCAACGCCAGGCACAAGTTGTTGTACCACAAGGGCGAGAACTGAAACTGGGCACCGCAGACCATAGGCTGCGGCAAGCGGAATTCATGGCAAAAGAGCGGACGCCAACACCCACACCAAACAAAGTGGCCAGAGGTTGAAATCCGAAGAAACTTCTTCTTGATTTTGAGAAGGAAAGCTGGATTGAAGTTAATTTTGGATTTGATTTGGGTGATAGCCCTGATTTACTTGTTTCATTGTACAGTAAACGTGTGGGGGTTTGGATGAGGCTTCTTGCTTCCTAGAGAGAGAGTCTCTCATCTCTCTTCAATGGTTTGTTAATAATGAAAGATACAACTGGACAAAGTCACAAATGAGTTTCACACATTTTTCTTTTTTTTTTTAAATTTAAAAACATAAATTGGTATAAACGCGGTTTGAAACCGCGTTTTACCCGTAATTAATTATAAAATGCGGTTTCAAACCGCGTTTTTTTCGTTTGTTTTTTTTTCCATTTCCAGATATTACGTATTATGAATGAAACGCGATATCAAACCGCGTTTTTTTGAGATCTCTGCAAATTTTGAATATTTTTGTAAATATTTTCAAGGTGTGAATTTTTTTGTAAATTTTTATTTTTCTTTGAATATTTAGAAAAAAAATTCGTCTCATTGTTGTTTTGGTTGGAATTTAAACCGAATTTCGAAAACATATATATTGTTAATATATGAGGATAATTTGTACACCCTCACCTAAAATATTTTATTTTTATTATGGTGCGTTTTTTTAAGAAACCTAAATTTTTTTATAAAATATAAGTTTTTAAACATAATTTTGTATTATATTTTATACTAGTGTTATTATCCGCCCGTTGTGCTGTTTATTAATAAATTTTATTTTATCATATAAACCATTAAATTAATATTCAATATAAGGAAATAATATAATTTTCAATTTTACGTTATTTAAGAATGTAAATATATGTTTGTTTCTCAATTAATTATATATATAATAAAAATAATAAAGTAAATAGGGTACTAAGTTTTTATGACATATGTATTATATATATATATTATGCATATATATAATAAAAATAATAAAGTATATATATATATATTCTATGCCAACATAAATTTAAAATTGTCAAAAATTAACCTTGCACCATTCCCTGACTTATTTAAGTACATCAATTTGGTAGATAGTATTAGGATACGATTAGTTTTTTTAAGACTCTTAAAGTAATTGACCTGTCAATCGGGTCATTCGGATCGGGTCATTTCGGATTTCGGGTAAAACGGGTTCCGGGTAAAACGGGTCCCGAATAGATCCGGGTTGATTTGAATTCGGGTTTGACCCGGTTTCGGGTCAAATCGGGTCGATTTCATGTTTGTCAAATTTTTCCTTTTTAAATTAAAAAATCATGATTTGGTATTTTTGTGATAATTTTAAAATGCTAAAATTAAAGACGTGATTAATATGTTTTAGTTCTTGTAATTATATACTATATCTGATAAAAAATATTTAATTTTTACTATTCCTTGTAATTTTTAATAAAATTTAAAAATATATAAAATATCAAATTTTTAAATAATTTTTTTAAAATAATTTCATGCAATTAGTAATAAGCATAGAATTATTTTAATATTTTAATATTTTTTAGAGTTTTTTGTTCTTAAAAAATGTGATGAAAAATCAAAAATCAAATACTATGGATTGGAGGGAGTATTACACAATAAAAATAAATATAAAAGTTGATTTGAAAATGAAACATCAAGTGATTGTAATTATAAAATGTAAATAAATTGGAATCTCCATTAAAAAAATTAATCATATATAATTATAAATCAATCGGGTTAATCGGATCACCGGGTCATCGGATCAATCGGGTCAAAATTACCGGGTCAATCGGGTCACCGGCTCGAAACCCAGTTGACCCGGAAAATTACCGGGTTTTCAGGTTCGGGTCGAAAAAAAATTTCGGATCAAAATTTTCGGGTCCTGGGCCAAATTTTACCGGGCGTTCGGGTCGGGTTATGTTTTGACAGGTCTAAATTCAAGTGGTTATTTTAAATTTTCTTATCATAATGATAATTTTATTATCAATCATAATATCCCATTTTGAAGCCCAATTTTTACCGCTTATTTTGCATATATTATATTAATATATGATATTCAGTTTTTTTTTTACAGTAGGCAAAGTTTAGGATACTTCTAAGTATCCATGATCATCAAGCATGATGATGTTTTGGAAATTACAGTTATAGTTAAGGATAGAGTTACAGCTCAGTTGAGATTTTGCGATAAAGTCTGCTGCACTATTCGCCTCTCTGTAACAATGTTGGAATTTGATGAATTCAAAATCTTTGCTTAGAATTTGAATCTCTTCTAATATTTGTGTGATCTCCCATGGAGGGCTGATTTTCTGGTTGATAGCATTGATGATGATTGCACAATCGCCTTCAATGATCGCTCTCTGTATACCAAGTTCTGCTGCCAGTCTTATACCTGCAAGTATTGCAAAGCATTCTGTTTGGATAACAGAAAATGTTTGACCTATACATTTATGTATTCTGATTATTTGTCCTAGATTGTTTCTTACTATACATCCAATCTGAGATTGTATTCCATTTTTGACAGAGGCATCAACATTTATTTTTACAACATTTTTGGGTGGATATTTCCAGTTTAGGTTTTTATGGGGCCTAGTATGCTTAGGAGACTTATTTGTTGAATCCTCTTTTTTCACACAGAGAATTTTATCGATGGTTTGAGTGAGAGTGTAGGCTATATTATTGTTAGATTTTTTTTGAAAGATGATTTTATTTCGAAGTTCCCAGATTGAGTGCCATAGATGGCAGAGGTCTGTAAAATCTCTGTTTTGGCTCTTAGTATTGAAGATGTTTTCAGAGATATTATCTGTTATGTTGGGGATATTAAAGGTTTTGTGTAATCTAATACCTAAATTTTGGATTAATGATCTGGTGATTTGACATTTAAAGAATAAGTGATTTGCGTCCTCCAGTTGATAGTTGCACAGAGAGCAGATGCTGGGTACCCTATTTATGTATCTATTTAGCCGTTCGGCGGTAGGTAGGATATCTAATATAGTTTTCCAAATGAAGTTTTTGATATTTGGTGCGATATTTAGTTTCCAAATCCAGTCTCCAGAAGTATTATTGTTGTTTCTTATGTTAAAGAGAGAAGAGGTAGATTTTACTGAGAAAATTCCATTTTTGTTGTAGATCCAGATTAGTCTGTCCGCGATGTCAATTCTGGGGATGTAAATGTTGGATATCATTTCAGCAATGTGTGATGGGAATATGTCGTTTAGTTTCTTAGTATCCCATTTGTTTGAGTTTGTGAATAATTCACAGACTTTTAGGTTAGGGTCATGGTTGTTTCTAAACATTTCGAGTTTCTGAGTATTTATCCAGATGTCAGACCAGACATTAATGGTCTTTCCATTACCAACTAGCCAGAGTAAGCCTTTTGAAAAGGTATCTCTAATGTTTAAAAGTCGTCCAAATTGCCATGAGGTTTTCCCTTTGGTTCTTTCCATTAATGGTTCTTTTGATAGGTATTTTTCAGTGATGACCTTTGACCAGATATTGTCAGGGTTTGCTATTATTCTCCAGAGAAGTTTCATTTGCATTCCTAGGTTGATTTGTTCAGCTGTTTTAAAGCCTAGTCCACCATCCTTTTTTGGGGTACATAACTGTTCCCAGCTAATTAGTGGGTGATAGTTGTCAGATTGAACTTTGTTCCAGAAGAAGTTTTTGTTGATCTGGTCAATTTTGTCGAGAATTCCTTTTTGGAGAAGGAAAGATTGCATGAGATAATTGGTTTTAGAATTAAGATTGGCTTGTATGAGAACAGATCTTCCTGCTTGAGATAGAGTGTTCGATTTCCAATTTGATAGTTGTTTTTTTAGGTTTGTGATGGCATCGTCGAAGACATTGTTGTTTACTCTGCCACTGATGAGTGGTATTCCTAGGTATTTTTCTAATGTTTTGGTTACAGGAATGTTTAGCTGTTGAGCAAGACTTTGTGCTTTTTGAGTGGAGATATTTTTAGAGACTTGTAGGGAGCTTTTATCGTAGTTTATGGAAAGGCCTGATATGTTGCAAAAGTTGTTTAAAAGATTTTTTATTGTGTGGAGACTTAGGTCGTTGGCTTTTCCAAAAATTAGTGTGTCGTCTGCAAAGGAGAGAAAAGGGATAGGATTACTGTTGTTTGTCAGTTTGATTCCAATTAGCGGGTCAACTTCTAAAGATTCTTGTTGTATCATTCTGGCTAGAAGTTCCATAACTATGACAAAAATATAAGGTGCAAGAGGGTCTCCCTGTCGTATACCTTGAGAGGTTTTGAATGTTTTACCGGGTAAGTTATTGACTAGAACAGAAAAGTTGGTTTTAGTTAGGCATGTCATAGTCCAATTTATCCATTTTTGATGAAATCCGAATTTAGTCAGAACGATGCGTATGTAGTTCCAATTTATTTTATCATAGGCTTTTTCCATGTCTAGTTTAATTGCCATCCATCCGTATTTCCCTTTTTTGTTATGGAAGGAGTGGAAGACTTCGTGGGATATTAGGATGTTATCCTGAATATTTCTGCCCTGAACAAAGGCTCCTTGAAAAGGGTTGATAATGCGAGGTAAAATAGGTTTTAAACGGTTAGCTAAGAGTTTTGATATAATTTTATAGATGGTGTTGCATAGGCTAATGGGACGATAGTGGTTAATATTGGTGGGGTTATCGATTTTTGGAATGAGTGCAATGAATGTTGTGTTTACTTCGTTGAGAAGAGTGCCAGAATGAAAGAATGATTTGACAGCTTTGCAGAGCAGGTTTCCTACAATGTTCCAGTATTTTTTATAGAATTCTGGGGGAATCCATCAGGACCAGGAGATTTGTCTTCTTTCATTGAGAATAGGGTGTCCTTAATTTCTTTATCTGTGAATGGTTGGGTTAGGGTTAAGTTCTCTGAGTCAGTTATTGTTTGTTTTATTAAGTCTGGGAAATATTTATTGTTTGTTTGTTTATTTGAGATGAATCTTTCAGCCAATTCATTCGTTATTTCATTTCTGATTTGGTTTTCATCTTTAATGACTAAGCCGTTTTTATTTGTAAAATTCCGGGTAATGTTTTTAGAATTCCTGATTTTAGAGATTGATTGGTAGTATTTGGTATTCCTGTCTCCGAATTTGAGGAAGTTAGATTTAGCTCTTTGTTTCCAGAAGGTATTATTAAAGTTCATGAGTGCCTCACGTTTATTTAGAAGTCTTTGTCTTTTGCTTGTTGTAATATCATCATAGTTTCCAGTAATTTGTTGGGTTTGTAACAATAAGAGTTGATCTTCAATGTTTTTTAACTGTCTAAGATTATTATTTGGATGTGATTTACACCAAATTTTTGTGTTTTTCTTAAGCAGTTTTTGTTTTTGTAGTAATGTGAACATGAATGATCCACTAAGTCTATTTTCCCAGGTTGATTTGACTAGTTTATTATAATTTTCATTGTTTGTCCAGGCCATTTCAAATTTGAAGGGTGATCCTGCTCTAATTGGTTTCGTTCCTATTGAGATAGAAATTAGGGAATGATCTGAGCTTGTAAAAGGATGGTTGTGTACAGTTAAGTTGGGGAATTGTTTAGAGATGTTTGTATGGATCATGACTCTGTCTAGACGTTCATAGATATTGTCAATAGGGGTTTGTCTTTTTCTCCAGGTGACTGCACTGCCAGTATAGGGGATAGTATGAATATCTAGTTCTTCATTAATTTGTTGAATACGGGTGAATCTATTACTTTGTGGATTTGTTCCACCTATTTTGTCATTTATTGATTCTATTTCGTTGAAGTCTCCCATTAGTAGGGATGGATATGTAAATTGTCGTGTTATTGTGATTATTTTATTTCAAAAGCTGTTTTTATCAGTTTGATTTGATGGTGCATAAATAAAGTTGAGAATAAATTTAAAGTGGTTGATATTAGCCAGGTATACTATGTAGTTATCTGATCTAGTTATTTCTTCTAAATTGTCTGTGAATTCAGAGGTTTTGAAAAGGATCCACATTCCTCCTTTTGATCCATCTGATGCAATATGGTGGGCCTTTTTAAATCCAGATTTTGTACATAGATTTTCTATTGGTGCATTAATTGTTTTAGTTTCAGATAGGGCAAGGATGTCTAAGTTATTTTTCTTTTGGATATAAGCTAAGTCTTGCCAAATATTAGGTTTTCTGATGCCTCTAATGTTCCAGTATCCTATGTTTGTCATTTAATAAAGTTGATAATGGGTATCCGCTTTTTGAGCATTTCTAAAAAAATTTTGGCTTTATGGTTTGTTTTGTTTAGTGAGTAATTGTAGTTATTATAAGTAAAAGATTTTGAAAAAATTTTTGTCTTGGTTTTTTGAGTATAGGAGTTAAATGTGGGTATTAATCCAAATGATTTATTGTTATTCATAATTTTAATATGAGATCCAGAAATGCTAGTCCAATATTTAAAGATAAATTTTTTGTTTTTATAGTAGTTATAGGTAGTCAATTTTTTCAGTAGATGGTAATTTTTGCCAATTGGGTTGTTTTTGTATGTTATACCGTATTTTGTTGGTTGATATGGGTGTTAACCCAAGTTTCTTGCTGTTAAGCCTTGGCCCAGGGTAATTGGGCCATAAAATTTGGTGTGCCGATCTGTAGACATTGGTAATAGATTTGGTGTTTCTGGCTTTGGTTTTATTACAATTATGGGAGGATGCTGTGAGGGGGATGGATGATGTCGAAACTTTATTCCATTGGTGACCCCTATCAGATCCTGGAAGGAGAAGATTAAGTAAAGCATTTGAGAGGAAATCCTTTTGATACTCAAAATTAGGGATGTCCTGCCCAGTATTTGTACATACAGATTTTGATAAATCTTCCAAAACTCTTAGAAAGCTAAGAAAAACTATAAGACATGAGATTAAAATTTTTTTTAGCATTATTACAGTACCAGGATTGTTTCCATTGATGCATCTCAACATGTGTCAAAATAACCAAAAGGGGTGTTAACCCAGAGAACTTGCTGTTAAGCTCTTTAGAAGTATATGTGATCCAACATATTTGAGGAAATATGGTATTGGGAAGATCAGCCGATAGCAAACAGATGTACAAAATGGAATCAAGAAGGCAAAAGAAAGAACCTGTGAAGACAAGCACAAACCACACAAAGCCCCTAGTGAGAAAACGGATCCACATCAACAAAGAGACACCCATTTGAACAGGAAAAAAATGGATGCTCCGTGGATCAATTAAACACGCAAAAAACGAAGAAACTACCCTAAAAGCACTAAGGCATACAGATTGAAAGAATAACAAAAACCTAAAACTAAGACAGTGCCCAAAAAAGGTGGTAAAACAGAGAAAAACCTGAAGTCTGCAAAGGAGGCATGGATCATCTAAAAAGAGTTGTCGAAACTGAATCTTCATGTGGTAGAACAACAGGAAGCAAACAGTCGACCAGGAGTAGGCAGAGCACGAAAGAAGCAAGACGAAGCACGAGCGTCCACACCTATGTCTCCACCCAAATCCCCAACGCCAAGGATGATTAGGGAGGGTGAGAGGTTGAAAAGAAAGCAGGTGGTCGTCATAGAAACACAAAGGAGGCTGAGAGGAAAGGTCGAAAACGAGGCGGTTACTGGAAAAGGACAGCTTGTGCGGGGAGCGCTGAGAGCGAGGGGAGTCGAGGAACAGCATCGAGCAGTTGAGAAGGTAGTCACACCAGGCCGCCGGAGGAAGGGACGGCCGTGACAGGTGAAGTTGAGGAGAAGGAACGGATGCGGAGCCCTTCGGACAGACCAACAGGGAGGAGACTACAAACTGACGGCAGTGATGACAGGAGTGAGCGCACGGCGCTGCTATGGAAGCGGGGCCAGTCGAGGAAGGCCGAAGGTAGCGGACCATGAGCAAGACGAGGAGTGGAGGCGGCTAGGGTTGGAAAGTCGGTGAAGAGGGGAAAAAAGGAAATCAAGCGAAATTGCTCAGCAAAGGGTGAAGGAGGGATGAAGGGGAAGGAGGGGCGACGGTGAGGGAAGCCGCTCAGGCTGTCGGAGAAGAGAATCGGAGGAGACGGCTGCGGCTGAGACTAGGGTTTGTGTTTGGGTTGGATTTGAGGGTTGGGTCTATTTGGGTTTAGGAAGAGAGTGTTTATCGGGGGGTATATGATATTCAGTTGATTGTTTTCTTAAAGAGGCTTAAAGAAACAAAAGTTTGGTTTTTATTATTCTAATTTTTTTTATAACATTTCACCATTTTGATAAGTAACACTTATATTATATATATTTATTTCGATCTTCGGCCTTGGCATCTGCTCTCCTTTTACAAGACGGGTCATTATGATTCAAGTTCAACAGCATCTTGTTTTTGATCCAGGCATCCTTTACAGATCAGTAACTTCTCTCCGGTTTTCATTTGCCTCCTGGTTTTCTTATAGATCTCGTCTTCTGTTATTTGTTAATTTGTTTTGGCTTTGTCCTGTTAGTGTTTTTTGGTCAATTCCTGCTTGTATAGTTGTTCCACAGAGCATCCACGAATTTGTTTCTTAGATGGATGTCTCTTTGATGGCTTGGCTTAGGGGCTTTGTGTGGCTTCTGCTTGTTTTCACAAGCTTTTTTTGTTGTCCTTCTGGTTTGCTTTTGTACATCTTTCTGCAGCTATGGCTTAACAGCCCCCAACAAACTCAAATTTATGTCATGAAGGACAGGCCTAACAGCCATTTTCGTATCAATATACAGAAAAAATATAATATTCAAAGCCCAACAGCTATACAAAATCATATAGATCTTCTGAAACTAAACTGGTCTTCTCAAAAAATCTCATCGGCACTAATGACAGAAAACAAGGTACCACTGCAAGAAATCAAAAAATGCACAAAAATTCCAATCTGGTACAAACACCATCAAAATTACATATTCACCGTCCATAACTATCATAATACCCTCATAAAGATCATCAAGATAAACAATAGAGAAATTTCGATAAATTTAACTTATAACAATTATACTTACCTATTAAACAAAAGACACCACAAAGAGAAAATTATATCCGGCAAAAAATATGGTAAATCAAAACTAAATATTTGTTTCAACAAACATAATCTATCATATATTTATTATCTAATATACCACATATACTATATAAAATTACATTGGTTAAAATCACCAAAACAAATTGCACAAATCAATGACCAATCCTTTACCAAAAAGGAATACCAAAAAATGTTAGAATGGCTCAAAAAGCTGATACACGCTATAAATTTTTTAAAATGACAAACATAGGATACTGGAACATTAGAGGCGTCAAAAAGCCTAATATTTGGCAAGACTTAGCCTATATCCAAAAGAAAAATAACTTAGACATCCTTGCCCTATCTGAAACTAAAACAACTAACGCACCAATGGAAAATCTATATAAAAAATCTGGATTTAATAAGGTCCACCACATTGCATCAGATGGATCAAAAGGAGGAATGTGGATCCTTTTCAAAACCTCTGAATTTACATACAATTTAGAAGAAATAACTAGATCAGATAACTACATAATGTACCTGGCTAATATCAACAACTTTAGATTTATTCTCAATTTTATTTATGCACCATCAAATCAAACTGACAAAAATAACTTTTGGGACAAAATAATCACAGAAACACGACAATTTATCTATCCATCCCTACTAATGGGAGACTTCAATGAAATAGAATCAATAAATGACAAAATAGGTGGAACAAATCCACAAAATAATAGATTCACCCGTATTCAACAAATTAATGAAGAACTGGATATTCATACTGTCCCCTACACTGGCAGCGCAGTCACTTGGAGAAAAAGACAAACCCATATTGACAATATCTATGAACGTTTAGATAGAGTCATGATCCATACAGACATTTCTAAACAATTCCCCAACCTAACTGTACATAACCATCCTTTTACAAGCTCAGATCATTCCCTAATATCTATCTCAATAGGAACGAAATCAATTAGAGCAGGATCACCCTTTAAATTTGAAATGGCTTGGACAAACAATGAAAATTATAACAAACTAGTCAAATCAACCTGAGAAAATAAACTTAATGGATCATTCATGTTTACACTACTACAAAAACAAAAACTGCTCAAGAAAAACACAAAAATTTGGTGTAAATCACATCCAAATAATAATTTTAGACAGTTAAAAGACATTGAAGATCAACTCTTATTGTTACAAACCAAACAAATTAGTGGAAACTATGATAATATTACAACAAACAAAAGACAAAGACTTCTAAATAAACGAGAAGCACTCATGAACTTTAATAACACCTTCTGGAAACAAAGAGCCAAATCTAATTTCCTTAATTTTGGAGACAGAAATACCAAATACTACCAATCAATCTCTAAAATCAGGAATTCTAAAAACATCACTCGTAATTTTACAAATAAAAGCGGGTTAGTCATTAAAGATGAAAAACAAATCAGAGATGAAATAACGAATGAATTGGCTGAAAGATTCATTTCAAATAAACAAACAAACAATCAATACTTTCCAGACTTAATAAAACACACAATAACTGACTCAGAAAACTTAAGCCTAACTCAACCATTCACAGATAAAGAAATCAAGGACACTCTATTCTCAATGAAAGAAGACAAATCTCCTGGCCCTGATGGATTCCCCCCCGAATTCTATAAAAAATACTGGAGCATTATAGGAAGCCTGCTCTGTAAAGCTATCAAATCATTTTTTCATTCTGGCATTCTTCTCAACGAAATTAACACAACATTCATTGCACTCATTCCAAAAATTGATAACCCCACTAATATTAACCATTATCGTCCCATTAGCCTCTGCAACACCATCTATAAAATTATATCAAAACTCCTAGCCAACCGTTTAAAACCAATTTTACCTCGTATCATCAACCCTTTTCAAGGAGCCTTTGTTCAGGGCAGAAATATTCAGGATAACATCCTAATAGCCCACGAAGTCTTCCACTCCTTCCATAACAAAAAAGGGAAATACGGTTGGATGGTAATTAAACTAGACATGGAAAAAGCTTATGATAAAATAAATTGGGACTACATACGCATCGTTCTGACTAAATTCGGATTTCATCAAAAGTGGATAAACTGGACTATGACATGTCTAACTAAAACCAACTTTTCTGTTCTAGTCAATAACTTACCTTGCAAAACATTCCAAACTTCTCAAGGTATACGACAGGGAGACCCCCTTGCACCATATATTTTTGTCATAGTTATGGAACTCTTAGCCAGAATGATACAACAAGAATCATTAGAACTTGACCCGCTAATTGGATTCAAACTAACAAATAACAGTAATCCTATCCCTTTTCTCTCCTTTGCAGACGACACACTCATCTTTGGAAAAGCCAATGAACTAAGTCTCCACACAATAAAAAACCTTCTAAACAACTTTTGCAACATATCAGGTCTTTCCATAAACTACGATAAAAGCTCTTTACAAGTCTCTAAGAACATCTCCGTTCAAAAAGCCCAAAGTCTTGCTCAACAGCTAAACATCCCTGTAACTAAAACATTAGAAAAATATCTAGGAATACCACTCATCAGTGGTAGAGTAAATAACAATGTCTTTGATGATGCCATCACAAACCTAAAAAAACAATTATCAAAATGGAAATCGAACACCCTATCTCAAGCAGGAAGATTTGTTCTCATTCAAGCCAATCTCAATTCTAAAACCAATTATCTTATGCAATCCTTCCTTCTTCCAAAAGGAATTCTTGACAAAATTGATCAGATCAACAAAAACTTCTTCTGGAACAAACTTCAATCTGACAACTATCACCCACTAATTAGCTGGGAACGGTTATGTACCCCAAAAAAGGATGGTGGATTAGGCTTTAAAACAGCTGAACAAATCAACCTAGGTATGCAAATGAAACTTCTTTGGAGGATAGTAGCAAACCCTGACAATATCTGGTCAAAGATCATCACTGAAAAATACCTATCAAAAGAACCTTTAATGGAAAGAACCAAAGCCAAAACCTCATGGCAATTTGGACGACTCTTAAACATTAGAGATACCTTTTCTAAAGGCTTACTCTGGCTAGTTGGTAATGGAAAAACCATTAATGTCTGGTCAGACATATGTAAAGAGGCTTAAAGAAACAAAAGTTTGGTTTTTATTATTCTAATTTTTTTTATAACATTTCACCATTTTGATAAGTAACACTTATATTATATATATTTATTTTGAATAAAATGTCATTATTTATAGTAAAATTAATCTAACATTTTTATATAAATTAATTTAGCATTTCAAATATTTATAGCATTTATAAGATGATTTTTATAAAATTTAATTGCTACCTACAATACAATTTTAAAAATGAGATTATTTCGTACGTGTGTAGTGACCAAAATAAATGGTAGTTTTGAGTTTTGATATACATTTATCAATTTTCTTTAAATTAATCTATAAAAGCTGATAAAAAAAATTAATCTATATAAAAGATATAAAAAAATTTGTTTGAACAAAGGAAGGGGTACGTGGCTCTGAAATATTTACTTTAAATTGAATCAATTTTCGATACAGATAGTAAAACTAATCAAAGCATAAGGTTAGTTATAATTTTGCAGGTAAGAATAGTATAAAATTCACACAAGATCTTGCCAACACCGTTAACAAATCGGATAAAAATATATATTATAATTTGATATAATATATAATAAAATCTTATCTTAATGTAGATGGCTGCTTGAATTTGATAATTGGATATGATCGATAATTGAACTTGAGTATTCTCGGTCAATTGAACTTATCCAATTAATAAGTAATTATTTTTAAAGATTTTTATTATTAATTCACTTTATTATAAATACGTATTATAATTTAAAAAGATAAATATTTTAACTAACCATATTGACTTATTAATTGATGTGTCACAAAAAAATAATACCACTTTAATCCAGAATATGACACGTAAGCAAAAATAATCCCGTTTTAATCCAGAAAATTCCATGGACACGAAATCGCACCAGAGCCCGTTTCAGGCCTCTGCTTTAGTATTTTACTAGTATTCGTTACCCGCGCGGTTGCGCGTTTTGTTAATAAATTATATTTTATTATATTAATTATATTGAAATATTATATTAGATAATTAATTGACGTGACTTAAAAAAATAAAATCAAATTGATGTGGCTCACGAAAATAAAATTATATATAAATATATTATATTCAATTTAATCTAAAAGGTAGAATAACGCACCAAATATTTCTTCTTCATCTTTTAAAATAATAAATAATATAATTTATTAACAAAAGCATGAAAATAATAAATATGTATAACAACTAATTCAAGTTATATTGGATAGATTATTGATCTAAAAAGATAAGTTTTTAGCTAACTATATTTGTTTATTAATTGATGTGGGCCAAAAATATAATACCACTTTAATCCAGAAAATGTCACGTAAGCAAAAATAATCCCGTTTTAATCCAGAAAATTCCATGGACGCGAGATCGCACCATAGCCCGTTTCAGGCCTCTGTTTTAGTATTTTATATAGACTAGTTTTATTCCTCGCCCGTTGTGCGATTTTTAAATAAATTTTATTATATAAAACATCTTTGAATTAATATAAATTACTACTCCTATAAAGTTGGATATTTATTAAAATAAGTGGGATCATTAACTGATATGGGAAAATTATATTGGCTTATTAATTTATATAGATAAAAAAGATAATACCATATTAATTCAGAATATGACACGTATTGCGCTTCTTTTTAATAAATTATTTTTTTATTATATTAAAATTATATTTTATTAAATTTTATGTGAAGATTAAAATAGTTTATGTAAAAAAATTTAATAAAAATTTTCAAGCAATCATAAATCAACTTAAAATATAAAAAGATCATGCAAACTAACTTACAATATAAAAAAGATTTCATAATCCGTTTGTTACTAAATTATTGTTTAAGAATAATAATCATTATAATTGTTAATAGAGATCCAAATATGGTTGTTAATTAATTATTATTGACTTATTATCATTAATTTTAGTTAACCATATCGGTTTGTTTGTATGCAAAATTTCATCCTTATTTTAAATAAATAAATAATCAATAATTAATCAATAGGAATTTTAGTTAACGGCATGCATATTGATCATATTCAATTTTTTAATAAATGCATCATATTTATATAAAATAAATGAAGATAAGTTTTGCCAAATCTAAATACTCCCTCCGTTCGGCAAAACTTGTCATTTTAGCTTCTTTCACAAGTTTTAATGCAATTAACAAATGTACTAATTTACCCTCAATTATTACCCTCCTTTTTTACTTTATCGAAAACTACAACTAACAAACCATCAATCATATCAAGGACATTTTTGTAAAGTGAAGGGCAAAATACCTACAATGACAAGTTTTTTTGAACAAAAATAACACCCTAAAATGACAAGTTTTGCCGAACGGAGGGAGTATAAAAATTGTTAAATATATTTCCACTATTTTTATATAAAAAAATTAATTGGATATAGTAAATATCCTAATAAATATAATTTAAAATAAGAATCTACTTTAATCTAAAGATAAAGTTCTGTTGGATAGATTATTTGATCTAGAAAGATAAGTTTTTTACCTAACTATATTGGCTTATTAATTATAAAAAAACTAATTAAGATATAAGGTTATACTGGATAGATAATTTGATCTAAAAAGATAAGCTTTTTACTAATTATATTGACTTATTAATTGATGTGGCTAAAAAAATAATACCATTTTAATCCAGAATACGACACGTAAGCAAAAAATAATCCCGTTTTAATGCAGAAAATTCCATGGATGCGAAATCGCACCAGAGCCCGTTTCAGACCTCTGCTTTAGTATTTTATATAGATAGATATATAGATATAGATAGTTTTTAACTTAAAAAAAGTGCTAAAAAGTTAAATATCAAAGAATTTAGATCCAAAGGAGTTAAATTTAGCATATTTAAAGTTCCTATTATTCTTTGTTTCAAGTGTGATATTCATTTAAATTCATTTTTTTAACTATTAAAAATTACGGAGTACACTTTTTTTGAGCAGATTGAAAAGTACAATTTATTGATTTAATCTACAAAAGGGATAAAAAAAATAAAAATAAATTAAACACACGTTGCTGAATAAGCGCATTCCTGTGCGAATTCTCCTGTAAACTACTCCAATTCCATTGTCGCCTTGTCGGTGCTTGCAAGCTTCGGGTGAGAGGAAGAGAGAAATCCAATGGCGACTGGATCCTCGTCGTCTTCATCCTCCTCTGGATCTTCCACAAAAGCATGTATCGTCGGCGCCGTCGCGGCGGTTGCAATTGGGGCCGGCGCTTACTGTCTCCGTCGCCGATCAAGAAATTTCCGGACCCGTGTCGTCGGCATAATCCCCGCCCGTTTCGCTTCCTCCCGCTTCCCTGGCAAGCCTCTCGTTCAAATCCTCGGAAAACCTATGATCCAGGTATTTGTTTCACATTCTCCGATTAGCAATTCGAATAGGATTTCTTGTTTATCACATCATTTTCACTCGAAAGATCGCATTTGAGATCTTACTTTACGAATCTTGAGTTTCTTTTGTTATGCATTTGATCAGTGTATCTTTTGTTTGTCACTCCGTTTTCACTCGAAAGATCGCGTTTGAGATCTTGCTGTACGATTCTTGAGTTTCTTTTGTTATGCAACTGATCAGTTTAGCTGATTCGAATACATGGCTTGACTGTGAATCATGTTGGCTTAGATGACTGAATTGAGCTAGTTTGGCATAATTACCTAAATTGTGCAGCATAAGAGGCAAGTTTCATTGATCGAAGAAATATCTGCTCATCTGTTTGAGAATTAGCTGGGGATCATGATTTTTGTGTATGATAGTTGATTTTCTTTATGGAGGTTTCAGCGCTGTTAATGCTAAACAGATCAAAAGATTTCAATTCATCTCAATGACTGAGAGAGGATCTATGAGACTTTGACAAATTCGCCTTCTAAAATCTCAATCACAGCATCTGAGATGAATCCATAGTAACATCTTAGTCTTTTCTGCTCAACTTCATCATTATCATCATCTAATTTTTTTTTGGTGAGCTTCATCATTATCATCTTGACACACACTACTTGTGCTGAATGCTGTTTTGTATCTTCTAGAAGTATCTTTTATTTGGATCAAGGATAATCTTGTTAAGTGACATGCTAGCATTGTGAGATCTGAAGTCTTGCTTTGTCGTTTAAATCATTTCTTTCATGCAGAGAACATGGGAGAGAGCAATGCTGGCTTCTACACTCGACCATGTTGGTAAGTTTTCTCCATTGGCTTCACTCAACTTGCCCTGTTTGAAGTGTAGTCTAGTCCTAGTATTATGCATTTATGCCTAGTTCTGTATAGAGTGACACAAACATCTACTGATTAATTGAAATGAGCAGCCAGTGAGTGTGTTTGGTATCTTATTGGGAATGTAAAATTATGGATGAAGATGTTGGTTGAGACTTCCTTTCTTTACCTCATTTCGTATAGGATTCTGATTTCTGATATACATCAATCTCTTCAGGATTTCCAAGAGAAAATTAAAAAATTCTGAAGTTAAGGTGAACTGATAATGTGATATGACATTCCATATAATAGATATACTTAAAGTCTCTTCTAGTTTCCAGATCTTATACATTTGGGCTCCTGTTCAAGGGAAGCCTAGCACTCTTGTTGCCAAGTTTTAAAGCCATGCAGTGGAACTGTAGTAGACTGTAGGCTGTACAGCTTCAACCAATGAATTTTAACTACGTTGTGTTCCTGGATTTCAGTTGTGGCAACAGATGATGATAAGATTGCAGGGTGCTGTCGAGGATTTGGAGCTGATGTGGTTATGACATCAGAATCTTGCCGAAATGGTAAGAGTTAAGAGGAATCTTTCTGCATTTCAGTAATTAATTCTAAGCTTTTAATTGCTCATTTGAAGTTTGTATGACTTGTCTCACATTTTGGGCTACAGGCACTGAGCGCTGTAATGAAGTTCTCGAGAAGCTTCAGAAGAAGTACGATGTTGTTGTCAATATTCAAGGGGATGAACCCTTAATTGATCCTGAAATAATTGATGGAATTGTTAAAGCTCTGCAGGTAAGTACACTATTTTAAGGTTCTTTAATTTATGACAAATAAAAGTTCATTCTATTTATAATAACCTGTCTTTGTATTATTCTTTATATGGCTTCCTGTAGGATTCCCCTGATGCTGTTTTCAGCACTGCTGTTACCCCTTTAAAGCCAGAGGATGCATTTGATCCGAATCGTGTCAAATGCATTGTTAATAACCAGGATTATGCAATCTATTTCTCTAGGGGACTTATCCCATATAACAAGTGAGTCCTTTAGATGAGTTGAATATTGCCTTTATGTATTAGTTACGCTGTCCTGTATGCTTACACTTTTCCCTGATAAATCAGGTCTGGGAATGTTAATCCAAACTTCCCATATATGCTTCATCTTGGCATCCAGGTATCAAATTGGCATGTTTTATTGCACAATCGGGTATTATTAGCTACATCAATATGTTCTTTGTGTTCTAGTCTTTCTGACGCTTAAATTCTTACACGTTTGAACAGAGTTATGATTCAAGCTTCTTAAGAGTATATGCAGAGCTGCCACCTACACCACTACAACTAGAAGAAGATTTAGAACAGCTCAAAGTTCTTGAAAATGGCTACAAGATGAAGGTATGCTGATGTCTCACATTCTGCATTTCCTTTTCTCAGTTTTTCTGCATGATGTTGGGACTATCCAAATACTGTTTCAGTATTTGAGCCAAAGAGTGGATTTTTTAAAACAGAATGAGACAATGGTAAAATGTTTTATGGGTTTAACATCTTTCAACATATTTCCATATATTTGTGCTTTGTATGAATTTTTGTGGATGACCTTTTCTTGGAGCTTATTGATATGTGTCAGTGTAGAACATAAATCTTTCCATATACTAGTATTCATGAAATGGAGCAAGACTATCTTTTTGGATAATTGCGAATTGTTGCCTTCATTGCATCTTTGACTCTTGGCTGGTGGTAGAGTTCTTCAATAATCTATTTTCTTTCGCAGGTTATCAAGGTTGAACACGAAACACATGGGGTTGATGTCCCTGAGGACGTGGAGAAGATAGAAAACTTTATGCGCGAGAAGAACTTGTTGTAACATTCTCATAGAAGGTGCGTTCCACATTGAACCTCATAAGCAAATTGTCACGGTTCCTTTTGTATTTTGTTTCAGAGTTGTTTTTTTAGGCTTGAGCTTCTCGCGTTTGGAAATTCTAATTTGTTTCCATTTAATTTATTGGTTTTTCTTTCATTTGCTTACATCTTTGTGCATTTAAATGCAAAAATACAGAAGATCGAACCTGATCAGCAGACAGCAATCAGCACATGGTTTGCCCGATGAGGTGTACTGTATAAATTGCAGTGCCTTTAGTTCCAGATTCAACACAATAGGTATCCGTGTACAGTTCTTCTAATTGCTACTCTGCATCTGCAGGGGCTGGTTCATTTACTCGACTAATTTGAGTTGACGTTCTCGCATTTTGCTGGATTTGAAATGATAACTCACTGGCTCTGTTCATAACTTGTTTAACTGTCATTACAACCCTTGATAATTTTTTTGGTTTGATCAATCTGTTCTTATGTGTTGAACATGAAAGAGATTATGTTGTCTGATTCGCTTGCTGTTTGAGTTTTTCCACATGTTTTGACCTGAATCTGAAAACAAAGATGCATGCATCTCTATTTGCTGTCTCAATTATTTTGAATTCGTGAAACTGCATCAGATTTTGCTTCATTTGAAAAATCTTGTAGCTGCTTGATATCTTAACTTCAGTAGCTCAATAAATGCTAAATAGTAGTTTCATTATTGCTCATGTTGGATTTTATTCCCTTGATTAACGACAAAATTGAAATTTTATCGATGAATGTATTTTTAGGGATGAAATCATTCATCAATAAAAACTCCACATTCATCGTTATTTTCCTTAAAGTTTAGGCAACGTCATTATGATAATAATTAGTGATGAGATGATAATTTTGTCGCTGAATATCACTTTTAGCGAGGAATATAGGTTCATTACAAAAGCTCATGTGCTATATTATGAGGAGCATATATTTTTGTAGCAAAAAACAACATTTAAAATGGAAAAATAATTCGTCACTAAAACTTTGGTTGCTAAAAAGCATTTCTGTTGTAGTAAGTCTCAATCTAGCCAGACAGCCTGTAAATTTACTTCTGAGGAACAAGTTCTTTAGACCCTGATCTTTGATTCAAGGTTGCAAACCTCCCTCTATGATACATTGAATCTTGAGAAACTCCAAAGTGCCGCCCGTTTTCGTCGAATTGAAATCACCTACTGCACTACATGTTGCACTTCATGTAACACTCTTTCGTGATTGCTCGATTAATTTTAGAGTTAAATAGAAAACCTTTTTAATTATAAATAAATTCATAGTGCACTACATGTTGCCAGACAAAATTCCCTCTGATCAACTTTGGAAAGGAGCGGGGTTCGACCATGCTATCGGTCTCTTGTCGTGGGGAGGTCTAGAGGAATAGAAGTGATGCGGAAAGAACATCAACTCACAAATGAATCAGTAGAACTTATCCAATAAGAACAGATGATCTTTGAAATAAAGTATGACACCAAAAGCAAAAACTTTGTCTACTCCATCTTTTTCATTTATGCACCTCTTGACAACGGTGATAAAAATGCCTTTTAGGATTGACTATCAGAATTAATAATTAACTCACCAATCCCGTGCATTATTATCAAAGACTTGAATGAAATCCAAAGTGGTGAGGAGAAACTAGGAGGAGGAGCACCACATCCGTAGAGATTTTTGATAGGCTCTTGGATTTAAGAATCAATGTCAGCTCATCGATGTTAAAAACGGTCGGAAATAAATTCACTTTGCGAAGAAAAAAGGCAGACACAAATAATACTTATGAAAAGCTAGACTGAACCTTGGTGCAAACCTAGAACATCCATTGTTTTATTGACATCCAGATAAAAAACCATGCTTTTACTACTTCCGATCATTATTCTATAACAGTTGACCTAAGTGACCATCACGGCTTTAAGACCCCCCATTTAAATTTGAAAAAATATGGATGTAGAGAGCGGATTTTAAAAATGTTGTCAAACAAGCTTGGAGAGTGAATTTCCACGGATTGAACATGTATCAACTAGTACACAAAACATGAATACTAAAATAACAAGAAAAGTATTCGTACAAAACAACTTTTAGGAATATCTTCTCTCAACTCAAAGAAATTGAGGATAAGTTGCTCCAAATACAGAGGGACATTCCCCCAATCCATAATCTTAGCTTAGTGAACAAACAAGACTAATAAATAGAAAGGAGAAGCTTCTCCTAGTCCAGGGAAAATATACTAGGGCCAAAGTGCTAAAACAAAACACATCAAACTTACTGATACAAACTCTAGCTATTTTTATAAAGTAGCGTTAGGCAAAAGAAATTGCAAAATAATTGAGGAAATAAGAACAACCAAGGGAACTGATATCATATGAGAAGAAAACATCAAGAATGAGATCAAAATTGACTTTACAAAACGGTTTAAGAAAGGAACAATTAACAACATATTATTGTGACTCAACCTAATCAACACAGAAATCATAGAAGATGACAATATCCAACATAGAAATAAGAAATGCAAGAAGTTTTTGCTTCAGATAGGGGAATCCAAGACAGTGTCCTATTGCACATGAGATATTTCACTCCTTCCGCTCAATACTAGGAAAAAGTGAATGGATTGTCATCAAACTAGATATGAAAAAAACTTATGATAGAGTTGAGTGAGGCTTTACGATTGCTATTTTAGAAAAGTTTGGTTTTTGTAGAAAATTTGTGTCATGGATTAGCGACTGTATCAAAACAGTATCTTTCTAGGTACTGGTCAACAATGGACCAACATATCTTTTTAAACCCAAATGAGGTCTCAGGCAACGGGATCCTCTATCCCCTTTCCTATTTATTCTCGGAGTAGAAATTCTAACAAGAAAGCCCCAATACGAAAGTAGATAACATACAGTCTCATTGGTTTTAATGTTATTCGTGGGGGGAATGAAAATCCCCTTCTTGGCTTTCGACGATGACATTATGATCTTTACGAAAGCAAGTTATTCATCTTTTTTAAAATTTAAACAAATCATTGATGAATATTATGCAACATTAGGAAAAAAAATTTTTAATTTCCATAAATCTGTTTTCCAAGTCACAAAAAAGTATCGAATCAACCGAAATTAGAAATAAGAATACCATTAACATCACGAACTTAATTTTTCTAGAGAAATATTTGGGTTTACCCATTTTCAATGGAAGAGCAAACAAAAAAACATTTGAAGAAGTAGTTTGGAAAACAAAAGAACAATTAAATAAGTGGAGAGAAAACTCCCTTTCACAAGAAGGATCCTCTTAAGAGAAAATTTGTCTACAAAACCACGCTACCTAACGAAAAGCTTTATATTTCTGACAAATATTCACCATGAACTAAACTAAGTCAATAGAACTTTCTTCTGGAATAAGGATCTAACCTATAAATTGTTGATTAGTTGGGAGAAAAATATGTAAACCGATTTTTTTTGGAAATTTCTAGCAGAATCACATAAAATTTGGGTAAATATTATCAGGGGAAAATACCTCAAAACAACCACATCCTTGAGTATAAGAAGAAACAAAATGTCTCATGGCAAGAGGTAAAGCTCATGAATCTAAGAGAAGATTTCTAAAGAGGACTCATTTGGAATGTGGAAAATGAAGATTCCATTTAACAACACCAAGAGAAAATGGGATGAAGATTACATATATCAAGTTAGGGCTGTTATTCACGCCGAGTAGCTCGAGCTCAACTCGAGCTCGGCCCAGAAAAGCTCGGCTCAATCTCGTTCGTATTTGAAAATGAGCCGAGTTCGAGCTCACTTTTGAGCTTGAGCTTTAAACGAGTAGCTCGTATCGCTCGTTTTTATGAATTTATTTACCATTATACCCCTAGCTTTATTAATAACCCTTCCCCTCCTTAAGCCGTCATTCCGTCCCTTTGTCTTCTTCCATCCTATCTAGATCTAGATCTTGGAGGAAAGCATCATTGCTTCCCTCTTTCCTTGAGTCCCTAGCCATCGTCGATCGTTCTCTCCCTCGCAATCGTTGCTCCTCTCTCCCTCACTGTTACTGCTTGTCTCTTGCCCTTGCTCCCACTTCCTGCGCGACTTCAGTACCATCTTAGCCCCTCTCACGGAGCTCACAAAGAAGCGATGCGAGTTCAAGTGGGGAGCAGCTCAGGAGGAGGCGTTCAGCAAGCTTAAGGAGAAGCTCACGCACGCACCACTACTAGCTCTACCCGACTTCTCTCGGCCATTCGAGGTCGAGTGTGACGCCAGCGGAGTTGGTATTGGTGGAGTTCTTATGCAGGAAGGTAAGCCTATTGCTTTCTTTTTTGAAAAGTTGAAAGGTGCTTGTCTTAATTACTCTACATATGATAAAGAGTTGTATGCATTGTATAGAGTTCTTAAGACTTGGTCCCATTACCTATGGTCTAGAGAGTTTATACTTAGGACTGATCATGAATCATTGAAACATTTTAAGAGCCAAGATAAACTTGATAGGAGACATGGTAGATGGATGGAGTTTATTGAGACATTTCCTTATGTAATAAAGTATAAGAAAGGAAAGGACAATGTGGTTGCTGATGCTTTATCTAGAAGACATGTTTTATTGACCACTTTGGATTCTAGAGTCTTAGGCTTTGTTTACATTAAGGAATTATATGAAACAGATGCTGATTTTGGGGAAAGCTTTCGAAAGTGCCTAGATAAGGGTCCTACCGACCAATTCTATATCTTTGATGGATTCTTATTTAGGAAAGATCAAGTATGTATACCTAGGTGTTCTCTTCGATTATTATTGGTTAATGAAGCCCATAGTGGAGGATTAATGGGTCACTTTGGGAGAGATAAGACATATCATACACTTAAATCACACTTTTATTGGCCACATATGCTTAGGGATGTAGAACATTGCCTTAAGAGATGTATTGATTGTTTAAAGGCCAACTCTAAGCTTATGCCCCATGGTTTGTATACACCACTACCTACCCCCTCAACCCCTTGGGAAGACATTTCTATGGATTTTATTGTTGGGTTGCCTAGAACTAAGAAGGGGAGAGATTCTATATTTGTAGTGGTAGATCGATTTTCTAAGATGGCTCACTTCATTGCATGTCATAAAACCGATGATGCTACTAATGTTGCAAATATGTTCTTTAGAGAAGTAGTTAGGTTGCATGGTGTGCCTAAGACCATTGTTAGTGATAGGGATGTTAAGTTCTTAAGTCATTTTTGGCGAACTTTATGGAGCAAATTGGGAACTAGATTGTTATTCTCTACCTCTAGTCACCCCCAAACTGATGGCCAAACTGAGGTGACCAATAGAACCTTAACCACTATCCTTAGAGCCATAATAAGAAAGAACTTGAAGCTTTGGGAAGAAGCCTTACCTCATGTGGAGTTCGCTTATAATAGGACTATGCATTCCTCCACAAAGATAACTCCATTTGAATGTGTGTATGATGTTAATCCACTAACCCCTTTTGATCTTACTCCATATCCTATGAGAGAGAAATAGTCATTTGAAGCAGGTAAGCATGTCGAGTTCGTTAAGGAGCTACATGAACGGACGCGTCAGAAGCTTGTGCAAGAGGCTGAATACAACGCCAACAAAGCAAATAAGGGGCGGCGTTTGGTGACATTTCAACCAGGGGATCTTGTGTGGGTGCACCTTAGGAAGGAGAGGTTTCCGGAGGCACGGAAGAGCAAGCTAGCACCCCGAGGTGACGGACCATTCAAGGTGCTGCGTCGAGTGGGCGAGAATGCCTACCAATTGGAGCTTCCTGGAGACTATGGCGTGAGCGCAACCTTCAACTTCGCGGATCTCATTCCTTACTTTGCTGTGGACGAGGACTTGGATTCGTGGTCGAATCCTTTCCAAGAAGGGGAGGTTGATGCGGGACCATCTTCTACAACTCCAGACACGCCAATCATACTTGGAGAATGACCTATGACTCGAGCCTGAGCTAAGAAGCTTTAACGCGACTCATTCATGTTTGTGAGTCATGCATTGTTCTCGAGCACGGTTCAACTCCCGGAGCCAACATTGAAGACTTATATGTGTATTGGGATACAAGGGGCCGACCCACTCTAGGCCCTTAGGATTGCCGATTTTATTAAGTCTTGGAGAACCTATGTTATTTCCTATTTTAGCAACTTTCTTACTTAAGTTATTTTAGGAAACTTTAGGGGTATTTTTATTAATTTCTTTTAAGTGTTATTTTTATTAATTATGGCCGAAAATCAGCCTGATTAGGTTTATATTAGGCCGGCCCTAGCATTGTAGAACACACGTTCAAATTTATAGAAAAACTCTCTTTTTGTGTGAAACACATTGAGTGCTAAGACGATCGATTAGAAGCGGAGCTCATCGATTGCAAATTGGTTTGATCTCAGCTTGGTTTGCCTTGTGTTCATCAACCTCGTGGGAGCTTGGTGATCCTGGAATTCACAAGTCCCCTCCTTGTGCCTCCAAGTTGTCCGCTTGGTTGTGTAAGGTTGTAGAGGCGGGCTTTATAATCGTTGGTATTTGGTTCCTACCCTCTACGGAGGCCTGGGGTCTTTATCTCGTTCTATTTTAGTTCGAATCAGTCCTTATCGAGTCATTGTCGAGTCCTTTGTTCTTGTTAGTTTCTTGCTGCGTTCTTGTTGTCTTTATTGATTCTTGGTAGTTCTTGCTTCCGTTCTTGAGTTTGTTGATTGATTGTCGAAGATCGGGCCATCCTACGGCTAACCCCATATCATGTCTAATGAGTTATACTGATGTTATGCGATGAGATATTGATATGAGATGAGATGCGAGATGGTATATGATGAACTATGAGAAGAGTCGGGAATTGTGATGATGAGATCTTGATGCATGAGATGTATGGAACTATGTGTGCTTATGTGTTTGAATATAGACTTACATACTCAATGTGATTACTAGGTGATTTAAACTGTCTTAGTTCTACAATTTTGTTCTGCACTGCCAAGTAAGTTCCTCTTGGAGATTACTCAGATTGAATAGAACCAATTCCCTGCTTATATGTGCATGATATACTAGGTGTTACATAAGCACAAGAGCATGCCATGTAGTAACATGCTTATGACTTGCACTTATGAATGAGCATTCTTATTCTGTATACGTTTGTAAGAAGAACGACCGTTATCTGTGAAGTAACTAGAGTCATTGTTAGGGTCATAGGACAGCCCAGTCCCATCGGGGTTTGTCTTGAGTCAAGTCAAATCATGAGCAACACCAAAAAAAAGGAAGAGAAAAAGAAAGAGAAAAAGAAGGAATGAAAGAATGAATGAATGAATGATGAACATGAATGACTTGATGCATGCATGAACTAACCAGTTTCCGTCCTAACGGGAAGGGGGGTGGAGGTAGGAGAGGGATATGCCACTTGACATTCTATACGAGTACCCTTTAATTACAATACTGCATTACATATGTATATGTGTGTGTAGGGCTGGGCAAAAATTGGATCGGACCGGAATCGAACCGGGACCAGACCGGAAATTACGGTTTTGGATCGGATCGAAGATATTATGGTCTAGCCCACGGTCCAAGAAAAATCAGATTTCGATTTTCGGTCCTAACCCGGGACCAGACCGGAATTTTCGGGTCGGACCAGATTTTATTTTATTAAAAAAAGTCGAACAGGCTTTACTTAAAAAAAATTAGAAGGGTAGGTGAGGTGCCTACTGTGCGCTTGCCATAGCCTTTTCATTTACCCACTTTTACAATCCCTCACACTATCACAGTATCACATGCCGTCTCTCTCTCTCTCTCTCTCTCTATCTCTCTCTCACTCAGAGTCTCTCTTTCCTCACGAGTTCATGGCTACACGCCCACACTCTCTCTCGGTATCACGGACTTGCCTGTAGCCACTGCCAACCACCCGACTCTCTCACCCTCGCCCTTCGCCACCGCCCTTTGTCACCAGTCAACTGTAGTCCGTCGTCGCCCATCGCCACCGGCCAACCGTGTAGACATCTCTCTTCTTCACCCTCTTTTTAGATCTAGGTTTTAAGTCTATTTACATAGGTAATGTCGATTTTCGGTTTAGTCTTTAGATTTGGAGGAATCTTAAACATTAAAGATTAAGAATCTCATCCCAATTTCAGATCTAGGGTTGCAGAAATTTCAATTATACTTTAAAATTTTCAGATCTAGATTTTGTGTATATGTTGTATGAGTAATTTCAATCTGTGTATATGAATCATGAATGAATGAATGAAACAATGTGTTTTCACTTTTTCGGCTTTTGACTTTGCGCTTAAATGAAAACAGGGACTGCCAACCGGTCCAAATGGTCCAAAAGGTCCGTAGACCAGAAAACCCGGGACCATATAACTCGGTTCCGGTCCGATCCGCGGTCCATGTCTTTGAAGTTTCCGGTCCATCGGTCTTGGACCGGACCGGAAATTTCGGTCCGATCCGATCCGATCCAAACCGGATGCCCAACCTTGTGTGTATATATATATAAACTACTAGCATACTTGTGTGTTAAATTCCATCCTGCATTAGAAGCATGATATTAGGAATAGCGTATATGTGTGCTTATCTGTGGGGACTAGCCAAGTGCGGGCCGCAATCTAATCACATGTCCATCTATATTTTTAAGTATACATGCATGATCCTATCTAGTGTTGTGCGTTGTTTGGTGAGGGATACTCATGGTGAATAATTGGAGACTGACTTGTCACTTGACCATATAACTTGCTAGTAGATTAACCACTTAATAACGAATGTTTTGACCCGGTTCTGTCATGGCATCTTGTATTGGATTTACGTGATTGTTCGATTTAAGCGGAAATGTTTTCCCAACTTAGCATTTAGGAAAAGTACAGGTGTGCTAACATCGGGTCTCCGACGGACCTCACGTGAACTTTGGGTATGAAATCCCACTTTCAAAACCTAATCCTTGAATTTCAAACTTTCAACCCATAATTGGTGCGCAAGATCCAAACGAAGGTATCCGACCTTTGAAACGTAACTCGGGTTAATAAACTCGGGCCATTACAATTTGCATATAAGAGAATATATTTATAATAATTTTACCATGGGTGGCGATATTTATTACATACCAATTTTACTACGGGTATCATATTTACCACATTTGTTCTGCAATTGTGCTACGAACTGTTTTGCCACGGGTCGCCGCTTTTACTACGGTTATAGTGAATCATGGTAAACATATTTACCATAGTCACTTTTACCACAGTTCATAACCGTTGTAAATAGTGCACACAGAACCGTGGTAAAAGTTTTTTTTTGTACTAGTGTTATCAACATTTTCTGCAATGAGTTTTTAGGCCATCGATAGATGGAATGTGCGCTTCCCTAAATATAACTTGATTCTTGATAAACCATAGCGGCCACCATCAAAATGCTACACATTGTTTAGCTTCTTTCGATAGACTAGTGCCTAATATATTTAGAATTTGATCAATATCCCTAGTTTCTCATAGTAAGGTGTTGATCACTAGAGACATATTCTAGGGGGAATTATGGTTGAAAGTTATTTTATGGGTATTCTAGGAACAAATGGATGTCATCTATAGTTGAGTGATTACAAAATATACAAGTGGAAGGGACAACAAAGCCCTTTTGGGAATATAATCGTGTAGCTGTCGGGAGGCTTTTTTGTTTGATTTTCCATAGAAAGTTTTTAATTTTCAGTGGAGCATCGATTTTTCAAATCCAGACATAGTCATCAGAAGTTTTGTGGAACGATGCTGTAATTAGATTATAGGCACTAGATGTTGTGAATCAACCTTTTTTGTCAAGCCACCAATAGAGTTTATCCTCAAAAGGGTTAATTGGCAATGAGATAGCAATAATGTCTCTAACAACTGACTCAAGGAGAACCGATTAGCTTCTCCCTCCACCATTTTCCTCCCATAATGTATTTATTGACGATTTCATTGTATTTTGTAAACCTGGATAATCCATTCCCCTAATAATAGGTGTGGTTGTTATCCAATTATTTTTTTCAGAAGTTGATAGATGTTCTGTTGCCTACATACCAGATTAGCCCCAATTTGAATTTTTTTTATCAAGGTGCATAGTTTTGACCACTTACACGAGGCTGTTCCGCTCTTTTTACAATTAAGGATATGGTTGTCTTTTATATACTGGTATTGCACGATTTGTACCCATGTGTTTTTTGGCTCTGCTAAAATTTTTCAAAGCAGCTTTAGTTGGAGAGCTTCATTCATGTATCTAGCTTTGCGTATTCCCAAACCTCCCACAACTTTTAATCTTTAAATTTTCTCCCAACTAATAAGTGGGCTATGTTGTGCATCTTTGTTTCAAAAGAAAACTATTATTGGTTTGATCGAGTTGTTTATGCAACAAAGCAAGGAGCATGAAGCTCTGCATAGCGTAAAATGGTTTTAAAGATAAATTGGTTGCAATAAGTGTTGCCCTACTATGTTGCGAGAGGGCATTAGCACACCATTTGCTAAGTTGATCTTTTGATTTGCAAATTATTTAGCCAATGTTTAATTCGTTACTCGATCATTGATAACGGGCCATTCAAGATACTTTTTCAAATTTTGCTCTAGCGGGATATTAAGAATTCCTTCTAGATCACGTGCTCTCACTCTGGGTATTCCCGGTGTGTTTTGGAAAGATGATTTATGGTAGTTGACTTTCTGCCCAGAGAATTTACAATACTCATCAATAATTTCTTTTGTTTTAATACATGTTGAGTTGTTTCCTTTACTAAAAATGATTATATCGTCTGAAAAGGCCAAAAATGGGATGCGTGGGCCTGAACTCCCAAATCTAAAACCAACATTGTTGGTGGGGGAAGCAGCGTCTAGAGACAGTTTACGAGCTAGAACTTTGACACCTAAGAGGAAGAGAAAAGGGGATAGGGGGTCTCCTTGGCATAACCCCCGAGTAGGTTTGAACTGCTCGATAGGACTATAGTTAACCAACACAGAAAAGGAAACTGTTGTCACACATTCCATAATCATGCCAACAAGATATTGGTGAAAGTCAAATCTTTGGAGCACTTGCTTTATGAAGTTTCAGCCTATTCTGTCATATGCCTTTTTCATATCTAATTTTGTTGCAGTCCACCATTGCCAACTCCTTCTGGTTTAGAAGGAGTAAAAAATCTTGTTTGCCATGAGGATATCATCCTGGATTGCTCTATCAGATACAAAGGCTCGTTGGAGCAGATGTATTAGTTTTCCAATAACCGTTTTCAGTCGCTCAGTAATTATTTTGGAAATAATTTTGTATATCATAGAGCAAAGGCTAATGGGTCGATATTGTGCTGTCGTAGAGGGATTATCACATTTAGGGATTAATGAGATATGATAAAAGTATGATTGATCTTTTTAAGTAATTTGCCTTTGTGAAAGAAGGCTTTAACAACCCGAGTAATCCACGTTCCAACAATATATCAGGGCAAAGAGACTTATTGTTGCCCATACTAAAGACATCCTTTTTGATCTCATTGTTCGCCGGTTGTTGGATTAGATAGTTGTTTTCCTCCATTGAGATGGTAGGATTAGTAAGGTGATGCAACTCAAAGGATCGATCAACCAAGCCTCAAGCTTTCGAACACTCTTTTTGAGGGGTGATTTTTGTGGATTTACGGAAAATTAAAAAAACAAGGATATGTGTTGCAAGTATACTCTCGATCACTTACTTTGAGCACTCTTTGATACTCGACTAGTCACACACTCGGCCGCGCACTCCAAATGATTTCAACCCATTGACTTCTTCGCCTCTCACTAGAAATTCTTTCTTAGCATCTCACCAAGAGGGTTTGATCAGCATCTCACCAAATCAGAAGAATCTTAACCCGATTCCAAAGGAAGCCATGCTTAGATTTTATCTAAAAATCAACCTCCTTAAAAATGAAAGTTTTACACCTTTATATAGTAAAATATTGATGCTATAAAAATAAAAGAAGTTAAAATAAATCGACAAACTAATGACAGATAATACGAAAGGGTTTCTGAGATTTATGACAGAGATGGGCAACCATAATGGTGGGAAACAAATGGTCTTGGCTGCCATCAAAGAGATGGAAGTTCAACCTAATGTGTCGAATGAAGAATCTCTAAAGCCCCATCATTTAATCCGACTTTATTGCATTTTCGACAAGCTGCCAGATTTTCGAACTGCTTCAAAGATCCCTAATTTAGGCCATTTTCCATGCTGAATTGACAATCACATACTTCAATAAAGTTGTAGCCACTTAAAATATCTTTCCAACAAGTGTTCATCGGCTTCAATCGGAATTTTATATAGTCAGAACGAGCCAAAATATCGAGGTGTCGCCAAACAGTTTTCACAAATGGAAGGTGATGTTCAGCTCCAAAGACAAAACTTTGTAGGAAAAAAGAGTCAAGCTCATAGGCGCCTACGATCACATCATAAGGGAAAGATACTCTTGTAAGAGGTTGTTGGTATACATTAGCTCCCGTGTGAATCTTTTTTCAAAGTCATTTTTTTATCTCATTTTTAACATTTTCATCTCTTATAATTTGCGTTCCTTCCACGGAGGTAACTAACCTAATAACATTCCGGTTTCTCCTTCCTGAAGCTATTCGATAGAAATATGACGAATCAGTGCCAACTAGCTTAAGATGTTTGGATTTAGCTTGATTCCATAATGGATTTAGCTTGATTCCATAATGTATTCCATAATGTAAGATGTTTGGATTTAGCTTGTTTCCCTAAAGCTATATGTTTTCAAACTTGAATAGAGGTGCTTTGAAAGTATTAGTTTGAGGGAGAGTGATTGTGATCGGGCAATGGTATGAGGAGGAAAACATGCTATATTCGGCTGCAAGGTCAGGAAACATTTTAATGCTCTCATGATGGACTAAAACTTTGTCTAATTTTTTCAAATTGTTATTTGGTCCTGTGGGTTTTTTCTTCTAGTTGAATGGATTACCAAAGGATGGGATATCAATCAAAGGGCATACGCTTTTAAAGTCTATAAGTCTCTGAAATCTAGATGGAAGAGCATCAGCCCTGCAACATTTTTCTAAGATTTGGTCGAATTCATTCAAATCGCCCATCACAAGACAGAGTGTGTTATTATGGTTGATTAGGAGGGTGAAGTTCTGCCTGAATTCGTTTTCTTCTGCATCATTAGGGGGTGGGGGCGGATACAAAAAAAATTAAACATTCGAAATTGCCCGTTATATTCGTTTATTTTATGCTAGTATCTTTGGGAAGGTGGTTTACCATTGTAATTGTTTCATTAATGAAAGAATTTGCATTCCAAAGCAGAGCAACGACCCTGGATCGGCCAATAGTTGGGGACTAGTATGCATTTAATAACCCAATGTTTTTCCAAAGAAACTCATCCGGTTCCTTATCAGTTTTTTTTCCTGCCAAGATAAGCATTTGTACGTGATCTATTGTGCGCCACACATTAATATTTGTCCAGAAGATTTTCTTTTCTATTCCCCAACAATTCCAAAAGCGAATAATCATAACCACTTTGTTTTGGTATGGCAGAGCATATGATGATCATCCCCATACAATTGGCTTATTCTAGAGTATTTATTACGAAATAGTACCAAGATTTTATAGTTTTAGCATTTGTGTATGTTTTGTTTTCCTAATTTAAGTTCCAAGTAATTTTGACCTTGAGCAAATTGATATGGGGAGTGCTAATTATAGTATTCCTACTCAAGCTCTTCCATGTAAATTTATTTGATTTATACTTTAATACACCGTAAGCATTGTCTCTATGTATGTGCAGAAGT
This sequence comes from Persicaria maculosa, assembly GCA_963922045.1. Lineage (NCBI taxonomy): Eukaryota > Viridiplantae > Streptophyta > Magnoliopsida > Caryophyllales > Polygonaceae > Persicaria > Persicaria maculosa. Next base: position 22,082,387 of record OY998270.1, read on the forward strand.
CTTTTCTTGCTTTCAATATACATTTTTATTCTAAAGAAAGGGGTGGCCAATATTTTATGAGAAAGATCCAACCAAGTGAGTCAATAAGAGGGTTGGTGGGAGAAGCCAACATCGATACCGTCGGCAAACCGAACTTCTCGCAAATCAAATGAAAAAATCACTACTTGCAACGGCCCAAATATAAATACCCGGGTTACGTTTCGAAGGTTGATTACCTTCGTTCGGATCTTGCAATTCAGGTACGGGTCAGTCCGGTTCTTCGCTTTCACCCAGGAGGATCCCTCTCCATAGAAGCACAGAGCAGCAAAAGGGCGGGTACCTAAGTCTATCCACGAAGTCAGACCCAGAGACGCATGCGGGCCCTAAAGACCTCACTGAGGACATATAATACGCCTATACCTAGAATAAAGGATGTTCTAATGCAGTACGGAATTTAAATCACACTATCATGCCCCTAGTATATATAATATGCAGAGGTAGGAGAGGGATATGTCAACCCTCTCCTACCTCTGCACCCCTTCCCGTTAGTGCAGAGACTGTCCAGTTCGATGCTATAGCATATCATATCTCATCATAGCATATCATATCTCATCATCATATCATATATCATGCTCATGCCCGATGGTGCTGGGCTATCTCATCATCATGCTCATGCCCGATGGTGCTGGGCTATCTCATCATCATGCTCATATATCGACAATACTGATTCAGGGCACCCGATGAAGCTGGACTATCCTATGACCCTAACAAAGACTCTAAGACTCACAGATAACGGCCGTTCTCTTTTCAAATGCATAAAGAATAGGGATGCTCATTCATAAGTGCAAGTCCTAAGCATGATACTACATGGCATGCTTTTGTGCATATGCAACATCTACATAATATATGACACATCAGGCATGAGGTCCGGGTTACTGAGTAAGCTCCCGTAGGAAACACTACTACAATTAAGAGATTTGGCAGCGCTCCAAAACCGCCACCTAATGTAGGATAACCGCTACCTTATCTCTAAGGCAGCGGTTTTCAACCGCAGCTTCTGCTGCCGTCGCCTTAGCTCTTTGGCAACGGGTTTTATAACCTAAGGCAGCGGTTCTATAAAAAGTATACAACCGCCACCAAAAATCAAATATAAGCGCTGCCTATTAATCTACAGCAGCAGTTTGTATCCCAATCATATAAAGCGGTTTTATTTTTTGTGGCAGCGGTTTAATATTTTAATATTTAAACAGTGGTTGTGGTTTATTAATTTTATAGCTTTTTATAGGTATTTTAATTATATTTATTTAAAAGTATAAATAAATATTGAATATTCATAATAATATCTACATATATGGATTTGAAAACCATAATTTATTGATCCATAAAGCAACATTCATTACACTTGTATCAAGTATGGATCTACAACTTGGATTTGCGAGTTTATATCAAAAGACTAAACAACCCAAGTGGATCGATCGATCTACAAAATGGTGGTATGGTCGATTTACAAAGTAAATGATTATATACTAGTTTGTAACCTATAAAAAGGTGGAATTAAGAAAATATATCCATTTGCTAGCTTTTTCATCGATCAATCTTCAAAATGGTCATTAATCTGCAATTGTCATGAACAAGCACATTTAGTATCATATTGAAGATGCATGCATCCATACTTGTTGAAGGAAATGATCAGTTAAAAGCATTTGACAATGAATCAATAAAGCCACAATTAGACATAACTTATTCCAAATTCAATATAGCAATCAATCAAATATAGCTTTTGTGTTAAATTAAACGATCATCAATTACATGTTTAACTGTTTAAGACACCACAATCAGTCACTGCATATTGTTTCCCTTAATTAGATGCATATATTTATCGAGTATAAATCTGTTTTTTTAATCACTTAGCCACTGCAGAAAGATATTGAGGTTTCGGAACAAGATCAATGTCAAACAAATAGATTTATACTCAATCAGCCACTGCAGAAACCAAAATGAAAGGGCAAGAAACAGAAATTTCCAATTTTAGCTTCTCAACTGAAGCAAACAAACCTCAACTGAATCAGGAGAGAGATAAACCAGCCACTGCAAAAACCAAATAGATTTACACTCATGCCACTTGTAGAAACCAAAAAGAAAGGGCAAGAAATAGAAATTTCAAATTTTAACTTCTTAACTGAAGCAAATAAACCCTGACTAAACCAGCACAGAGATCAATTAGCCACTGTAGAAAATAAATAAAAAATGGCAAGAAACAGAATTTCCAATCAGCCACTACAATCCAAATAGCTAGATTTATACTCATGCCACTACATAAACCAAAAAGATAGGGCAAGAAACAGAAATTTCCAATTTTATACTCAATCATCCAAACTTATATCTCACTGATAGGAAGATGTGATAAAAAAAAATGGAAGATTTGATTTAAAAACAAAAATTTACTTAAAAAAACAAACTCATCTCTCACAGCTCGTAGTCATCAAGAGTTGTATTTATAGCCCTTCTCTTGAATACTAATCATAGCAAAAACTAAATGTAGACGTACCTGCTGCATGTTCATTTCCAGTATTCAAAAAAGTGCACTTGCTTCTACTTTTTCGTTATTTTCAGCATCTTCGAGAAAATCGGCACCAACTTCTTCATTTTAGTTATTTTCAGCATCTTTCGGAAAATCAGCCCCATCTCTACTCTACTAATGCATATCATTCATATCCTAGAGTGGACATCCTCTCAAGGCATATTTCAAAAAATACCATCTCATGAGGATCAAATAGTTAGGCATATTTCAGAACCATAGCATTGTGAGAAAAGGAAAATAAACTTCAACAAATACATAATTTCAATCTTGAGAGTTGTGAAAATAGGGGACAAAAACTCTTCAACGGATACATAATTTCACAAAATAAGATTACTACTATATATCATCCAATATATTTCCTGAGAGGTCTACTATTGTTGCATTTACATCAGCTCTCGTCTGTCTTATGTTAACCTTCTCATTGCATGTTGGCAACAAAACTTGTATATATAAAATGTGTGTGGTGGTTTCAAGCAATCACTATAAGCCATGTTGCAAGCCATGAGATATCAAATGGGCAACAAGCTAGGAAATAGGGTTATGCAAATGCTTTCTACAGTAAAAGAGGGAGAAAAGCACGAGAGATAATCACCTCAAATCTTGTTTAGCTAGCTAATTTGTCCTTTTTGGTGTTTCTATGTACTTTAAATATAATAGCCACTCCAATAACCTGTATATAACTTCAAGATATAAGTTTCCAATCAAATTCTAAAAACATTTGACAATGAATCTGTAAAGCTTAAGAAAAAAATATTAAGCTTCATATTAAACATGCATATTCTAAGACAATGGAAGTATATTAGGAATACTTCTTAAGCAATGACTGAAATAAAAAAAATTCAACCCAAATTCTAAAAGCATTTCAAAGAACAACAAATTCTGAATTTTCCTTGTCGTGACTTAGTTTCATAAATTATGTACTCCAAATTAGGATAGTCGTATAAATAGGTTATTATGGCAAATTACGTAACAAAACATCACAAGTATTAATTAATTATGAGGGAAAGCAAACATGTTTACATATGTGGCTTCACTACTGTTTGTATGTATTTACAAACTACTGGTCATGATGAACTCATATGAAATTTGACTGTTTGCAAAATACAAGGATAATCATATTAATCAAAGCCCATAATATCAGTGCGTACATTAGACTTGAGGTTGTGTTTGATAGTTTAAAAGAGATTATTTTTTCCAATTACATCACTCATACCTGACCGTACGGGAAAAAATCTTTCAAGTAAATAAAAGGGATAAACTGATAATTATGTAATAGTCCACTGAAAGTGAATCCAAAAGGCAATTAAGCGTTATAGGAAAGTGACATTTATATAATATAGTAGCACCAGCCACCAGCAATACATAAATCAATCGGTGTATGTGAGCATAAGATTCAATTAGGCAAGGCAATTTCAAACTCCGAAAATAAATACTCAGCCAAAAGGGGCATCATAGAACAACATCAGTTCGAGTTTTTATGAAATTGGAACAAGTAAACCCTAGATTTCGAGTTTTCTCGACCCCATAAAAAACCATAAACCCTAGATCTCGAAAATCTGAATTGCAGAAGGAGGAGGGGATGTACCTAGAACTCGGAGAGATTGGAAGTAAGATCTGGTGTTGAAACTAGAAATTTGTCGACTGATTTCGGAGGATTTTCAATGTTCCTCACCCAAATCGCTTGATGATCTCTCAAATCGATCTCGCAACTCCCTTCTCCCTAAATCACTTGATGTTCCGGGATTGAATTGAAGCTTCTAATTTCGCCAGCGAATCCCTTGAATTTGTCGCGCAACGACTACTTAGACCTCCGATTCTGCCATTGCTCCTCAAATCGCAGGTCGTCTTCTAAAAGGGACCATGGAGGCGTCTTTAGGTTTTGATGGGAATAAAAAGATTTTATTTATTTTATTTATTTTAGCGGGTTTTTAGAATTTTTTTGGGAATTAGGGCGGGCCAGGTAATGAATTGAAATACAAGGAAACCCGCCAAATTACTTGAACCGCTCCCTTAAATTACTTGAACCGCTCTTTTAATTCCTTGATTTTATTTGGTTTTCGTGAACCACTTCCATAGGTATTTTCATTTTTTTGAACCGCTTCTAAAGGGTGTCCGAACCACCTCTATAGACCAGGGAATTGAAAACCGCTGCCAAAACCACCCCCATAAAGTAAACCGCCGCTAAACCCATGACACTTTCCTAAACCGCTGCCATGAATCGCTTGCTTAACTAACCGCCACAATAAAGCGCAACCTTTGATCTTAAATGTAGTAGTGAAACTTACCTGGAGGCGCGCAGAATCCAAGAAATAATCAGCAATAGCAAGCAATCCAATCATGTCACAAATCACCTAGCATATATCATAAAATGTGCATAAGTCTACGTCTAAGTCACACAAGGCGCCCCTAACTATCGCACATAAGTTCACATAACCATAGAATATTGCATCTTAACATTTCATCCTTATCACCTCAACTCATCTCATCATCTTCCTTATTCATTCCGTCAATCAGCTCATATCGTCACATATCGCCTTATTCTCATATCATCTTAATCCTTCCATTTTATCTTAACTGTCATATTTCATCATGTCTCATCTTATATATCATCACATAATATCATATAACATCTCATCATGCTTCATAATTCAATTCAAGATTCTAACAGGGCAAATCATGCTCAAATTCACATATAACCATATCTTATTCACATACTTCGCATCATGCTTATCAGATTAAGATATCGCCATAATCATATATCATATTATAACACAACACTTCATAGCATGCTTCATAATCAACACATAACACATCAATATCACATATGTTAATTTATATATACAAATCAGACAAGTCAATTTCCCAAGATTCCCGAAGCTCTTAAATCTCAAGTTAGATCAATCGTTATTTAAAACATCTTTTCCAAATCACACTTGACCCAAAAATCCATTTATAAACCATTGCGCTTTAATTAACTTATATTATTATTTTATTAAAATAAATCCGACAAGATAAGGATATTTTCAAAATTCCTCTTTTCATTTATTAAACCAATTCCCTTTTACTAAATCAAGTTCTAACCTTAAAACCCTTTGTCCAAATTCTTTTCTTTTAAAAATCCATATATCATAATATTATAATTTTAAACCTCAAAATTTCTATATCGTATATATATATAAGACTTAGAAATTCTTTTTAAAACTCAAGTCCGATTAATAATATATTTTAATTCCCAATAATTTTAAAAGTCATAATTTTGTCTATTATTTAATATTCCATTTATTTAATATTTATACAATATATAGGTAAGTAGTCTTAAAACATAATATATATATATATATATATTTAACACAATCCTTTTTCAAAATCATGGCAAAATTCTTTATTTATAAAAAAAACGGACCAAAAACCCAAGCTCATACCTCTGATTTTGTTTTTATAAAATCCAGCCCAACAAATACCCAAAAATCAGATCCGGCCCATCCTCAAACCCAGCTCATAAAAAAACCCGGATCCGAAATCGGATCCAGCCCATGGCTTCTCTTGCCAAACCGACCCAATGTTCCTTTTTTAAAAAAAACCGGGCCCAAATGCTAAAAAAAAGAACCAGGTCGGCGGGCCCCACACCTGCACAGTCACCATCTTCTTTCCCCCCGCCTCTCTACTCGCTCGCTCGTCCACCCCCCCTCCTCGCTGGCCTCGCTATCGCTCACCAGAGCTCAAGAGCCCTCGCCCCGACCATTCAAACAAGGAAAGAAGAAAAGGAAACTGAAATCGGAGAAGGGAAGGAGGGAATTCGAAAGCTCACCGAGAGGGGGGTTCGAGCACACCAGAGGTTCGATCGGAGCTCTTCGTGCTCGCCGAAGTTGGAGGAACCCCTGAGGAGCCTGGATTAAGTGCGAATGGTCATAAAAGAAGATCTTTCCAAAGGTTTTGGGCGAAAAACAAATAGGAGTGTTTACCGACCTTGTGGACGAAACAGGGGAGGGAGGAAGGGGAGCGGCTGCTCGGCATCGGTGGGGGCTAGAGAGGCGCCCAGTGGTGCTCGACGGTGCTCATTCGGCTCTCGGAGGTGCTCTTGGGTGGCTCAGGCTAATCCTCAGCGGTCGAGGAAGCTTCTTCTGCTGCTTGGACATGGAGGAGGAAGAATGTGAGGCTGGAGGTGTCGGCGACAAGGGCTCCGGCACAGGGTGTGAGCGACGACGACGATGATGGATGAAGGAGGAATGAGGCTGTGGGTAGCCTCGGCTTCGCTTTGATGGAGAACAGGGGAGCTAGGCTGGTGCTCGGAAAGCAGAGGACAGGGGGCTGGAGGAGGTGATGTTGGTGGTAGCGTGGTGGCCAGGGGCGGATGTCAAGGTGGTGGTGCTTTGGTGGAGATGGTGGTGGCTGATGTTTGGCAAAACGGACAACACCAGGAGAAGGGATGAAGAGGGGATGAAAAGGAAGGGGAACATGTGGGTTTCTGGGTGTAATTACAATTTGAACCAAGTAAAAGAATGAGAGATGGGGGTCTGTCTGAAAGCATATTCAAAGGCTGCTACTGCAACACTGCTAGTCGATCAGGAGAAAGGAGAGAGCACATGAGGTGAGCTGGGGATCAGTCAAAGAGAAAGAGGGAGGTACTGTGGTGTGGGTTGCAGATTTGGCATTTTGCCAAAATTGGTGAAGTAAAGGATTGTGAGGGAGAAAGGAGACATACAAAGGGAAAGGAGTGGTCCCACTTAATTTCAAAATACCCGAAAACAAATCTCGAAACACGCTCACTCGACCTTATCCCGACCCAATCTGAACTAATAAATAATCCGATAAATATTTTCAAGTCTCGGACTAAAACTTAGCGGAATAAAATCCGCTCTTAAATCGAGTTTCAAATTTATGCCGGAATTCACTTCGAAAGATTTAGAATCAAATATATTGCTCGAGGACGGAATTTTTAAAATTTTCCCGAATTATTATAATTCAAATCCCAACTAAATCCATATTAAATCGAAATTAATTCTTAATTTATAAAATAATATTTTAAAATCCCGAGTCTTTACACTACTACCATGGGATTGAACTACTCTGGCAAAATTGAAAACACTCTCCCCTTATGTTCTTGGGTTGGCTTCGAGCTGTTAGATTTCTGGTTGTTGTGGTGCTTCAACTCGTTGGTTCGTAGTTGGTTCCGGATGAGGAGCAGTCTTGCGATCCTGTTTGATCGATCTGGTCGTGGCAGTATCTGTGATCTCCGAAGTTCCCTCATCTAGGTGGGGGAGGGGGGGGGGGGGACGTCGTGTGATCCACACTTCCCCATGAGTCGTCCATTGCCCATTGAGGATTTCTACTTTCCATCAACCCGATGGTGAGATATCATGTCAACGTTAGCTTTCTCATGCGCTCACTATCCATGTTATCTTGTCGAGTCTTCCTTCCTCGCTCAGCTAATCGTCTGCTTAGTTCTTAGATTTGAGGGTTGTTTTCTTTCAATTTGCTTTCGTTGATTGGTTCATTGTTTGTGGTTGTTGTATCATGATGGTTTGTCCGTTTGACGCTCCTTGCGCCTTGTCGTTTTACCAAACTTATTTTTTTATTAGGTAAGAATTCGAGTAAGGTTAAACTTACCTTATTTGTCACTCTGTTCCCATCGCGAGGCACGTGAGAGTAGGTAACCTCTCTCAATTTTGACATAAAAATTTTACATTATGAGATTATGGGTTCAGTTTTATTATTGTGAGTGAGTCTCTAACAAGCCATGTTAGTTTTTCAAGGGTAGTTGTCTTGATGCCTAATGAGAGAGCTTCCAGCAAGCCATGTTTTAGCGTTAATGCCTCTACCACCAACGGTGTTTCTTTGTCAATGTGTCTATATCCAATCAATATTGGGTGTCCTAACCAATCTCGAATAATGAATCTGACGGTGCTGATGTTATCTAGTATTGTTGATCCATCAAAATTTAATTTGACGGATCCATGAGGGGGTTTTATCCATTATGCGATCTTGCAACTTTGTCATTATTTTTATTGTCAAGATCTAGGGAGCAAGTTTTTCCCCAATTGTGTCGATGTGTTGCGATCATATGGTCAATGGATCTAGCTGAAGGTAACTCTCTATTTCGAAAATTTGATTCCGAACCAACCACGTAATCCACCAGGTGAATGCTAGTTTTTGTTTCTCTTCTTTTGTTGTCCTTTTTTTTCCTATAAGTGCTAATATTGGTCTTATGTCTCTCGTTTGTGTTAACAATTGTGTTATTTCATTTTGCATCATCCGGTTAATCCCCATTTTACCAAACTTGTGTCTGATATTCCTTGTTAAAAAAATTATCATTTAACAGATCCCTTCTAAGTGTTTGGCTCAAAGCCCATTTGTTCCAGTCCAAAGTGGTGGTAGCTGTTTCGTTTTGTTTAAGGAATTAAAATGCATTTGTTTTGCCTTTGGCTTGTGTAGCACGAGAGAAAGTGCAGCAAGAAGCAGCAGTACTGAGCCCCAAAATAGAAACACAAAAGTGAGGAGGGAGAAAGGACAAAGATGGGAAAAATTGTGAGAGAGTGAGTGAATCTTCCTTGTCTCACCTGGGTCTTTTTTCACCTCGAGTTCTCGGTAAGCCTACTCGTTTTTGTCGGCTTTTATTCTCTCATTTAAGAATCCCTTATCTTGGTAAAAATGGTGTTGAACCAATTTGAGAAAAACTGGTGGTGGTCTATTTGCGTGAGATTTGTAAGTGGTGAACACTTATATCCATTTTGTTGATTAGTGGATTTTGGTGCTCGTGACGGGCGACAGTGGTTTTTGATCATCCGGATTAGGGAGGGTTTTCCACTTGAATCGTTGCGTTTTTGCTTGTGATTGCTTGTGTGATTGTGTTGCTTGGTTTGTTTGTGTTTGTGGTTCCGTGAATTTGTGAACTTGATTATTAGCGGAATTGCAGCTTGAGTTGCTAGGTTCCCGATTCATCTCCAAATTTAGGTCTTTTCGATCCCAACACAAATTACATTCTCCCTTTCTTGCTATGGAAGAGCTTCATTTTTTCTTTTTGTTGCTTCATTGACCTATCGAGGCAGAAAGAGTACATATAAATTATATAATACCCACTACAACATCAATCATTAATCATGATATCTGAAGGAGAGTGAGAATATTAATGTTAATTGCTTCAACTCCAAATTTTCCGTATACTCTCTTTCATGAACTTTGTTGAATTGCACCTCCTTTTTAATCATTTTTGTAACCTTTGGGATGCGTGAATATTAAGGCATCACACTAAATTTGCCTACACACTATATATACTAGGGGTGGGCACAAATCCCGCAAATCCCGGTCCCGTCCCGGTCCCGGTGGGATTTAAGGAAAAAAAAGTGAATCCCGTCCCGATCCCGTCCCGCAAAAATTATGCGGGACGGGATGCGGGACAAGACTATGGAATCCCGCAAATTCCGGTCCCGTCCCGCATATATATATATATATATATTATATATAATTTATATATATAAATACAAATTTATATTTATATTTATATTTATATTTATATTTATATTTATATTTATATTTATATTTATATTTATATTTATATTTATATTTATATTTATATTTATATTTATATTTATATTTATATTTATATTTATATTTATATTTATATTTATATTTATATTTATATTTATATTTATATTTATATTTATATTTATATTTATATTTATATTTATATTTATATTTATATTTATATTTATATTTATATTTATATTTATATTTATATTTATATTTATATTTATATTTATATTTATATTTATATTTATATTTATATTTATAATTATATTTATAATTATATTTATATTTATATTCATACGCGACAAGAGTTTTAATTTTGGTAGTACTAAAATTTTTAATAATTTAGTGATTTATATGATATATTTAGTTATTTTAAACACAAGTTACAATAATACTGTAAGGCTTGTTATCAATTTGAAAATAAAAAATTACTATGGGTTTAGGGGTTTAGGGATTTGGGCTCTAGGAGGCAAACAAAACAATTTATTCTTCATTTTGAAATAGTGAAATCTCTATTCAATTTTAATCAGTTAGGGTTACAGGAGGCTTGTGCTGCTGGCAATGTTTTTTTGTATGAAATTGTGCTGCTGGGAGTGTTAACATTATGGTGATATCATTCTATGAAGCATGAACTATGAAAACATTTTTTTTATTTTTCAAGTTTTATAATATTTTATTATTTTTATTTGAGGTACAAGTCCTGTCCCGTCCCGGTCCCGTCCCGTCCCATTGGATAAGGCCCGTGTGGGATTAAAAAAAAAAGGTGATTCCCGTCCCGGTCCCATCCCGGAAAAATTAAAGCGGAACGGGCCTCATCCCGATCCCGTCCCGTTCCATCCCATCCCACGCCCACCCCTAATATATACCATGTCGGATTATTTCCATGGTATTTAAATACCGCGTTCGTCGGTAGTGTAACACATATTTTACAACTCATTCAATCATTCCTAGCTACAACTCTCCCAATATATATACATATGCATATACTCTCCAGTGAAATAATATTCAGCATTTACATTTTAGAAATTTGACGTTCTTTGACCACAAAACATTTGAGGAAAATCTATTTCCTACCCTAGGTTAGAAAATCGAAAAAGATAAAATAAAATGCCATGTTCGATCAAGGCTTGTTTCATTTTTTTTATGTTTTTGACATTTTTTGGCCCTCTCCTTTCTTGTTGATGTCGATGTGTTTTGAATCAGTTTGATCGGGATCGTAGTAGTGGTGTCCGACGTCAACTTTGTTTTTCAGGAGGCAATTTTGTAGAGTCTCGTTTTAATTTACCACGTGAGTTTGAGTTATGTTATACCTGTCGTTTAGCAGTACTAGCTAGTGCTTGACTACTCATTTGATGCATTGATAAGAGTCTGCGATTTGGATCCTGGTCTCGTCTTCACATCCTACTCGACGTCACAAGCCTATACATTACCAAAGTAGTCCCAAAAGACGAATCCCGATGAGCTGGAACTCTCCAAGTCAGTAGGATCGACGATGAGGTGTAACGGCCCAGATTTTAAAATCCGGGTTACGTTTAGGGGGAAGAATTATCCCTCTTCTAGATCTTGCAATCCAAGTACGAGCTGCTTATTTATCAACTTCAAGTTATAACCCTGTTTAAGTTTTAAAGATTTAAAGATATAATTCAAGAAAAAGGGGATTTCAAACCCTCAAAACAATCAAAGAATCCAATCATTATTTGTGCTTCCGCACGTGAACCTGTCCTAATTCAACTAGTCAAAACTTAAAAGACACCACTAAAAACGCAGGAAATAGCTACGGAAAATAGCAATGGCATTGGCCACGAATCACCGTGGCTAACCAGTTTAGCCACGGAAATAGCCAAGGGCGGGCCATCCGTAGCCATATGCCTCGTGACTAATGGCGACGGCTGTTTAGCAATGGATTTAGCAACGAATCACAAAGTCGTGGCTAAGTCCGTGGCTATTAGTGAAAGACATATGTCGTGGCTGTGGCTACGAAACCAACTTCGAAAACAGCGTCGAAATGAAGACGTCGCTGAATTCACGACTAAGTTCGTAGCTCGATTCGTTTCTGCAAACGAGTCATGAGCCTAATCGAGTCTGTTGCTGAGGTCATGAGCCTAGCCGAGTCGGTTGCTAATCCGTTGCTATAGTCGTGGCTAATGCAAATTATCATTTGTTTCATGATTTTATAGCAAATTTAGTATCCTCGTATTTTGGAAACATTATATATATACATATGATATTAAAAATATATATAAATACATAAATGAATTTCATACATTATAAGTAGGTCAAAAAAATATTAATGGAAACACAAACCAAACTCATTAAGTACATACCGACCTTGAAAAAAAAATTACAATAATCTAATTTAAGAGAGCTGATTTTGTCTAAGGGAGATAACAACCGATCTATGTGAAATCCTCCAAAACACTCTACTCCTGAACAAGTCCTGCATATCAAATTCAACAAACCAAATCAACACACCAAACAACCAGAAAAGCCCCAAACTCAGCTTTTAAAGCCCCAAAACATCAAATACAAAATCTTACCTCCGAGGCCTCAAACGCATCGAACTGGTTCATCGTCCGCATCCGTTCCATCAGATTGACACCAATCAAAACATAGAAAGAAGCAGATTTCAGAATACATAGAGAAAAATTGATAAACTTTATAAACCCTATACATTGGTCGGCAGGGGAAAATAATGTAGCGAACAGTAGAGGAGAAATTTCTGAAAACGAGAATGAGAAAAAGGGAGAAAAATACCTCGCGACGTTGGCAGTTGAGCTCGTCAATTTCACGGCGGAGTCCTTGGATTTCATGGCGGAGTACTTGGATTTGCATTTGTTTCACGAAATCGAAGTTTATACGTCTTATCTTCTCAATATGTTATTGTTGCTCCTCCCCGGATTTGCATTTGTCATGGTCCTGGAAACGAAATCTGTGAAATAGAAATTTGTGAAACAAAATCGAAATTAGGTATTAAATTTCAATGAAACAAAATCGAAATTTGTGAAACAGATATTTGAGAAACAAAATCAAAATTTGTGAAACGAAAATTCTGTGAAACAGAAATTTGTGAAAGGCAAGAGAGACTAGAAGCGAGAGGGATGATTTGGACTGAAAACAGAAGAGGCATTGGGATGATTTGGACTCCAGGCACCAATGAAGGAAGAGACAAGAGACTATAATGGAAAGGCGAGAGAGACTAGAAGCGAAAGAGACTAGAGGTGACAGTGGAGGAATAGGCAAAAGGCTACAATGGAAGCATGTTGAATCTGAAGGAGGTGAGGCGGTGAACTGAAGACAGAAGAGGCGATTAGGGTTAAGAAAGTGAAAAGTTGCTTTTATACCCGGGCCACACTTCTAAAATTTCAAGCCCAGCAAGTTTCCCCCTCAAAAATTAAATATGTCGCCCAAAAAAAATTCCACTCCGCGCCAATTCCGCCAAATTAATGTCGATAGAAATTTTTTCAACACATATTCACTTTATTTATATATATATATATATATATATATATATATATATATATATATATAGGATTGGAATTTTCTATTTTGAAACATACTAGTACAATATAAAATATTAATATTATAAAAAAAACTCATAAAAGTTATAAGATATCTTTTAAAATAACAACAAAGTCAAATACTCTTTAAAATTTTATTGGAAAACACCAAAAACAATTATTGGAAATTGTAAAAATAAAATTACTTGTATATTATTCTCATAAGAATTTATTAATTAACATAAGATTTTATTCAACACTTATTAGTTACTTATATAACTTTTACTCAATACTTACTTTTATAGTATTCGTAACTTATATAAGTTTTTCTCAAAACATACTCTTATTGTATTCTAATAAGAATTTATTATTTAATATAAAGTTTTATTAAACATTTATTCGTTACTTATATGAGTTTTCCTCAAAACATACCCTTATAGTATTCGTATCAGAATTTATTAGTTTATATAAGGTTTTATTAAACATTTATTACTCACTTATATGAGTTTTCCTCAAAACATACTTTTATAGTATTCTAATAAGAATTTATAAGTTAATATTGTAACGGCCCGGGATTATGATTCCCAAGTTACGTTTCGAGGGATAAAACCCCTCGTTAGGATCTTGCTCCCCGAGTACAGGTTGAAGGTTTGAAATCAAGGATTTGTAGCTTAAAGCGGGATTTCGTACCCAAATTCGGAAGGTCTGCTGGAGACCCCGGGGTAACCCCTGTACCTATCCTAAGTCTACAAAGCGGAAAATCTTTTATCATGCAAAGGACATAAATTCTGAAACAATACAACCAGTGTCGCGGCAGAGCCGGATCAAAACAGAGTATAATTAGGAAGAAATCCCAAAAGTGTGAATCTGGTGAAGTCAGGGTTCAAACACTCACTCTCCGCCATATGAATGGACCCCCTCATAACAGCACAAAATCAAGTAATGGAACGGGTACCTGAAACTATACCACAAGTCAGGCCAAGTGTTCGCCTGTGGGTCCTTTGACCGCGCTGAGGACATATAATACGCCTATACCTAGAATAAGGATGCCTTCATGCAGTACTGAAATGTTAACCACACTATCATGCTCCTAATGCATATATACAAAATATGAAGTAAGGCCTTAACAAAGAATACCAAGTGGTATATCCCTCTTCTACCACCACCCCCTTTCCAAATAGGGTGGAGACTGGCCAGTTAGATGCTATAGCATATCACATCTCATCATCATATCATATCTCATGCTCATCTCATATCTCGTGATATATATATATAAATAATGACTCGAGGAGGACAACACCCGATGAAGCTGGGCTGTCCTATGACCCTAACAACGACTCTAGGACTCACAGATAACGGCCGTTCTGCATTCAAACGCATACAGAATAAGAATGCTCAATCGTAAGTGCAATTCCTAAGCATGATACTACATGACATACTTTTATGCATATGCAACACCTACATACTATATGACACATCAGGCAGGAGGTCCTGGTTACTGCGTAAGCCCCGGAGGTACTTCCTTGGCTAGAAGATCAGCAAAAGAAGAATCCAGCACACAGTAGTCACGATCACAGAATATCACCTAATTACATAACGAGAATACACTGAGTAAACTTTTACAATCTCTCCGAACACATATATCACACACTCATACAAACAGATAAATAAACAAGTTCGCATCCATCATACTTCCAGTTCATCCTGATCAAGCATCTCCCATCTCATACCGTTCAACATATATAATCCGTCATCTTATCAGCTTAAGATAACCTCTATATCCTACTTAGCTAAATTCGCATATATTACGATTTCATACTCATACTTTCCATAAGGATATATATATATCATCATCATCGGTAACCAATATTTAATCCTTTATAATAAATCACCACAAGTCATGCTATTAGACACACATATCATGCCGTTAGTCAAACGATCATATTATCATGCTAGTTAGTCATCGAATAAGTCTTATCCCCAAGTTAGTTCCAAAACCGTTTCAAATCCGAATTAAAATAGTTAAGAATTCCGACCCTTGAAAATACTCGCTAAATTCCCTTTATCAATTTATTTATTAAATCACTTTTCGACCTTGAAATTCTTTTCCATGTTCCTTTTTAAACCTCCAAGTCCAAATAATGTTATATTTTAAACCTCCAATAATATTATATTTTATTTAAAATACCCTAAATAATATTTTATATTTTAATCTTCAATTAATATGAATTAATTAAATAATTTTAAAATACAAAACCGTCCCACGAAATCGCGCCAAAACCGAACAGTGCCGCGGCCGCTGCCAGACTGCTGCGGCCGCGGCTTGGCCGCGCCCGCGGCTATCTTGGCCGCGGCCGCGGCCTTCATCTTCAACCTCCGTTCGACGACTGGTTCGTCCTCGTCGTTGGAGCTCGGGTTTTTCCCCCATTTCCACCCCCTCTCATCCCGCACTCAGCCTTCACTCACTCCCGACTAATCTAAACATCAAATAGGCTCAAAACGAATCGAAACGAGGAGAAATTCGGAGCTCACCGAGATGGGTTTTTCGCAACTTCGGAGCTCTCGACCGGAGTTCTGGGCGTCTTCGGTGGCTCGCGATGGCTGGTCGGACCTACACCGGACAGAGGTGAGCGCGATGGTGAAGCTCGGGAACGATTCCGATCGAAAACGGACGAGAAACGCTTACCGGAAGTTAGTTCGCGAGGGGACGAAGGAGGAGATGGTTTGGGTGTGCGTCGGCGGCAGCGGTGGTTCCGGTGGTGGCGCTGGCAGCTCCTGGGCGGCGGTGGACGTCGGGAAGGTGGTGCTGCAGCTGCTCTTCGAGAAAGGAGGAGGAACGAGGTGCGTGGTGGTGGTGAGCGACGACGAGAGATGGTGGTGCGTGGTGATGGTGAGCAACGACGATGGTGTGATGGTGGTGGCGGCAAGGTGGCGGTGGTGCCGGAGGAGGTGACGGTGGTGGCGCTGGGCTAGTGGAGGGGTGGCGGCAAGGTGGTGGTGGAGGGGTGCGGAAGATGGTGAGAGTGTGATGGTGAGGAAGAATGAGGGTGATGATGTACGATGGTGAATGGCGTGGGCTGGTTAAGGTGGAGAGTGAGGAAGGAGGTGACGGGAGCAGGTGAAGGTTAAGGTGAAGGGTGGAGGTGAGGGGAGCAGGTGATGGTTAAGGTGAAGGGTGGAGTGTGGATTTAGGTAAAAAAATACCCGGAATTAAATCCCAAATACGCGAATTTCGAATCCCGAAATTAAACCCCGAATGTTAGTTTCCCCGACTCTCGCTTTCCCGATCAATTAGATTTTTAAAACTTAAAAGGATATCACCATCCGATTTTATTTTAAATTTTTCGAGGCGAAAAGACGGAATCGTTCGTCAAACATTTAAATTCAGGTCGAAATATGTTAAACGGGTTTTAAATCCGATTTAATTAAATCTTAAATTTCATTTTTTTCCGATAAATTAGGATTTAAAATCCGAGCCTTTACATCATCCACCTCTAAAAACAAGTCTCGTCCCCGAGACTAAAACATTTTTAAAACTGGGGATGAAGTTTGAAATTGGTGAGTCCAAGGATCATGCAATTGATTCCGTAAGCATCTCATAAGTGCCCCCATGAAATCCTCACAATACCGTTGCCGTGATCATAATATCCCCAAAAGACCGTCGCAAGAATGTAATATGGGCCCCTACCACATCCTTACTCCGACTCCTCGGTCATATCATAACTCAAAACATCACAACGTCCTCTTTAAAACACCGTTTAAAAATTCCCTAACCCGGCGTTAGTCAAGCAAATTTTCAAATTTCAGGAGGTGGAATCATCCACCTCTAAGGGCTAATCCCATATTCTCTTCCTAGGTTCCATGTTATGGTCGAAATCCAATACTTCAGCTTCCATCATCTCTATCATCAAGCATCATATATATATATATATATATATATATATATATATATATATATATATATATAGATTGGCACTCATATCACATATTAATAGCATGACTTAAACACGTCAAGGATAGTAGCATACCATAATATATTTAGCACACCATCATATCATCAAGCCTCATCACATCATATCACCAAGGATCTGCACACAACTACCAAGCATAAGCACGAAATCACGGAGATATCGCTAACCCATCCCCAATCCAACTAGACAACTCACCGCACTCGCAAGGTCAAGGAAATATCTACGCTCGGCTCGACATAAGACGCAAGCAGCTCATCTAGGACATCCCCATAGCTAGCCCGAATGCTCTCCTCGGTCTCCCAGGTGGCCTCCTCAGGACTCCTCCTAGACCACTGAACTAGAAGCAAAGGGACCTCCCTGTTCCTAAGCCTCTTGAATCGACGGTCAAGGACCCTCACCGGACGCTCCACAAAGGTATGGTTAGGCTCGATGCGAAGGTCTGAGTGGTCGAGGACATGACTAGGGTCGGGAATATACTGGCGGAGCTGGGAGACGTGAAAGACGTCATGGATGCCAACCAAGGATGGAGGTAAGGCCAAACGGTAAGCTACCTCACCGACTCTCTCTAGGATCTCAAATGGGCCAATGAACCTCGGACTCAGCTTCCCCTTAATGCCGAACCGTCGAACTCCCCTGGTGGGCGAAACCCGAAGCCATACATGCGAACCCACCTTGAACTCAATCTCTGTTCTACGTCTGTCTACATATTTCTTCTGGCGATCCTGAGCGACTCTCATATGCTCCCGAATGCGACCCACCTGATCAACTGTCTCCCTAACTATCTCAGGTAACGACAACACTGTATCTGCAGGCTCGTCCCAACAAACTGACGACCTACATCGTCTCCCGTACAAGGCCTCGTATGGAGCCATCTCGATCGATGCATGGTAGCTGTTGTTGTACGAAAACTCCACAAGCGGCAGATACCTAGCCCACTGATGACCCCACTCCAAAACGCACGATCGTAACATGTCCTCCAAAGTTTGAATCGTCCTCTCACTCTGCCCGTCTGTCTGAGGATGAAAAGTTGTACTGAAATGCAGTCTGGTCCCTAGGCTTTCCTGAACCTGATGCCAAAACCTCGAGGTGAACCGTCCATCTCTGTCAGATACAATCCTCTCAGGTACTCCATGAAGTCTCATGATCTGGCGGATGAACTCCTCAGCTAATCGCGATGCTGAGTGGTCAACCTATCGACCACAACCCAAATGGCATCGAAACCTCGAACATCCCGCCTCAGTCTGGTGACGAAATCCATAGAAATGTCTGTCCACTTCCACTCGGGAACTGGAAGCGACCTGACAAGTCCTCCCGGTCTCTGGTGCTCAATCCGAACCTGCTGGCACACCTGACATCTGGCTACAAAGTCTGTGATGTCTGCTCGCATCCTCTGCCACCAATAATACCTCCTTAAATCCTGATACATCTTATTCGTCCCTGGATGGACCGAATAAGGAGTGGAGTGAGCCTCCTGCATGATCCTCTGCCTCAGATCTGACGTCGACGGAACTACAACTCTGCCCTGAAAGGTGAGCATCCCATCTGCTCTCTCTGCAAGCTCTCTAAATCTGCCCTGAGCCATCCGCTCCCTCATAACTGCAATCTCTGGACAGTCTGCCTGACCTCGACGAATCTCCTCCGTCAACTCAGCCTGAACCTCCAAGAATGATAACTGACCACTCTCCCGCTGAACCCACACCTCGAAGCAACACCTCATCAAATCTGTCTGCAAATCCCTCTGAGCTGTAAGCCTCGCAACCGATGCCTCCTGGTGAGTCTTCCTACTGAGCGCATCTGCCACCACATTGGCCTTCCTAGGGTGATAAACTATGTCCAAGTCATAGTCCTTTAGAAGCTCTAGCCACCGTCTCTGTCGCATGTTCATCTCCTTCTGAGTGAAAATATACTTCAAGCTCTTGTGATCCGTCATCACCTTGCATGAAGTGCCGTACAGGTAATGCCTCCAAATCTTCAGAGCATGAACTACATCTGCCAACTCCAAGTCATGAACGGGATAGGACACCTCTGCAGGCTTCAACTGACGTGAAGCATAAGCGATGACTCGATCTCTCTGATGCAGAACACATCCCAATCCAGAACGTGAAGCGTCTGTGTAGATGACGAAGTCCTCTGTCCCATCTGGTAACGCTAGAACTGGAGCGGTCGTCAGCTTCTCCTTCAGAAGCTCAAAGCTGGCCTGACACTCTACACTCCACTCAAACGGAACATCCTTCTTCAGCAGCTGCGTCATCGGCCTAGCAATGCTCGAGAAACCCTGGACGAATCTCCTGTAGTAGCTGGCCAATCCTAGAAACGAGCGGATGTCCCTGACATTCTTGGGCACCTCCCAAGCAATGATAGCATCAATCTTCGCCGGATCCACGGCGACTCCCTCAGCTGAAATCACATGGCCTAAGAAAGCCACCTTTGTGAGCCAAAACTCACACTTGCTGTATTTCCCATACAGCTGATGCTTCCTCAGCGTCTCAAGCACAATCCTCAAATGCTCCTCGTGCTCCTCTCTACTCCTCGAGTAGACTAAAATGTCGTCTATGAAGACGACGACGAATCTGTCCAGGTAGTCGATGAACACGCGGTTCATGAGCTCCATGAAAGCAGCTGGTGCATTGGTCAGCCCAAACGGCATGACCACGAACTCGTAGTGACCATAGCGGGTCCTGAAAGCGCTCTTCTGGACATCATCTGGCTTCACTCTCAGCTGGTGATAACCCGACCTCAAATCAATCTTCGAGAAGACAACGGCGCCCTGCAGCTGATCCAACAAGTCGTCAATCCTGGGAAGGGGATAACGGTTCTTCACCGTCGCACGGTTCAGTTCCCTATAATCGATGCATAGCCTCAATGACCCATCTTTCTTCTTGACGAACAACACTGGTGCTCCCCAAGGTGATGCAATGGGCCTGATGTAACCCTTCTCGGCTAGCTCCTCCAACTGAGCCTTCAGCTCTGCCATCTCCGTCGGTGCCATGCAGTAAGGGACACGCGAAATGGGCCTGGTGCCTGGCTCTAGCTCGATCGCAAAGTCGACCTCTCTCGGCGGGGGGAGTCCCGGTAGCTCATCTGGAAACACGTCTGCGAAGTCTCTGACAACAGGGACATCTAACAAGCTGGGATGTGCACGATCCACCTCTAAAGCGTAACACCAATACCCGACGCATCCCTGATCTAGAAGTCTAGCGGCTCTGACTGTGCTGATGAGCGCCCCGTTCCTCTTGGGGTCGCTCCCCCAAACCTGGTGCTCAGTCCCGTCATCTGCCAAGATGGACACCGTCCTCGTCCTCATGTTGATAATCGCTCCATAGTGGTCCATGAAATCCATGCCTAGAATGAGATCATCCATCCTCAACGGCATGACAATAAGGTCGGCTGGCCACTCACGCTCACCTATACGGATGGGGCACCCTAGAATCTCCCGACTCGTCCTAACCCTTACCCCGTCCGCCAAACCAATAGTAAGGGGTGAACCACTCGTGCAGCTTAGGCTCAGCCTAGCAACGCACGCCTCTGCTATAAAGAAGTGAGTAGCACCAGTGTCAAACAATATAGACAAGCACTCATCATGGAAGTGTATAGTACCTGTGGAAGTAGGGGCGGTACGGTCATCAGCTCTCATCTGGAACACGCGGGGCGGTGGGGGTAATGCTGGTCCTCGGCCTCCGGAACTCTGGCCGCGATCATACCCGGACCCAGATGGTCCTGCAGATGACGAACCTCTACCCTGACCTGGCCCTGACGGCCCTCTGCCTCCACGATCGTAACCTCTACCTCCTCTACCTCCCCCTCGACCTCTACCAGAAGTATCTCCTCGCCCCTGACCCTGGGGATAAGTCAGAAGTGGCGGCTGAGGAGCCGCAGGAAGTCTCGGTGGCTGTGCAGTCGGTGGGGCTCTACCGCCCTGGGGACAACGGGCAGCTCTGTGTCCCATGGTGCCGCAAGTGAAGCAGACAACCGAACGATCTGGGCAAGAAGCGACATAATGACCTCTCTCGAAGCAACCATGGCAAGTGACACTCCTCACTCGTGCATCTCCCCCATAAACAGCTGGGGCGGGCGGCTGAGGTGCCCTCGGTGCAACTCCGTGATATCCTCCTCTAAATCCTCCTCTCTTGGATCTGTCGTCTCCGCGACCATCCGCTGGTCTCGCTCTCTTCGCCTCAGGGCGAGAAGTGGTGTATGCAGTCTCGGACAAGATCCGCTGCCGGTCGTACAGGAGGATGACCTCCAGGAATCGATCAAAACTGACAGCTCCCAAGCTGGAGGCATGCAGAAGTACGGAAGGCGGCAGTCTCATAGATAACATGCGAATACGGCTCTCATCGGAAGGGCACAAGTGAGCACAGAAGACCAACGCCTTCTTGAACTGGTAAATGATGGCGGAGACAGAAGCTGATCGGTCGTAGTAGCCCCGCAGAAAGGATACCTCTCGGGCTATCTGAATCCCAGGAGGGCGGTACTCCCTCAGCATCATGTCCTTAAACACCTCGTAGGTCCACTCAGCCTGGTCTATCTTCTGTACAAACCAGCGGTCAAAAGCATCTCTCTGTAGACGGCCGGCGGCAAGTCTCTGTCTCTCGGAAGTGGGTACAGCAACGTGGTCGAACAACCCCTTCATCTCACGGAACCATCTCTCAATATCCTCCCCAACCTCTCCAGTGAATGTCGGAGGATGGCACTGAGCTAGCGTCTTGACCCAATCGACGCGCTTCTCAGGGCGCGCATCGGCTACGGGCTCAGCTGGCTGAACAGGAACCTCGGGCGTCGGTGCTGTAGGTGGGGCTCCTCCTCGCAACTCGCTCAGAATGTCATGAAGTGCTGTCTCTAACTGCCCAAGCCTCGTCTCTGTGGAAATCGAAACCTGGTCGTCAGCCGGCGGAGGCGAAGCTCGCTCCTCAGTGTGATCGTCGGCGGCGCGCTCCTCGACGCTCTCAACGGCAATCCGGCGAGGGCGTCCCCTACCACGACGTGCCCTACCCCCATGCCCAGCTGAACCGTGTCTAGTATCGACCATGATGGCTACATGAACGATTAATTTAAACACTCAGCACAGAAGCACTCAACGATTGATATGATCCTCTTCGAGGAGGATCGCCCTCAGGCCCAATTGCATATATATATATATATATATATATATATATAAATGTAAGCATAGAGACGATCTATGCCGTCCTTCAAGGGACGACTGATCGGAGGGGCAAAACCTTACGGCCTCCTAACTCGACACTCCAACCTCCGTGGTGTTCCTTGGAGTCTTCTAGGCCCATCAGTAAATAAAAGATAGTATTTTGCCTACCGTTCCCCGAGTTCTACATCCATAAGGGAGGTCTATCGCTTTGGTCTCTACCCACGAGATTGTTTCCCTTTTATTCATTTAAGTTTTAAGTCCAATTAAATTTATTTTGCCCTTTAAACATTTTCCAAAACCAATTGAAATCGTTGGGCGATTTTCAAAACCATCTTCAACCTATTGTACTCGGATTGCAAAATAAGGCTCTAATACCACCTTTGTAACGGCCCGGGATTATGATTCCCAAGTTACGTTTCGAGGGATAAAACCCCTCGTTAGGATCTTGCGCCCCGAGTACAGGTTGAAGGTTTGAAATCAAGGATTTGTAGCTTAAAGCGGGATTTCGTACCCAAATTCGGAAGGTCTGCTGGAGACCCCGGGGTAACCCCTGTACTTATCCTAAGTCTACAAAGCGAAAAATCTTTTATCATGCAAATGACATAAATTCTGAAACAATACAACCAGTGTCGCGGCAGAGCCGGATCAAAACAGAGTATAATTAGGAAGAAATCCCAAAAGTGTGAATCTGGTGAAGTCAGGGTTCAAACACTCACTCTCCGCCATATGAATGGACCCCGTCATAACAGCACAAAATCAAGTAATGGAACGGGTACCTGAAACTATACCACAAGTCAGGCTAAGTGTTCGCCTGCGGGTCCTTTGACCGCGCTGAGGACATATAATACGCCTATACCTAGAATAAGGATGCCTTCAGGCAGTACTGAAATGTTAACCACACTATCATGCTCCTAATGCATATATACAAAATATGAAGTAAGGCCTTAACAAAGAATACCAAGTGGTATATCCCTCTTCTACCACCACCCCCTTTCCAAATAGGGTGGAGACTGGCCAGTTAGATGCTATAGCATATCACATCTCATCATCATATCGTATCTCATGCTCATCTCGTATCTCGTGATATATATATAAATAATGACTCGAGAAGGACAATACCCGATGAAGTTGGGCTGTCCTATGACCCTAACAACGACTCTAGGACTCACAGATAACGGCCGTTCTGCATTCAAACGCATACAGAATAAGAATGCTCAATCGTAAGTGCAATTCCTAAGCATGATACTACATGACATACTTTTATGCATATGCAACACCTACATACTATATGACACATCAGGTAGGAGGTCCTGGTTACTGAGTAAGCCCCGGAGGTACTTACCTGGCTAGAAGATCAGCAAAAGAAGAATCCAGTACACAGTAGTCACGATCACAGAATATCACCTAATTACATAACGAGAATACACTGAGTAAACTTCTACAATCTCTCCGAACACATATATCACACACTCATACAAACAGATAAATAAACAAGTTCGCATCCATAATACTTCCAGTTCATCCTGATCAAGCATCTCCCATCTCATACCGTTCAACATATATAATCCGTTATCTTATCAGCTTAAGATAACCTCTATATCCTACTTAGCTAAATTCGCATATATTACGATTTCATACTCATACTTTCCATAAGGATATATATATATATCATCATCATCGGTAACCAATATTTAATCCTTTATAATAAATCACCACAAGTCATGCTATCATCATCATCATGCCGTTAGTCAAACGATCATATTATCATGCTAGTTAGTCATCGAATAAGTCTTATCCCCAAGTTAGTTCCAAAACCGTTTCAAATCTGAATTAAAATAGTTAAGAATTCCGACCCTTAAAAATACTCGCTAAATTCCCTTTATCAATTTATTTATTAAATCACTTTTCGACCTTGAAATTCTTTTCCAAGTTCCTTTTTAAACCTCCAAGTCCAAATAATGTTATATTTTAAGCCTCTAATAATATTATATTTTATTTAAAATACCCTAAATAATATTTTATATTTTAATCTTCAATTAATATTAATTAATTAAATAATTTTAAAATACAAAACCGTCCCACGAAATCGCGCCAAAACCGAACAGTGCCGCGGCCGCTGCCAGACTGCTGCGGCCGCGGCTTGGCCGCGCCCGCGGCCTTCATCTTCAACCTCCGTTCGACGGCTGGTTCGTCCTCGTCGTTGGAGCTCGGGTTTTTCCCCCATTTCCACCCCCTCTCATCCCGCACTCAGCCTTCACTCACTCCCGACTAATCTAAACATCAAATAGGCTCAAAACGAATCGAAACGAGGATAAATTCGGAGCTCACCGAGATGGGTTTTTCGCGACTTCGGAGCTCTCGACCGGAGTTCTGGGCGTCTTCGATGGCTCGCGATGACTCGTCAGACCTACACCGGACAGAGGTGAGCGCGATGGTGAAGCTCGGGAACGATTCCGATCAAAAACGAACGAGAAACGCTTACCGGAAGTTAGCTTCGCGAGGGGACGAAGGAGGAGATGGTTTGGGTGTGCGTCGGTGGCAGCGGTGGTTCCGGTGGTGGCGCTGGCAGCTCCTGGGCGGCGGCGGACGTAAGGAAGGTGCTGTTGCAGCTGCTCTTCGAGAAAGGAGGAGGAACGAGGTGCTTTTTTTGTGGTGAGCGACGACGAGAGATGGTGGTGCATGGTGATGGTGAGCAACGACGATGGTGTGATGGTGGTGGCGGCAAGGTGGCGGTGGTGCCGGAGGAGGTGACGGTGGTGGCGCTGGGATGGTGGAGGGGTGGCGGCAAAGTGGTGGTGGAGGGGTGCGGAAGATGGTGAGAGAGTGATGGTGAGGAAGAATGAGGGTGATGATGGACGATGGTGAATGGCGTGGGCTGGTTAAAGTGGAGAGTGAGGAAGGAGGTGACGGGAGCAGGTGAAGGTTAAAGTGAAGGGTGGAGGTGATGGGAGCAGGTGATGGTTAAGGTGAAGGGTGGAGTGTGGGTTTAGGTAAAAAAATACCCGGAATTAAATCCCGAATACGCGAATTTCGAATCCCGAAATTAAACCCTGAATGTTAGTTTCCCCGACTCTCGCTTTCCCGATCAATTAGATTTTTAAAACTTAAAAGGATATCACCATCCGATTTTATTTTAAATTTTTCGAGGCGAAAAGACGGAATCGTTCGTCAAACATTTAAATTCAGGTCGAAATCTGTTAAACGGGTTTTAAATCCGATTTAATTAAATCTTAAATTTCATTTTTTTCCGATAAATTAGGATTTAAAATCCGAGCCTTTACAAATATAAGGTTTTATTATAAATTTATTAGTTACTTATTTGATTTTTCCTCAAAACATACTCTCATAGTGTTCTAATAAGAATTTATTAGTTAATATAAGGTCTTATTAAACATTTACTAGTTACTTATATGAGTTTTCCTCAAAACATACCCTTATAGTATTCTAATAAGAATTTATTACTTAGTATAAGGTTTTATTAAAGATTTATTAGTCACTTGTATGAGTTTTCCTCAAAACATACCCTTATAATATTCTAATACGAATTTATTATTTAATATAATGTTTTATTCAACACTTATTAGTTACTTATATGAGTTTTCCCCAAAACATAACCTTATAATATCCTAATAAAAATTTATTACTTAATATAAAGTTTTATTCAACACTTATAAGCTACTTATATGAGTTTTTCCTCAAAACATACTCTTATAGTGTTCTAACAAGAATTGAGTACTTAATATAAGGTTTTATTAAATATTTATTAGTTACTTATACGAGTTTTCCTCAAAACATTTATTCGTTACTTATATGAGTTTTCATCAAAACATACTCTTATAAGAATTTATTACTTAATATTAGGTTTTATTCAACACTTATTAGTTACTTATATGAGTTTTCCTCAAAACATACTCTTATATTATTTTCGTAAGAATTTATTAGTTAATATAAGATCTTATTAAACTTTTATTAGTTACTTATATGAGTTTCCTCAAAACATACCCTTATAGTATTCTAATAAGAATTTATTACTTAATATTAGGTTTTATGCAACACTTATTAGTTACTTGTATGAGTTTTCCT
The DNA here is from genome assembly GCA_963922045.1 of Persicaria maculosa. NCBI lineage: Eukaryota > Viridiplantae > Streptophyta > Magnoliopsida > Caryophyllales > Polygonaceae > Persicaria > Persicaria maculosa. The sequence goes on from OY998270.1 coordinate 22,109,168, forward strand.
CATAACAGACACTTATAATATTCTAATAAGAATTTATTAGTTAATATAAGATCCTATTAAACTTTCATTAGTTACTTATATGAGTTTCCTCAAAACATACCCTTATGGTATTCTAATAAGAATTTATTACTTAATATAATGTTTTATTAAACATTTATTACGCACTTATATGAGTTTTCTCAAAACACACCCTTATAATATTCTAATATAATTTATTAGTTAATATAAGATTTTATTAAACTTTTATTAGTTACTTATATGAGTTTTTCTCAAAACATACCCTTATAGTATTCTAATAAGAATTTATTACTTACTATAATGTTTTATTATTGATTTATTAGACACTTACATGAGCTTTCCTCAAAACACCCTTATAATATTCTAATAAGAATTTATTAGTCAATATAAGGTTTTATTAAACATTTATTAGTTACTTATATCAGTTTTCCTCAAAACATACTCTTATAGTATTTTAATAAGAATTTATTACTCAATATAAGGTTTTATTAAACATTTATTAGTCACTTATATGAGTTTTCCTCAAAACATACCCTTATAATATTCTCATAAGAATTTATTAATTATTTAATATATATTTTTTTCAACACTTGTTAATTTATATAAAAAAATTTCATAGGCGTATTTGGGCCCGTCAATGGGCCAATCGGGGAAAACATAGTCATATTTGGGCTGATTTAGCCACGGATTCAATCGTCGCTAAATCACCACTTCATTCAATGAGTTGAGATATGATAATTGAGCTTTCACTAGCTTCTAATGGGCCGAGCCTAGAAATTTTGGGAGAGTTTGTACCCGGATTTAGCCACGGATCGAGTGTAATCGGATAGCCCATTCATGATATATATCCGGCCCGCCTACAATTAGTGACCCAAGGCCCACTCACCAAATATGTTCATTTGATTTCCTGTGATTAATAGCCACGAATTAGCGACGGATATTGTGTTGTGGCCATATCAGCGTCGAAAACAGCCACGACAATCCTATTCGTGGCTACGTTCGTGGCTATTTACTGACACTGATACATATCGAGCCACCAAATCAGCTACGGACATTTGGATCGTTGCTAATAGCCACGAATGTTTTGGCATGTCATACCATGATGAGTATTAGCCACGGTCAGGAACAGTCGTGGCCAATGTCATCGCTAATGGCCACGAATACAGGGTCGCCTATAATCCGTGGCTAACCATCTGTAGCTATTTCCTGTTTTTTTAGTAGTGAGAGATAAAACGAGTTTAAATCAATATAAATACAACCTGTTTCTAAATGACAACTTAACCAAAACATTTATAAAGTCAAGCTATAATAGGTGAAGTCTTCTTAACACTCTCGTCCCGTGAGAAAACCCCGCCATAGAAGCAAATCAGCAAGCAAAAGGAAGCGGGTATCTGAAACTCTACCACAAGTCAAGGTCGAGCCACTCATGCGGGACCGGAAGTCCTCGCTAAGGTCATATAATACGCCTATACCTAGAATAAAGGATGACTAATGCAGTACAAGATTTAAATCATATAAGCATGCTTTGACAGTTATAATATGCGAAAAAACTGTAAAGGTCCCAAGACAATGCCAAGTGGCATATCCCTCTCCTACCTCTGCACCCCTTCCCGTTAGTGCATAGACTGGCCAGTTCGGTGCTAAAGCATAGCAATTTCCTCGTGGTGGTGCACAAACCACGGCATCATCATATCATATCATCTCATCGCTTGCCCGATGGTGTTGGGCTATCATATCATATCATGCTCATATCGACTCGATTGACTCAGGGCAACCCGATGGGGCTGGGCTACCCTATGACCCTAACAAAGACTCTAGGACTATCACAGATAATGGCCGTTCTACTTCAAACGCATAAAGAATAGGGATGCTCATTCATAAGTGCAAGTCCTAAACATGATACTACATGGCATGCTTTTATGCATATGCAACACCTACATACTATATGACACATCAGGCATGAGGTCCAATCACTTGAGCAAGCCCCGGAGGACTTACCTGGAGTCTTCTCATCCAATAGTCCAGCAAACAAGCCACTCAAAGAATCATCCATCAGCAAATAAGCCACCAGAGAATCATCCAATCATACTAGCAGGTAATAAGTAAGAAATAATTCATCAATACATATTTAATCAACACACAAGCAGACTTCCAAGTCAACACAAGACTAAGTACTATTTTATTCAGGTAATCTGGCATTCACCTCAAAACCGATTAATATCACTTGTATTTTCATATCCCACTTAATTAAGAGTTATAGAGTTATAACACTATTATTCTAAGGATCACAATTTAAGCACTACTCATATACCTTCCTGAAGAGTCTATAAGGCGATGAACAATACTCTAGAAGGGGGGGGGGATGAATAGAGTATGCAAGATTTTTGCAATTTAAAAATTACTCTAGATACAAAGCAGAGAACCTTGTCAAGACCTTGATATGACAATCTGAGTTTGACAAGCTAAAAACAAGTAATGAAGATAAATGCATGGTAAATAAATGAACACACGAATTGTTAACGAGGTTTGGCACCAACTTGGCCTACGTCCCCGCCTAGGGTTAGCAACCCGTAGGATTTAACACTACTTATTTCACTTTCCTTGAGCCTAGAACCTCCTAGAAGAACTTCCCTTCTTCTATACAAAGCCTCACCGCTTCTATTCTAGCAATCAACCTTACAAGTGAAATGGAAGCCCTCACAACACACGTAAGTGTGTCCAGATAGAATGTAGCAACACCAAGTGTAAGACGAATGACTTGTACAATAAGCTCTTGCGTCTCTCAAACTAATGTGTTTTAAACTTTTAGAATCTGAGAGCAAAAAGGATGCTTTACAAAGACTTGAGCGTAGTAAAAATGTAGCTTGCTTAATTGCCTCTTGTCTTCTTGCATCGACTATAAGTAGCTGGTCTTGATACGTCTTGGAGGGAGAGCCGTTTGAAGTTTGAAATCCATTGAATCTTTTCTTTCCAAAGTCTCCAGCCCATGATGCGCCTAATTGAGATATGAAGGATTCGGCAATCTGGATTTTTATCCTTGGGCCGATTTTATGATATCCTCTTTCCTGAAAAGGGTTAGATAAAGAAGGCAAGAATATATGTATATATGACAAGTGTGTAAAACAGAACATGCCTAAATTTGCATACAAGTGTTCTAATCTTAAAGTAGAAAGTACTTCCCTAAGATGTGTTGAAAACATTAAGGAGAAGTTCGAGTGCTTGATGCTTTTTGAATATGCCCCTCCTAACCCTTCGGACAAAGATGATTTTTGGAGAACCCTTCTCAATTTAATTGAACAAAGTGATCTTCCCTGTCTAATTATGGGAGACTTAAATGAGATAAGTTTGCCCTCGGATAAAATGGGTGGCGCAGAAACGATACCGGGAAGATTCCAGAGATTAATAGAATTTAAAGATGCATGTTCCTTGACAGAGATTCCTTCGTTTGGCAACCCATTCACTTGGAAAAAGAAACAATTTGGATTAGATAACATTTTGGAAAAACTGGACAGGATATTAGTTCACCATGAAATAATATACATGTTCCCTGACCTGGCGACAAAAAACGGGGCTTTTGCTAACTCGGATCACTGCCCTATTACAATAAACATATCCAAAAATACCATTTTCAAACCGCCCCCTTTTAAGTTTGAAAATATGTGGCTACAGAGAAAATACTTCCGGAATATTGTTAAACAAGCATGGAGAGCTTCGTGTGCAGGCTCGGCTATGTTCCAAATCACACATAAATAAAAAATCCTCAAACAATAAGCTAAAACATGGAATAAGAGAACATTTGGAAACATATTCCGCCAAATTCAAAATATTGATGAGGCCCTAATTGAACTACAATCAACCCAACAAACTAATCAAAACCGAGATCTATATACAAAAGAACATAACCTTCTATCTAAAAGAGAAAATCTACTTCTCTTCCAAAAAACTTACTGGAATCAAAGAGCTAAAGAAAAACATCTAAAACTAGCAGACACCAACTCCGCCTACTTCCATAGAGTAGCCACTGGCAGAAGAAATCGGAAGATAATTAGAACAATTACATATGCGGAAGGAACACAAATAATGGGTGACGAGAACGTTAAAAAGGAAATCCAAAGAGACTTTGAAAAAAGATTCAGTCAAGAACAAACATATACGAATATCCAATTGGAAGACTACCTGTCTGGAATCAATCCAATGATCACAGAAGATGAAAACAAGCTACTTACCCAGCAACCAACCAATAGTGAAATTAAAAAAGCGGTCTTCTCAATGGGTAAAAACAAATCTCCCAGGTCGGATGGTATGACGGCGGAGTTTTATAAAAAATATTGGGACATTGTGGGCATCGATATTATCAGAGCTATAAAAGATTTCTTCCACTCGGGCAAACTATTAAAACAAATAAATCACACATTTATCTCACTAATACCAAAGAATGAAAACCCTTCTATGACGACGCATTATCGACCGATTAACCTGTGCTCCACCTTATACAAAATCATACACCCACTACAAGGCGCCTTTGTGTCCGACAGAGCAATTCAATATAATATATTAATAGCGCACGAGATTTTTCATTCCTTCTGCACTAGAAAAGGATCCATGGGATGGACGACAATAAAAATTGATATGGAAAAAGCATACGACAGAGTAGATTGGTAATTTACGAAATCAGTTCTCCAGCGGTTTGGATTCCATCAAAAATTTGTGGATATTATCATGGAATGTGTGACTACAGTTTCATTATCTGTTTTAGTTAATAATTAATAATGGCCCTACGGATCTTTTCAAACCAACGAGGGGGTTGAGACAAGAGGATCCCCTTTCCTCGTTTCTCTTCCTACTTGGAGCAGAAATTCTTGCTCGGAAACTCTCGCTTGAGGCTGAATCAAATCACAACAGCGTCTGTTTCAAATTTGGCCATACAGGCCCCTGCGTCCCGTTCCTAGCCTTTGCGGACGACATCATAATATTTTTTAAAGGAAGCAATTCAACATGTACAAAAGTTAAAGAAATAATTGAAGATTACTGTAAATTTTCAGGGCAAAAAGTAAACTACCATAAGTCATCCTTTCAAACTACCCCGGGTATACCCAGGAATAGAGCACGAGACCTAGAAGGAATTCTTAACATACCCCTAGAACGAAATCTGGAAAAATACCTGGGCTGCCCAATTATAAATGGAAGGGTTTCCAAGGAAACTTTCATCGAAATAATATGTAAATCTAAAGACCAACTAAGCAAATGGCGTGCAAATGCCCTATCACAACAAGGGAGAGCAACTCTGATTGCTTCAAACCTAGCATCAAAACCCCTATACGCAATGCAGAGCTTCATGCTCCCAGCGGCGGTCCATAAAAAACTAGACCAAATCAACCGAACTTTCTTTTGGAACAAAGACGCACAACATAGTCCACTTATCAGTTGGGATAAAATATGCAAATCTAAGGTGAGTGGGGGATTGGGAATACGAAAAGCTAGAGACATGAATGAGGCACTCCAACTAAAACTTATATGGAAATTCCTAGCAGAACCTGAAAATATCTGGGTCAAAATTATACAACACAAATACCTAAAAGAAAAACACATATTGAACTACTCCAAGAATGGTAATGCCTCGTGGCATTGGTCCAAACTCAGTTCGCTAATCCCAAAATTCAAATCAGGACTCATCTAGCTGGTGGGGGATGGGAAATCAATCAAATTTTGGGAAGACAATTGGGTAACAACGACACCCCTTATCAACAGGATTGATTCTCAACATAATATAAAGCCACAAGATTCCGTAAGTGACTACATTATAGGAAGACAATGGTGGAAGGAGAAGCTTCTATCTGTTCTCCCAGTCCAAATTACAGAGGAGATTATGAAAATCCCTTTACCAGTCACACCGTTTACAGATAGACTCTATTGGTGGCATGACAAAAAGGGTTGGTTTACAACATCAAGTGCTTATAAGTTAGTATCATCCACCTCACACAGATCTCTAGAAGAATTCTCGTGGATTTGGAGACTTGACGTTTCCCCCAAAGTGAAATTTTTTTTATGGAGAATAAAACAAAAGGGACTGGCCACGGCTAACCGTTTATCCCAAAAGGGGGTGTCGGTTCCTATTACATGCACATTTTGCAACCAGTTTGAGGAAGATGATATACACTTATTCATAGAATGCCCTGTCAACAACTTCCAACAACAATTCCCCCAAGAAATATCCCACAAAATTCACGATCTGCTACAAGATAATAGAGACATGGAAAAAATCCTACAGATTATAGGCTCCATTCTTCCGATGGAGAGAAGAAAATATATTGCAATTAGATGGTGGACTGTATGGTTTGCTAGAAATCAGACTATCTTCAGAGACAAAAGTATTCCTCCCGGGGAGGGTTTTAGGAAAATGATTAGGGACAACATAGAAAACTGGAATAGGGTCAGCAGATGGAACGACACTGACATTGAGGAATCAGTGACACAGAAGAGGGAACTAGGTCATACAAAAACTAATTAAAAAAACGCACCACTGGAGGAAGCCTCCGATTGGTAAATACAAGGTAAACATCGATGGATCCTTCATATCGACATCTATGTGCTCTATCGGCTTCATCATTAGAGATTGGTGTGGTGAACCGGTTAGCATTGGGGGTAAAGCTATTGGTGGGCAATCTCCTCTTATGGCGGAAGCTCTTGCCCTCCGCCTTGGGATGGAAAAAGTTAGGGAATTAGACATCTCAGATTTAATAATAGAAGGAGATTCAAAAATTATAACGGACTTTCTTAATTCACATGTCGGATGTCCATGGGAAATAGAAATGATTATGTCAGATATCCAGGCCCTTCTCCAAAGAGTAAATACGGTCAAAATATCACATACACCCCGAATTGGTAACCGGGTAGCGGATAAGGTTGCACACCTTTGCTACTCTACCAGGGGGCTAGATTTATATCTCGACTCAGGCCATTTTAGCCTACAGGATGCTTTCGGATAAGGATTTTCTCCCATCTGAATCATTACCTAATAAAAAAAAAAGAAATAACCACAACAACCCAGCAACCCAACAATTATAAACCGGAAAAGAAACCCGGATCCAAGCCCACAACCCAAGCCCAAAACCGAGATTAATGAACCAAAGAATAGCCCTAATCCGGCCGATTCACCGAAAAGAAAAAGAAGAACCTGAGTTTACTGAATCCGTCTTCCTCAAATCAAAAGAGTAGAGCTTTGAGTTCTCGACAGAAAATGAAGGAAAAAAAGAGAAGTATAGGTCCTGTCGGCAGCTCCTTTCCGGCCCAGACCTTCCTAACCTTACCTACAAACTAATTTCGACCACAACCCAACACAGGAGAGCAAAGCACGGGTGAGGAGGAGGGAGAAAGAGAGAGATTACCGTTTGCATGATTCTCCGACGCCGAGGGTGCTTCGATTGTGATTCCGGCTACAATTGACAAGGAGGAAGCGTGGATCGAGTCTAGGACGAGATAAGGGATGAGTACGAGCACGATTGAAGGAGATTTGAATCGAAAACGATAATGAAAATGCAACGGGCCTTCACGGAAAAAACAGGGGCGAAGGGGTGCGACGTGGCTCAGAGGGTTGTGGCTCCGACTCCTGGGATTCGTCTCTAACCTTTTGGGAATCGAGGGAAGTGTTGGAGTGTTTGCTGGCGACTTCAAGCTCAACGAAGGAAGATGGAGGCACTTGGTTGCCCTTCGGTGGGACAAGGGACCTCCCGGGCTTCACGGTGAAGACGATGGTGCCGGCGAGGTGCTGCTGGCGGTTGCTGGTGGCTGAACGAGGGTGAAGGAGGATGATGACTGGGATGGTGATGGCTCAACTGAAAGACAAAGATGAGGGTGTGGGGTGGTGGTTTGGTGGTGTTGTTGATGAATCGGTGATGGTTTGGTGGATGGGTGAGTTTCTGGGAGTCAAGTGATGTTGTTGCTAATCCCGATCCTTAGCATGTGGGCTTCGAATCAAGAATAACGACTTGTTGTTGGCCCGATCTTGCAATATCCTTTGATGTCTCTTGATGTAGAACAAGTATATTGAGGGTAGGAAGGTGTGGGAGTGGCGGAAACAAAGGAACACAACACGACAACCTTCTGCAGGGAATGACCTGGGTGCGTCATGACCTTGCCGCGGGCGTAGCTATGGAGACGCGGGCGCGGCTCGTGGAGACGCCCCAGGCGACTGGCGACTTCTGCATAACTCTTTTCGCGACCTTCTCTCCTTGTGATTTCGAATTGGTGTTTGGTGATTGTTTGGAACAAGGCAATGGAATTATTGATGAATGAAATTAAGAACGAAAGAACTTGAAGGAAAGAACAATGGTTGGATTGATAATCGAAGAACGGGTTTCTCCAATTCTATTCCATCCGAGTTTTTTCAAAGAGTGAACGTACGTTAAATAGACTTCCTAAGCCATTCTCCCCTTGCAAAGGATTGACATGACTGAATCAAATAATAATTAATTAATTAAATAAAAATCCTAGATATTTTGAAAAGTCAAATACTTAGTGGTTAAAGAAAATCCCCAAAGATATTTTTTATTTTCCACTTTTATTCTCTAAAACTAAATTGGATAAATAATATAAAATATATTTTAATAAAATAAAAGGGAAGCTGCCAGCCTCGAGTTCACTCGATGTCGACCCAAGTGCACTCGACCTCGACTCTCATCCATGGTGGCACCTTCTTCTTGCGTTTCAAGATCACCAACTCTTACTCAATTGGTCCTCAAATTGACTGTATCATGACGGGGGAGAGTTGAGGAATAGGAATGAGAGTGAAGGAGTGGAGCTTGTGGGTTTGGCCTAATATGGACAAGATGAGCTATTTGTGTGTGCAGAGGGAGTGAGGAGGAATCTTCCAAATGTGTGAGATGTGAGGGTGTGAGAAGGCAAGGTGAGGAATGCCTCTGCAATATAACGGCATGGAGAGAGAGAGGAGGAAAGATAAAAAAAAAGAAAAGAAAATGAGAGAAAGGGGTCCTCACAATGGAAATTCAAAATCCCGGAATAAACCCAAAACCCGCTCTCCTGAACCAAACCCGACTCAAGCAAATTTGAAATGGAAAATCTCAATTTCGAAAACAAATAATGAAATCCAATTTATATTTCCAATTCTTGAATCTAGCAGAATAATTCCGTTTGAAAATCCGATTTAAAAATGATGCCGGAACTTGCTTCGATAAGATTTTGAATAAATCGCTCAAGGACAGATTTTCAAATTTTTTTTCCGAATTATAGAAATTTAAACTAATCACGATTCAGTATTGTATAAAATAATAATTTAAAATTTTCCGGTCTTTACATCTTGCTGGGATAATAATGCATATTTTAGATAGGCATTATAGAGAGGTTTTATTGCATTTAAGTATTCATATTGCATATGTTTTGTCTTATTTTCATTGTCTTGCATTTGGAGTATTTGAGTTCGAAATCTACGCTATTTTGTGTTTATTCCGCAGTTTTATAATCCGAGCTTGAATGGAGGTTTGGGAGATTAAGAAAGATGATTTTGGAGCATAAGAGAGGCTAAGGAAGGAGCATCAAGGGAGCTAAGGAGCATAACATTGAAGACAAAGAAGAATCGCGGTACTGCAATAGCGGCGCCCGCCGCTATTCCACCAGCGCCCGTCGGTCTTGCGTGGTCAAAGATTACGATTTTGTCCAAAGATCTTATTATTAGTTTTTTATTAGTTTAATTCCTAGGGTTTTGAACGACGCTATTTAGTTTATTTTCTTTAACAACAGTAAGAGAGAGGAGACATTAGAGATTGGTAGTTCATTATTGTTACTTTGGCTATGAGTTGCTAAACTCATAGGTTCGCCTGCGATTCGAAGACATGGTTGGATGAATTGTGAGGATTTTATTTCATAATTGTTATTCATAAGTTATTTATCATCTTTGTTCTTCATTGCTTTAATATTTGCACATGTTCTCTCTATGACTGATCATCTAGACAGAAACTGCATCTCTGCTAGCGATTCCTATCTCTATATTGGTTTCTTTGTAGCAAGTGGGGAAATTGATTACGTGAGGACATCGATTGCTCTGTAGGATGATGACGCTTAATTAGTATTGATTTGGTGAAATTAGAGTTAGAAGCTCTACTACAAGCAACCTTGTAACTCCTAATTGCATTGAGTTAATATTGCTAATTGGCCAGGTACTTTGGTAATTCATGTTGTTCATCGTAGTGATACTTTTAATGTAAGTGATTGTCTATGCTAGATTAAGCGATTAAAACCAAGTAGGCATAGCTTCAAGAATAACAATGAAAGCAATCCGAGGACCATGAACCCCACCATTGTCAAGAATTGCAGGTGAAGCGTTTTCCTCATATTTTTATTAATCTACAATCATTACTTTATTTTCTTATTTACTTGTTTCAATCGTTTGCTACAACTTTATTGCTACTTGTTTGGAGAATCATCTCAAGGCCCACGAATCAGTCTTTTTTGTGGGATCGACTCCTTACTTTTCTGCTATACTAATATTTTGTTTAGCATTGAGTTAGGATATAATTTGCATTTGGGGGACCAAGACCAACGACAATTACACCCAGTAAAAGCAGCCCACTAAATCTTGGCGTCGTTGCCGGGGAAGTCTAGTATTCATGTTATTTTGTTGATTTTCTTTTTTATATTTTTATATTTATTTTCTTTTAGGTCTGACCTACTCTGTATGGTCCAAACCCGTGCTACTAATTCATCACCTTTGTCTTTTGATCATGACATTAAAAGGAGCGAAAGAACAGAAAGCACAGCTAGGGTCAGCAAGGCTTTGATCGCGTCGTTTTGTTGCTTCTAGTAGGTATGACTCCTTACCCTGAATTTTTTCCTCCTTTTGTTCTTCAGTTGGAAATCATAGATTCATAGGGCTTTTGTTTGAAACACCCGAGAAGGAAATAGGGATGGCATATGTTCTGCTTGATTTTTCTGGAATTTGGTTTTGTTTAAGTTGGTGCAATCCGTGGTTTGTGATTTTGGGATAATTAGCCCCCTTTCTTTTACTGAATGTCTAATAAGGGTTGTTGAGACTTTCAATTTTGTGTTTTTCTTGTAACAAACACTTGAGTTGCCATGGTTTAAATAGCCTGAATGTCCATCAATTTTTCTGAGTGAATTCATGCAGAGTTTCGCCTTATTTGTAGGCTAGCTCATGATTCCAAACCCCGACCACAAGAGAAAACTGAGAGCTTTGTAAGGGCGGGGTTTTGAGGATCAATTTCAGCAACGCTTCCACTTTGTTTAGGGCAATTTGACGACTCTGAAACCCAGGTCGCAAGCGAAAACAAGAGTGCTTTGCAAGGGCGGGGTTTCGAGAGTGAGTATAAACAATTGTAGAGAGCTACCTTGGTTGCTCTCCCAAATTTTCTTCCTTGTGCTGTTTGTGCTTTTCTGCAGCCTTTCTCCTCTTTTTGTCGTGTCTATCCCTGCAACCCAAAAATCAGCCTCTTTTTATAGGGAAAAATTAGGAGGCCAATGAATATTACTTTCGTTATTTCTATGTGTGTAATAGTATTCTCTTTCCCTTATTTTTTAGAGAATATACGGTTGCCTTTTTTGCTTTGTATTACTGATCTTCTTGTAAGTGTTTGGATAACTGAGTCTTTGAGGGATCTCAGAGGCCTACTCCTGTATATATATTTCTAGGGTAAAAACCACGAGTACAACGGTCCCTATACAATGGATATGAACAAATATAAAATATCCTAAAATATCTCTGCTAACATCCTCCCTCAGTCACAGCATGAAGAGAGTGAATAGCAAGACTGGAACGAAAAGAAGTAAAAAGTGGAGTAGGCAATCCTTTGGTGACGATGTCCGTATACTGATGTGCAGAAGGGACATGTAACACACGAACCTATCTAAGTGCAACCTTTTTCTTGACAAAATGAATATAAATCTCGATGTGCGTAGTTCGCTGGTATTGGACAGGGTTCGACGAAAGGTAGACTGTGGAGACATTATCGTAGTAGACCAATGTGGCGGACTGAAGCGGAACACGGAGCTCACAGAGGAGGTTGCAGAGCCATCAAGTTTCCGCGATGACATTAGCGATGCCACAATACTCGGCCTCGGCACTGGATCGAGAGATGGTCGCCTGATGCTTAGAAGACCAAGAAACGAGATTGTCACCGAGGTAGACTACGAAGCCTGATGTAGAGCGGCAAGTTTCAGGACATCCCGCCCAATTAGCATCCGAATAGGCAGTGAGAGTATCGAAGCGGGAGCAACGGAGGTGCATGCCTATATCACTGGTGCCCTTGAGGTATCGGATGATCCGTTTGAGGGCCTAGAGGTGATGTTCACGGGGATCATGCATGTACAGGCAAATCTGCTGGACTACAAATGCGATGTCCGATCTGGTGAATGTCAGATATTGCAGGGTACCTGCAGGGCTCCGGTAGGCTATAGGGTCCTCAACTTTAGGACAGGAGGAAGCGTCGAGTTTGGACTTGCAGTCCACAAGAGTGGTGGCGGGTTTGCAGGATGCCATCCGAGATTTGTCAATGATCTCAAGGGCATATTTCTTCTGGTGGAGAAACAGCTCATCACGAGAGCGAGTCACAGAGATGCCTAAGAAATAGCTCAAGGGGCCAAGGTCAGTCATGGTAAATTTGGAGTGCAACGGAACCATCAGTCGGGATAATAGGGTAGAGGAGGAGGCAATGAGCACAATATCATCCACGTAAAGTAGAAGGTAAGTAGTGGCAAACCCCTCATGAAACACAAATAGAGAGTGATCAGACTGACTGCTCTAAAAACCTATCCCATGAAGGTACGTAGCGAATTGCTAGTACTAGGCACGAGGTGCCTCTTCAACCCATACAAAGACTTTCTAAGTAGACAAACTTATGAAGGGCAAGAGCGATCATAGAATCCCGGAGGCTGATACATATACACAATTTCCTGAGGTTGCTGTGCAAAAATGCATTTTTGACATCCAAATAGTGAATCGGCCAGTCCTTGTTAGAGCGATGCTCAAAACAGTGCGTATGGTAGCGAGTTTGACGACTGGGCTAAAAGTTTCATCGCAGTCCACCCCGACCTCTTGAGACTTGCCATTGACTATCAGACGAGCCTTGTGATGTTCAAGAGTCCCATCAGACCTATACTTGTGTTTGAACAACCACATACAGTTAATGATATTAGAGTCTCGGAGCCTAGGGAACGAGGTCCCATGTGCCATTTTTAATTAAAGCACTAAATTCGTCTACCATGGTGGCATGCTACTTCGGGTCCTGCAGGGCTTTTTGTGGGGATCTAGGAAAGGGAGAGATGGGTGTGGTAGGTGGTAGAAGGTTATATTTGGGGTTGGGTTTGAAAATGTTGGATTGAGACCGAGTTTTCATGGGTGGGGCTGATGGTCCCGCGGGTGCATTAGGGGCAAGGAGGTGCCGCAGTCGTGGCAAGGGGTGCCTCGAGCGCATAATGGGGGTGTCGCAGGCGCGTCATGGGTAGGGGCTGGAGGGTTGGGTGCCGCGACCGCGACAGGTGTGGCGGGCGCGTCATAGGTAGGGGCATGGGGGGCTGCCGCTGGTGCGTTGTTGCCGAGGGTGGCCTGATGTAGGATATGGTGGAGAAGGGGAGGGAATTCATCGCTGAAGGTAGGGATTGTGGAGAGGTGAGGATAGGGATGGGTGTGGAAGCAAAAGGGAAGGTGTGTTCATCGAAAATCACATGGCGAGATGTTAAGACCCGATTGAAATCCAGGCGAAGACAACGGTAACCCCGATGGTTGGGTGAGAATCCTAAGAAAACACACTTGGTGGATCTCGGGGAGAGCTTGTGTGGAGCGGTGGCACTCAAGTTGGGGAAGCATATGCACCCAAACACCCGAAGGTGATTGTATGATGGATAGCGATGATAAAGTGCTAAGGTGCGAATGGACTTGTCAATGTCTTTGAAAGGAAGAATATTGTGGAGGTAGGCAGCCATGTGGAGGGCTTTGACCCAGAAAGCAAGTGGGAGGGAGGTGTGTTGTAAGTGAGTTCTGGTTTTGTCATTTAAATTGCGAATGATGCGTTCTGCTTTGCCATTTTGAGGGGAAGTTTGTGGACAAGAAAAGTGCATAGCTATCCCTTGTTGTTGACAAAAGGAGTAGACACCACGATTGTCGAAATCGCCTCCCATGTCACATTGAATTGACTTTATTGATCCATGAAATTGGGTTTCGACAAACTTGTTGAAATTGACAATGTGCCCTTGTGTTTCTGATTTATGGCAAAGTGGAAAAACCCAAAAAAAGTTGGTAAAGTCATTGAGAACCACCAAATAATAACGAAAGCTACTAAGACTTGGAATAGAAGATGTCCACAAATCACAATGAATAATGTCAAAATGTGCAAAAGTAAGGGAATGGGAAATACTAAAGGGGAGTCTTTTGCTCTTGGCGATCTCGCACGAAGTGCAAACGACCGAGGCTTTATTACAAGAAATAAAATGACTAGAGCGGAGACTATGTAAGACATGATCGCTAGGGTGACCGAGACGAGCATGCCACACGTCGGAACCAAGTGTGATGTTGATAGAAGAAGCAGCAGGGGTGGGCTTGCGGGCTACAGTTAAGGGATAGAGGTCGACAGAACTATTGCACCGCATGATTAGGGTCCCCGTACGAATAGAGATGAGGTTTTTGATAAGGTTGGGGGCAAGAAGCACGTTGTTAAGGTGAAAAGGGGGGCCAGTGGGGAGGGTAGCTTGACCCGAATCGACAATAGAAAGGGCGTTTCCGTTTCTAACATAGAAAGAAGGTAAAGTACTAGAATTAAAAATAGTGTGTAGGTTACCTTGCGTGTTCGTCATGTGTGAGGAGGCCCCGGTATCCATATACCAGATGTCATCCAGATGCTGGAGTCCCATGGTAGAGAAAGAAGTGGAGACCTCGGTGTGCTGAGGTGATGCTGCAGGGTGGTGTGAGGAGTAGAGAGCCGGGGAGGCAACCGACGGCATCGGGGAGCGATATGGGCACATCATCGACGCTGGAGGGTATCTAGCCCAAGTTGTATAGGGGAAAGGTGGGGGCGGCGTCCACTCTTGTTGTGGATACCAGAGAGGTGGGTCGGAGAGACGGTTGTCGCGGCCTCCGCGGTCGCCGCTCTGTGTGCCGCGCCCGCGTCGATTGCCATGGCCATGATCCCATCCTCCACGCTGTTGGTTATTAGGGTGGGGTTGAGGGGACCGAGGGTACGAATCCGTGGGCAGGAAGTCCTTCAAGGACACAAGGACATGGGATGGGGCCTGAGGGTGGTCGTGTCGACTTTCCTCCATAGAGAGCATGCTGCGAGCGACCATGAATGTCGGGAGGGCGGACGTGTTGCTTATCGTTCCACCGACGATATCAAACTTGGTGGAAAGGTTGTTAATGAGTTGAAGGACAATCCCCTCTTCACTGACCTTGTGTCCGATGTCACCAAGTTGATCGACGATGGCCTTGATGGCAAGACAATAGTCGGAGATGGTTGAGAAGCTCTCCTGATTGGTGTTGATGAACTTACTCTCAAAATCTGTAGCCCTAGCGGATTGATTATCGTGAAACAGGCTCTTGATGCGAAGCCCAACATCGCAAGCGGTGGATCCGGGTTGGAGGACGATAATCAACACATCCTCGGAGATGGTGGCATAGATCCATCCAAGCACGATGGATACAGTTCCAGAGGTGCTCGGAGACATCATGGTCGCGGCAAGAGGCGGTGAAGAGTTTCGTCCAAGTGTGGTATTGGACCTTCTTGAGGTCGAGGGTGAGAGGGATTTAATTTTTGATGTTGGTGGCGGATTGAGTGGAGTGGAAAGGGCTTTTGGGGAGGTGGGGGATTAATGATTTCAGCCATCGTTTAGGGTTAGGTCTGGCGGTGGCTGCTAGGTGAGCGGTGGTAGCAGCAAGGTGGGGCGGCGGTGGCTAAGTTTAGTGGCGACTAAGGGATCTGGGACTTTTGTGAAGAGAAGGAAAAAAATTAGGGCTCACAAAAAAAAAAGCTTGATACCATGTAAATGTTTGGATAACTGAGTCCTTGGGGGATCTTAGAGACCTACTTCTGTATATATACTGCTAGGGTAAAAACCCCGGGTACAATGCTCCCTATACAATAGATATGCACAAATATAAAATATCCTAAAATATCTCTGCTAACACTTCTTTCCTCCCTTTTTTTTATTCTTGTTTTTTATGCTGATTTTTCTTTCAGAGATCGATAGCCTCTTTAATCAGCTATCCATTTATCTTTTTTGTTGATGATTTTTTTCCCTTAAAAAAAATCTGGCATCCATATTCTAGTTGGGCCTCCCCCTTTTTTTATTGTCTTGGGCCTGCCCTTTTTTTGGAAAAAAAAAACCTGATGATAGTCTTTGTGTGGATCTTTTTTTAAATCTACAAATTTAACCTTATTTTACTTTTGCAGATTGAACGGACAGCTTGAGCTAGCATTGGATTTCGAGAAGCTCGCCACCCAATTGACGGGCTTTGCGCTCTCGACAGTTCAACTAATTCTTATTATTTTTTTATTTCGTATGCTCGACTATTGTATTAAATTTGCATACTTCATGAGCTTGTAGTACGTTAAAATAGTGTCTTTGATATGTAACACATTTCATGCACTCTTTTACTTGCTTGTAGTTATCGTTAACCAATCGGTAACGTGTTTAATATATAATGTATTACATGAAAGCTTCATCAACAACAATTTTATGATCTCATAAGATAACTTTTAATTAAACACGAAATTTTACTCCCAAACAGTATTGATATATCTACTACTTATACATACAGCTTTAAAACAAAGTATTATTTGTAAACGTATCCCCTGTATCCTATATTTTTAGGGATTGATGTATCCCAGTGTCCGTATCGTGCCGTGTCCATGCATCCGTATCCGTGTCCGTGTAACATAGGTGACAACTATAAATGCAGAGAAAAAGTGGCAGCCATTAACACAGAGAGGTAAAAAATAATTTGATAGGTTCACTCCCAAGAAATCCTTAAAACAGGTGACTTTCTAGGTTTGTGGGTCCAAACCTTTTTATATCCTGGGAAAGTAGTGGGGGCAAAGCTGTGTTTTATGGGAAATCACATACCCATTTGATGCCCCATCTGTTGCACTTGTAAACAAAGCATTTCATTCATATGTTTAACCCAATTCCGGGCTTCAAAATTAAAAAAAAAATATTTTTCTCATTCATAATTTTTTTAATCTATCATTAGACACCAATATTATATTATGTTAACGAAAAGAAGAAATCTTACAATAAAATAAACTCAATATATTTAGGGTTACATTATTAAAAAAAAATGTGCATGCATATTAAACGTAAAAATTATATTATAATTTCTTTCTATAAAAAGGGAACCACCAAACCTTTTCCTCTCATTCCCATCTCCCACTTTACTTTGCATCACATGTAGTGAGTTTCATTTGAAGCATTGCATTTCAGTTTTTTGAGATGGATCCAAATCACCCATGAGATTAACACAATTCCATTAACTTTCCTTCAAACTTTCTTCATTTATTAGAAATCTCACCACCCTCTTAAAATTACCAACTCGTCTAACCCACTTTCAAAACAGCCCACCATCATTTGAAGGTAATCTCCTAGGTATTTCATTTTTTTTTGAAAAGAAAATAATTTGAAATCCCAGACGACAACAACAATATGAGAAATCGAGAGGCCGAAGGAAATTGGCAGATGGGCTAACCGTCATGAATAACCTGAAAGAAGCAAATACAAAAAGAAAAAAACCGAATATAAAAGATCTCAACACACATGACCAGTAGAGAGACAGTTGAAGGATATCAAGTGAAGATTGCGAATGCTGATAACATGGGAAAGTTAATAAACTGACACGACATCTCAATGACGGGGAGACAGAGGCAGAAACCCATAAGCGGAAAAGGCGTCTCCTGGGGAAGTGTGGATAAACGACGTTCCCCCACTTAGATGAGGGATCTTCGAGAATCACCAACACTGCCACGATCATCTCGATCAGCAGGGCGCCTGAGACTGCAACTTCATCCGGAACTAAACGTAGCCGCACCCAAGGAACGACTCCACTCTCAGATGGACAAAATAAACCAAGATCAATGGAAACAGATTAAAGGGGTTAAAAACGGATAAGATAGTTCCAATTAAGCCGGTGAATACATATACATACATACATACATACATACATACATACATATATATATATACATACATACATATATACATACATACATATATATACATATACATACATACATACATACATATATACATACATACATACATACATACATGTATACATATACATACATACATACATATATACATATACATACATACATACATACATACATACAAACACACATATATATATATATACTTTGGTACTAGTGAAACGGTTTATAGGGTGTAACGTGTAACGTAGTTATGAGCGTCGGATAAAGTAAAATGAACGGTTTAGATTTGGCTTTAGTTGAATCCTACAATACTAGATTACATCTATAATTAATTATTATTAAATGATTTGACAAATTGAAAAGGCAAGTTGTTGTGATTGCCTTTTCAATGTGAAACTGAGAGTAAAATTAGGAATTCTAACGCACAGCAATCTCATGGACTACCCACCTGAAATTAGAATTATCTTATTCATGATTTGGTAGATAAACGACATTTATATGTTTCCCAATGCTCGGAGACGATTAATGGGAGCGAGCACACATGGAATTGAGTCAAAATTCCATGCATTATATTTGATGTGGTATACTTTAAATTTTATATTGAAATTTGTCGATATATGTTGTTTTTTTTTTATAGCCCACAACATTGTATACATTAATTACCGAATGCATATCACAACTAAATTGAATATTTAGCATGTATTTGGTGAATATATAAAATAAAAATGTCATAGTAAATTGAATATTTAGCATGTATTTGGTGAATATATAAAATAAAATGTCATAGGTGTTGTAATTTCAACTGATCGATGTTACAACTATTATACTATACCGATCAACATTTCTACCCAAAAAAAAAATCAACTGTCTAGTCCTGCGTTAGATTTGTTAGTAATATGATTGGGTATAGTGGATATTCATTTCACATATGTTATATATTCATCTCATCCAAGCAAAATATTCAGCACCATCTCTACTGAAAACATATTTTTTTTTAAATAGATATTCATCTATTAAAAAATTTTAAATTAAACTTCCTTTTTTATATCAAATATTCATAATATAATATTTTCTAAAGATAAGATTTGAAACCTAAATATCCTACTGCTATCCAATTTTCGTTGGAATCTTCAACATTAATATATTAACAAAAAATTTATATACATTTTTGTACTAAATGTTCATTAACAACGTATCTTAATATTCATATATATTGTTTGATTGTATTCAATTACATTATAGATTTAATAATATATAAATACAACGTTATGGGTAGATAATTTGTCCAAGATTTTAGTTCATTACATCCTTCCTAATTTAAATAATACCATATGCTACGTAACGTGATTTTAGCATTTTGATTTTTGTATAATTATTACTGCCTTTTATTTCCCTAATCCTATACTAACTCACCCACTATAACTATCATGAGACAATTACAAATGAATCTAATCCATTGATTAGGTTACGATGCAACGCATGCAATTATGTTACATATTAGACCCTATTTAGTGTTTCATAGGAGCCTTACCCTATATAGGGGACTTTCTAATGAATCAATTCTTACCATGTAACGGGGGAGAATTGTGAACCAATAGATCAAAATCATCAATGTCCAAGATAATTCTATTTTTTCTTTTATTTAAATAATTTTGCTTTTTGTAATTTGACAAGATAGCAGTTACATTTGCTTTTTGCCTGAGAATTTGCTAACTGTTTATAGCAGTTGCCGATTAAAAAAATATATGGATGGGTGTCTAAGGTTCTTTTAAAATTGCAATTTAATTTTATTTATTTGAATTCCATTACTACTATTCAAAATTACCTGGAGAAGATCACCAATGATATAGTTATGAAGATCCACTGGATAGTCTTTGGTGATTAAAAATTGATTATTCATTTTTAATGATCTAATAATTCAAATCTAGATGAGTAAGTATTCATATTTAACATTTAAATTATTCATAAATATCCCACAAATAACACATAATAAATTTAAATTCATACTGGTATCAAAAAAATTTTAAATTCATATTTATTGTCTTAATTATTCATTCTTATTGATTTTAGTATTCATATTTAATATTTACGATTCAACACCAAGACAAAATAAAAAGGTTACCGTTTAACAAAATTTCATCACAACTCGTGGCCACATTTAAAAAAATTGACGCTCAATTAGTTTGTGTGGTGAGAGACTAACTATTCATATTTAACGTTGAAATTATCCATAACTATCCAACAAATAAAACAAATTATAAATTCAAATATTCGTTTTTATTGTTTTAATTATTCACATGTAACGAATAAAGGATTCATATTTAAGGATTACGAAATTGGACAAAGAAATATAAAATTAATTGTCCAGAGAACCAATAGCAACTTTTAAAAAAATCATGGGCAATTAGCTTGTATAAGTAATTGTAATTGATAACCGACCAAAAAAAAATCCACCCCTAATACATATAAATTCAGAAGCACACTCTGTATAAAAGAATGAGACACGTGTCATTTCTGAACAAAATTAAGAAGTAAAAATTTCAGCCTTTCTCCCCACGATCTCCCTTCAACTGCTCCCAAATTCATGAAGAAGAAGAACGTCTCTTCACCACGTTCTTTACTCCCTCCCCTTTTACTCTCTCAGAAACCCCGTCTTTCTCTTTGAAAGCCTTCCCATGGCTTCTCACCTCTCTCGAAGCCAAATTTGAAGTTCTCCCATGGCATCTCCTACTCGCATCTCACTCCCAACGACGGCTTTGGCGGAACCACGCCAAGCCTAGACATCGCCTCCAACAACTCTCCATCTCTGTATCGGGCCTCTCTCTCATTCGACCACAAATTTCAGATCCCTTCCTTGTCGGACTACCTGACGCCCTAGAGTCAACAACGGAAGAGTGGACGTCAACACCTTTTACTCAGCATATTTGACATTTTTCTGTCAACAACTGCTCATTTGCCAATCGTCAAGTCCAGACAAGACCAAGGCCAAGAGCCTCGAGCCTCCACAGCCCCGACACCAAGACTCTACATCTTGTAAGATTACGGGGTACTCTATTGTCAATTTGTTCTTAATTTTTAGGGCTAATCAAAATTAGGGGTTTTTTATATTAATTTTCCCTTATTTGTTATCTAATTTTAGGGGATTTCAATTTCAAAAGGCTTCTCGTTCTCCATTGTAAAGTCTAGGGAAGAAAAGCTAAGACTTACCAACAAGGAGGATAACACACTGGTGGACATTCAATGTTTGAGGCCGGAAGTGTTCGAGATATGGCGATTGGTAGAACAAAGCACACCGAGAAGGCAGACCGTGCCACTGTTGAGCAAGTAATGTATATTCGATCGATAATTTGATTTTTAATTGATGTATTGTTGTTAGCTCCTTATTCATTTATAGCCTTTGTGTTGGTTGCAACTTGCAGATGATAGTGTCTTAGAATCAAACTGTGTGAAATGCTTATGATAGCTTTATGCAAGTCTTACATTGGTCTTGTGAGCTTATTCATGGTTTTGAATAGATGGATGTGTGTGTCAGGCCATTGATCCCCGTACTCGCATGGTTCTTTTTAAAATGTTGAATCATTGTATATTCAATGACATAAATGGTTGCATCTCAACTGAAAAAGAGGTAATTGTCATGCCACTTCATCTACATCATGATCAAATATATACTTTTTTCTACAGGTTTTGTGAACTTTTGTTTGTAGATTAGCCAGATTCACTTTCTATACTGCTTATCTAACATTGCCTCCTTTTAACAGGCCAATGTTTATCATGCAACAAAAATAAATGGCCAAGAATTTGCTATAAAAATATAGAAGACTTCTGCTCTTGTGTTCAAGTAAGTTTTTCTACTTTTTAATTCTGTACAAATATTAAATGTATTGTGTCTAAATTCAGTATTGTCTTTGATAGGTTCTTCTTAGTGTTTTTTTTTTGTGTGTAATTGTATATTCAAATGATTATTTTCTATTTATATTGTTTCATATTTGTTTTGCACAATTTCAGGGGCAGGGATCGTTATGTACAAGGTGACTATCGTTTTAGACATTGATACTGCATGCATAATCCACGCAAAATGGTGAAGACGTGGACTTAGAAAGAACTGAGGAATCTTATGAGGTGATTCTTTCAGTTATATGGAAATCCCTCCATAATTCTTATTAAATTAGAAACAATGTCTCCATCGTCTGATGTATTTGAGATCTCAAAACCACCTCTTTTACCTCTCTTCATTGCCTAAGGAACCGCTTTTCCTCCTTTCTCTTTAAAATCAAAGCGCCGACTTTGTCTCTTTACAAGTATGGAGCATTCATGTTATCCCTTCCCCTGTTAGAAATTGACAAGCCACTTGAGGGCGATGACGGTGCGCTTGAGAAGCCAAGCAATGAGACTGCCGATCTAATGTACAAAACAGGCTGGACGATGAAGAACAACAAGGGAAATCCTTATTTCAGTTCATTAAGGTTGTTTCGATATTGATTTTAGTTTTCTTTTACCTGATTTCATTGTTTTGTTCAATATATCAAATTTAGGCTTTTTATTCATGTTCAATTTCCAAATCATTTGGTTTTCATGATTTGTTGGTTACCTGATTTCAATTTTGATGAATTTGTTGGTCAATTGATTTTACTCCTCTTCCCGTATAGGGTTGCAGATTAATCGTCGCATAGAACAATTCGAGTATGAAAATGAAGTTAAAGTTGCAGATCAAGGTCAATCTCCCTCTTCAGGTGAATTTTCTTTCCCTTCATATAGGATTCTAACAATTTTCGTTCTTCCTATCATTTTTTTTAGTTCTCGCAATTGCCCCACGCGATGAGGACGCCATTCAGTGCAAGATTGTGACTCTTATTAGGGTCGATAACATTGATGAAGATCTAAAAGTGATTGATTTTTCAAAAAGGATTCGAGTTGACCTTAATTTCTTTAAGGTTTGAAATTTCATCTCAGCATTTGTTCGTGGAATTCCAAGTGAATCCATTTTCAGGGTGTTTTTATGTGATATGCAATAGTTGGCAAGTTTAATGATCTGGATCTTATATAATGAAGCTGATCTTGCTTATATGAGATTATGCATGTACAATGTGCATGAGAATGTGAAATTCACTTTGTAGTGGAAAGTTTTATTCTAAGCACCTGGCAAGCTAATTGGAGACTGCATTTGGTTTGCTTTTTTTTTTTTATTGTTGCTATCTTTATTACTTATAAAATGACATGCTTCTTGGAACCCCTTAAAAACAAATAAATTGTGCCTTCCTCATTCGGGTACAAACTGCCAAATTTCAGGCTCACTCTGCCTGGATTCACCTTAGAGTGCTCTAGAAATGATTATTTATTTCATAGTTGTGTGCAATTCTCTGATCTGTTTTTATAGGATACAGTGATGTGCAAATTCTGTCTTTTGGAGTCTTTTTGGTCAGTTTGATTACTATTGCTGTTAAATTTTATTTGATGTTTTCCTCTTGATCTGTTGGAGTAGTGTTTAAGACAATAAACACATTGATATCTTAGGTTTAACAGTGAATTTTACATTTTTACTGAGTTGTTTCTTCTTTTTCATTCATCCCTATAAGCATATTGTTTATATAGACAACACATTAGAGGAAACTCTAGAATCCTTGAAAATTCAAGAGAAGAGTGATGAAACTATGTTGCTACGGCCCTAGATACTATGCCATCTGGAAGAATGAACGAGAAATCAAAGATTGAATCCTTACGGATCAACTTAATTGCTGGATTGGTATGTTATGGAAGGTCTTTTGAAGTACAAAAAGTATTGGATGCATCCCACCATAATACTTATCAAAAAGTATAGGAGATCAACTTAATTGCTGGATCAACTTAATTGTTGGATTGGTTTTGTCGATTGTTCATTTTGTTTGGCCCGATTCACCGTCAAGTTGTGAACTCTATTATGGCCATGAAAAGTAGGTTTTAATATTATATACCATAAGAATAACAAATACCAAACATTAAGAATATCTTAAAATTAAATAGTCTATTGAAGGTCAAAGTGCAATAGTTAGAGCTACAATCGAACTTGAATTGAACAATGAAGATTTTTCGCAACCCGTTTCACATCCGGGGTGTGAAATCTTTTATGGTTATTAAAATTCATTTTTTTGCAACAATAAATACAATAGGAATTGAAAAAACCCAAAAATACGTTATTATGAACCCTGGTCATATATTTAAGGGGAGGAAAGAGGTCTGATAAGGGTTTTCGGGTCATAAGTTAGAGTCATCGGTCTCTCTATTGAACGGCCTCTCCGAGAGGAAAAGGATTGGTTAGTTTTCAAGGAACTTTTATGCAACTTTGTTTATTTCATTGTGTAACTATGTTTCATTACTTACCTTTCTTATTTATTTGTGTAAAGTCATTAATTATATAATATCACTTTGTACGGATTGCAAATTTCTATTTGGTTTATTTTATTTTTTTCTAAAAGTGTGTTTCGTAATTTATGTTTTGCCTAAATCTTCATAAATATTTAATGTTTTTAAAAAGTTTTAGCTCTTCACTAAGTAATCACCCTTCCAAAAGGTATAAACAGAGGAAGAGCTCAAAAGAGCCCATCATGATCCCTCGTTCATATGCATATATTGTTATACTTTCCATTTAACTGTGAATTTTATCTCTATTTTTTTATATAGATTATCTTAGCATTTGTATTTTATTGTGTAATGGTGGCAATACTTTTTCCATACTTATACAAAGCTCCTTATTCATGTTGTCTATCTTAATTTTCTTAGTAGCAACAATGAAGTATCGATCTTCTAAAAAAAAGCATCATAACAATTGAAGATTTTGAAGAGCGGTATACTAAATAGCATGGGCAAAAAGGTATGTCAGTGGGAAATTAACGACCATCGTGTATTTTGTATTGTGCGTCAAATTCGATTGAAAATAGGTTGAAAAAACTCGAACACGGTTTGGGAAAAGCACTATTGTATTAACTATTTTATACTAAAAAAACGCCCGCACAAGGTGCGGGTACTGAACTAGTCGTAATTGATAAGAGAATATGTAATATTTTATTTAGTTTATATACGTGATGTGAGTTTTCATAATTTGTATAACTGTTTTACATTATGGAGAATGACAAATACAAATTTACCCCTCAAATGAGTGAGTTGTAACTGCTTTCAAATTACCGCATGAAATCGTGAGTTTTAATTCTTACATCTTTGCCGTTGATTTGTTTGATCTAGTGGTCTACATTTTTCCCCTCGTTTCATGGTAAGAAGTGTCCTCACCAAAAAGTCCCTAAAGATGCTTCATCACTTCCAACCACCAAGGAGCAGTCAACATCACCGATCTCCTCTTCTGTCTTGACAAAGAGGAAGTAGTCGATTATGGTGTGCTAGAAAAGAGATTTAGAGTTGGTTGTTCAAGGATATATTGGTAATCCCCTTCTTAAAGATCGTGTATAAGACAGAAGAAATGCATGAACAAGAAATTGGGGCAATTTAGTTCATATTTGATGGGCAAATCGATAGATCGGTGAACAAGATCCGAAGGTTGGAAAAAGCCCCAAACAAATTCGATCGATCACGATACATTGAATACTGATATAGGAGGGAGGAGAATAGTAAAGGGTTCCCCTTGATTTGTTTTCATTTTGATTTACTAATCCTTTGATGAGAGGCGGGGGTTACCCTCGTCAAAAAAAGGGGTGGGTTTACCCTTTTGATTTGTTGTAAAAATTGGAGGCTTTCGCATGTGATGTTGCAAAAGTCTTGGTAGTGATGAGGAAGTTGAGAAATGCAGTTCATGGTTGGTTTTCCTTTGATTTGGTGTTGTGCGTTGGTAGCAAGGCTATTGTTTCTTGTTGGTAGATGGCGGGTAGCCATACCATTTGAGAGTTTTCTTCAAAGGAGGCCAACAACACTCACTCAGAATAACACATGTATAGTTAATTTATTTGTATTTCATTTTAGATTTGGGGTTGAGATTTAAATCTTGGTTGTTCCCTACATTTGTTGTTGGTAGTGTTGTTGTTGGTGGCGGTGAGCCGGTGGTCTCAAATTCTGTTGGTGGCAGTGATGATTAATCACTTGTTTGTTCATGGGGGTTACCCAAAGATTGATTTTTTACCCAATATTTTTATTTGGGTTGAGATTGTTGGGGTTGAGATTGAAATAATCGAATCTTGATTGTTCCCCGATTGTTATTAGTATAGGTGTTGATGGTGAAGATGGTGGTGATGAAGGGTGGAGATTGAGTGTGGTGGTGGTGGTATTTGTTGATAGTGGTGGAATGTGTGTTTTGGGGTTTGGGTTTTTGGTTTTCTAGAGAGAGAAGCTCTCTCTAGAAGCTCTCTCTAGATTTTTGGTTTTCTAGAGAGAGAAGCTCTCTCTAGAACCTTTCTTATGAGAAGTTCTTAATTTGGGTGCTTCATATTTTCAACAAAATCAAGATTTCGTTAATCCATCGACCTTTGATTTACACACAAGATGAACATAATCCCAAAATCATCCATATCTGCATATGTTCACTTCTCATTCTCCTAATACTTTGGGAAGTATTGGTAGCACTTCTCAAATGAATCAAGGGGGCACACAAGAAGAGGTGCCAAGCCTAGATGAAATAGAACCCACTATCGAAGATGACCCTCTTACTTAGCAATGATCCACTTGAGGAAGAGCCCGTGGAAGATGTGGCAGAGCCACTCGCAAAAGAGGTGGCTCTTCCATCGGTGAACGATGCAAGTGGAGCTAGAGTGAAGATTTGTTATTGGTTAGTGCATGGGTTAACATTAGCACAAATCCTATAGTAACCACGAATTCCACACTCACGAGATTTTGAGATCGAGTTGCAGAGTAATTCACCATGCATAGAGGGGATGGTGTTGAGAGGATTACATCCATATACAAATCAATGTGGCATAAAATGTCACCAGATGTATCAAAATTTGTTGGAGCTTATGAGCAAGCCTCAAATTTGCAATCTTGTGGGCAAAGTCTTGTTGTTGTATTAAAAAGGGCACATGAAATTTTCGTTCAGGATATGATATGTGACTTTGTGTTCGAGTATGCATAGTGTGTTCTAAGGAATGAGTCAAAGTGGAGAAGTTTGTACAACCCTTCCTCTATAAGTACAGGAGGGAGCTCGAAACGATCAAAGTTAAATAAAGATGGAGATTACTCTACAATTGGTGAATCGGTTATCCTTAAAAGTGCTCCAGCTAGGCCTATTAGAAAAAAGGTTGTAAAGAATGCAGCAAAGAAGGGGAAGAAGGTTGTCAAAAGCTTCGTTGGTCCAATCCAGGAAGTCGAAGAAGCATACAATAAGCTAATGGAAAAGAGGGATGCAAGAGCTATTAAAAAGAGTGAGGATATTGAGAGACAACAAAAGATTGCAGCTGACTATCTCCGAGCAACCAATATGAGTGCGTTAACACAACAGCTGGTGAAATCGGAGCTTACACCAGAGGATGAGATGATTAAGAAAATGCTTGTGAATGAGCTATTTCCTAACGACTAGTGATCTTTATGCTCTCTAATGTTTTACGGAATTGCTACTTACACTATCAATTTTTCACCATTTGCACGGAAAGCATTTGCAATCGCGCATCATGGGTATGTGAAAGAAAATGTCGAAAGGCAGAGGATTATTTACACGTGCATCACAACAACGTAGAGATTAGCGATTGTGGACGCCGGGTGCGCGGATATGATGGTTCCATGCATGAATCTCTGTAAGGTGCAGGAGGTGGGTGTTCATAGAGCACGCGTTCGCGGATATGACGTTGCAAGCACGCGCAGGAAGTAGATGCATCTGCGGATTGTGCATGCGTTATTGCCTAGTGTTGTGTGCCACCCATTCCACTTCGCCTTCATCTTTTAGTTTCACCTTCTGCACTTTGCCTTGGATCGTCATTGTCGGAGACCTCAAAGCAACTCTAAGAAGCTTCATTAAATTGCTCTGTTTTGGGTTTTCTAGATTTGAGCCGAACGATGGTGTTTGAGGGGAGTTGATCATGGATAAGAGCGGTTGCTAGTAAAGATGTAGATTGGGAATGGTGTTTGAAGGGAGTTGGTGATGGAGTGGAGTGTTGTACCCTTGTTATTCTCTATGGCACATGCGATGTACCTTTATTATTTGTTTTATTATTACTCTATATTTGTTTTATTTAATTGGAAAGTACAGAAAAGCACCGGTAATATGTAGGAGGGGGGGTGGGCTACACATGCATGTTGGACTTTTTTTCAAACTTGCATCTGAGTTGTATTTATTTTTTTTAAAGCACAATCATACATTGTGAGTACGCGGATTTTATTGTTTTTTTAAAGTGCAACCTCACATTGCGAGTGCGCGGATTTCACGCACTCGCATTGCGCGGTTGCAAACCATGTAAATAGCAAAAAATCCACCGTGTAAATAGTAAGCCCCGTGTTTTATCTCTTTCCCATAATCTATGTTTCCTAAGTGAATATTAGCTTCACATGTTTAAATGTAACTTTTATTTTTAGAAGTAATGTGTTTCATTAATGTTGTATGTTTGTATGAGTTCTAATGTTTGAGAGACTTATGTTAATGAAATCAGTTTTTAATGTGTTAATCGTACATGCATCAAACAATTCAAAAGTTTGTCCATTGATGAGTTCCAATGCAAATTTGCAAAAGCCAAGAAGATATGTCAAAAGCTTACGAAGATCTAGTCTCCATGTGAGTTCCAATGGAATCTCTGTAAAAGCCAAGAAGATGTGACAACTCTATTATAAAAGCCGAGAAGATGTGACACACCTTTACAAAAAGCCAAGGAAGCCATCAAAAGATTCAAAATCCTCTGTTATATATATAGTAGTCATGTTTTCTTCATTTTCACTCACAATTTTCTACCATTCCACAATCAATCTCCACCAAATTCGCAAGCAAACACTCTTCTATCCTATATGGAGCCATCAAATCATTTGATTTTCTGATTTCTTGTTTTGGGTCATCCCCTAATGAGCTAGATGACCAAATTGATCAAACTCTTTTGACCTGGATGTCTCTTGCTAAACAACAATTGACAAGAGATGAAGGTGGAAGTTCTAGACCACGTCGGCGTGCTTACATCGAACGATATCGGGGAAAAGGTCATCATCGCCTATTCGACGACTATTTCTCCGAATATCCATCCACGATGTATCCCGATACAATTTTTGAAAGGCGGTTCAGAATGCGAAGACCTCTTTTCCTGTGTATTGTAAACCAATTATCAAATGATGTCGAATACTTTAAGCAAAAGCGGGATGCAACTGGAAGGATGGTCTTTTTTGCACTGTAGAAATGCACTGCGGCTATATGCATGTTGGCCTACGGGGTGGGTACAGATGTCATTGATGAATACCTTCGACTCGGGGAATTTGCATCCAGGAAGTGTTAGACCAACTTTATAGAGGCAGTCATTTCCACGTTCGGTGAGACATACCTTTGAAGGCCAACCGAAGTAGATATACAATGATTGCTCCATGTAGGCGAGGTGCGAGGACTTCCTAGTATGATTGCTAGCATTGATTGTATGCATTGGAAATGGAAAATTGTCCAAGTGCATGGGCAGGTCAGGTCTCAGGGAAAGAAGGAAAACCAACTATCGTGCTTGAGGAAATTGCGTCATACAATCTATGGATTTGACATGCCTTTTTTGGAATACCAAGTACGTGTAATGATATCAATGTTCTTGATTGTTTTCTAGTTTTTGATGATGTGTTGCAAGGGTTATCACAACTAGTCAGTTTTTTTGTGAATGGTCGTAAGTATAACATGAGTTACTATTTTACTGATGGGATTTACCCACCTTGGGCGACCTTCATACCATCAATCACACTTTCGCAATATGATAAGGCAAAGTTGTTTGTTCGACTCCAAGAAGCAACTCGCAAAGATGTAGAGCGCGCTTTTGGAGTACTACAAGCTCGATTTGCCATATTTAAGAACCCATCTCTTGCTTGGGACATCACTTTTTGTTAGGAAGATAATAAGAGCATGCATAATATCGCAAAGATGTAGAGCACGCTTTTGGAGTATTACAGCTCGATTTGCCATAATTAAGAACTCATCTCTTGCTTGGGACATCACTTTTGTTAGGAAGATAATAAGTGTAAAGGCTCGGGTTTTCAAATTATGATTTCGGATAAAAAAAAATGAATTTAAAACAGATGTAAATCGGATATTTCGAGAAAAACTCGTCCTCAACTTAATAAATCAACTTCGAAACTCTTAAAGCGAAATCCGGCTAAATTTGAACTTTGAATGGCAATTCCGTCCTTTCACCTCGAGATTTGAAATGAGCTTTGGATGTTGACATCCTCGTGATTTTAAAACACTAATATGGTCGAGTCGGGATTTGATCGAGAGAGAGAGCGGGATTCGGAAAACTAACTTTCGGGAGGTAACGTCGAAATTTTGAATTAGCGTTTTCGGGACCACACATCTTATTCTGTTCCTCCTCTTATTGGATCCAAAAATCTCAGCCTTTTAGCCTCCCAAAAGCTGAAATTTGAATTAGAGAAAGCTTCCACTCCTTACCCAAATAAGCCAAACACCCACATTGTGCTTTTTAACCTCCCATCTTTGACCTCACCCAAAATGGCAAGGGAGACAAGCTCCATGTCTTGCTCTCATGATGCCTATCCAATTCAGCCCCTATCCACACCCATATTTCTCCATAAAATCTGATTTTTGTCTCACTTCTCCACACCACACAAATCCAAACACAACCCTACCTCACAAGGCTCCAAAACCTTATCTTCAAGCCCTCTCTTTTCTTCATTCTTTCTCCTCTTTTCCTCCTTCATTGCAGTGAGTTACAGCAGCCCAAAACACCTCCTTCTCAGCTGTTAAACCTCACCATAACAGCCCTGGATAAAGCTCCAGAAAGAGCTCCCTCTTCCCACATCTTGGCAAGCCAAAAGCTTCATCTTCTTGCCCTCCTAGACCCCTCCAAACAGCCTTCTACTCACCTGGGGCCTCACCTTTCCAGCTCTCCTTTTCGAGCACACAAACAGCCACGGATCAGCCACCATTTCCGAGCTCAACTCCATGGCCGCCTACAGCAAGATCTCACTCAACACTCCAACTCCTTTTACAACTTTTAGCTCCGAGTTTCCCTCCCTCTTGAGCTCAAGGTCATGTGTGTGAGATTCTCTACTTCTTTCCATGGTTTTATACTTGAAAAGGCCATGAATTTATACAGCATTGTCTCTTTTGCTAGGATTTTGAAGAAAAGAGGAACCTTGGAGTAAAGATTGAGTTTTAAACATGACTTCAAAGGAAGACTTGGTTAGTCTCTCCACCTTTATGTGTTGAATTTGTGTGAATCTTTTCCATTCTAGATCTGAATATTTTTTGTGCTTGAGATGTGATTTAGGCTTGAGTTTGTCAGCTTTCTTAAGCAATGTTTTTTTTTTTTAAAAAAAAAAGGGCTTCGAAAATCTGTAAAACTAGACCTTTCTCTAATGATTTGAGCATAACTTTCAAATAAAAATTACTTTTGAAGATCTTCTACTTGGAAATGCTTTATAACTATATATTTAGACTTTTATAAGAGGTTTTTGGCAAAATAGTTATCTTTTGGGAGAAAGAATCATTTTAGTAAACCCTTACTTAATCTGAAAAACCGTTTTTGGTAATCTTAAATGTTTTGAGTGATAACTTTCTTCTCATAACTCCAAATTGAGTGATTTTACTTGGATTAGGACCCTAGATGACCCTAATGTGTGAAACTAAAAGGAGGAGATTTGATTCAAAGCCATTAATTCCCAACATCCAAAACAAGTCGTAAACTATTTGAAAGTTTCAAGTTGGACTTTTGTAGATGTTTTCCTTATAACTTTGGTGACGGAAATGCTTTGACCCTAAATGAGTACTTGAATACTTGAACTGAGGCTTATAATGTTTTAGGGGTTAGTTTTGAACTTGTTTCAAGTTACAATTGGAATTAACCTCACTTGAGGTCTTAAGGAGTTTTGGAAGCTTGGGGAATTCTTACGTGGGCTAACTTGTTGAATGGCTTGAGTATTTGAATGTGTGCAAATTATTTGGAGCATGTTATGAGATGTTATACTCTGAATATGTATTGGAGCATGACTTATGTGAGATCTTAACTTGATAGATATGAAAGCATGATGTATGTATGATGGATATATGTTGCAAAGCATGATTGATGTTGAACTCTTAAGTTAATGATTATGAAGCATGAGGTGCTATATGTGCGATAAGATATGAAATGTCATATGATGATGTGATATATTATGATGAGAAATGAAATGCTATACGATGAATGATGAGATGAGTTGGAATTATGAGATGAGATGCGAGATGGTATATGATGAACTATGAGATGGGTTGGAAATACAATGATGAGACTTTCGATACGTGAACTTATATGAAATTATGTGTGCTTGTATATTTGAATAGATAGAATTATAATTTTATTGTGATTACTAGGTGATCTTAAACTATATGATTGCTACCTTACTGCTCTGCACCGCCAGGTAAGTCTCTACGGAGCTTACTCAGATCGAATAGATATTCCCTACCTTATGTGCATGATATACTAGGTGCTTGCATTCATGATCAGCATGCCATGTAGTATCCTGCTAGGTTGCAATGATCGTTGAGCATTATATTTCTTTATGCGTATGTAAATAGAATGGTCGTTATCTGTGAAGTAACTAGAGTCTTTGCTAGGGTCATAGGACGACCCAGCCCCATTGGGTCCCGTCCTGAGTCAATCGAGTCAGATGGAACTTCCTTTACTTATATTATGAGCATGATTACGAGATTTTCCTGCGGGCTTTATATATGATTACGAGTCGGGCCTGCATGCCGATTCGATTATAATGAAATGGAATGCATTCACGAGCTGGCCAGTCTCCGCCCTATCGGAAGGGGGTGGAGGTAGGAGAGGGATATACCATTTGGTATTCTGTGATAAGGCCTTATTATTATTATTAAACACTTGATCTTAGAGGCATGCTAGTGTGTTCATATTCCGCCTTGTATCTAGAAGCATGATTATTAGGTATAGCGTATGTGTGTACATATGGTGGGGGCAGCGCCCTTAATGAAGGGACAGACCCAT
This sequence comes from Persicaria maculosa, assembly GCA_963922045.1. Lineage (NCBI taxonomy): Eukaryota > Viridiplantae > Streptophyta > Magnoliopsida > Caryophyllales > Polygonaceae > Persicaria > Persicaria maculosa. The sequence continues at coordinate 22,142,421 of OY998270.1, forward strand.
GTGGGCATCATCTGATCCCGCCTACTATTAACGTTTTTAGGTATCCGTTATGCTTATCACTATTTAGGCTGGTTTGGCTGCATGACCCGGGGTCGAACATGGCGGAAAGAGAGAGTCGAGACTATGACTTCACCAATTTATTAACGGTTTGGTTTTGGATGTTTTGATCACAATTTGACCCGGCTCCGTCGTGGCAATCTTATGTATGAATTTGGAATCTTCTTGGTTGTATGATCATCGAATTTCGCGACTTGGGCCTTAGGAAAGGTACAGGGGACTTACCCCGGGGACTCCAGCGGTCCCTCTCGGCTTTGGGTGCGAAATCCCACTTTAAAAGCAAAATTGTTGATTTCAAACCTTCAACATGTACTCGGGGCGCAAGATCTTAAAGAGGGGTTTCATCCATCGAAATGTAACCCGAGAATCATAATCTCGGGCCGTTACAAAGTTGGTATCAAAACCAAGTTTTGCAATCCGAGTATGATAGGTTGAAGTGGTCTTGAAAATGGCCCGAAGATTTCAAATGGTTTTGGAAAATGTTTTCAAAAGGGCAAAATGAATTTAATTGGACCTAACCCTAGACTAATCGGCCTTTAGGATCGAACTCGTGGGTAGAGACCCAAGCGGTAGACATCCCTTATGGATGTAGAATTCGGGGAACGGTAGGCAAAATACTAGCTTTCTTTTATAGATGGGTTTCGAAGACTCCAAGGAGCCCGAGGGTTGGAGTAGCATGGGTTAGGAGGCCGTGAGGTATTTGCCCCTCCGGTCAGCCGTCCCTCAAAGGATGGCATAGATCGTCTTTGTGCTTTTATAAACATTGAAAGAGATCATATTAGCCTCGTTGAGTGCTTTTGTGCTGAGTGCTGCATGCTTAGGCTAGGAGTCCGATTGGTATGTCCTGACTGGGATAGTAGGAGAAACCTTATTCCTATATAGCCGGGTTTCCAATTTTGGGTGGAACAGTCGTTTTGTTTTTCAAACCTCCTTAATGATCCTAATTCCGTCGTCCGTCCCAAAAAAATGTCTAGGTGTGTTGATAAGGGTTGAAGAGTGTCCATTCCCTTTTTTTTTGATTCGTATCCCGTGTCTCAAACCTTGATGCTCCTATCGAGCTCTTCTGTCTGATGATAAGCTGATTGCATCGGAAGTTTAATCGGATACAAGGTTACTTGAGTGTGATGGGGAATGAGTGTTGTCATGATTTCGAGTCTAGAGAGTGAGTTGCCTTAGGGAGCCATCCCTCTCGATTTTTGAAATGGTCGAACCGTGTCTTCTTGTCACAAGATTCTAAACACAAACTCTACCATCCTCCTTCTGAAAGTAATACGAGTGTCCTTCAACGTTACTAAAATGAGTCATACTAATGTCCCACGGGAAATGGGGTGATAAGTCGGTTGGGATGATTCGGTGATTGCCCTTAGGGATTTTTGTTTGATTATAATGGTGGCTCTCTCTATGATTGCACGATTGATGTGTTGATTGTATTCACAACATGATTTACTTGGCTTATTGGATTGTCGTGCTAATGATTGCTTGAGTGCATGTGTTACATGTTATTAATTTGCATGATTGTTACTTTCTTTTGGATTAGGTTCATGGTATTTTGGTCAACTATTCGTTGTATGTATGTCCATGTAAATTGGTCTCCTTAGCATGTTAGTATTGCCCTCGTTACTTATTATGCCTTCTATGACGATTAACTCATAGCATGCGCACCCATCTGACATCCGTGATGTTTCTCTTCTACTATATGGTGTCTTCTCGTGCTTTCATGAACCTATGACCCGACACATCACACGATCACACACCATGCTATATGCTGAGCTCTTATACACATGATACATGATTAATATGTTGAACTTATTCAGACTACCTCGATAGTGCTCATGTCTTGCCCTGTGTTACTAGTGTCATGTAGGATCTATGCTTTCCAGTTGTGATTCATTGAATGACTATATGCCATACTTACCCTATTATGTGAGAATCGTTTTCATAAAATGAGATAATTCATGATACCCCTCGTACGTGTCGTTTCATTCCAAATTAGTCTGATAGTTATGACATACCTCAGCATGCCTGCATTCGACTCCGGGATGATATGACCTGCCTATGTGTCTAACTAACATGATTAACTGATCATACATGATACACTTATGATATTTATTCAATCCTGAATAGTTTCATAACTCGCATGACTACTACTGTATTCTGCATACCTTGTATAGAATCGTCAGACATATCGACTTACATGAGGTGATAAGTTGCTAGTTGTCTTGCAAGCACGTCCATGTAGAACTTGAGATAGGAACATGCTAGTGTGAGTTAATATGACTGATATGCTCCATAATAAATACATGCTTGCTTGTCGTAAGTATAACCTCATAGATGTCCATAAGGGCATCGTTGTCATTCTCGGGTTGGAACTGTGTCTCTAGTCTCGTCTTTAGCCTCGGTCCAAGTTCGAGTCTGTAGGAATCCATATTGTCCGCCCTTTTCCTTCCCCTATCTTCGTTGACTTGGAACCCTATACGATCGTTCTAGAATGGACATGATGAATAATTCTGATGTGCTGACATTGATAGGCTGGGATGGTAGTGAATATTGCTTCGAGGCCTTACTGTTCTGATATGCAATGATGATATGACGTGTGATATTCTGAGTTAATGATTATCGCCTGAATGCTATGCCTATAAAATGTAAATTGTCGGAACCATGATCTGGTGATATGAAATGATAGATGGTGGACTCTGTTAGTGTGTGATGATGAAGCGTTATGATATACTATGATGTTATCCTTGCTGTGGTCATTAGCATGATGCAACCTGATGATTTGACTAGATTATGTCTATGTGTATAATAAATTGCAAAATTATTGACTATAGGGGTACCTTGAGTTGTATGATATGACTGACGATGTACTGATGATGTTGTAGATAGAGGGTGTTAGAAAGTATGATGTAGGATATGTGTGATGACTTTCATGATTGTTCCGCTTGATTATTGATGTACATATTTGTACCGATTTTATTCGCAAGTCCTGACTTCATATTTCATTCGATTCCTCAAACAAAGGTCGAAAACAAGAGGAATATGTGTAGAATAAGCTAACGTGCATAAGGTAGAGTCTGCACAAGTTTTGGTTTGAATATGCAGGAATTGGATTGAAATCGGAGTCAAAACGAAGAAGTCAAGTGAAGCTGAGAAGAGGTCGATATCGACCTTAAACATCGATATCGACCACAGTTGTCGACACACCTTCTGAGTGTCGAGATAGACCACACAAACCAACCAAGAAGGCACTCGATATCGATCACCTGACATCGATATCGACCTCAAGATAGACATCGTGTGGAGATGGATAAGTCGAGCAGAAACACAGACATCGATATTGACCTCTATGGTCGATATCAACCTTATCTCGACATAAGATAGATCCGATTTCGAGACTCGGATTATGAATTCTATCCTCAAGGCCACGGATTATCTTGTACTTTTAGCAGCTGAGACTTATCTTTACCTTTAAGTTTTATCAAGTTGTTTTAAGTTTTATCAAAATAAAAGACATATCCTAATTGTTTGGATAGAGTTCGTAGTTTAGATAGAAGTTACAATCCTTGGATAGCAAGGATTAGTAGCCTATAAATAAAGCCCTAGGGGCTGATTTGTTAGAATCATCCAAGAAAGAAAGACAATAGCAATAGGTAATAGAAAGTTAGAGTTTTGGTTTTGAGCTTTAAAGTTTCAAGCGCTTACGATAGTTGGCGTTGAGATTGTAAAGATTCAAAGTTTTCCATTTATGCAAGTTTATTCAATTCAAAGCATGTCTACATTCAACATGAGCGAGTAGTCGCCCTTTCTTCTAGGGTCGGGTGAGCCCGACGATAGCCATGGTGGTAAGGTTTGTATGTCGCTAAAGAATGTATCTTTTATCTCGCTCTACCTTGTGCTTCATCTTTAAATGCGAATTTAAGGAACTCATGTTGTAAAACTTGGGTAGTAATTAGGGTTTCTATTCGAAAGATTATAAACTCAATTATGACAAAGGTAGACGCAAATTAGGTTAAGTAATTGCAAGATCTCTTTTCCTATTTGTCGGTTTAGGTGAAAGCCTTTTCCTTTATGATAAAAGCATGCATCTTTACTGGTTTCTTACTTATTATATCATGGTTGTCGTCGCGGTAATCCTTGGCTTTGGAAGATCTTTTCTTTCTTAAGTTTACATCCATATTTGCCTTCCGTTCGTTGAGTAATCGAAAAACCCAACACCTTTGTTTATTTCTGTTCATTACTCCTTTGCCATTCTTAAATCTTCGGCCTTTCTTTGCCGACGAAGAACTAACCCACTGCAGGAGAACATCGATATCGAGGTTAACGTCGATATCGACCACGGTGATAGATCGACAGTCTTCTGAGTCGATCTCGGGACTCCTGGGTCACTGCTACTGAACATCGAAATCGACCCCCAATGTCGAAATCGACCTTCTGTATCGACTGGTAGTCTTCTAAGCCAGTCGATTTCGCTGACTAACATCGATATCGACTGCGGTTTTTGTCTCTGCAGGTCTTCTGTTGCAGAAAGCATCAACAGCCAAGGTCGACATGGAGGTCTGACCTCGAGATCGAGGCTTCTGGTCAAACATTCAGGATGTGTCTTCAAAGCAACTAGGATCCCGCTGACTCGCTTCCTCGTGGATCGAACCTGATTCCCTACTACTATAGCGGGGAGTCTTGAATTTATTTGAAGAGGCTAAGAGTTGTATTGCTTTATATTTTATTATATATTTCGATTCAATTCTCCTTAGGTCAATTATGTGGGTATAGGACCTTGAGTAGAATGATCGGAGGGCGGTGAGGGAACTTGAGTTGTAGGATTTGATCGATGATAGTATGAGCTAGGTATGTAGGGAGGCGATGTTAGCTTAGGTAAGACCGAGCGAGTTCTAGGATTGATAGGAGATAGTGGTTAGTGGATTTCAGACGAGCTTCTAGGTAGGCCTTAGGAGAGAAGTAGGATTAGGAAGGCAGGATTTTGAACGAGAGGTGTTAGTATATGCGGGTAACATAGGAGGGTAGTTGGATGAGGACTAGGTTAGTTCATTGGGGTGATCTTGGGAGTTGGTGTGATATAGGTAGGTATGATAGTTCTAGGTGTGGATAGGTAGGCTAGGAGTTGATCAAGCTTATAGCGGAAGCGTTGATAGATGTGTTAGTGCAGTAGGAGTAGTGGTTAAGTTGTCAGGGAGCGAATTTTGGTGACATTAAGGCTACGATGACTAGGAACGGTTAAGGAATTGTAGGACTTGGGATTAGGTTATGTGTGCTCAAGTTGGGAATGACTTTGGTAAGAAATAAATTTTGGAGTTGTCGAGAGTGAGTAGTATTGGGGTTGCTTGAAGAATCGTAGACATTGAGAAGTAGGTTGTTCAAATGATAACCAAACTAGATGTGGAATGTGTACTTGGGTTTGCTCGGGTAATGTTGAGGATGCTTGATAGAGTTGATTGGAGGACTTTAGCATAGGGAAGGAATCGAATTGGTATGACTTGACTTGACTATTGAGGCATTAGGAAATGGTAGATGAACCTTCGAGGAGAAGTGGTAATAGTTAGGTGAGAATGTTGTTGATGTTATTGTAGGACTGATTGCTTGAGGTTCAAGATAGGAAGGTTTTGAGTAATGAATGAGGGAGTTAGACAAAGTAGAGGAGATTAATAATGCTAATAGTTGAATATTGTGGAAGATTCAATCTAGTTGCGATACTTTGGGTAACTTGTGTAAGAATGATAAGGAAATTCTATGGGAATGATGATTTGGCAAATAGGAGCTTAAGCGGTAATATGTCTAAGGTTGAGGAATTGCAAATTGGGCAATTAGGAATATGCGAAAATGAGGAACTAGAGTAGGACGACTTAAGAAATCGCGATTGGATAAGGTGTAGTGAGGATCGGAATGGGGAATCAGTACGGTGAATAGGCGAATTGTCGTGATCTTTTGGGAAATGAAGCGTCATGATTCAGATTAGTTGGGTCTTGATGAGTTAGTAAGGTAGAATATGTCTGTTTATCAATTAAGATAGATGGGACTGAAGAGGAACTTCATGATTGGTGGTTATGAGTTAATGCTAGATATTCTTTGGATTAGCAATTGTCGAGAGTAGGTATTTGAGAGGTGAGGTGCTTGTGTTATCTTGGGGTGTGTAGGCTGTTTAGGGAAAAGAACCTTGTGTCGAATATTGATGATATAGTATGATGTTGTTGATGAGGCTAGCAGTAGGAGTTTGATCTTTAGAGGTGGATTAGTAGTGGGAATGCTTAGTGGTGTCGCAAGTAAAATTTGAATATTCAGGTGACTTAGTTTTCCTTTTTAATGGTTAATAGTCGGACGAGATTTGAAAGACGTGGAGGAAATGAATGAAATTGCTAGGAAACACCTAGGGTAAGGATGTACTTGATAAGGAGTCTTGGTAGATGATTGAGATGTTAAGCTTGTCGAAATAGGATATTGGATGATTATGAATTCCGGGATGTGGGTTTTAGATGGTTAGTTAGAATGTTAGGACTTGAGCTCGAACTATTGAGGGAAGTTGATCCTTGGATGACTTGATGACCTAAGCTTGGAAATACCTAATAATTGGTTTGGGAATTAGGCTTTGAATTGCGGATGTTTATGAGGGTAGAGAGGTTGTCTATGAGTGGAATATATGATAAGCGAGATGCAATTGTACTTAGGACTATTATCGAATTTGAGTTGTTGGACGTAGACGAGGTTGATCTTGACTTGAGAGTTGATGATGGATGAGTGGTGGTTGTGTTCTGTTATGATTGGTAGCTATATGCAGGTTTACTTGATGATGTGACTTATTACTATGTGTTGATAGAATAGAGACAATCGTGATATATGTTGTCCTTGTGATAAAATGAGAATCCCTGACATGAATAATTATATGATATGATGACCTCCGATATGTTGCTAAGTGTTAGGATATGCGATTGACTTGAGAATGTGAATGTGGATTGATATACTATATGACATCTTGAGTTTTGAAATGTGAAACTGATAAAAACTGAATTGATAGACCCTGATTCCGACTTGGAACCTAGAAAGAGAATATGAGATTAGCCCTTAGAGGTGGATGGTAGGATAATTGGAAAGTTGGGTATGTTCTGACTACTTTCGAATTTGAAGGATTTTGAACGGAGATTTAAAAAGAACTCACTCAGATTTTAAGGAAACTATTGCGACCCGAATTTTTCATTATGACGCCCTACGAAGTGGATACAAGCACTTATGGGGGAACCTGTGGATCGCTTGCTAAGACCTAGTGGAGACGCTATGATGTTCTTTTGAGTTATGATATGACCGAAAAGTCGGAATGAGGATGTGGTAGGGGCCCATACCACATTCTTGCTACGATCGATTGGGAGTATTATGGTCATGTCGACGGTACTGTGAGACCTCATAAGGGCACTTATGAGGTACTTACAGGGTCAATGACATGATCCTTGGACTCACCCATTTCAAACTTCATCCCTTTGCTTTGAAATGGTTTTTGTCTCAAGGACGAGACTTGTTTTTAGAGGTGGATGATGTAAAGGCTCGGGTTTTACAAATTATGATTTCGGATAAAAAGGAATTTAAAACATATGTAAATCGGATATTTTGAGAAAAACTCGTCCTCGACTTAATAAATCGACTTCGAAACTCTTAAAGCGGAATCCGGCCAAATTTGAACTTTTGAAGGGCAATTCCATCCTTTCACTTCGAGATTTGAAATGAGCTTTGGATGTTGACATCCTCATGATTTTAAAACACTAATATGGTCGAGTCGGGATTTGATAGAGAGAGAGAGCGGGATTCGGAAAACTAATTTTTGGGAGGTAACGTCGAAAATTTGAATTAGCGTTTTCGGGACCACACATCTTATCCTCTTTCTCCTCTTATTGGATCCAAAAATCTCAGCCTTTTAGCCTCCCAAAAGCTGAAATTTGAATTAGAGAAAGCTTCCACTCCTTACCCAAATAAGTCAAACACCCACATTGTGCTTTTCAAACTCCCATCTTTGACCTCACCCAAAATGGCAAGGGAGACAAGCTCCATGCCTTGCTCTCATGATGCCTATCCAATTCAGCCCCTATCCACACCCATATTGCTCCATAAAATCTGATTTTTGTCTCACTTCTCCACACCACACAAATCCAAACACAACCCTACCTCACAAGGCTCCAAAACCTTATCTTCAAGCCTTCTCTCTTCTTCATTCTTTCTCCTCTTTTCCTCCTTCATTTCAGTGAGTTACAGCAGCCCAAAACACCTCCTTCTCAGCTGCTAAACCTCACCACAACAACCCCGGATAAAGCTCCAGAAAGAGCTCCCTCTTCCCACCTCGTGGCAAGCCAAAAGCTTCATCTTCTTGCTCTCCTAGACCCCTCCAAAACAACCTTCTACTCAGCTGAGGCCTCAGCTTTCCAGCTCTCCTTTTTTAGCACACAAACAGCCATGGATCAGCCACCATTTCCGAGCTCAACTCCATGGCCGCCTGCAGCAAGATCTCACTCAATACTCCAACTCCTTTTACAACTTTAAGCTCCGGGTTTCCCTCCCTCTTGAGCTCAAGGTCATGTGTGTGAGATTCTCTACTTCTTTCCATGGTTTTATACTTGAAAAGGCCATGAATTTATGCAGCATTGTCTCTTTTGCTAGGATTTTGAAGAAAAGAGGAACCTTGGGGTAAAGATTGAGTTTTAAACATGACTTCAAAGGAAGACTTGGTTAGTCTCTTCACCTTTATGTGTTGAATTTGTGTGAATCTTTTCCATTCTAGATCTGAATATTTTTTATGCTTGGGATGTGATTTAGGCTTGAGTTTGTCACCTTTCTTAAGCAATGTTTTTTTTTTAAAAAAAAGGGCTTCGAAAATCTGTAAAACTAGACCTTTCTCTAATGTTTTGAGCATAACTTTCAAATAAAAATTAATTTTGAAGATCTTCCACTTGGAAATGCTTTATAACTATATATCTAGACTTTTATAAGAGGTTTTTGCCAAAATAGTTGTCGTTTGGGAGAAAGAAGCATTTTAGTAAACCCTTACTTGATCTGAAAAACCGTTTTTGGTAATCTTACTTGTTTGAGTGATAACTTTCTTCTCATAACTCCAAATTGAGTGATTTCACTTGGATTAGGACCCTGTGTGAACCTAAAAGGAGGAGATTTGATTGAAAGCCATTAATTCCCAGCATCCAAAACAAGTCATAAACTACTTGAAAGTTTCAGGTTGGACTTTTGTAGATGTTTTCCTTATAACTTTGGTGACAGAAATGCTTTGACCCTAAATGAGTACTTGAATACTTGAACTGAGGCTTATAATGTTTTAAGGGTTAGTTTTGAACTTGATTCAAGTTACAATTGGAATTAACCTCACTTGAGGTCTTAAGGAGTTTTGGAAGCTTGGGGATTTCTTATGTGGGCTAACTTGTTGAATGGCTTGAGTATTTGAATGTGTGCAAATTATGTGGAGCATGTTATGAGATGTTATACTATGAATATGTATTGGAGCATGACTTATGTGAGATCTTAACTTGATAGATATGAAAGCATGATGTATGTGTGATGGATATATGTTGCAAAGCATGATTGATGTTGAACTCTTAAGTTGATTATTATGAAGCATGAGGTGCTATATGTGCGATAAGATATGAAATGTCATATGATGATGTGATATATTATGATGAGAAATGAAATGCTATACGATGAATGATGAGATGAGTTGGAATTATGAGATGAGATGCGAGATGGTATATGATGAAATATGAGATGGGTTGGAAGTACAATGATGAGACTTTCGATACGTGAACTTATATGAAATCATGTGTGCTTGTATGTTTGAATAGATAGACTTATAATTTTATTGTGATTACTAGGTGATCTTAAACACGATGATTGCCACCTTGCTATTCTGCACCGCCAGGTAAGTCTCTACGGAGCTTACTCGGATCGAATAGATATCCCCTGCCTTATGTGCATGATATACTAGGTGCCTGCATTCATGAGCATCATGCCATGTAGTATCCTGCAAGGTTGCATTGATCGATGAGCATTCTATTTCTTTATGCGTATGTAAACAGAACGGTCGTTATCTGTGAAGTAACTAGAGTCTTTGCTAGGGTCATAGGATGACCCAGCCCCATTGGGTCCCGTCCTGAGTCAATCGAGTCAGATGGAACTTCCTTTACTTATATTATGAGCATGATTATGAGATTTGCCTGCGGGCTTTATATATGATTACGAGTCGGGCCTGTGGGCCGATTCAATTATGATGGAATAGAATGTATTCACGAGCTGGCCAGTCTCCGCCCTATCGAAAGGGGGTGGAGGTAGGAGAGGGATATTCCATTTGGTATTCTGTGATAAGGCCTTATTATTATTATTATTATTATTATTATTATTATTAAACACTTGATCTTAGGGGCATGCTAGTGTGTTCATATTCCGCCTTGCATCTAGAAGCATGATTATTAGGTATAGCGTATGTGTGTACATATGTGGGGGCAGCACCCTTAATGAAGGGACAGACCCATATGGGCATCATCTGATCCCGCCAACTATTAATGTTTTTAGGTATCCGTTATGCTTATCACTATTGAGGCTGGTTTGGCTGCATGACCGTGAGGTCTAACATGGCGGAAAGAGAGAGTCGAAACTCTGACTTCACCAATTTATTAACGGTTTGGTTTTGGATGTTTTGATCACAATTTGACCCGGCTCCGTCGTGGAAATCATATGTATGAATTTGGAATCTTCTTGGTTGTATGATCAACGAATTTCGCAACTTAGGCCATAGGGCAGGTACATGGGACTTACCCCTGGGACTCCAGCGGTCCCTCTCGGTTTTGGGTGCGAAATCCCACTTTAAAAGCAAAATTGTTGATTTCAAACCTTCAACCTGTACTCGGGGCGCAAGATCCTAACGTGGGGTTTCATCCATCGAAACGTAACCCAGGAATCATAATCCCGAGCTGTTACAAAGTCGGTATCAAAGCCAGGTTTTGCAATCCGAGTATGATAGGTTGAAGTGGTCTTGAAAATGGCCCGAAGATTTCAAATGGTTTTGGAAAATGTTTTCAAAAGGGCAAAATGAATTTAATTGGACCTAACCCTAGACTAACCGGCCTTTAGGATCGAACTCGTGGGTAGAGACCCAAGCGGTAGACATCCCTTATGGATGTAGAATTCGGTGAACGGTAGGTAAAATACTAGCTTTATTTTACAGACGGGTTTCGAAGACTCCAAGGAGCCCGAGGGTTGGAGTAGTATGGGTTAGGAGGCCGTGAGGTATTTGCCCCTCCGGTCAGCCGTCCCTCGAAGGATGGCATAGATCGTCTTTGTGCTTTTATAAACTTTGAAAGAGATCATATTAGCCTCGTTGAGTGCTTTTGTGCTGAGTGTTGCATGCTTAGGCTAGGAGTCCGATTGGTATGTCCTGACTGGGATAGTGGGAGAAACCTTATTCCTATATAGCCGGGTTTCCAATTTTTTGTGGAACAATCGTTTTGTTGTTCAAACCTCCTTAATGATCCTAATTCCGTCGTCCGTCCTACAAAAATGTCTAGGTGTGTTGATAAGGGTTGAAGAGTGTCCATTCCCTTTTGTTCTGATTCGTATCCCGTGTCTCAAACCTTGATGCTCCTGTTGAGCTCTTCTGTCAGATGATAAGCTGATTGCGTCGGAAGTTTAATCGGATATAAGGTTACTTGAGTGTGATGGGGAATGAGTGTTGTCATTATTTCAAGTCTAGAGAGTCATCCTTCTCGGTTTTTTTTTCAATTTTTTTAGTTATGATGATTTGTTAATTAATTAATTGTAATTTAAATTATTTATATTAATAATAATCAATTAATTGTTTTTAAACGTGTATCCGGTTGTTATGATTTTATATGCCGATTAATTTTAAAAATTAAAATATTAATTGATTGTTATCCGATGTTTTAAAATGAAAGATATGTCGATTAGTTTAATTGATTGTTATCCAATCGGTAAAATGAAAGATATGTCGATTAGTTTTACAAATTAAAATATCAATTGATTGTTATCCGGTCGTTATGATTTTTTTTGTTAAGCCAAACAATTTTATCCGGTGGTGATCCCATGGTTTCGCCTCTATATATTAATTAGTGGTCTATAGTATGTCGTATGAAAAGTTTTTTTCAACCAAGCTAGATTAGATTGCCCACAATGAGAAATAATAAAGGTAAGGTGCCTATAGAGAATAATAATAGGAAGCTTCGAAAAAATGTACGTTAAATATTATTTTAGTTATCTTCGTTTGTGTGATTCATTAATCACGTTTTTTATTTAGTTTATTTGTTTGTGCGGATTAGCATCGGATTTGTTATGGAGTTCATTCTGGATTTTAGTTTCGTTTTGATTGAATTCATTAATCACGTTTTTTATTTAGTTTGTTTGTTTGTGCAGATTAGCATCGGATTCATTATGGAGTTCATTCTAGATTTTATGCGTTTGAATTAATCTTTTTATTTTAATTTTTTTCAAATGATGAAACCCTTGATGGTATTCTTATCATTTTCTTGGATTTGTTTATTTTCTTTTAATTCTCATTAAATATGAAATCAGTTGAGATATTCTCTAGATTTTGGTTATTTGTTTAGATATTCACTAGATAAGATCAAAATAAAATCATATTTATTTTAACAAATAAAAAATTACTTTCTTCTTTATATGTTTAGATTTTTAATTGTGTGTCTTCCTCTAAACACCATCGTTTACTACATAATTACCGTTCTTCACACTTCCTTTTCATTTTTCTTCTTCTTAACTCTACCTCAAGTTTGTTGAATCCGTTGAAGGATAAATTCATACAATCATATTGATGATACTAATCAACAACTGTGAAAATTATTGGTGAGACTCAATTTGATTTCTCGCTTTCTTTTATTTTTGTATTTTGTTAATTTCAATTTCACATTTTCAATTGATTTTGTCTATCGATATTTAAACTATTATTATATGTATAATTTGAGAATCTATAAATTTGACCATTACATCATTCTATATTGTATTTATTCAAGATGGCTAAGATGATCGATTTTCATCTCATAGATTATCTAAATGTGACAAAAGTCGGGAGCAAGGTTGATAAGTTGTAGGGACGATCATCCTAACAATATCTGTGATTTTTTTAATATCTTGAAGTGAAAAAAGGATCAATTTTATTTTCTCATAATAAACACCCATGCAATATATTTATATGACATGCAAACGATAAACTAACTCCTTTTACAAAAATGAAAAAGCAATAGAACAAAGAACTGAAATATGACAATTTAACTTAATATTATCGGTGACAAAGAAAAAAAAATTATTTAAAGAAATCCCGCACAAGGTGCGGGTTACTGTCCTAGTTATTGCCTATTAAAAAAAATTAATACAATAATAATACAAAACCTTTTGAGTTTTAAATTCCAAAAAAAGTGCTCCTCACCTCACTCCCCATATTTCAACTCCCACTGTATAAAGTACTCCCTCCGTTAATTAAAACTTGACGTTTTACTATTCATTCACGCTTTTTAAAGTGTTAAAAACTATATAAAATATTAACTTTTTTAATATATTTTTTTAATAATTTCATACTTGTTAATATTAAGTATGAATTTATAAAAACAAATTTTTAAAAAAGTTAATATTTCATATAGTTTTTATCATTCTAAAAAAGCGTGAATTAATAGTAAACGACAAGTTTTAATTAACAGAGGAAGTATTATAAACACCCAAAAGGAATTAAAAAAAAAAAGAAAAAAAAACTCCAACTGTATATAAGCACTTGAAAAATGAAATCCACGCTATAAAATTTCCGTACTTTCACCTATCCAGTAGTCTTCAGTCTCTCTCTCTCTCTCTCACACACACACACGAAAGGGGACGAGATCTGACCTTTTTATCCACACGGCCCTTCGAACAAGGGTCTGCTTTCGGTGATCCCTTGCGATTCAGTTTCTCCTTCCGGTAAATTTTCATATCCCAATTAATTACGGCTCTCCAATTTCTGTCGTTTCATTGTTTTCCCCACTTCATTGTATTCTTTGAATTCCCTTTTCTGTTCAACGATCCGTGTTGTTCTTCTGATTTTCGTCTGATTGAATCGACGATCTTTGATTCTCGAGCCAGTTTGGTCCCGCTTTCGGTTTATTCTCGATTCCGGTTTTTTTAGGCCAATTCATCCATCGGTGGCAATTTGATCTGATTTGGATTGATAATTTAGATCTATTTGAATGATTTGTCTTATCTATTCTTTTCTCAGTGTGTGCATGTTAACGATTTCTATCAATCTTTCTTTCTCTTGATTAGGAAAACTTCTAGTTTTGTTTTTCCTTATTGCGATGCCTCGAATGATTGAATTTTCGCATAGCTATTAGTAGATACAGATTGAAAGGCAAGGATTTTGCTCAGTGATCTGTTTTTGCAGTGGCTTTTTTCCATTAAAAGAATTTCTTCATTTGAGTATCTAGATAGGTTGGTCCACTACTAATACCAAATGCTAGAGGGGCCTTTAAATTGATTGCTATTTTTGGACCTTCGCCATACATTATTGAGATCTTGTATGATTTTTGAGTATCTAGATAGTTTGGTCCACTACTAATAGTATTATCAAAGCTCAAGATTTTACCTTTTTATCCCACTTTTTAGTTGATGTAATTTCCTAGTGGTTTGGTAGAAATTCAACTCCATGCAGTTAAGTTGCTCCCTAGTCCCTAGTAATTTGTGATTTTTTTTTTTTTTGCAGTGAATATGAGTGTGGAAGTTTCAGGATCTGATGTTCCCTATGCGAATGGGGAAGCTAAGGTTGAAGAAAGCACGCCAAATGGACATGATAAGGAGAATGGGGAAGTTCACTCTGAGAATGGGCTTGCTGAGTCCATTAAGTTTGGTTCTCATGTGCTAGATGTGTCAGCAAAAGTGGAGTCTGATAATGCATCAACAGCCACTTTCCCCAAGGATGCAGCTGATGAATGGCCTGCAGAACCACAGATTCATTCATTTTACCTTGTCAGATACCGCACGTATGATGATCCCAATTTGAAGGCCAAAATTGATCAGGCTGATAAGGAAATTGGTAAGAGAAATCAGCAAAGATTCCAAGTTCTAGAAGGACTAAAGGCTAAAAGGGTGAGTCAGCTGAAATATCTTTGTGTTTTTCTACTTAAATCTATTTAATCGCGGCGGTCAATCGAGAGCATAATACTTGCTTTGCTATATCATTTCGTCATTGACCCGATTGGATTTTCTTTGTCTTAAATTTGTCATCTATGGCACTGGGAATTAGTATTAGTACTTCATAAGTCCATTTAGCTTAGTCATATATAATAGAACTATGAATCTTTTCGTAGCTCTGGTCCATGTTTATGCTTACAAATCACTCATGACCCAACTTATTTGTCCCTCTACTTAATCTTGTATTCATAGTTGGTAGGCACTGATATGCCTTTATTTGTTTTTTTTTTAAATATAAGATCATCATATTCATAGGAACCATAGCAGCAGAAATGAGCATGAAATTGCAAAATAATATGCAAGGTTTTATATATAGTTTGTGTGCTAGGACATTAGAACATGGTCAGGACGGTTGTAGATGGTCCACTGAAGGAGGGCAAGTCTCAGTTGCACAGGCATGAATATAAAATGTTGGTATTTGAAATTATGATTGAAATGGTACTTTTGGTGAAGTAACATTTAAAAACGAGTCCGTGTTTAGTGTCATAGGCTAGATTTTGGAAAGTGAAAATTAACATTAAATAGACAGAGGAAATATGACATTGGTAGACTCTGTCTAAATTAGGTTGAGGGTGGATTTAATTTTGATGGCTTGTCATGCTGAATTGTGTCTCCTAGCATTATGGTTAAATTATGTTGATCTAATTTTAGAATTATGTTTTTTTTTTCTAACATTGAAAACATTTTGTCCTGCTATTTAATCACGACTCAAATCTATTAGAAAAATGAGAGAACGTGAAAGGAGCATATTTTTTGTCTCTCTTGCAGCCTCATCTTCATATATTATTGTATGGAGAGTGTGATTAAAATTTACTTCTGGAATATTTTTCTTGGAATGTAGTTTCTCTTTCTTTATGCACTTTCATATTTAGAAAAACGTGGAAAGAAAATAAATTCGTTATTGATATGGCTGAATCGAATATGATGAAATTTGAAGCCATCAACTCACAGGTTTGAAATAATTTTGATTTTTCTTTTGGTGTTTGTCGACAATTGTGGAAGAGAACAAATAATTTTGCATCTTAATTAATTTTCCTGTTGGGATAATTTTCATTTCAGTCGGACCGAGCTCAGGTAATTGGCCAATTGAAATCCCTTGGTGCTGAGAATAAGCAGTATGGGCAGGCCTTGGATGAGAAAATAAATCAAATTAAGCCTCTTAAGGAGGCATTAGGCAGCTTGCGTGGCTCCAAAAATTCTGGCCGGGAGGGAACTGCCCTGTGTTCATCTGAGGAAGAGCTTAATGATCTTGTAAGTAGTAACTTCAGTCAGTCCTGATCTTTGAATTGCTTTTTTTTTGGGGGGGGGGGGGGGGGGGGATGGATGATGGGCCATCCAAGACCACTTTAAATTGCTTATTTGCTGAATTGAATGTGTTTTAAAGATCCCTAATCACAAATTGGGCACAGATTCGGAGTTTAAATTACCGGATGCAACATGAAGTTATCCCTTTGACAGAGGAGAAACAGATACTCAGAGACATTAAACAATTGGAGGGAACAAGGGAAAAGGTCATTGCTAATGTTGCTATGAGGGCTAAAATTCAGGATTCCTTGGGGAAAAAAGATGCCATTGAAAACCAGGTCAATGTATGGCTCTTCTGTGATATGGCTTTTTCAGATTCATTTCATTCTGATAATTTTTTGGACAGCAATTTGAACTCTCTAGGTTTATAGCTTGTAATACGAGTCAAATTAGTTTTCTAATCCAATGGTTTGGCTGTAGCTCATAGGCACTGACTTGGATGGAGTGAAGAAGGACCGACAAGCTGTTCGGTCTAAAATAAAACTACTTGAAGATGAATTAAAGGCTGTAGACAGTGATATCACCTCACTGCAGCAGGAGCTGGCTTCTATTACCGAGAAGAGGGATAAGGCTTACGAAACAATTCAACAACTGAGAAAACAACGTGATGAAGGGGTAAACTTTAGTTGCATTCTTTTAATTATAACATTTTTTGCTTTTATTCGCATAGGCTCTTTTTTTTTTTTTTTTTTTTGTGTTTAAGGTGATACTCTCTCCATTTGCCAAAGCATGTCATTTTAACCCTTGCACAACTTTTAAAGAAATCAACAACTATACTATTTTACCCTCATTTATTACACTATTTTTTTACTTTATCTAAACCTACACCTGTCAACCCACTAATCATTACAAGAGCATTTTCGTAAAGTAAATCTCAAAATACCTAAAATGACATGTTTTCCGGAACAAAATTAACACTCTAAAGTGACATGTTTTCCCGAACGGAGGGAGTATCTTCTATGTGTCACATAGTGTGTATACATATAGCTGCTGCCATATAGGTATGTTTACTGGCATTGATTGCAAAAGATGTTGTACTCTGACCTCCCCCTCCAAATAGTTTTACTTTTTTTTTTCTTCGAATTCCTCTGAAACTGTTGAATGAATGAGTGTGTTATACTGTTTAACCCTTGTGTATGATAAAATAGTTGAAAGAAAACAATATACTACTATTTCTTATTAAATGAAGCACTACCCCCACCCCCAAATACATGCCATGATTGAGGTCTGGTAAATAGTTGAACAAGATAGTGTACTATGTTTTTGTTTTGAGTTAAATGTACATTGCTTGACTTGTTTATGGTGAAGTTGTTTGTTGACCCTCTTTTTGATGATCTTCATTGGATGGACGATATTCTATACGCGCAATTTAGTTGTTTATTAGCTATAGGAAAAGTACTTTATGTACATAAAATTCAGGTAAGAGAAGTTTTATAGGGATGGATTCATCAGGTTAGACAAACTTGGCTTGGATTCATCAATTCGAAGAAACTTTAAACTGATAAAATAATGCCATCTAGTTTTAACACATTTACACATGATAGTTTGTAGAGAATAGCATTATTCTTGATAATAGTGATTATTTGAAATCAAATTGGAGTCCTTTTGTAATTCTCTCTTGAGCTGTTCTTCCCAAGATACTGTTTAGTTTCAAGAAGTGATCTACTTGATTGAATGGTAACTGAACAATGTGGATCCTTTTTACGCAGAACGCTTGCTTTTATCAAAATCGTACCCTGTTGAATAATGCAAAGGAGCTTGCTGCAAAGAAGAATATCAAGTCCCTTGAGGAGCTTGCTTGTGCTGAGGTTCTTTAAACTTCTGTATAAATTTTTATTGAAGCAAGTTTAACTTTAACATGATATTTATCATTCTGAGGTTTCCTTACCCTCATGTCCCTAAACAGGTTGAACAATTTATGTCATCCTGGAGTAGTAGTAAGGCTTTTAGAGATGATTATGAAAAAAGAATATTGACATCATTGGACATGCGACAATTGAGTAGGGATGGACGGATGAGGAATCCTAATGAAAAGCCATTAGTTTTGGTTGAGCAAACTAAGCCCGCTGAAGCTGAGAGTTATGGAAAAACCGCCTTGAAAGTAGTCAAGGAAGATGTTAAACCTTCTAAAGAACAAGAAACTGTCTCTGCACAGAAGGCTCTGAAGGAAACTAAAAAGAAACAAGTGGAGCGTGCAATTGTCTCTGAACCTGAAGCTGTAGAAGAGGAATATTTTGTAGTAGAGAAGCCAAAACAGGTGAAAGTTATCGACACGGCCAAGTTGAGAGAGATTAAGAGACAGGAGGAAATGGAGAAACAAAAGCAAGCCCTGGATAGGAAGAAAAAGCTTGCAGAGAAAGCCGCGGCTAAAGCAGCCATAAAGGCCCAAAAAGAAGCTGAAAAGAAGCAGAAGGAAATTTTTTTTTCACTCCACCTCCTTCCCGAATTTCCTGTCTAGTAGATGTCCATTTTTTTTATTACTCAGACTAATGTTGATTTAATTTCTCTAATCACAGGGGCGTGAGAGGAAATTGAAGAAGAAGGAATCTGCGTCTGCGTTCTCCTCTAGCCAAGATGAGGCCACAGAAAGCGAAGCAGAAGTAACTGAAGCAGAGAAGTCTGATAATGTTGAAGAGGACACAGAAACTCAAATCTCAGCTAAGAGGAAGGCATCAAAGGAGACTAATTCTAAGATAAAGTACAGGGGCCAACCAAAACGGCGCGACAATGCCCTCCCAAAGGCGATCTTGAAGAGGAAAAAGTCCAATAACTACTGGGTATGGGCTGCCCTTTCAGCGACATCAGTGGCAGTGCTTGTGGCACTCTCGTTCAAGTACGCGCTCTGAACCTTGTTCAACTGTTGGTGATTGTTGGCTGCCGCTGGCCATTTGCTAATTTAATCCTATACCGGTATATAGATCCATAACTTGAGATTTTTGTTCTGCAAAACCCTAAAGTCCTCGATTCTGTGAGTAAACCCCGACAATCGTAAATGAAAATCATAAGGTTGTTGGTAGCTGAGGCACTTACAGAAACTCTTAGATGAACACTTTCTATGTTTTTTTCATTTAAATATTGTTTGATTGGTTCCAAGACCTCTTGTCAGACTTCAAATGGAACTTTTTGTTGGCTAAGCTTAGCTTGCTGGAAGTGTTTTTTTACTCCATCACTGTTCTGTGATCGATAAACAGGATTGAGCTCGAAAGTGGAACGCAAGCCTGTTAATTTGAAATGGGTGCTGGCAAGAACCAACCTGAAACCCGCTAGAACCCAAATGACTTGAAACCCTAAATTTTATCAAAAGTCATTATACGAAACTTGATCTGAACCCAAGTAGATTGAAACAAAACCAACCAAAATCATTCCCAAGCCTTAAGGCCTGACTTGAAACAACCGAAACTCAAAACATACACAACCCAGAAGATATCCTAACCTGAAATAATCGAAAATCAAAGAATAAGATAAAGAACACCTAAATCAAAATAAATCAATTTAGTGGCATTTGAAATATCGCAAACCTTAAATAGTCGAAACTCGAAATACCCAATGCTTTAAGTAATTGATATCTAGATCAACTTAATTCAAACTCAATCCGACACGGATTGTTGATGTTATCCGAAATAATCTGAACATAATATCAGATTCAGATGTAGAAAATAGAGATAAATCAAGAGTTTTTCACCTTGTTCATTACAGCGAATTCGCAGGTGTCCATTTGAATGGAAGTCAACCGGTGATTTCTTACAAGTTTTTTTTTGAGTAAAAAGCATTCAAATGAGATCCAGTCGGGGCTAGGGGTTATACATGCCCAGACTTGAACCTTAATTTCTAAATTCCTTTGGTGGTCCCTAACCTGTAAGGGTTAGCCACTATCGGTCCCTAACCTTTTTAAGTGTTACTTTTAGTTTCTAACTTTTTACATATTGCTACTATTTCGTCTTCCCATCTATTTTCTAGTTAAACTAAACGATAAAATTATTTAATTTTCTAAATAAATCCGAGAAAGATTAGAGAAGGGTTAGGGTTACTAGCAATGTCGTCCAATGAATTTTAGGGGCCCCGTTCAATATTACCCTAATCTTGAAATATTTTATTTTTTTTCCGACTTGCTAATTATTAAAAAAAATATTTTATGTGTAGTTTTTAACCTATTAAAAAATGTGTCAACAAGTTAAGCATCCACTATTTTCATACGAATAGAGTACTTATTACATTTACCGATCTTTCAAAAACATGTAGCACGTAAATTACGTAAAATAAATATATTCCTTTAAATAAGATAATAAAAAAAATGACCAAATAAATTTAATTAATATAGGACTTCTTCCTATTAGATTTGAAGTCATATATTTTAACTTTTTAATTGTGTATCAATACATATAGATGTGTGTTATAGTATTTTCATATTAAAAACTCATTCATTGTGTGAAGTTATAATTTACAAAAAAAAATTTGAATATATAAGTGGAAAATCTTAAAATATAATAAATTATACTCTAATACAAGAGTTTGTATTAAAATAACAAATAAAAATAGTTAATAAGGAGGCCCAATAACTAAAATAGTTTTTCATTTAGAAAAGGCAATTAGAAAATGTACATTTAATAAAAAGATTGGCATTTAGTTGGATGGGGACCAAATAGTAGCAATATGTAAAAGTTAAGGACTAAAATTAACTTTGTATGGCTCCCATTCAACCCACTCATCAACTGTGTTCAAATTAAACGCAATGCTCACTTACACCCAACTGCCTACCTATACCTACAGTCATGTTGTCACTCTAACTAATGAATTTTGGCTTTATAGTTTCTGCAGTGACAAGCCCTGCCCCAATTTCACAACTTGCTACTTAAACAACCCAACAAAGCCATCAGAATCCCATCTGCTTGATAAAATCTCTTATACTATCAATCAATTTAACATGATCTTAAATATCTGTCATAAACAATATGAACATAACTGTATCAGTTTCTATTGGATTTGGAACTTCACTATCACATGCTTTCAAAATACCATCATGTCTAGCATGTTAGCTACTACTAGATTTTCCATCCAAAAGTTCATCATACCTTTCCATGATTTAATCTACCAATGCCTATACCTCACATTTAAGCTTGCTCTCTTTATTATTACAAACTACCCAAAGTTACACTCATTGCTCTACCTTAATTTTAATCTAACTCATTTAAAACCCAGCTTCATTCGAACACTGATATCATATCACTTTATCACAATACAATCTCTTTCTCTATCTGATTACTTAATTATTATGATCACAATATTGAGCTTCCTCTCGTTTAGTTGGTGTTATAGCAGCTGGAACATTACCATCTTAACTTACTCTAATTGGCCTAACAATACTGGAACTTTACTCCAAGCTAACAATGTTGCAATCATCTTTACTCCCTGGCTATTTTACCTGATAAATTATAATCATAAGTCGTGTTATATACCAATATGTCTACAAATAACATTTCAAGATGCTTTAACTGGCTTGACCTTTTTATCATCCTTTCTACAACATAAACAACTGCATTACATCTGTAAAATTGCTAATCTCACTCGAGAGATGCCTTTATCGTCAAATCAGCAACAGGACCAATTGTATTTTACTAACTATGCTCGAGAGGTTTTTCCTCTTGAGCATATACACATTTGCACAATGATGCAGGATCTCTCATACTGGACAGTACACTCTTGCTGCTGGGGGCTCTCCAAACAAATACTGAACACCATGAACATCATACAAACAAGAAAAGGAAAAAAGGCTCCAGAAGGCTGCATTAACATGTTTATTTGACTATATAAAAACTCTTGCATCTTTCTATCCTTACTATGTCAAACTATCCGGCTTCACACTAGATTGAATATTATCTGTACAAGGACTGTTTATTATTCGAACTGTTTAATTCTTATCAGATTGGATGCTTTGATTTACTTCTATTCCCTTACACCTACTAGTTATCGCAAAATCAATGGCCAAGCTTTCTCTCTAAAAATCCACTCTATCTATAATGCAATAATAGATAGTCTAACATACAAACACTGGTTAATATTGCACATCATTACTATGCAAACTTCTTCTATTAGTTGGTTACCTATCTACATATTATCTCATGAGAACTCACTTGATAACTCCATCATAATCAATGATACTAAAATCGACATTACTAATTACGAGAATACTATAAGCTTAGGACATAACTGCTACCCAAAACCCTTATGCGACAACAATAATCAAGCTATCTCACAACAAACCTCATCTGACCTAATAGTTTACCATTTTCTAGTAAACAAATCACAACACCAATTGCCCCAACTTCTTAACAAGAGAACATAGAGTATATCTATGGCATTAATCACTCGACAAATTATATACTATTCTCTAACAAATAAATCAACAGATCACCTATCCATTCTAGTTTGGTTCATTGCTCAGATGTGGACGAAGTTAGTTATCATATCACATCAACTTAACACTAAGAAGCACATACCCATTTCTACTAATCGCAGTTCTAAAACTAGCTACCTAGTCTTGGACCTACTCCCTTTGCATAATGAATATCCCATGTTACCGCTTATTCAAATAAGTGTCAAAACATGAAAATTAGCTTCTGGAATGTTAGAGGACTTGCCAGAAAGAACATTTGGACACAAATCGACTCAACCTGTAAAACTGAACATATTCAAATATTAGCATTAGCAGAGACCAAGCTTAAAACACCCCCTAAAGAAGCCCTTTGGCGACATGCCGGGTTTGATAAACTTTGCTTTTTCCCTTCTGTAGGGCTCTCTGGAGGTCTCTGCCTCCTTTGGAAATCTTCCCACCTAAATAATGACACCTTTGACATCATAAGGTCAGAAGAACGATATATTTTGACAAAATACTATAATATGAGTCTTAAATTGACTATATCAATCTTATTTGTTTACGCCCCCCCCCCCCACAATAGAACCAAAAATCACAGTTCTGGAATGAACTCTCGACAATAATTCTAACTAACCCACACCCATGCATAATCGCAGGTGACCTTAATGACATTCTCTATAACTCCGATAAACTAGGAGGACCATTCCCTTCTTCTTCAAGGTTCCACAGACTCACAGATTTCATACTAAATCATGACCTGATAGATCTGCCAACGATAGGAAACCAATTCACTTAGCGCAAAAGCTCATGCACAGAACAAAATACCTACGAAAAATTAGATCGATTCTTGGTACATAAGAACATCTATGTTGTTTTGCCAAACCTAACGACAAAAAATCATGCCTTCACAACTTCAGACCATACCCAAATTACATTAGAATTATTCCCAAATGAGCTACCAATCATGCAGCCCTTCAAATTTGAATTGGCATGGACAAAACATAAAGACTACGAAAATCTAGTTAGGCAAGCGTGGCGGCTAAATCCTACAGGCTCCCATCTATTCAAGCTAATCAAGAGACTACAAGACCTTAAAAGGAAGAGTAAACTCTGGAGCAAACGCACGTTCGGGAATATCTTTGCGCAAATTGCCAATACAGAAACAGAGCTCCAACAATTGCAAACTAAATTATTCACTAATTATGACACAAACATTGACACAAAGCATAAACGCCTACTAAACAAGTATAATCAACTAGTAAGCTTTCAAAGGACATACTGGGGACAACGCGCTAAAAGGATACACCTTAAAAATGTAGACACTAACACAAAATACTTCCACAGGGTGGCTACTGGGAGAAGGAACAGAAATATAATAAAAACTTTCACTACAAAAGGGCAGAGTCGTTCTTAATACAGTAACTCAGATTCGACACAAAATTAAATCAGACTTCTCTGACCGATATTCAGCTAATCCGCAAACTCAAGGGAACTGCACGTTACTAGAATATATTACACCAGAAGTTACTATTGCGGACAATGACTGGCTAACCAAACCAATTTCAAACTCCGAGATTAGATTTGTTGTCTTCTCTTTAGCAAGTGACAAATCTCCAGGCCCTGATGGTTTCCCTGCGGGATTTTTTCACTCATACTGGCACATTGTTGGTCCTTCTGTCATAAAAGCCACCAAAGGTTTTTTCTCCAGTGGGAGAATACTAAAACAAATAAACCACACCTTTATTGCACTAATACCCAAATGTGACAACCCCCAAACAGCATCTAACTTTAGGCCCATTAGTCTCTGCTCTACCATCTACAAAATAATCTCTAAGATCCTAGCAACCAGACTTCGACATATACTCCCGAAATTAATTCATCCGCTCCAAAGTGCATTCATAGCTAAACGATCTATCCAAGATAATATTCTGATCGCAAATGAAATATTCCATTCTTTTCAGCACAAAAAAGGATCATCTGGTTGGATGACCGTCAAACTAGATATGGAAAAGGCTTTTGACATGGTAAGATGGGAATTCCTACTTAAAATTTTGGAAAATTTTGGTTTTAACAACAAATTTTGTTCTTGGATAAAGGAATGTATAACAACTGTCACCTACTCGGTCCTTGTTAACAACGAACCCACAGAAATGTTCTCACCATCAAAAGGCCTGCGACAAGGAGACCCTCTATCACCGTATCTATTCCTTCTAGTATTTGAAGTCCTTGCTCGGGGGCTACAACATGATGCTAATCTACCTAGCAGTCAACTAGGCATCTCTATCAAAAGAGGATGCGACAAGATCCCGTTCCTTGCTTTTGCCGACGATATCATTATCTTCGCAACAGCAACTAAGAAAGCCTGTGACCAAATAAACAAAATAACCCAAGACTTTTGTAGACATTCTGGTCAACGAATTAATTTTCATAAATCAGCTTTTCATACCACAAGGAACACAGATAACTCAATAAAAAACACAATAAAAAGTGAACTCAACATAGCATACACAACTAACCTAGGAAAATACCTGGGATGCCCTGTCATTTCTGGCAAAGTCACAAATTCAACCTTTGATGAGATCACATCTGCTAGCAGGGCTCAACTTACAAAATGGACTGCAAACAATCTACCACAGGCTGGCAGGTGCACACTAATTACAACAAACTTAGCTGCTAAACCATTACACATTATGCAGTGTTTTCTCCTTCCTTCGCACATACATAAAGAACTGGACAAAATCAACAGGAACTTTCTTTGGAATAAGGATCTCAGACATAAACCCCTTATCAACTGGTACGAGGTGTGTAAGACGCGTGCCAAAGGTGGTTTGGGCATTCGTCTTTCCGAAGACATGAACAAATCACTTCAATTAAAGCTCATCTGGAAACTACTAGCTGAACCAAACAACCCATGGGTCAGATTAGTATCCCAAAAATACCTTAGAGATAAAAATATACTCAATTATGAGAAAAAAGGAATAGTGTCCTGGCAATGGTCAAAACTAATCTCTCTTATTCCACTATTTAAAAGCGGTTTGCGCTGGGGAATAGCCAATGGAAAATCAATAAATTTCTGGCACGACCTTTGGGCTGGAAAAGTCCCGCTTCTGACCAAAGCAAGAAAAACAACCCTAATTGACCATCATCTTATGGTGGGTAACTTTATTACTGCTGACAAGAATTGGGATATTAATAAATTGCGAAATACCATAGGTAACAATGTCTACAGCGATACCCTTAGAATGATTTCCCAAATCCCAATACCAAAAAACATACATCATGATAGGCTATACTGGGCCTACAGTAAAAATGGTTGGTTTTCTACAGCCTCCGCATTTGAGCTAATTCACACAATAAAAAACCACTCCACATCTGAATCTTCTTGGATTTGGAACTTCGACGTTCCCCCAAAAATAAAAAAACTTCTTCTGGCGAATAACCAAGAATGGACTTCCAACCTCCGTTAAACTGGCTTCCCGAGGAGCCGATACCCCAACTGACTGCCCCCTTTGTGGTATGAACTATGAAGACATAGCTCACTTCTTATTCAAATGCCCTAACATAAACTACACAATACAACAACTCTCCCCCAACATCCAAAAAACCCTTCAATACACTTATGATAATACGATTAACATCAATGAAGCCTTATGCACACTTTATACCTCCCTTGGCAAATCAGAATTTTCCACGCTTGCTACCACTTGGTGGTGCTCTTGGTTCTTTAGAAACAAAGCCCTTTTCGAAAAACACAAACCGAACTCTAAAGCAATAGTATCCCACATAACTAACCAATTGTCAAACTGGGAAAAAGCAAAAATTGACGACCTAGGTATGGACACCAATCTTAAGACAAATGCTCCTAAACCCAATAAGGCCAGAAAACGCCCAACAAAATGGACAAAACCACGAACCAATTGGTGTAAGCTAAACTTCGATGGAGCTCTTTCCTCTGGCAATTGTGGCACTTATGGATTTCTTATTCGTGATTGCCTGGGTAGGGTTCTGTATTTAGAATCAGGTACCTCTCCTCTCTCTTCCGTGATTGGATCCGAATGTTTTGGATTATGGAAGGGTATTCTTAAAGTACGGGAACTCCAAATTGATCAGATCTGTATTGAAGGCGATAATCTTAGTATTATCAAAAGTCTTAGCACATGTGTGTCTTGTTATGGCGAAATAGAGATGTTATTATCTGATGCTCTATTTCCTCTGACACCTTTTTCGAAATACGAGATCTCTCATATCTTCAGGGATGGTAACCGAGCTGCTGACCGTCTATCTCACATCGGGATCGACTTCTCAGACTCCTCTTTCCCCCCTGATGCGGTTCTAAGTGAAATCATCCGTAAGGATGCTCTTAGCTAGTATGCTTTGCGTACAACTAAATTATTTCTTGTTAAAAAAAAAAGGACTAAAATTACCACTTAAAAAGGTTAGGGACTGATAGTGGCTAACCCTTAAAGATTAGGGACTAACAAAGTAATTTACCCTTAATTAAAAGGAACCCAACCTAGGTCCAAAAGTTTATCAAACTATAGACCCGATATAAAAACGAGTAGCCCGTCAGACCTGTTATTTTTCCAGGCCTAGACACAAGGTTTAAGCCTATGGACAAAGTTCA
Source organism: Persicaria maculosa (assembly GCA_963922045.1). Classification (NCBI taxonomy): domain Eukaryota; kingdom Viridiplantae; phylum Streptophyta; class Magnoliopsida; order Caryophyllales; family Polygonaceae; genus Persicaria; species Persicaria maculosa. The sequence continues at coordinate 22,170,005 of OY998270.1, forward strand.
TTTATTAAAAACAGGCTTAACTCCATCCGGATACTCACAATAAATAAAAGGCCAAATTGTAGAAAACTACCCCTTAAATAGCTTAATTTGCTCAAAATCATCCCTTAAACACATAATTGTAGTAAACCACCTGTTAAAACCCCAAAGTTTGTGTAAAGATCGGGAGATTTTAAAATAATATTTTCTATCTAATAATAATTTATAATGGATTAAGAGTGATATTCGGAGAAATTTTGAAAATCCTCGTCCTTGATCAACCGATAGTATTTTGATTTCTTAAAAGCGGATTCCGGCATAAATTTGAATTTGATCTAAAAATGGATTTTTTTCAATTCCCGATTTCTTATGCCGAGATTGAAGATATTGTTCGGATTTCATTACTACTAGTTTTACTATCCGCCCGTTGTGCGGTTTCTTAATAAACAAAATAATGTTTAATTTATATTTTCTTTCTAAAATTTGAAGGTTATAATAGTTTTGTTGAAATCTTTGGATCTTTTAATAACAATAAACTAAATTAAGAGTATGTTTAGTTGAGATCAATATACAACATATATATATATATATATATATATATATTAAAAAATTCAGATTTAAAAATGTATATATACAAAATAGATAAATAAATTGTGTTTGATTGAAATTAATATACTAAACTTTTCTTAAATAAATAAATCAAAACCTTCAATTTTTTTAAGATATAATAAAAACTACACAAAATCATAGAATAATGTCAACATATCTATCAAATTATTATGTAATTTTTATTAATAATATTTAGACGACAATCAATCATGGATCCTTTTCTATTTTTTCTTATAATAATGTTTATTTTAATTCTAAATCTAAGTTTACGAGCTTAAGTACGATTAAGGTTTAAAGATTATGAGATAAAATTTATCTTATTGAATATAAAATGATTATTAATTTAAACTATTTATTTAAATTATTGTCGATATAATTAGGGTGAACCCATATGATAATATGTGATTTCAACAAATAAAATTTTGTATTTCATAAAATTGACGACTTAAATTAATTTATTATTTTATTTATTACAATGTTTATATTTTAATTTATTAAGGATTTATTAAATCAAGTATAATATTTATATTTTATGAAAAACTTTATTCAAGGAGAAAATATTGAAAAACTTTATGAATCAAATTAAATAGCTTAGGTACGTACAATATTAAATTAATTAATATATTGATTTGTTTGAAATTATAATTTGATAATGGTATTTGAAATAATAGCTCAAAATCAAAAAATCTTTATAAATATATTTTTTTCCTTTGATTAAGATATGAGGGTAATATATAGGAATATAGGATTTTAGATTAAAAAAATATCCAATTGTAAATAGGGATTGAGTTGAAAATAAAGGGATATATAAAAACAAAATAAATAAACCAATTGTGATAGAGTTAGGTTAACTTCGTAATTTCGCAAGTGTCATAAAATACAAAGATAAAAGATGAGTCAAAGATATAGTTAGGTTAATTAATTCCGTAATTTCGCATAAGTACGTGATTAGTTATCAAATTATCTACATGGTCTTTTTAATTTGTAAGTTGGTTATAAAAAAAATTAATAGATTTTATATTAAGATATGAGGTCAAATATTTGTATTAAATTTATATGTTTTTGTAAATAATTAAGATATGAGATTGAATATTTATATTTAAAATGATAGATTTTTCAACTAAATAAGATATGAAATTGAATATTTATCTCAACCATTCATTATAGTCAACAATTAAGATAGACACGTAGGATAACACTTGGAATAGATAGGATTGTTGTCTGACGTGGCATAAACTTATTGGATATTCATTAATTGACGTGTCAAAAAATCGGGTCAGACTGCACCAGAGTACGACACGTAAGCGAATTCGACCAGAGCCCGCCACATAAGATTTTCACGCCTCTGTTTTAGTATTATATATTGATTGATTGATTGATTGTTATTTTTCGGATTTGAACTTTTAGATGTAATTTTAATTGAGTCGGGATAAGATCGAGTAAGCGGGTTTCGGGGTTTATTTTCCGGGTATTTGAAATTTGGATATTGGACCACTTACTTTTATTATCGTCTTCTACCACCTCCGACACCCGAAGCCACACACCCAGCTCCCCTAATACAGCTTGTTCCTTTCCCCCAATTGTCCAAACATCCCCCACTCTCCTCTCTTCCCCCTTCTCCCTTGCCTTCCCTCCTGGGCAATTGCTCAGACCACACCCCACGCCAATCTCAGTGCTTCTTTGCCTGACCAAATTCCACAGAAATGCAGAGAGCACCACCTCCACTCCTTTCATTTCTTTTCAAACACCATGTTTCCTACACACAACCCAAGCAAACTTGAACCCACATTCCTTTCCTCTCCTCCAGGCACAACCCAAGCTCATCTCCCTCCCTTGTTCTTGAGCTTTGTCGCCACCACAGTCACCTTCTTCCTCCTCCATCGAAGCCTAAGCCTTCCCCACCTCTGTTTTCTAGAGAACCGCCGAACACGAGCACCCTCACTTCTCCTTCCTTTCCTTTCGAAGTTTAAGAACCTCCATTCACTTCCCCGACGCCCGACGAGTTCGAGCCACCGCCCAGGAGCGCCCAGCTGCCGACGCCATCCCCCCGAGCCTCCGATATTCCCCTGTTTCTCTTCGAAACCTCCGGTAAGGGTTCTTTTCCCCTCTTTTCTGATCGAAATTGAACGAAAGCTCCACCCTTATGACCCCCACCTTCGACCCAGGTCCGAGAAAAGCTCCCTGAGCCGCCGGCGAGCCCGAAGAACTCCGACGAGCCCCAAGACCGCCCGAGCACCTCCGACGGCGTTCCTCGAACCCTCGGTGAGCTTTCAAACCTCCTTCCTTTCCTTGTCTTTAAATTCCGATTTCCTTTTGCTGTTTAAATGGTTGGAGAGAGGTGAGGATGGGTCGGAGAGAGACGAGCGAGCTCGAGCTCCGGCGAGCTCGAGAACGCGAGGGGCGAGCGCGGGTGAGAGAGAGAGCTCGAGCGAGAGAGGGTACGAGTACGAGAGCGGCCAGGCGAGAAAGATGAGCTCAAGAGCGGGAGCCAGGACGACGAGGAAGGAAGGCGTAGCCGGAAGAACGTTCGTCGGCGGGATCTGGGCACTCGGAGAACAGAGAGGCGGGAGGCGAACCTGGAAGAAGAACTGGGGCCCACTGACCACATCAGGCCGTGTGGGGCCCGCGTTCTTTTTAAAATGGGAAGAAGAAGAATAGAGGGTGGGCTGGGCTTGTTTTGGGCCCGGATCCGGTTTTTAAAAGGTGAAAAGAATTGGGCTGGTTCGTTTTGAAAGGGGTCCGAATTTCACAAGGGTTGGAGCCTTTTTTTTATGTGGGTCTAGTTTTGATAAAAATATGCATTAAGATTAGTTAAAACTAGCGTAGTACCCGTACGTAACGCACGGGATTTGTAAAATATATTATATTTTATAGAAGATATTACCATAATTTATTTACATTATATATTAGATATATTATACTATTATAATAATATGAAAACAATATAGCAAAATAATATAAATTTGGATAAAAAATATAAACCGTCAATGTCTCATCTTCCTCGTAGGGTCGAGTTTGAGATTTGAAATGCCCGAGGCAGGATATAAAAATGTGGCCCTCTACTATTTTTTTTGTTGTGTTAATGGATTGGAAGGTAAGACCAAATAATTTGGTAGTTCGACTACATATTACACAAACTCTAGGTGAATGGAACTTTAAGAACTTTTGGATGGAGAACACATAAAAATGTCGGAGAAGAAATATTCTTGTAATAAACTTAAAAGTAAAAAAAATTGCTTCATCCGTCTCAAAATATAGGTCATTTTATTTATTTTTGCATGTTTTTTAAGAAGCTAAAAACTCTATAAAATATTATATTTTTATTGGTTTTTAAAAATAATATTATGATTATTAATAATAAGTATATAGTATTATTTTTAAAAACTAATAAAAAACGTTAATAGTTTATAAAGTTTTTAGCTCCTTAAAAACGTGCTAAAAAGTAAAACGACTGATATTTTGAGAGAGAGGTAGTATAAAATTTATAGTCACCATTGCTGTTTGAGAATGAGTTTTTTTTTTTAGCCTTCTAAGTTTTTTAGTAAGTTGATTGATTACTTTGAGCATTAAACACACATTTGTTGAGGTAATGGGTTGGAAGGTAGAACCAAATAATTTGGTAATTGGACTACACATTCCACAAACGCTGGTGAATGGAATTTTCAGAACTTTGGGATGGAGAGCACATAAAAAAGATTTATTATATTAATAAACTTAAAAGTAAAAAAAAAAATCCTTTCGCCTCGATATAGGCCATTTTATTTTTCGACATGTTTTTTTAAAAAGCTAAAGACTCTATCAAACATTATCTTTTTATTAGTTTTATTTGAGCATATTATATGATTTGCAATGCCTAAATAGAAGCTTTATTATTATATATTAGGCCAAATGATGGATAGTTAGCTTAGTGTCATAAAACATATGACAAATAAAAAAAATGAATGAAAATTTTTTGGATCTCAAATTTGTACCTTCAGTTCATTTGTAAAGAAGAAGAAGAAGAAGAAGAAGGAGAAGAAGAAGAAGAAGAAGTGGAGGAAAAATCATTAAACAAAAGAAGAAGAAGAAGTGGAGGAAAAATCATTAAACAAAATGGGGATTGGGAATCGAGCTCATAATCTATTGATAATGAAAATCTTGAACTTGGATTCAAATTTTATATTTCATAATATAAACGGTAATATATGAGAAGAAAATATACACACGGATGAATCAAAACAAAGTCCATAACCATCAATTGAATTCAAATACACAATTTACAACAAACATAAAGTAGGAGTTTGAAATTTTATTGTGGATAATTGAAATTTTGATTAGTATGATGTGAATGAAAACCCAAACCCTTATATATAGAAAGAGAGATTAAAAAAAAAAAAGTATTCCCTTGCAAGATTGATAGAGATTAGATAAATAAATTGGTCTTATTTTACTCAATCAAAAAATTTAATATTTTAAAAATTTGTTAAAAACTTCATAAGATGAATAATAAAAAATTGCAATATTACCTAAAAATCCAAAGAATAAGATTTTCTATTTGATTATTATTATTATTATTATTATTATTATTATTATTATTATTACACATAATTATTGATTAAAAATAATAATTAATTAACTAAAACTTTCATTGGTAGATTATATATTTTTTCATGGAATTAGTTTTGTAATTAAAAAGAGATTGAAATTGAAATTGGAAAAGTTTAAAGGTGCGGCTATAGTTTGAATTGGAGAAAATCTCTAATAAAATCAAATATCAAATAAAGGTAATACAAATTAAAATATTTCGTATTTTGTTAAGATTTTATGACAAAAAGAAACGAAAATTTATATCAAGTCATTAAATTCAGATAAATTTTAAACAATTCCTTATTTAATTAAAAACAACTTAAGATCATTTTAAAGGAAAATTAATAGATTTTATAAAGAAATTCTAAACAATTAGTCAATAATTTCCCGATTACGTGTGTGTGAGTGCATGATAGTTAGCTTGTAAATAAATTATTCTAAAAAATATCATAAATAAATTAATTAGATTTATTAATTTAAGAAATAAATTAATTAGATTGTTTTACACGTATTACATGGTAGTTAGCTTATAAATAAACTATTCTAAAAAAAATTATAAACAAATTAATTAGATTTATTAATTTAAAAATACATAAGATACAATTACTTTAATTTAATAAATAATTAAGGCGAAATAATTATTTAAAGTAGAGAATCTATAAAAAAAATCAAAGCATCTTAATTTTAGACTTTTAGTAGTAATTAATTGTAACTAAATCAACTATTTTTAATAAAAGATTGAATATAAATTAATTAAAAGCTATCAAAATGAGATAAGTATGTAATTGATTACTTTTAGACTAAATATCATAATTGAAATAAGAAAACAATCGGTAAAGATTTGATAATGAAAAAAGAGTTGTATTAAAAATATTTAGTTAAATTAATAAAATAGAAGATTTGGATAATTAATAAATATTTGAATTAATTGATTACTTTTAAATTAGTTTGATTATTTAATTGAATTAATAAATTAGTTTGATTATTAAAAGTTTAAATTGAGATAATTTTTTTAAATGAAAGGTGGGCCCAAATTTAAGTAAAAAATGACACGTAGGATGATTGAAGGAGAATCCGCCATGTGGCACCTCAAACATGTGTTTTAGTATTATACTAGTGTAATACTCGTGCCTTGAAGACACGAGATTTTGATCCATTTTAATTTGAACATCAATTTATATATCTATATAAAACTATATTAATATATATTTGTTTACAACAAAATATGTATAAAGTATTTTTTTTAATTTATAAATTAGTTGGAAAGTGATACAATATAAATTTTGAAAATGATTTAATGAGGTAAATTAAAGTAGTAATAAAACTCAAAAATACCACCTAATATAATTTGAAATAAATATATAATTATTAGGTAATTAGGATATAACTAAAAAGGAAACTAAATATATAATTATTATCATTGTGCGAATACTTTTGAAGTTATGTAGATAAACATAACTTATTCATTATTTTTATGAGAAAGATGGCTATAAAGAGAGAGAAATAAATAGTGAAAATAAAGGTAAGATGGTATAAAAAAAACTATGGTCTTAAAAAGTAGAAAAGTGTTATAAGACACCTCATTGTAAGTCTTAAAATATTATTTATTTTGCAATAGTCATTTAAGATGTCTAAAATAATTTCTTCTTAAAATTAATGTCATGTTGCTTCTATCTCCAAAAATATTTAAAAATTTTCCAATAAAAAAATTAAGATGTTTATAATATATAATAAATGTAAATTATAAAAAGAAATATTATTTCACACAAATACATTGAATAATGCATAATATGAGGTTATAAAATATATTAGTATGCTTATTTCCATATATATAAAATCACGATAAATTTGTAACTATTAACATTTTAGAGACGAATGTGGTAAATTTAAGATGATAAATATATATTAAACTTTCCAAAAATACAATCGACCAATAAGAAATAAGTTAAATGTAAGTAGACATTTTTTGACACGATTGCGATAAACTTAAAATAGGATACATATATTCAAAAACCCCATCAATAAAACCGATCAATAAGAAAAGTGGTAGTTGATTAAAAAATTTAACTTTAATTGTGGGCGTGACACGTCAGCAAAATGCTAGCAGAATTAGTAATATTAATAGATATATAGTATGACCTTTTAAAATTATGGGGATTTAAAATATATTATTTGGACTTATATTTGAAAAGAGGAATTCTTGGGAAAGTTCTAATTATGTTGGATTATTTCTATAAAATAAGAGTTATGTGTTATAAATGGTATATATATATATATATATATATATATATATGTATGTATGTATACATAATATAATATAATATTAATGTTGAGATTTGAAATGTAATATTTGGACTTGAATTGAAAAAGAATTTGGAAAAGGTTTTAAATGTTGAAAATGGAATTAATAAAGTTAAAAGGAGATTTTTGGAAATAACCTAACCTTGTCAGAATTGTTTGATAAAATAATAAAATAAGTTAATTCAAAGAGTAATGATTTATAAATGGTTTTTTTGGGCCGAGTATAATTTGAGAGAATTATTTGAATAATGATTTTACCTAACTTGAGATTTAGAGAGTTTCGGGAACTCGGGGATTTCCTACTTGGTTTGACTTGATGAACCTTATGTGATGAATGCGAGCATGATGTTATGATATTGATATAATTGTTAAGAATAAATTGTGATATGTTGATGTGTTATATGATGATTAAGAGATTAAGGTATGTCGCTCTATGAAAGCATGTTATGATATGAAGATATGTTAAAGCATGATTGATATTAAATTTTATGTTATATGATTAAGAAGTATGATTATAGGTATGTTCTTAAGTATTAAAGTATGATATGACTTAGAGTATGAATACGACTTACATACAACATGTTGAGATAATGAGATGTTATATGATGCTATGAGTTAGGATATAATGATGATAATGTTGAGATTATGACAAAATTGAGGAAAATGATGGATCATGAAATGAGATGAGATTATGTGGCTTGATGATGACAATTAGTTCTTTGCTTTACTTAGTTTCTGTGTAGCGGTATATGAGTCATGTTATTTTTTTAGACTTATACTTGCTATCTAAATTATTAGATGATCTGTGACGTGACTTGGCTTGCTCACTGCTGGTTTTGCTTTTGCTGTTCTGCAATTCCAGGTAAGTTTCTTTATGGGTTTACTTAAATTTGAAAGAGAATCCCTGCTTGTGATTATATGACATACTAGGTGTTGCATAAGCATTAAAGCATGCCATGTAGTATCATGCTAGGATTTCACTTATGAATGAGCATTCGGTTACTTTGTGTGTTTGAGAACAGAACGGTTGTTATCTACGAGTCTTAGAGTCTTTGCTAGGGTCATGGGGGCATTCGTGTTTTATACCGTTTCGGTCCCCGATCGAGTCGATGAGTATGATCTATATATGTATCTCTGTACGGTTCGGCATAGACCGAGCGCCCTACCTCGGAGTGGGTACGAGAATATATTTGTTACGGTTCGGCTAAGGTCGAGCGCCCTACCTCAGAGTGGGTACGGGAAATACAGAGATATGGGGATATGCCACTTGGCATTCTTTGGGCGCCTTTATAGTTCTTTTCTGCATATATAACCTAGGAGCATGATAGTGTGATTTTATTTCCGCATTGCATCGAAGCATCTTTATTATAGCGTATGTGTATACTTGCTTGCGGGATAGAGTGTGTTGGGGTCTCGGTCTGATCTCGCTCGCACAACTTGTTTTTAGGTATGATTGCTCTCTGTTTCTATGGCGTGGGACCCCCCCCCCCCCCCGAGCAATTGCAAAGAACCTACCTAACCCCGCTAATTTGGTTATATGATTTCAGAATATATGATTTGGTTTTGACCCGACCTTGCCGTGACAAGTTGTACTTTACTTCCGCTTTCACCAGTTTTGCAAATGAATTTCCGCGATATAGTCCTAGGACAGCTTGAGAATTCCACGTGGCCCTTCAATTGTTTTGGGGTTCGAAATCCCCACTTTAAAATACTGATCCTTTGAGGTTTGAAACCTCGGCCCGTACTCGAATTGCAAGATCCAAACGAAGGTACCAACCTTCGAAACGTATCTCGGGTATTTATATCCAGGCCGTTACAGTTTGCGTAGAACCATCTATCCTTCAGATCTAATAGGATTTCAATTGAAAATGCAAAAATGACAACAATACCCTTATTAAAATATCGAATTTTCTTTTGTATGTCATTCAAGAACACCCAGCTCATTCTTCTTTGCTCTTTTTTCTAATTTGTTAGATTGATAGGGGTTTGGATTGATTTGTTAACTCTATGACAACCGCTGATTTGTGCACCTTCCCTCCTATGTCATTGTTTTGGTTAATCGAGCTACTTTTCCTCACCCGACAACTTTGGATTCATCCCGGACGAGTGACGATGGTACATCATGGTATTGCCGTATTGGTGACTAGATTGAAGAAAATGGTGACCTAAATAAAATTGATCATCATTGTAAGAAGATCAATAGATCAACAGAATACAAAGAATTTTTTTTATAATAAGGGAAAATGATTGATACACTAGACATGTTTGAATTTACTTTTTTTCCCTGAGATCAAATGAGCCTGTTCATTCCATTTTTTTCAAAATAGTCAAAACTACAATGTCTGGAAGAGAATACAAGTTAAAGAATAAAGTTGCACTTGAAGAACTAGTTGTAATGGAGTGAGCCACACAATTTCCCTCCCACCTTACATGGGACCAACACACCGAGTCAATCTCCTTACTGTCCTGAAGAGCGTCAGGAATGATCAACCCCATGGTTCCTTTGCCCGGTTGTCCACTCCTCAACTTTGTAGCCAGCGATAGACAATCTGTTTCGAAATCGACATGTCTAAGCCCCCTTTGCTTCGCAAATTCAACCGCCCACCTCATAGCTCCTACCTTCACAATCTCGACCTCAGCTGTTGCTTGAACTGCTCGAATGCACGCCGCCAAGAATCATGCCATTTACTTAATTTTTGCTATTAATTTACTAATAGACAGACCAGTTGTATGAGTCATGCCATTTACTTAATTTCTGCTATTAATTTTTAAAATTATTTTGAGGCTCCACATAAATTAGATAAATCAAAAAATTTTATCAACAAAACATTTCTATTTTCAGGCTCCGTTTAGTAACACGGTTGATAGGGATAGCTGAACATAATAGGTCAGGTTTATAAAATATATGTTTTCAATGATTTGATTTTTTTAAACCAGTAAGATGTTTGATAGTCATAACTAATTGAGGGAGCTAATACAAATTAAATAACAAAAATGAATTAATAAATTTATGAATATATAAAAAAAGCTATAAAACTTTGAGATGTGTAACTATTAAAAACCTTCCTCCAACAACTAAACTAAATCTTAATTTTAACTTAACTAAAAAACTATAGCTTGTCAAAAAAAAGTACTTCTAGATTGTCCAATCCAACGTCAGGGAACCATCCTAAATTCCTACATTAAAAATGTAAAGGACAAAAGGACGAAAAAACTGAAAATAAAAATAGAGATGTGTATTATTATAGTTCAAGTTTATATTTATTTAGACCAAAGTTAAGTCAATCTAACCAGCTCAATATTTACTATTTTATATCCAAATTCAATGATTAAAAAGGGAAATCAAAATTATAAAATTAATTTAAACTATATATCCCGTCATAGAATCATGCGCAGTCCGATTGTAGGCACGTTAAGATCCACAAGTAGGGAATTGTTCTTTTCATAGACGACCAAGATTTGATACTTATTTTAGCAAAGTTGCTCTATTTTAATTGGCCTTTTCCTTGATCATTAGGATTTAAAAAATAAAAAAATTGAGCTCAAGGTCAATCTGATTAGTAAATACACCCCGTTTTCAAATTAAATGAGGGATTTTTTACTATTCAGAGATACGTATTTTAAGATGATAAAAATAATATAGAATATTAATTTTTTTAATAAATTTTTTTAATAAACTTAATCATACTGATTAATAATATGTATAATATTATTTAAAAAATTAATTAAAATTTTAATATTTTATATAGTTTTTAGCCTCTTAAAAATACATATTTGATTTGAAAAAGTCACTTTTTTGAAAATGTAGGGAGTAGGGGTGGGCACAAATCCCGCAAATCCCGGTCCCGTCCCGATCCCGGTGGGATTTGAAAAAAAAATAGTAAATCCCGTCCCGGTCCCGTCCCGCAAAAATTATGCGGGACGGGACGCGGGACGACCCGTCTCAATCCCGCAAATCCCGTCCCGTCCCGCATATACATATTAATATAATGTAATACTATAAATCTAATATATTATGTTATATAGTATATTATATATTGTATATAGTATATAATATATATATAGTATATATAATACGTAGTATATATACACACAGTATATTATGTTATATAATATATATATAGTGTATATATTTGATTACATATGTACAGTGTACATATATACACACTGTAATACAGTGTATATATAGATAGGTATACAGTGTATATATACTTTGTTCAACTATCTTAGTAATTAGCAATTTGATTAGTGTAAATAACATAACTATATTCTATACGGTATATATATATATATTATGTAATTATATGTATAATGTGTATATATATAAAGAAAATTATAAATTATAAAAAATATTATAAATTTATATATGTTACGCTTTTAAAAACCGCAAAAAGTATAAGAATTTTAGGTTTTTTTCATAATGTTTTTTATTTGAGGGACAAGGCCCGTCCCGTCCCGGTCCCGTCCCGTCCCGTGAGGGATAAGGCCCGTGCGGGATTGAAAAAAAAGTAGTGAATCCCGTCCCGGTCCCGTCCCGCAAAAACTACGCGGGACGGGACGCGGGACGACCCCCATCCCGTCCCGTCCCGTCCCGCGCCCACCCCTAGTAGGGAGTATACAACAGCAATTAAATAACTAATTTAATTAAGATCCTTAGAAAAGTCAGCATATTTTGATTAGTGGGCAGCAATTTTTAACTGGATTAAAATTTGAGTTTGATTAGGGCGAGAAACTGTTGTAGCTGAATTAATTGTATAGGCTTCATTTACTATAGCTAATAAGTAGTAATTGTATAGGCTTGATTGTAGAACGTGAGGGCATATAATTGAGATTTATGTCAAATTTTAACATGGGTTTTTGGAACTCCCCAAGTCCCCAACGGCCAACTGGCTATAAACTTCATAATTAACCTTTTATTTTAATTTTACAACTTCAATTAATTGATATTGGTACTTAATTTGGATATTAACTAGTTTAATTACCCCGTTGTGCGGTTTCTTAATAAATAAAATAATGTATATTTTCTTTCTGAAATTTGAAGATATATAATAGTTTGGTTGAAATCTTTGGATCTCTTAATAACAATAAACTAAATTAAGAGTATGTTTAGTTCAGATCAATATACAACATATTAAAATTGTGAAGGTTAGAGTAGCTTACTTGAATGTACATATGAGTTTCTAGATTTTCTTAATTTACTTTTCACCAACTATTATCTATTATATATTTAAATGTGCATAATAATAATATGTTATATATTATCTACATATATATTATATTTTGCGTTTATTAATATAATAATAGTATATAATAATTTTTTCAAAAAAAATCCAAAACGTAAAAATAGATAATAACATTTAATGCAAACAACTTCATTGGAACAAAACAAACACCGAAATACAAGAACAGTAAAAATAAAATACAAAGAGTACTCTCCATCATACATGAAATGGAAAATCATTTGGATCCATCTCAAAATTGTAGAGATTCAATAGGGGAAGGTGGAAATTGTGGAGATGGTGGATGAATGTGTGGAAGAAGATAAGGAGAGGGTCATATTTATAGGGAAACAAATTATTTAATTTTATATTTCATAAATTCATCTTTAACAATTTCGGTGAAAAAAATACTTCACATCTTTGTACCATCTTTAACAATTTTATTTAATTTTATATTAAAATTTAATAATATCTAAAATAATTTTAATTTTTTTTATAAAGATAAAAAACAACCGAAAATAGTTACAAGTGTAAATGAAATATCACAATTTGTACAAAATCTAGGGGGGGCACTTAATTCTTCTCCAATGGATGACTACCATCTTTTATATAATACAATATGCATAAAAATATTATGTTGTACATTGTTTATATATGTATTATATTTTGTTCAACATATATAATATTGGTGTCTATTAATAACTTAAAATAAATTATAAATTTTAATAAAAGATTATTTTTTATTTCTTATATTTAATGACTAAAAACTAGCTAAAATGAATATAAAAGAATACAAAAATTAAATTTTTTAACCATTTTCGGTACTATCTAAAAACTATTTTAGATCTCTACCAAAAAAAAATATTTTAGATATAAACTAGCTAGTGGGGCCCATGCAAAACAATTAAAAAAATGCAAAAGGTGGCCAAATAGGTAGATGGGACCCATTTAATGAGTTTTTAGTAGAGTTTGAAAGTTACACACTCTCCCTTGAGTTTTTTATTTCACCCCTCCCCTCTCCTACTTTTTCTGACTTTTGTTTCTTAAAAACTCTATAAGTGATGCAGATGTAGATGCTCTAACTTCCCTCTAATCCTTGCGTGTTAGCCCATCATTAATTAGTTTGGAACAAAAAAGTTTGATCCAAACTTTTTTGATTGCCGATAGAAAATTATAATTCCAAAAACATATACAATATAGAAAAATTAAATAAATATACTAATTAAACAATATACTCTCTCTATCTCCATTTTTAAACATACTGTCAATTAATTGGGGGAGTTTGCAAAATGTCCAAAAAAGTTGTCTCAATTGGTGAAATATCCACACTTTGGGACAAATTGGCGGAGTGTCCATCTTGTCAATAGCAATTTTATCATCTTGCCTATAGTCTCACTCTTTTTTCCTTTTTTTTTCTTTTTTCTTTCTTTTTTTTATATTTTTTTACATTTTGTCATGCAAAAATAAGAGTATGTTGTGCGTGTGCAAATATAACCGTATGTTGAGTAAATATGACCCAAGTCTAGTTTTTTTTTCTTTTTTTTTTTACATTTTGTCGTGCAAAAATAAGAGTATGTTGTGAATGTGCAAATATAACCGAATGTTGTGCAAATATGACCCAAGTCTAGTTTTTTTTTTACAATTTGTCGTGCAAATATAAGAGTACGATGGGGAAATATAACCGTAAGTTGTGCAAATATAACCCAAGTCTAGTTTTTTTTTTCATTTTGTCGTGCAAATATAAGAGTACGATGTGCAAATATGACCGTAAGTTGTGCAAATATTACCCAAGTCTAGTTTTTTTTTACATTTTGTCGTGCAAATATAAGAGTACGTTGTGCAAATATAACCGTAAGTTTTGCAAATATGACCCGAGTCTAGTTTTTTTTTCACATCGATACATTTTGGCATGCAAATATAACCGTATGTTGTGCTTGTACAAATATAACCGTATGTTGTGAAAATATAACTGTATGTCGTGCAAATATGACCCAAGTCTAGTTTTTTTTTTCTTGTCAATACATTTTGGCATGCAAATATAACCGTATGTTGTGCTTGTGCAAAAATAATCATATGTTGTGCAAATATAACATTTTGTTGTGCAAAAATAAAAATAAAAATATAGATTATGGATCACATAATAAAATATAGATAGTTTTTTTTAATTTCCATATTTATGGGGTAAGTTTTGTAATTTAATAAAAAGTCCTTCTACCTTCGTCCTTGGGCTCACTCGACCTCGCTCGGATCCACGGCACTCGCTCGACCTCGCTCGGATTGTACTTTTTAGTTCATACACCATCATTTTAGTTATAAAATTACACTTTTCAGTTTTATATTTGAGTTATAAAATTGCACTTTTCAGTTTTATATTTGCACTTTTTCAAACTAAAATAGCACATTTAAGTTCTAAAATTGTACATTGAAACTAAAATTGTACTTTTTTTTTTCTCATGTCAGCACTTTTGAAATTTTATATTGGTGTGCAAATATAAGTTTACGTTGAGCAAATATAATATTGTGTTGTGCAAATATAAGTTTATGTTGAGCAAATATAAATTTATAAAATTGCACTTTTCAGTTTTGTATTTGAGTTATAAAATTGCACTTTTTCAGTTTTATATTTGCACTTTTTTAAACTAAAATTGCACGTTTAAGTTCTAAAATTGCACATTCAAATTAAAATTGCACTTTTTTCCACGTGTCAGCACTTTTTGATATTTTATTTTGGTGTGCAAATATAAGTTTATATTGAGCAAATATAATATTGTGTTGTGCAAATATAAGTTTATGTTGAGCAAATATAAATTTATAAAATTGCACTTTTCAGTTTTGTATTTGAGTTATAAAATTGCACTTTTTCAAACTAAAATTGCACATTTAAGTTCTAAATTCCACATTGAAACTAAAATTGCACTTTTTTTTTTCCCAAGATAGCCTATACGGGATTTGAACCCGTATCTTTGTGTTTGTACACAACGCTCTACCGATTTGAGCTAATAGGCTTCACAAAATAATAAAACAAGATGGGTGGAGATTTATTACCAATATATATGTCATTTGACCAAATGCACTGTAGGGTACAAAATAGTTGTAACCATAATTGAAAAGATCTGCTTCAAGAATAGGACTATCCCTATCAAGTTGACATAAACTCATCTTAATCAAATTTCAAAGAAGATATAGGTTTCATATGGACGGCAATTTGCAAAGGGAGCTTTAGCCTTTTTAAGGAGCTCATTGATTAAATGTTCAAAGTACTCTCTTTCTTGTGAAAACAGCATAGGCTCCAAAAAATGCTGAAGCTCCCAAAAAGATTTGCATCAAACATAGTCATAGGCAAAGAAAAATTGGTAACAAGAAACTCAACCAGCAACTTCCTCTATTCCACCCCATAAAAAAGAATGAATAAACAGAAAATTATTGTGTGCAGAAATGCTAAAATCAAATACTCTGATGATATTTTTTGTCATAGATAACACCGTCATAGAGAAGCTAGAACCGAAATTAGCTAATATAGAAACATAGAAACATGGATAAACCGAAATTAGCAGTCTACAAAGAGTTTCTATGTTTATCCATGTTTCTTTGTAGCCTGCTGGAGGGTAGAGCAACATACTGTTTGGGAGGAGCCTGTGGTGAAGATAACTAAGAAAATCCACAACCAGAAGTTCCAAGAGCTGACAGGTAACGATATCTTCAAGGGAGATGCACCACGGGATTAGTTGAGAAGTCATTGAATCAGGAAAAGCTGAGAGAAATGAGCGGCAGCAACATCTTTGTGGATGGAGGGAACCGTCCGAAGAAGAACACATGCCACCACGGGGATGAATTCGTGGCTTCCACATAATCTGAAACTACAATTTATCAACACAATTACACACCAAATGAGCAGATACAAAGCCTTAAACAACTTATTGATCAATTTCAGCAAGCAATAAAAAATTGTCAAAGAAAATTAACATACACAACAAGCAAATTTGTCAAAGAAAATTAAGAAAGGAAGAATCATCGTTCAATTTCAGCATCGATCACCGATTGAAGAACAGGAGAGAGAACACACATTCGATGAACAGAAATTGAATAAATTAAACTTGAAACTGAGAAACCAAGAATTGAATGTGAAAGAAAGAAGAAGAAGACAACTGGGACTCACTGGATCAACCGCACTATCAATCTCCATAAGAAACACAGAGTCCGCCGTAGGTTCATCTCTCCGCTCCCTGAGCGCGAGATCTGGATTCAGACATCGCAATCGTACACAGATCAGCATCCGCCTCTTGAGATCAGCGCCCGCCTTCATTACGAAGCCGCCGAAGGCCTCGCAATCGCACACAAATCGGATCCGAATCCGGCGATGTCTGGCCCGAGGAACCTCCTCTAGCCGAGAAGAAGGAGCCTCATCGGAATCTGCAGCGGTAGTGGGAGAATGTGCCGATGACAGGACCTGGAGACCGGATGTGAAGCCGAACCGGAGATCTGAAGCCCACGCCGGAGATTTGAAGGAGGAGGGGAGAGATAGATTAGAGAAAGGAGGAGACGGAGGAGGGAGTAGGAGATAGCGTTAATCTAATTGGAGGGTGGACAGTTTCACAATTTATCCCAAAAGTGGGACAATTCACTAATTAAGCCAAGAAAAGTGCATGTGGCACAAATTTTCTCATTAATTGGTCATCGAATTCCACATAGAGAGATAACAGTGTAAGATATATTCCCAAAAATATTATGATTAGATTAAATCTAATGGACTTTATGATATATTTTTATTTTGTATTTCATCAAAATTGATTGGATTTATTTATCTAAGTAAAATATAAGGTTATATTGGATAGATTATTGATCTAAAAAGATAAGTTTTTTTTTACCTAACTATATTGATTTATTAATTAATGTGGCCCAAAAATATAATATCACTTTAATCCATAAAATGACACGTATGCAAAAATAATCCCGTTTTAATCCAGAAAATTCCACATATGCGAATCGCATAGTATTTTATATGGATAATAATTAAAGAGCTTGCCAAAAAAATTATTTACCATTATACGATCATTAATTTGGAAAGCTTCCACAAATGTGATTTTTACACAATTTAAAGAATCTAAAAAAAAAAGCTTAAAATAACTAAAGTTTATACATGCATCGGAACATGAATTAAAAAATTAAAAATTGGATAGGCCAAAATTTTCTTGTATAATAAATAGATTTATATAAGAGTGAAGCTTTAGACAAAATCTCAAAACAACTTTTATCGAGATAATTTTAAGTAAATTACACGCAAATCTCTTTTATTTTTTCCAAACAAATTGCAAAACGGTCCAACCATATAATTATGATATTTTTCATATCACCACCCATAAAATTATATATTGCAGTAAACCACCCGTAAATTAAATTTGTTTTTATAAGGCCACTCACCCATATAATTAAACCTCTATTTAGTTTGTTTGAAAATTCTACAAATACCCCTAATTCAAGCTTATTTATTTTTAAGAAAAATTATTGTATATATTTTACTATTCTGTTTAACATTCCACCTGGAAAAAAGCAAGGAAATTAAGTATTTTATAACATATATAAATGCCCTGACCAATATATTTGCATCGGATTTGTAATAAGAAGAGCAAAGATTTTCCATAACTCATGGTTGTCTCCCCTCATTCAAATATTGAATAAGATGTAAATAAACTACTCCCTCCGTTCCAAATTAAATGTCGTTTGTCTTTTTCTATACGCTTTTTGAGGAGGTAAAAACACTACAAAATATTATTTGTTTAATCAATTTTTTTAAAATAATTTCATACTTGGTAGTCATAAGTATAAACTTATAAAAATAAATTTATTAAAAGAATAATATTTTATATAGTATTTAGCTCCTTAAAATACGTGCATAAAAGTCAAATGACTTTTATTTTGGAATAGATGGAGTATTAAATAAAACCAAATTATTATTGTAAATAAACCTAGATTATTACTTTAAAAAAACTAAGATAGGAGAGAGAATTTTCGTCTTTGCAAATGAAATAAATGAAAATTTAACAAATGGGTCGCCTTCTGAAAACAAATCTAATTTATGAGTGGTTTTCTATAATTTATAATTTTATGGCGGTATATGAAAACTAATCTAATTTACGGATGTTTATATGTAATTTACCTTTTTTTAAAATATAATTTTCATTAAAAAAACCTTTCATACAATAATTAAAATAAATAATTTTTATTAATTCCCCTTCCTTTATTTACCAGTGTTTATCTTTATTTTTTCGGTTAAAAAATGGGATGGCTAGAGTAGAGAACCCCAACCCACTTACGTGTTCGAGTTTATAATCTTATCATATACTACAATATGGAGTATAATTTGTATTTTTTACTTCACATTGAATTAATAGGTAAGCAATGTTTTTTACTTCACATTGAATTAATAGGTAAGCAATGTATATCTCATGTAATAATGAGTAAGCAATGTTTTTTACATGTTTTTCAAAAACTTGAATTCTAATGAATTAATAGGTACCTCGATGAAAAACAGAATTTTTATAGGTGCATTTACTAAAATGACCATATTTAAAGTATTTATTAGTAAATTATCCACCAATATTTCCAAATTAGAAAAAAGTCCACCTCCCTTCCCTGCCCCCCTGCCCTTGTGCCCCCACGTGCGTCCCCTGTGCCCCCCTCATGTTGCTGAAACCATGTTGATGAAACTGGAGTTGTTGAAACCATTTTTTTTTGCGTCAACACTTCGATACTGGAGTTGCTGAAATCATGTTGTTGAAACCAGAGGTTTTTTTAGCACTTCTCGGAATGGAGCTCGCCGATTTTGGAGTCGACGGCGAGCATCGACCTACTGTTCTCCCTGTTCCTGGTGGGGCTCGAGCTCGAATCGATCCACCGAAGCGGCCACCTGACCTTCCTTACTGCCGGCAGTGGGATCTCGGCGCTGTTCGTGTCCGGGATTTGGATCTAGATCGGAGAGATGAAAAAAAATTGGATCTAGATCTAGAACGGGAGAGATGGCTACTGGATTTGAGATTTGGAGGAAGATAAAAATAGTATAATTTAGGGTATAAATTCAACGTGGACTTTAGCTAATTTGTAAAGGGTGGTGGACACTTTTCTAATTGGAGCCTAAAAAATGGTCGGTTTTGTAAATTAATTCATTTTTATATTATTGTGTTTTACAAGCTATATTTTCACGCCTCATCTCTTATGGAATTGCCCTATTACACTAGCAAACTGTGGGATTGGTATTCCAACTAACTGTCTGCTTTGCGACTCCTGTTACGAGGATACACCTCATCTCTTATGGAATTGCCCTATTACACTTTCAACAACACATATGATAGAACCCAAGATATATAAAATCCTCAATACGACACAAAACTGGGGCCAAGACACAAATAGTTCAATACAAAGCATCAAAAATAAAATAGGAAATGACAAGTTCTCTAAGCTCTCGATGATTTGGTGGAGTGTTTGGTTATTCCGCAATAAAGCTATCTTCGAGAACCTAAAGCCAGATATTAGAAACATTTTGGCATTTATCAATCAGCAGCTGTACTACTGGCAAACAACAAAAACTTGTGATGACACAATATTAACATAAACAGAAGGGAAACCAAAACCAACAAGAAGACGAAAGGCAAAATGGACTAAACCACCAGAAGGAATGTACAAATTAAATTTCGATTGGGCTTTTTCTGGGTCGGGGAGAGGCTCCTTTGGCTACAGTACGGGCACTCCAGTCTTTATGGGATCTGGCCCCTCCCCTTATAAATCAGCCATTGGTTCTGAGGGGTTCGCCTTGTGGCAGGGGGTCAACGCTGCTATAGAGAAACAACTACATAACGTCATAATTGAAGGTGACAACCTCACCGTCATCAACAACATATTTGGCTGTTGGTCTCCTCCTGGAGAAATTGAATTGATCGTCTCTGACGCCCTTTTCTCCCTAAGCTGCTTTAGCTCTTTCCAGATTCGCCATGTATACCGAGAAGCAAACCGAGTTGCAGATTTTCTCTCACACCACAGTTGCGCTTTCTCTGGGCCCCACCATGACTACTCTGATTTCACTTCTATCATCCTCATGAATACTCTTTGTAAGTGACTAGTCTCCTTACCAAATTCTTTTCGGTTAAAAAAAAGGTATATTTTCACAAAATATATACATCTGTCAATAATGCTAGCTTGATGGTCAAATTGATTAAATAATTATTTATTAATATTTTTGGTAAATATGATTATGAAATAATTTTAATTTATATTTTTACAGTTAATTAATATATAGATAAATTGTTTCTTATCATAACTTTTTATAAATTATAACAAAATATTATTTTAATAATATTTTTACGGGAGATTTTTTTTTTAAATCAACCACACACGCCACTTAAACGCTATATAGATTAAGAAATGTCAAGGGGCTCATTAGTTAACTTGAATGTTTAATAAGTGCACTGTAAATCATGTATGCACGTACAAATCTAGCAATTTAAATGTATAAATATACCAACTTAAATAAATAAATGTATTTCATTAGACTCTATCTCCTGGCCTATATATAATCAACTAACAAGACATGTCTCAATTCACAAACAAAATATAACTCAAAATTCACTAAAATAAAACAAAAGATGGCCTCCGGAGGCCTCGTCCTCCATATAGCCACCCTCCTCCTCCTCCTCCTCCTCCTCCACCAGGCAGCTGGCGGCGCTCCTAGCATTGCCCCCCAAAAGACAGTGTTGCCCCCCAAAAAGACAGTGTTGCCCTCCAAAACGTCGCCAATTTTGCCTCCAGTGTCGCCATTAAAGTCACCTCCGTTACCCACAAAAAAGTCACCTCCGTTGCCCCCTAAAAAACCCGAGTTACCCCCCAAAAAGTCACCTCCGTTACCCACTAAATTGTCGGAAAAACTACCGTCGCCCCCAAAAAAGTCACCTTTGTTGTCCCCGAAAAAATCACCTCCATCGCCCCCCAAAAAACCATCACCATTGCCTCCCAAAACGCCCGTATCACCTCCGCTGCCCCCCAAAAAAACATCGCCAAAGCCTCCTAAAACACCGGTGTCACCTCCATTGCCTCCACCACCGTCCCCAAAACAGGCGCCTTTTGGCAACGAATACACCCTCAACCCCTTCAACTCCACGACGTCGCCTAAGAAAAAACCGTCGCATATCCCGATACCAAAGAAGGTAAAGAAGGGGGCTAAGTGCACCACCATGTCCCATAACCGCTACAACATATGCAACAACGTGTGGGCAAACAACGGTGCCAGCCTCCTCCGATGCTGCAGCCAGCAATGCATCGACATTCTCGGTGACCGGAACAACTGCGGCTTCTGTGGCCGCAAGTGTCGGTTCGGCCAGCAATGCTGCGGCGGCGCCTGCATCGACCTCCTGCGCAACCCCAAGAACTGCGGCAAGTGTAACAACAGGTGCGCCACCGGTGTCGCCTGCGAGTTCGGGATTTGTGGCTACGCCTAATGCATTGATTCATTATTTCTTATTAACGTTAACTATATATGTATAATCATGTTTATCTATGGGTTTTTCGGAAACCATCTCTTTTAACTGGGCGGAAATTAGCTGCGTATACATCGACCTCCAAACCTCGCTCGATTCAATCCGAGGGAATATATGGGTTATGGGTTATTGTTGTTGTACGTGTTGTTTCACCGATGGATGAGTTTGATCGGAGTTCTATAAAGCTAATTTTTTTTAATTATATTAATTAATTTGTATTGTTTATGTTCGGTGCATAGGTGAACAAATATGCAATAATGATTCTTTCAATAATTATTTATTTCTGATTAGCTTGTTAAATTTATTGTTAATTTTCTTATGCTTTGTACTCAGTTCTTTAGAAATAATCTCTTTATGATTTTATTGATGCATAGAAATTCCATCTAATCCACAACGCTAGACACCTTCGAAGAAAGATATTCGATGTAGGGATGATAATGGGGCGGGGACTCCTCGATCCCCGTGGGAAATTCCCGTTATGAGAACGGGAATAGAGAAATTAAATGAGAACGAGGATGGGGATGGGGGCCAAATTGATTCCCGGCGCGGGGACGGGGATGAGGACGAGGATAGTATTTCCCGCTCCGATCCCCGCCCCGCCCCGCCCCCGTTGGAGAACCCTGCGGGGATCCCCGATGGGGAGTATAAAATCCTCATTTTTGTTTAATTAGATCTTACATAAGTTTAAATAATTTTTCTTTTATTTATAAACTTGTACCTTATTATTTACATTTATGAGATATTATATGTAATATTTATATCATATTTTTTTTACATAATTTTAATAATATCTTATAGTTTTCTAGTAAATGGGGAAAACACATGAGTTTTAAATGGGGAACTCGGCGGAAAAACCCGCGGGGAATGCAAACGGGGAAAATTAAGTGCGGACGGGGATTCTCCGATGGGGACGGGGACGGGAGGAATTTTTTCAAACGGGGACGGGGATGGGGAGGGTACTCGATTCCCGCCCCGAACCCACCCCGTTGCCTTCCCTAATCCGGTGGCGGATCAAGGGGCTCGGGTGTTGAAGCCCCCTACCCCAGAAGAAACCTATAGGAAAAAACATTTATTAGATTTTTTTAGTAATTTTTATTAATTTTAGAGATAAAAGAATGTAAAATGAGTAGTGAATTACAAATAAAGCTTATAGCTTAGTTGTAAATGAGAATATTTATATTATTACCATGAGATTATGAGTTTAAATCCTATTAATATCAAATTTTCATCACTTTTTTCTCTCTTAGTTATCTTCTACTAACAATGACTAATTAAATATCAAATTTAAGATTTTCTCCAATTGGAGATTAACAAAAACATTCTTTGTTGTACATGCATATAAAAAATTCTCATTTTTTTTTGATAATTTTTGTTTTCTTTATTTTTTTAATAAAAATAAATATTTAATTCACAAATTTAAAGTGTTTTTTATAATTTAAACAAAAAATTATTTTTTAATACATACTTGTAAAAATAATTCTCAAAATTTTTTTACCTCTCCTTAAAAAAAATTATGGATCCGCCATTAAAGATAGCTATATGATTGAATTTATAAAACTTTGGATGGTCTCGATCGATCATTTAAAAAAAAAGTGTGGATCTCATCATGAAATTAAACTGAAATCATAAAATCTTTTTTTTGAGATTATGGAATTAGTATACTGTAACGGCCCGTATATAAATATCCGGGTTACGTTTCGAAGTTTGGTTACCTTCGTTCGGATTTTGCAATTTGAGTACGGGTCGAGGTTTCAAACCTCAAAGGATCAGTATTTAAAGTGGGGATTTCGAACCCCAAAACAATCGAAGGGCCACGTGGAACCCTCAAGCTGTCCTAAGACTATATCGCGGAAATTCATTTGCAAAATTGGTGAAAGCGGAAGTAAAGTACAACTTGCCACGGCGAGGCCGGGTCAAAACCAAATCATATATTATGAAATCATATAACCAAATTAGCGGGGTTAGACAGATTCTTTGCAATCGCCCGGGGGATTTCCCACGTCATAGAAACAGAGAGCAATCATACCTAAAAACAAGTTGTGCGAGCGGGATCAGACCGAGACCCCAACGCGCTCTGTCCCGCAAGCAAGTATACACATACGCTATAATAAAGATGCTTCGATGCAATGCGGAAATTAAATCACACTATCATGCTCCTATGTTGTAATATGTAGAAAGAATGGTAAAGGCGCCCAAAGAATGCCAAGTGGCATATCCCTCTCCTACCTCTGCACCCCTTCCCGTTAGTGCAGAGACTGGCCAGTTCGATGCTATAGCTTATCATATCTCATCATAGCATATCATATCTCATCAGTTCATATCATATCATATATCATGCTCATGCCCGATGGTGCTGGGCTATCTCGTCATCATGCTCATATATCGACAATACTGACTCAGGGCACCCGATGAAGCTGGGCTACCCTATGACCCTAACAATGACGCTAAGACTCACAAATAACGGCCGTTCTGTTTCGCAATCACATAAAGTATTCAAATGCTCATTCATGTGTGCAATCCTAGCATGATACTACATGACATGCTTCAATGCTTATCCAACATCTAGTATGTCATATAATCAAAAGCAGGGATTCTCTTTCGAATCTGAGTAAGCCCATAAAGGAACTTACCTGAATAAGACGAACAACAGAGAAACAAGGCAGAAGCAGAATCCAAGCAATGAATCACCAATAGTAAGCAATGTCCAACATATCACAAATCACCTAATATACATACAAATATGCATAAGTTTATCTAATTCACGCAAGGCGCCCCTAACTATCATACATAGCTTCACCTATCTCATTTCAAATTATTCCATCTTATCTCAATATCTCATCTTGCATCATCATATAACATCAACACATCATAATATCATTTTAAGGACATATATCAGCATTTCATCCCATAATTCACATTCAACAAGTACGTCGACATTGTATCATAGCAATATTGGCATATCATAATTTATACTCATACAACTTATATGTCACTTCATCATCATAAGTAACTAGCGTATAACCTTTCATACACATCATCACAATATCATGCTATTAGTCATACAATCATATCATCATGTTAGTTAGTCATTAAACAAGTCGGATTCCCAAGTTAGTTCCCACACCATTCCAAAATTCGAGTCAATTGGTTAGAAATTCCGATTCTTAAGAACATTCGCCCAAATTCCTTTTTATTTTAATCCGATAACATATTTTAAGTTCCAATATTTCATAACATCATACAATAATATCTTTTAATTCTCGAAAAAATATTTATACCTTTTAAATCTCAAAATAATATTTATATAATATTTCAGATATCATTACCTTTAAAAACACTTTCAAATAATATTTTCAAACCTTATATAACCCACCATTTTATTTAATTAACAAACAGCCCCTATATTTTATAAATTGTCAAAACCGACCCACCCTTTTATTCATTAACCCAAACCGAGCCCATTATCTATACCCAAACCGAGCCCTTTTATTTAACAACCCAACCCAGATTTTGTTAAAAAAAAAGCCCAAACCCTGCCCATTTCGGCCCAAAATAAAGAAAAGGCCCACTCCTATCTTTAGAAATCCAACCCATCCGAAGCCAGAAGATTAAAAAGAGGAGGGGGGCCCAGTGGCGTGGCGAGGAGGTGGCAAAGTGGGGCCCATGCCCATCTTCTCCTTCCCCCATTTCGACAGAACAAAGAACAAAAGGAGAGAGGGGCAGTTGCTGCGCACGGGAGGGAACGGAGGAGGAAGAGGGGGGCTCGGAGCTCGCCGGCGACAACCCGGGCTCCGACTCTGCTCCGACCAACTTACCCGACAGCCCACACAGGGAAAGGAAGAAAGAGAGAGAGAGAAAGGGGGCTCACCGAGGGCCTTCGACGTCGCCGAAAAACAAGCTTGGGAAGGCGCGTTCGGGGCTCGTCGAGGTCGGTTCTCACCGGAATCCACCTAGGAGTGATGGATGGATGTTAAAGGAGATGGCTTTCTTGGTTTTAAGGAGAAAGGAGGAGAAGGAGGGAATCGACCTTAAAATGTTCAAGATGGGCCGGAATTGATTTATGAATCTCGAGTTTGGTTTATTATTAAATTAAAGACGAGTTTATTTATTTATTTTTATAAAAACAAAACCCGATCAAATCCGTTCTAATTTTATTTTAATTTTTTTTTTTCGAAAATCAAGATTTCAAAATCCGGGTCTTTACATATACCATCTTAATTACACATATTGAAATGAGGAAATTGGGTCGGGAGACCCAATTTCCTTCCCCAATTAATCCATTCTTCACCAGTCAGTCCAAATTAGTCGATTGTCCTATTGGGCAGTTTTACTGTACATCTTCTCTTTTTTCCTCTCTTCTCCCTTTTTTTAATCGTTTGTCTTTCGCTCTTTTTATCTAGTTCGAACTGATCATCGTCTTCCCTTTTTACTACCGATTGTTGTTTGATTCTTGCAATGGCTGAATCGAGGAATGCATGCTAAGGTTAGTGTTGTGGTTTCGTTGATGGTTTCGTTGATGTTTGATTCCCTTTTCTGATTTAGAATCCTACAAAATGAAGTTCAATGTGAGTATTTTGCTTTTGATTTTCAAGTTTTGAATTTGTCCGCTGTCTTTTTTGGTTCTCGGTGATTATATATATGTCATGTGTTAATGTTTATGGTTTGTAGGAAATAAGCTATTGGTTATCTACTGAAGAGAGGGTTCGTTAACGGAGTAATCTTTACTCTTACCCTAAAGTATGCAAAATCATCAAGCGAGGGTTGGCAGATTATGATATTCAACAACTTAAGAATAGCTGTTTAGGTTAGTCTTTCTTCAAGGGTCAAAATTACGTTTTAATTTTCAATTAGTACATCAGATGTTATTGCATGAAATTGTAACAAATAAAGAGATGGAAATGTGGTTTAAAGTTGATGGGTTGGTTGCTCGTTTTTCATTACTTGAGTTTCATGTCATAATTGATCTTCCAATTATTGAATATGATCATTTTACTCTCAAGGTTATTACATTTAAAGAGTTTTTTTTGGCACGGACAAGATCTCTTATACAGATATACTTAAGATTTTTTAAGCTGAACCTAAAGAATCTCCAAAAAAGTTAGTCATGCATGGCTAAGCTTTTGATTATTAGGAAGGTGTTGTTATTTAAACGTTCTGAGATTGTGAGCTTGGATCATATAGCGCTTGCATGTGATGTTGAAAAACTTGAAAGATTTCATTGGGGCCATAAAAGTTATCGTGTTTTGTTTAAATGTTTGAGAAAGATTTCTTCTTTTGAGAAGGGTGTCAAAGCTAGGGGGATATATGAGTTGTTTGGATATCCTCTAGCATTCTAGGTGATTTTTTACTTCCTTTTGGATTTTACTAATTTTATTTTCCAAATGCATGATGCTGACAATCAACTGTTGTTTTGTGTGTAACAGATTTGGCTTTTGGAAGCTTTTCTTTCTATTGCTGAAAAACTGGGGTGTACTTTTAAATATTTTTATAATGACCCAATCTCTTTACATTGGGTGTGTAATGGCAAAAGCAATCATGAACAAGCAGTGTCACTGTTCAGCGGGGAAGTGGTGAGCTTTTTATTTGTACCTTTGAATGTTTGTTAGCATTATTTTGTGTAATGATCATTTGTCAGCATTTTGTTCTTTTCATTTTATTATCAAGATTCTTTGTATTTTGCGAATAGGCCCTTGTTTATCCAAACTATGGAGAATTTTCAAGGAAGGCTGGAATTGATCTTGTAGAAGAAGTTGCTGATGAAGTTTTTGACTGTTCGTGCGAGCCTATTTTTTTCCCGACCTCAGGAAGGTCCTCATTATAATTTGAAGCATGTGAGGAAAGATTTTCACATGCTAAGGGGTGGAGCGGCTATTGGTGTGGATTCTGCACGTGTTTCTACTTCGCCTTCCCCTGATTCTGTTGATTTTGAAGTCCCTTTTATAGTTTCTTTGGCGTGTTGTAGTTTAAAACGAAAGGCTAGCTTTTGATTTGGGTGTTTCTAAGGAGGGCAAAATGAGGCAGAAGAGTAAACCACTCTTGGGTGCCATTTTTAGGAGGGGTCTCTCTAAAAGGGGCAAAGGCTGCTATTAGGAAGATTACGGATGGTCCTAAAAAGGCTTACAAAAAGAAGAAGGGAGTTGACAAAGTGGGAAATATAGCTGATAAAGGGGAGAATGGAGCTAACATTGGGCGGATGTAGACAATTTCAGAGCTGACAATGAGGAGATGCCTAAATGGGCGAAGGAGCGGTGTTTTAATTAGGAGAATATGTTTGAGATGCTTGCTGTAACGGCCCGGATATAAATATCCGGGATACATTTCGAAGGTCGGATACCTTCGTTCGGATGTTGCAATTCAGGTACGGGTCGAGGTTTCAAACCTCTAATCAGTCGAAGTTTTCATAAATTCAGTTTAAACGAAAGTAAAGTGGAAATACGATTTAGATACAAAAGCCACGGCAAGGCCGGGTCAAAACCAAAACAAAATTCTAAAGTCATATGGCCAGATTAGCGGGGTTAGACAGATTTCTTTGCAATCGCCGAGGGACTTTCCCACGCCATACAAACAGAGAGCAATCATACCTAAAAACAATGGGTGCGAGTGGGGTCAGACCGAGGCCCCAACACGCTCTGTCCAGCAAGCGAACATACACATACGCTAATAATAAGGATGATGCAGATGCGGAAATTAAATCACACTAGCATGATCCTAATTTACAATATGCGAGAAATAACTGTAAAGGCGCCCAAAGAATGCCAAGTGGCATGTCCCTCTCCTACCTCTGCACCCCTTTCCGTTAGTGCAGAGACCGGCCGGTTCGATGCTATAGCATATCATATCTCATCATCATATCTCATCATCATAACATAATTAAAATAAATAAATCATGCCCGATGGTGCTGGGCTATCATCATGCTCGTATCGACTTGATAGACTCAGGGCACCCGATGGGGCTGGGCTACCCTATGACCCTAGCAAAGACTCTAGGACTATCACAGATACGGCTGTTCTGTTTCATACGCGTAAAGAAATAGAATGCTCAATCACAAGTGCAACCTAGCATGATACTACATGGCATGCTTTAATGCTTATACAACACCTAGTATGTCATACATTCACAAGCCGATAATCTCTTTCGAATCTGAGTAAGCCTATAAAGGAACTTACCTGAATAAGCCGAACAGCAGAGAACAAGGCAGAGCAGAATCCAAGTAAGAGTCACCAATAGCAAGCAATGTCCAACATATCACAATCACCTAATAACATACAAATGCATAAGTCTATCTAATTCACACAAGGCGCCCCTAACTATCACACATCTCTTCTCATATCTCGTTTCAGATCATTCCGTCTTATTTTATCATTCCAGGTTCATCTCATATCATCGTCTCATTTTCAAAACAATCTCTCAAGAACTCAACTTAGAAAATCAAATAACTCTATTTAAAATCGCTTATCTAAATCCCGACATTAAACATTTAAACCTTAAAATCAATTTCCAAAAGTCATATTTAAATCCTCATAACTCCTCATATTTATAAATCAAAACCAACAATTCACTTTAAAAATTCCCAATTCACATAGTTAAATCCTCATAAAATGCATCAATTAAATAATCCCATTAATATTATTTTTAAACAATAAACAATATATAAGGATAAATTTCCAGAATATATAATTATAACCAAAACCCAAAGTAATTCTAATATCAAAATAATCTAACACTTAATATTCATAAAGTCTCAAAACAATAACCATAATTATATGTATAACCCAATATCAAATAATATCACTTTTAAAACCTTTTAAATATATTAAAATTTCAGAATATATATATATATTTTCCCAATGTCCAAAATAACAATTAATATAACATCTCATATATATATATATAATAACATAACACAATACTATAATTTAACACATAACATATATATATATGTACTACCGAAATAACTAAGCAAAACCCAACCCATATACACAACCCAAAACAATAGGCCAATGCACACTTAAAACCCAGCCCAAATCGTTATTAAACCCAGCCCTTACCCACATACCTATCCGGATCCGGATTTCAGAAAAGAAGAGAGCATGGATCCGGTCCCAAGCAAAAGTTGAGGTAACAGATCGACCCGGCCCAAGTTCAAGAAAAAGGAAAGGAGAGCCCAGAAGAAAGAAGAAAAGAAAAAGAAGGGACCCGGCCCAGGAGAAATGAAAGAGGAGAGGAAGGGATCCGATTTAAAAATGATATAACCCGTTTCCGAATTGTCTGACCCGGCCCAACCCAACACGAAACAGAAGGGGAAACCTTCTTCAAGCTCAGCCCGAGCTTACTGACGGAAAACAGAGAGAGGAAGGAGAGCAATAGCCCAGGCCACCGGAGTCGGTTCCGCCCCAAAACTCACCCAGGTGGCCGGAAGGCTTCCCCGACCAAAACCCGCACAACAAGGGTGAAACGACAGCAAGGAGGAAGGGAGGAGAGAGAGATTACCGAGGCTGATTTCTCGTCGGAAAAAGGGCCGTCAGGCTCGATACGGTGGCGTTCGGGCTCGTCGGTACCGGATGCTTGTCGGAGACGACCTAGGGGAAGAGGGAGGAGATTAAAGCTAGCCCTTTTTGCTGTTCGGAGGGGGATGGATGTGAAAGAACAAAAGGTCTTACCGAGCTCACCATGAAAACAGAGGGGGGGGGGGGGAGAATGGACGAGATGCTCTACCGCAGCTCCTCCTCCCTTGGGCGGCTGATGGACGTCGGATAGGACTTGGTGATGTTGTTGCTGCTGCTGCTGGTCATTGAAGAAGGAGGTGGAAGGAAGTGCTTGTGGTGGCTCCTTTGGCTTGCGAAAACAGGGGAGCGATGAGGAGGCTCCGGTGGTGGTTGCCGGCTACACAAGGAGGAGAAGGATGGGGGAGTTTTGGGCATGCTTGGAGGCGGCGAACAAGAGATTCCAAGAGGAGCTTTAGGGTTGTGTGGTCTGAGTATGGGAAGGAGACAAAGAGGGAGCTGGGGAGGGGGGACCTCAGCAGCATCCAGAACAAGAGGGAGAGGGAGAGAGGGAGAGAGAGAGAGAGAGAGAGAGAAAGAAAAGGAAAATGAAAATATAAAAGAGTGGTCCCTAAGCGCGTGTTTGGCAAATTGGGGTTTTTTAGGAGTTGGAGTTTTTTTAGGAGGTGGAGTTTATTTGGCGTATTATGAAGGTGTGAGAGGTGGAGATTTTTTTTTAAAAAATAACCTTGTAAAAATGTTTGGTGGTTGTAAGGTTTATAAAAGTTTATTGTAGTGAAAAAATCCAAAATGCCCTTCATAAATGTTAGGGGGCAAAAGGGGCAAAGAAAGTGGAGGGTAAAACTGACATCTCAAGCCTCCATAAAAAAATAAACTCCACCTTAACCTCCCAAAGCTAGGGGGGAGCAGCTTCCATTTTTAACAAAAATAAACTCCACCTTAAACTCCCAAACCTCCACACAAAGACACAACCAAACACCATGCTCCAGAGCTTCCATTTTTTTAACCTCCGAAACCTCTTCACACCTACTATCAAACACACCCTAAATTACAATGAAAAGATTCCCGGAATTCAAAACTCGAACCCGCTAATCCCGACGCTCGATCCCAATCACGCTCACTAAAACAAATTCCCGACACACGATAATTTAAATCAAAATTTAATTAATCTCAGAACTTAAATTAATTTTATTAATACTCGAAACTTGAAAGCGAAAAAATCGAATCCCGTCAAAATCCGAAATTTAAATGATGCCGGAATAACTTAGAATCCAAAACTTACGTTCGAGGACGGGTTTTATTCCACTTTTACAATTGAATTTAATTAATAATTTATTTAGTTGAAATAATCATAATATAAAAATATACTCGGTCTTTACACTTGCAAGTACAATTGTAATTTTAGAGGAATGAATTATTGATCTTAAGAAAGAAAGTCAGTGGAGTTACTAATGATATCCAATGTGAAGGAGGAGTTAATTAAAATGATGGGGGTAAAAGAGGCTGAAATTAATGTCAAAAATAAAACAGATATGGTTGATGATGGGGTATAGAGGATGCTGACATTTATGAGGCGGAGTCTTCACTTGATGCTGACAGTGCTTCAGGGGATGCTGACAGTGTGAATAGAGCTGCTGAAATTTATGAGGAAGATTGTGCACAGGATTTTGATAAAGAGGGCACCCGATATAATGCATAATGAAAATGGATTTGTGTTAAAACATCTGTCAAATATGTTGATATATGCGTGTGTTTTTGCAAATATCCTTGGTGGTTATGTATTTTTGGAACATACTCGATGGGTTTCTTGTGTTATATATGATGTAATATAGTGTTTGATTGTTTTTTAGTTCACATTTTATATGTTGATTTCTGTTAAATATTTAGTAAGGAATATGCTGATATTGTTATCTCTTGTTAGTTTATGTTTCATCGTTTGTTAGCTATATGTCATTTTAAAATCAACTATCTGTCAAGTGTTGTGAGCTATATTTTATTGTTTGTTAGCTTATCTTTCATTAAGTTGTGGTTTGTCAGTATATCTTTTCAATTTTCATTATACATGTGCTAATAAATACACATAACAGATGAGAAACGAATTTATCAGCAAAATGTATACAATTGTCAAGGTTTGTCAACTATCTGTCATGGTTTGTCAACTTACCTTTGTATGACAAATACGCATATAATGTGACATTTGATTTCATATATTTTGAAATAAATATGATGAGGTAAGTGAATTTATATATATAAATGTTGATATGTATGGGAATACATATATATACTGACAAACGACTTTAGTAGAAAATATGTGTTGATTATGTTGACAAACAAATTTATATAGTCAATATGTGTTGATATTATGATGACAAACAAATTTATTAGAAAATATGAGCTGATATTATGATGACAAACGAATTTATTAGAAAATATGATGAGACAAGCAAATTTATATAAAAATGTTGATATATATATATGGATAAATATGGTGACAAACGAATTTAGTAGAAAATATGTGCTTATTTTGGTGAAACGAATTTATTATGATGACAAACAATATATACTCGAAATTTTTGTGCAAAATTGAAAGATAACTAAGCGAAATTGTGAAGCGGACATTCGTGAGCGAAATTGGGGAGCTTGCTAGATTACAGAAATATGTGTTGATTAGAAAAGCGGGAAGCAGTTTAAGGGTGACCGGTGGACATCTATAATATAACAAGAAAAGTTGTGTTTAGCCTCATTAATGCGCACCCATTATTATACTTTAACTCTTATTGTTATGAGATTATTTTTTTTAATTTGCTTCACAAAATAGTCATTTAGTGTATAATGTCGTCATTCATGTTATAGACCATTAGTGTCATCATAGCATTCAAAATTTGGGGGTTACATTCAAATTAATTCACATAATTTATTATAGCCTTTTCAACTATGCACAATATTGATCTACTTTTAGCCCTTTGGTTCTTCCTCCTTCAAGTATATATATAGGGGGTAATCTCCCATTCACAATCACCACACAAACATAGAGTTCATGGTTTCAATTTAACTTGTTTAGGAGTTACTGTTTGAAATTAGATCATTCATGTTTGTGTGATTGTTTTTGGTTTGATTATGCACATATTCTTTTGTTCACCGGAATTATTAGATCTTGACATTATTTGCTTCTGCAGATTAGTACGGGAAAGATCGACAAGGATCTCCCGTATCCATCTTTGGGATGTTCTAACACATGAAGATTGACACTTTTCTCAACTATGTATGTGCAGGAGATTTTTTTGCTCAAATAAAATTCACGGTTCTTCTCATGCCTAACAGATGTGACCGCATCACTATTCATTCGCTGCAAGAACTTCAACCTACGAAGACAATTGATGACCCTGACATCAAGGCCTGGTTAGCTTTGGGCATTAAGTCAAAGAAGAAAGGCGGTGGAAAGAAGAAGAAAGGTATATTGTGCTCTTTTGAGTATTCATTTTTCTTTCATCCTTTTTTTTTCATTATTTATAATCAATCATCATCTCCAAACGAACTCTGGTTTCTCCAGGCAAGAAGTGTGAGAAAGCAGATGAATCCGCCGAGGCTGAGCCAATGGAAGAGGCTGCAAATGGGGCTTCAGCTTAATTCTTATATGAAAAAAGACACCAAAACATAACATGCATCCTGGATTTTTACCACCTTTCATCTTCTCATTTCCCCCTTTCGTTTTTGGTAGTTGATGAGTAAATTTGCAAGGTGTTAACATCAGATGGTTGTTGGTCCTTTGTGTTCTTTCTTTTTAATTATGAAAAACTTCAGATTTCACTGCTTATTATATTTTGGATTTGTTTTCTTTTCAAAAATCAACAAGTTTGTATTTTGCTGGATAGTCATCACAATCAGTACCTTTTGCTAGACGAATATAACCAGGAATGTCGTGTAACAAAAAGGGTTGTTTTTACAATTTATTATGCATTTTCAACTGCCATGTAATGTTTTGATGGTAACTGGAAGACTACCTAAAATGTGGTGAATTTTGAGCTTCTATTTTACCGGGACAACTATGATTTTTATGGTAAGATTCATCTCTTTCGACACTTGCTATTTTTTTTTATCTCTTTACACATGCATTTTATTAGATTAGTTTTCATATTGTTGAGAAAGTAAAACTTCTAGGTATATGATAATGTAAAGTTATTCGTCGCTCGATTGTTATCCAAAACATATAGACTCGATTGTCTATTCAAAATACTTAATTTAAATTTAATTATTCAATTAGTTGTTACTTATACTTGATATTTATTTTTTTAAATAATTCGTGATTTTCAAATTTTAATTAAAATATTTATAATGTAGAGACTCTTCGTTGAAGCAGAATAATTTTTTCTATTATTTTAAATTATAAATTAAATTTGTACTTCTAAAATATCAATACTAAAAGTTTATACATACCAACAAACAACTACAAGAAAAATCCTAATCAAATACATATATAGTTAACATATTTGAAAGAATGGTCTAAAATAATGATATTCGATTTTAAAAATAATCAACCAAATAATGCAGAGTATGACATTTAGGTTAAAACCTTCTAAAATTTTCAACAGTTAGATTTTGAAATAATAAACTACTTTAATTACCACTGTTAAAAAATTATGTGCAATCAAACTCCCAAAATAAATACAAAGATAATAATCTATGAACTGAAATTACAAACATATTAAGAAATATACTTAAATATATAATTGATTATGTAGCAGTTACTTTTCTCTTCAAATTCCCGGGTAATAAATTAAAGGATTTATGAGTTGTTATAATTAAATAAAATTGACCATAAATATAATAATTGAAGTTTGTAAGTAATTTTCAATTTAAAAACTGCACCAAAATTTCCCTATGAATATATTTTCCATTTTTTAATGAATCTTTCTCAATTTAAGCTATAGAGATCTTTTGTCTTATTTTATTATAATCTATGTTAGTTTGATTATGTTTTTTCTTAGCATCCTTTTATTTGTTAGTTCATTTATATTTATTGTTTTTTGGTATTACTACACAACTATTTACTAAACAATTTTGTTATACTTTATTGGAGTTTGATTTTGCATTTTTCTTCATATCAATATACTTTTATTTATAATAATTACTTGTTATTTACATAATTATAAAAAGTAAAAAGATTACAAAGCTCCACCGCTAAGCCCTTCGAAATAGCAAAATCAGTTGTTTTAATTTTCTTATAAAAAAAATTCAGAGTTTAGCCATCTAATATCTTTTTATTATTTTTATTAGAGTTAAAGGTATGTTTCATTAAGAGTTTAATCATCTAATATATATTTTTATTATTTTTATTAGAGTCTAGGGTATATGTGTTTCATTAAGCTGATCTTCTATTCAAAAAATTTTATGAGTTAATTGATACTTATTTTTATGTTTGCTAGGTTTTGATACCATTTGGAGTAAGCAATGTGAATATGATGAATACGAGAGAATCTAACTAAGGGGCACATAACAAGAACATTAAATAGAATGTATATTTAATGTAATTTTATTTTATTTTTTTATATTATTTTATTTTCAGTTATTTAATAAAATTATTTTTTATATTCCATTAGATGTTTGAGGATGATAGAGATTTATCAAGAATATGAATAATTTGAATAAATATATTTAAACAAATGAAAAATAAATTTTATAAAAGTTTTAATAATAATAATAATAATAATAATAATAATAGTTTTAGTGAAATGAATCTTTTAGTTTTATTGATTGATTTTTTTATTTTGAAATTCAATTCCATAATGTGATTGTTATTTAGATATATACATATAAAACTTACGCACAAATCTGCAATCCTAACCCCTAACAATTACAACAAAAAATACACACAACCATTTGATCTTATTTTCGTTAATAAGAACCAAGCATATAGAACTTTAATATGTTGAGATTCAATTTTATAGAACCATGTCCCGTGCGTAGCACGGGTATGCTCACTAGTTTAACTAATAAATCTTAGATGGTGAATATTTAATTAATTAAGACTTATTATATGGATATTTACTTCTTTTCTCCCTATTGAAAACACCCCCTTAACATAGTTAAAAAAAAAAAGAGGGCCGGTACACCTCGATTCACCAGATCTTACTATAATCCTAATACACTAGATTTGTTGTACTCTTTTTTTTTTATGACCAGGAAACCCCACCATTTAGTGGCAATCCCCGAGTACGTGACCCAGCCGGAAAGGGCCACGCACCAGGTAAATCAGATTGCGCCGACTGGCTCGACCTACTGGTAAGGAGCAAGACAAACCTCCTTGAATTTTCACCCAATATATGAAAGGGGTGGAGGTCTAAGAAAAGGGGCGGATGCAGGGATCGAACCCGAGATCTCCTTATCACCCCTTGCTCCACACCACTATACCCTGATTGGGACTTCTTGTTGTAATCTTAGCTAGTTACACACATAAACATTAATCAAATGTTCGATCAATGAACGTTAGATAGTAATTTTTGAACCATATATAAAAGGTTAAATATAGATATACAAAACTTAAATATCAACCACTAAATGAAAATTAAATAGTTAAAATCTTCTGAATTTTAACATAAATTTATCTTACTAAAATTAAAAAAATATCTTCTATTCAAATGATATGTTTTGAAACCTTGTAGCATCTAACTAGCATTTGTTCAAAACTTATACTCCCTCCGTTAATTAAAACTTGACGTTTTACTATTCACGCACGCTTATTGAGGTGTTAAAAACAATATAAAATATTAACTTTTTTAACATATTTTTTAAATAATTTCATACTTGTTACTATTAATTATGAATTTATAAAAACAAATTTAAAAAAATGTTAATATTTCATATAGTTTTTATCATTTTAAAAAAAGCATGCATGAATAGTAAACGACAAGTTTTAATTAACAAAGGGAGTACTATATATGGAGACTGGAGTAAGTGCTAAACTGTGATGCATAAATTTTGCATCATGGTTGTTGAAGGAGATCAATCTCAACTATAGACTTAAACCGAACCGTAGCCTGCAAAACAAGAACAAATGAGGTCGGGGCGGGGTTAGTGTCCCCCGTAGGACCCTCCGACGCTCAAGTCAGTCATCTTTTCTATGAATCCGACTTTACCGCTCTCTATGCTAGAAGAAACCGTTCCCATATTTAAATCGGTCAAGGCTATTAAGACATGAAACCGTTATAGTATTCAATAGGCGAAACGGTAACCGCATTCATGTTGGTTAATATCGTATTGAATATTCGAATTTATTGATTATGATACCGCGTAAATAATAGATGTCGTTTTTAACTGTTATTTAGGATAATTTCGTATGATAAAAATAACCGACTTACTTGGTAAAAGATCAGAATGCCCTTGTGCTAAAATGATGAAATTTTCCCTATCACAATAACCCAATACAGTATTTTTTTATAAAGAAATAATTCAAAATATAATACAAGCCTGTAGATCAAAATAAGCAAAACATCTTTTAATGTAAACCGAAGGGATGTTTGACAGCACAAACTCTATATTTAGAAAATTTAGTGGTGGCATATAATTTAGTGGGGTATAATTAAGCTTAATTATTTACCAAAATAATTAAGATTAAGCTTACACTAAAATTAGATTAACTTACACTAAAATTACATTATTAATTAATTTTAGTATCCAATAATGATGCTAACAAACATGTAATAGCTTAATCTTCACACCATTCCTTTCATAGGATCCCTATTTACCTGGAGGAAAAACAACAACCCCAATTCCAATATTTATGAGAGGCTAGATAGGGTTCTGGTTCACCATAACATTGCAATTAAATTTAAAAATCTGAGAGTTCAACACCATCCTTTTTCAAGTTCAGATCAATGTCCGATAAAAATGCAAATAGGACATCCTGATGTGAGAAAGGTTCACCCCTTTTCGATTTGAAATGGTGTGTACTACCAATCCATACTTTGAAAAAATAGTGAAGAGAGTTTGACAAAATAAGCTATCTGGTTCTTTTGGGTACAAGTTATTTCAAAAACAAAAATTACTAAAAAACACACTAAAGAGTGGTGCAAAACCCAATCGAATAATAATTTTAAACAACTTCTAAATGTGGATAATATTATGGATCTTCAAGTAAATCTACCATGGGGTACTACAACAGCTCGTGATAAAAGCAAAACTTGTCAGAATGGAAAATAAAAAAAGAAATATCCTAGATTATTACAAGTTCTGGAAACAAAGAGCCAAGATCAAACATTTAAAGTTAATAGATCAAAACACAAAATACTATCAAACAACAATTTAAATCAGAAATTTTAGAAAACCCACCTCCTCTTTTGAAATAAAAAATGGCGATATATTAAATGATATGCACGAAATATTGGAGCAAATCACCGAAGAGATGGCGGAAAGATTTATCAACCACCAAAAAAAGCGATTCCATAAGACAAAATTACAAACATATATTCACAAATTACACAACAGGAAAACTTGAACCTAACCAAGCCTCCAACGAACGCAGAAATATGGCGGAGGACAAGACACCGGGCCTTGATGGTTTTCAACCTGAATTCTACACTAAATATTGGAATATAGTTGGACCATCTCTTTGTAAGACAATAAAAGCATTTTTTCACTTTGGAAATATTCTTTCAGAAATCAATCAAACATTTATTGTCTTAATTCCAAAAATAGATATCCCTAGGAATATTAATCACTATTCAGTCTGTGTAACACCATTTATAAGATAATCACAAAAATGTTAGCAAATAGATTAAAACCGATCCTCCCAAAAATCATTAGTCCTTTTCAAGGGGCTTTTGTGAAAGGAAGATCCAATACAACACGTTAATTGCTTATGAAATTTTTCATAGCTTTCATAAGAAAAAAAGGTAAAAAAAGTTTGGATGTCATTAAAGTTAGATATATATATATATATGGAGAAAGCTTACGATAAGATTAATTGGAATTATATTAAAGCAGTGCTTATTAAGTTTGGATTTAATCCTAAATGAATTAATTAGGTAATGAAATGCATTACTACTACAACCTTCTCGGTGTAACGGCCAGGATATAAATATCCGGGATACGTTTCGAAGGTCGGATACCTTCGTCCGGATGTTGCAATTCAGGTACGGGTCGAGGTTTCAAACCTCTAATCAGTCGAAGTCTCAGAAATACAGTTTAAACGAAAATAAAGCGGAAGTACGGTTTAGATACAAAAGCCACGGCAGAGCCGGGTCAAAACCAAAACAAAGTGGGTGATTGCCGTTTGTCAAGTTAGAATATATTAGCCGGTTCTTCGATTCGCCAAAAGATTTCCCCGTCACAGAAGCATGGAGCAACAAGAGCGGTACCTAACACTATCCACGAAGTCAGGCCTGGTGATCGCCTGCGGGTCCTCTGACCGCGCTGAGGCCACATAACATGCCTATGCCTAAATAAAAGATGACTAATGCGGTACAAGATTTAAATCACACTATCATGCCCCTAGTATATATAATATGCGGAAAATAACTGTAAAGGGCCCAAGACAATGCCAAGTGGCATATCCCTCTCCTACTTCTGCACCCCTTCCCATTAGTGCAGAGACTGGCCAGTTCGTTGCTATAGCATAGCATATCCTCGTGATGGTGCACTCACCCACGGTATCATCATCATAACATAAATTAAATATAAATTAAACATGCCCGATGGTGCTGGGCTATCATCATGCTCATATCGACTTGATAGACTCAGGGCACCCGATGGAGCTGGGCTACCCTATGACCCTAGCAAAGACTCTAGGACTATCACAGATAACGGCCGTTCTGTTTCAAACACACAAAGTAAACACATGCTCAGTTCAATGCAATCCTAGCATGATACTACATGGCATGCTTTAATATGCAACAAAACTACACATTACATGACACATCAGGCAGGAGGTCCAGGTTACTGAGTAAGTCCCGTAGGATACTTACCTGTTGATGCAGAACAGCAAGATAACACAAGCAAGGGCCCAAATGCAAGTCTAAAGTAATCCAAAAGCAATACACACCTATCATCAAGCCATTTCCATAAGATACCAGACCAACATTCATACACACGAACCCAAGTTCCCAACATTCTCAAAACCGACCGATAGTAAAACCGTTTTCCAAAATCTTAAATCCAAATTAAGTCAACTCATATTCAAAATAATTCTCAAATCATACTTGGCCAAATCCCGACATTAAACATTTAAGCCTTAAAGTCAATTTCCCAAAATCATGTTATAAAATAATTCCGGCATGTTTCTTATTTCAAAAACATAAAATAAGTTCCAATATTAAACCATCAAAATAATTCTATGCTCACAATCATACTTATAATTCAAAACCAACAATCACTTTAAAATTCCTAACTCACATAGTTAAATCCTTATCTTAAAAATCATCTTACAATTCATTATATAATAACACATCTCGAGGAATATTTAATATAATAAAATTTCCAAAATCACTTCATTTTAATAACCCACATTTATCAATCAAAATACTAAATTACTTTATCATATTTTAAAACACATCCCAAAATCATCATATAACATCATGATAATATATACCAATTAATATTACCTTTAAAACCTTCTAAGATATTTTAATAATTCAGAATACATATATATATATATATATATATATATATATATATATATATATATATATATATACTTTCGCAAAATCCGAAATAAAATTTAATATACACATAAATATATATAAATACACATGACACATATATGTTGTAACGGCCCGGATATAAATATCCGGGATATGTTTCGAAGGTCGGATACCTTCGTTCGGATGTTGCAATTCAGGTACGGGTCGAGGTTTCAAACCTATAATCAGTCGAAGTTGTACAAATTCAGTTTAACGAAAGTAAAGCGGAAATATGATTTAGATACAAAAGCCACGGCAGAGCCGGGTCAAAACCAAAACGAAGTGGGAGATTGCCATTTGTCAAGTTAGAATATATTAGCCGGATTCTTCGATTCGCCAAAAGATTTCCCCGTCACAGAAGCATGGAGCAACAAGAGCGGTACCTAACACTATCCACGAAGTCAGGCCTGGTGATCGCCTGCGGGTCATCTGACCGCGCTGAGGCCACATAACATGCCTATGCCTAAATAAAAGATGACTAATGCGGTACAAGATTTAAATCACACTATCATGCCCCTAGTATATATATAATATGCAGAAAAGAACTGTAAAGGGCCCAAGACAATGCCAAGTGGCATATCCCTCTCCTACCTCTGCACCCCTTCCCGTTAGTGCAGAGACTGGCTAGTTCGGGCTATAGCATAGCACTCTCTTCGTGGTGGTGCACTCGCCACGGTATGATCATATCATATCATATCTCATCATCATATCATATCTCATCATCATATCATAAAATAAATAAAACATGCCCGATGGTACTGGGCTAGTCGTATCATATCGAATCATCTCATCTCTTGCCCGATAGTGCTGGGCGATCATATCATGCTCATATCTACTCAATAGACTCAGGGCACCCGATGGGGCTGGGCTACCCTATGACCCTAGCAAAGACTCTAGGACTATCACAGATAACGGCCGTTCTGTATTCACACACACAAAGTAAACACATGCTCAGTTCAATGCAATCCTAGCATG
The DNA here is from genome assembly GCA_963922045.1 of Persicaria maculosa. Taxonomy (NCBI): domain Eukaryota; kingdom Viridiplantae; phylum Streptophyta; class Magnoliopsida; order Caryophyllales; family Polygonaceae; genus Persicaria; species Persicaria maculosa. Next base: position 22,212,350 of record OY998270.1, read on the forward strand.
ATACTACATGGCATGCTTTAATATGCAATAAAACTACACATTACATGACACATCAGGCAGGAGGTCCAGGTTACTGAGTAAGTCCCATAGGATACTTACCTGTTGATGCAGAACAGCAAGATAACACAAGCAAGGGCCCAAATGCAAGTCCATAGCAATCCAAAAACAATACACACCTATCATCAAGTCATTTTCATAAGCTACCAGACCAACATTCATACACACGAACCCAAGTTCTCAACATCCTCAAAACCAACCGATAGTAAAACCGTTTTCCAAAATCTTTCCGATACGATCAAATTGACCAAAATCATTCTTTCAATCAAACCCATTGATAAAATCATACCAACCATATTTTCAAACTCATAAATCCCGAATTAAGTCAACTCGTATTCAAAATACTTTCTCAAATCATACTTGGCCAACTTCCGACATTAAACATTTAAGCCTTAAAACCATTCTCTCAAAATCACATTATAGAAATTATTCCGGCATGTTTCTTATTTCAAAACATTATAAAAATAATTCTCAACACTAAATCATCAAAATAATTATAAGCTCACAAATAATACTTATAAATCAAAACCAACAATTTACTTTAAAATCCTAGCTCACATAGTTAAATCCTCTTAAAGTGCATCAATTAAATAATCCAATCAATATTACTTTAAACAATATACGATATATAACGATTAATTTTCCAGAATTTATAAAAATCCCAAAATAATAATATTCAAATAATTCAACACTTGTTGCCCATAAAATCTCAACCAATCCATAAATGTATACATAACCCAATATCAATTATTTTTACTTTTAAAACCTCTTTTAAATATATATATATATATATATTTATAATCTCAGAATATATAATTATATATAGTCATTTTTCCAAAAATCAGAAATATAAACTAACATATAAATATACACTACATAGCATATAATATATATATATATATATATATATATATATATATATATATATATATATATATATATATATATACAACCGAAAAATAAGAAAACATAACCCAACATCCAGCCCAAGATTCAAAAGCCCCAACCCGGAATGGAAAGGCCCAAAACCCGAGCCCAAACCCGTATACCCTACCCGGATCCCCCTTCCCATTTTAATGAACCAAGAATTTTACTGAACCGGCTAAAAAAAAAAGAAGAAAGAAAGGAATCCAACCGGCGAAGTGAACCGGTCTTCCCCACAGAACAGAGCTCAGTGGCGACGGAGAGGAGTGGGGGAAAGAAGAGGAAGGAGGGGCTTGCCGACAGCTCCCTTCGGCCCGAGGGTTCACCCAGGGTCTCGGAATACGAACCCGACCATACCCAGCCAGTAAAAATGAAATGAGGTAAAGGAGGAGGGAGGAAGAGAGAGATTACCGAGAAGCCAATGTGCTCGCCGAAAGCGTTCGTCGGGGTTGAATCGAGCGTCGACGGAGATGAATCAGCGCTGACAAGGCCTGGGGAGGGTGTTGAGTTGTTAAAGGTGGAGCTTTGCTCAGTTAGGAGGTGAAAGAAAGTGAGGAGGAGGGCTTACCATCTCAACCAACGAAACAGAGGAAGGAGAGAAGTAGGGGCTGCTGCTCGGCTCGGAGGAGAGGGGAGGAGCTGTGAGGCGCAGCCTCGGGGCTCAACATCGACTTCTGGAAACAGGGGGTGGTGCTCTCGATGGTGCTCGATGGCAAGGGCTCCAGCGCAGCGGAAAGGCAGTGGTTTTGTTGGTGCTCTGGGAAAACAGAGGAGAAGAGAAGGGAGGTAAAGGTGTGGGTTTGAAATTGAAAAAAGGGGAAGAAGGGGGTTGGTTTTTTTCAGATGACAGAGGAGAGAGCTCTAGCAGGGCAATTGGGAAGAAGGAGGGAGGAGGCTGCTGAAATTGTGTGGGTGTGATGCAGAGGAAGGTGGGTGAGGTGAGGGAGGGACCACTGCAATGTAACAGGAAACCGGGGAGGGTGGGAGAGAGAGAGAGAGAGAGAAAGGAAAATGATAAAAAAAATAGAATTGGTCCCCACAAGATATTTTGAACCCGATAAAATATCCCGAAACCCGCTCGCCCGAACGAATCCCGACTAAATCGAATTTAAATAAAATTTTCCGGATCCGCAATAAAATAATGGACCTCAATTAAATTTCAAATCTCGAAGTAAGAAGGCGAAAATATAATCTGTCGAAATCAAATTTTCAAACGATGTCGGAATCATTCATAATGATTTTAACTCGGAAATTGCTCGAGGACAAGTTCTTCTCAAATTTTATATCTCATATATAAAATAATATACTTTTAATTAATTTAATATTAAAATAATATTTCGGCCTTTACATTCATCCACCTCTAAAAACAAGTCTCGTCCCCGAGACTAAAACCATTTCAAAGCAAGGGAAAGAAAATTTGAAATCGGTGAGTCCGAGGACCATGTCCAAGGATCTTGTAATCATCTCGGTTGCGTCTTCCGGGATTCTCACAACATCCTAGTCACGGTCGTGACATCTTCCAATTGGTCTTGTCAAGTGTGTAATAAGCGCCCTTATTACATCCTCGCTTCGACTTTTCGGAAGTACCACAACTCTAAAAGCATTATAGCGCCCGACTAGGTCTTAGCAAGCAATCTATAAGCGCCCCTATAAAATGCTTGTATCCACTTCGTGAGACGTCATAATGTAAATCCAGTTCGTAAACCTCAAAGTGTTTTGTAAATGGAAAGATTGTCATCCAAATCATTGAAACTCTCAACTTCTTTAAAACCCAAAGTTGGCCATTTTCAAAACCGTTCAAAATTTTCAAATTCAACGTTTAATCAAGCAGCTTACACCAAAACAAGTCAAATCCTTTCAAATCAAGATTTTGTCAAAATCTCCCAACAACCACATCAGTTTCTTGCATATCAATCAATCAAATTCAGAAGGTAGGAGGTGAAATCATCCACCTCTAAGGGCTAATCCCATATTCTCTTCCTAGGTTCCAAAATCTTTTATCATCATCCTTAGCTCAACATGCACGTAAATAAATCAACTCATCGACTCATAACATCATCAACCACTTCTCATATGGCAATCTCAACATCAATCATGACAATCTCAACCAATCGACATCTCAACCGTGTAACATGATTACCCATAAATAAATCATACCATCTTTTCAGAACACGCCAAAAGCAATAACAAAGTCTTAATGTCATACCATGAGCCATAAAGTATATCTACCTCATACCGAAGGCATCACAAGTGCATCATTGAATTCTCGTAAATCACGCAAGCACACATGTCAAGAGATCAAAGAGGTTAGGTGTCATGGAGTCAGTACATTACTTCTAGTCAAATCTCACGATCGCATCTCAACATCGCACACTAGTGGAACCAGTCATAACAAGGGATCTCATGTAAAGCATAAATTCACATAGTCATCCTATCCAATCTCTATCCAGCATTATCATAACATATTATCACATTAATCCAACAAAATCCTGCTATTAAGGTTCAACCAAAAAGGGAAGATCAACAGTATATCAACATCCAAATGTCATCATGCTTCCCAGACATCATCTTAGCTCATCACAATGCCATATAATGATTAATAGCAGTCATGCACCACCATCTCATATATACACATAAGTCATATCTATGCTCCAAGTCATATTCATCATTTTCCTATTCATAATCAGGCATATCAACCATATAGCATAACATCATGCTTCCACATAACATCGTATCATCATCTCATGATTCATTTAACACATTATAACATGCTTTTAGAACAACATAGTAGGATAGCAACGGATCATTACATCATGTTCATAGTTGTCACTACCAATTTTAACTCAGTATTGCATATCAACATGTAATATCATGCCATACAGGTTTATCATGGTTGCTATCTAACATCATGGCAGTACATATTAACAAATCACATAATCAAGAAGACCCTCACATCATGCCAATCACTTCAATTTCCTTAACCGCTCTCTAACCATTTTACCAAGGGACCTCACTCACATGTTTTAAGAAGAAGCAATCATTAACATTATTACACAGAAGGACTACATCATATCAATCAGCATTTATCAATAGCATCATCAGCTCATCATTAAGCATTGCAACTGTGTTTTTAAAGTCTCAATCTACTGTCATGCTCAATAAGTATTGCAAAACATCATATATGAACCTAATCAAGTCAAGCTAGCACATCTCGTCATAGCCATATCTAATAAAAGTTCAGATTCTCAGCATTTGCAGTTCATACTCATAGACAAGGAATTTAGACCATGCTTAGCAACTCAGAAGAGCATCACATCAGTCATCATTGCACATTAGGATCGTAAGGCATCGAATCATATCATCATAGTCAACAGACAATCAAGCAACAATCATCACATAAACAAGCAGCTTTCAACATCAAGTCAGTGCAATATCATCATCAACAAGCTCAGAAAGGGTTAGCAATTCGAATAGAGGACGTTCCCACCTGCAAGTCATATCGTACTCAACAATCGTGATCCTCGAAACGAGCTTGTTCCGTCGACATTCTCGATCCTGAGGCCCGTGGGTTATGGGCCCACGCTTCCGCTGCGCTGCTCTATCGCTATTCGACTTCCCGATCCCTTTTTCCATGCGGTCTCTCATCCAAGGTAATGTGTAGGAGTTTAAGTAAGCGGATATAGGGGAGTGACAAGAGCGGAAAACCCAACGTTTTCTCTCGGAGACCAAATGGACCAAAGCTAAAGACGACACGACTAGAGACAAGACTCCGACTCGGGAATAGTAACGATGCCTTTATGGAAGTCCATTAGGGTACAATTGTGACAAACAAGCATGAATTCACTATGGAGTATATCCATCACATCAATCCATACTAACATGTACCTATCTCGGGGAAACATTCGTATTTATATCAAAGACACAATCAAGTCCTACGCTGATGTATGTGAAACAAGCTAACATTCTAGTATTCTATGGAAAAAGATATGCCTAGCTATCTTCAAGCAAGATAGACAGAACCAGCAATGATCATATATGATATGAAGTCGTGCGGAATGTTAATGAAGATAACGAGCATCATGTATATGAGCAATGTAGGAACATGGTATACATATCAACAATTGAGTCCAAATATATCATGGCAAGGTATATTATAACAATCAGATGAAGCGTCATACGAGAACACATAAGAGTAGCATAGTAATTATCACATATACGAACAATGCACAAGTTTGGTGTATGCATCATACGAGATCATATAAAGGGCAACATAGTAACTATCTCACAATGATCATATATTAGGTCAAGCATGGCACGGAACCATATGACGAGATACATCTAGAGAGCATGGGTCCTACATGATACTAGGGATATATAATGTGACACAAGCGTAGTCAAGAGTCATTAAGAGGAGTTCAACATAATATTCACGAAACATGAGGCATCATCAAAAGTACAAGAAGGACATCATGGGTGCTAGATTATAATTATGCTAAGTACGAACCATCATAGAGTACATATATGGTACAATAGTTGTCACCTCATAGAACAAGTACAACATGTGATCATTTAGCGGGTCATATTGGAAATCATAAGCCCTACATGATACTAATAGCACACATCGAACATGAGTACAACTAAAGTAATTCAACTAGGTTCATTCCGATATTCATGCGTCATGTATTTGCAAAATCAGGATATAGAGTGATGTGTGATCAAGCGAGGTGTCAAATCATACATTCATGGAAGCACGAGAGGATATCATAGAGTAATAGACATTTTAACCATGTAAGCATGTTGGGTTTAACTATCACGGAAAGCTAGTCAATCATCGAATTCAACCTTAAGCTAATCAGAACGAGTGAAACATGTTAAGAGAACAGAAAGAGGAAGGAACCACACTATCAGGTACCTAGCTTGAGAGAGAGAATCAACAACAAAGTGGGCAAGGCTTAAATGTGTGTAAGTCATAACCAAGGATCCTACACGTTACTAATGGCTCAATATAACATGTGGTACATACATGCACTTGATCGATTACTCGGCACTAAGCAAAATTTCAATCCAATCACATTCCAACAATACAGAAACAGGAGAGGAAGTGAAGCGAGGTATAGTGTAAGTCTAAGTAATGGCAACACGACCAGAATATGGGGACATGAGTTCAAGTTAATGTATATTGGAATAAAACATGTATTTGTCAAGACTCACTTACACTAACATATTCTCACCTTAGCACATTTAACACATAACAATACTCATTTGCAAAAGCATCAACAATAGTTAATCTGAGGAATACAAAATAGGTGGGCATGCTATAGATTCTTGTCACAAGATGAATGATAAGCATCGAGGCATCATCGGCTAGCATGTTAAAGAGCACATCTTATGAGGCATTCATATAAAGAAGGGTCGATCACACTATCATGGACCTAATTCAGAAAAAGTAGCAATCATATAGACTCATACCATGTGGTTCATGTTTCTAATCAATCATACGATCAATAGGCCAAGTAGACATGCGATGACAACATATAATCATGAGAGAAAGAAATGCATAACACGGAACCTAAGCAATGGGGCAAGCATGGGTACAGAATGTCATACAACTACGAATTCATATTAAAGATCATCATCATAATGTGTACTGAGGATAACGTAGCATATAAGGCATGTTGCCATGAAATTATAACATGTATCCATCAAGTAAGGGACTCACTCTATCATGATAATAGAATCGAATAATCACACTATCATGAACCTATTCACAGGGAGGTTATCAGTTAGACAACATTCTAGCATATGACATATACATTCGTGCCCTAGTATGACAATGCAATATGCTAAGTAGATCGTGTCGGGATGATATGGATATGATAAATGTAGCTCAAAACTATACAATAGTCATAGTCATTATGAACATTAAGGCACATAAGCACAACTTCACACTAAGGATCAATTGTAGGTCAAGGAGTAGTACCACATAGTATCACGCAATAATGGACAGAGCAATCAAGATAATCCGATAGAGATCCATAAGGGCAACATTGACTCTTCCTAACTGACTCATTACCCATCTTTCCCGTGAAACTCGGATACGACTTTTCGTGACAAGAGGACACTGATGGATCGTCATAAGGATTGATAAGGACAACCTCGTAAACATCTCACTCTCTAACATGGAATTTCATCAAGGACCGTCTTCCAATACTCTCTCGGACAACCTTTATATTCAATCATGATTCCCGACACCATGTGTTTACCAACCCAATTCCCGTGAAAGACCGATATTCGAAGGGAGGACTCGATTGAATTGTCAAAAGGGTTCATAAGGAAAGGGACGGTTCCACAAAGGCTGAGTTTAACCATATAAGAGGAAGGGTACTCCCGCTATCTCGTTCACAGATCATCCAATATTCATTCAATAGTTAGAACATAACAATCAAATCTTTAGCATATCAAGCACTCAATCATAGAATCAGTTAACGACAATTACAGTGATCTCCTTGGAGCCCTCCGGACCCAGCTGTAAAGAACAAGCTAGTATTTCGCCTACCCGTTTCCGACTACATCCAATAGGGATGGTCTATCGTCTTTTCTACCCACTCGATCCCTTATTAGTTGGTTCCCCACTTTTATCACACGTCAAGTTCATTACTTAGTCCAATTGAGTTAGACATATTAAGTTCATTTTGCCCCCTTTTAAAACGCTTTCAAATCTTTGAAATTCATGGGCGGTTTTCCAAAACATACACCCGACCCTTGCGTACCCGAATTGCACAACCTGGCTCTGATACCAACTTTGTAACGGCCCGGATATAAATATCCGGGATACATTTCGAAGGTCGGATACCTTCGTTCGGATGTTGCAATTCAGGTACGGGTCGAGGTTTCAAACCTCTAATCAGTCGAAGTTGTACAAATTCAGTTTAACGAAAGTAAAGCGGAAATATGATTTAGATACAAAAGCCACGGCAGAGCCGGGTCAAAACCAAAACGAAGTGGGAGATTGCCATTTGTCAAGTTAGAATATATTAGCCGGATTCTTCGATTCGCCAAAAGATTTTCCCGTCACAGAAGCATGGAGCAACAAGAGCGGTACCTAACACTATCCACGAAGTCAGGCCTGGTGATCGCCTGCGGGTCCTCTGACCGCGCTGAGGCCACATAACATGCCTATGCCTAAATAAAAGATGACTAATGCAGTACAAGATTTAAATCACACTATCATGCCCCTAGTATATATATATAATATGCAGAAAAGAACTGTAAAGGGCCCAAGACAATGCCAAGTGGCATATCCCTCTCCTACCTCTGCACCCCTTCCCGTTAGTGCAGAGACTGACCAGTTCGGGCTATAGCATAGCACTCTCTTCGTGGTGGTGCACTCACCACGGTATCATCATATCATATCATATCTCATCATCATATCATATCTCATCATTATATCATAAAATAAATAAAACATGCCCGATGGTACTGGGCTAGTCGTATCATATCGAATCATCTCATCTTTTGCCCGATAGTGCTGGGCGATCATATCATGCTCATATCGACTCAATAGACTCAGCGCACCCGATGGGGCTGGGCTACCCTATGACCCTAGCAAAGACTCTAGGACTATCACAGATAACGGCCGTTTTGTATTCACACACACAAAGTAAACACATGCTCAGTTCAATGCAATCCTAGCATGATACTACATGGCATGCTTTAATATGCAATAAAACTACACATTACATGACACATCAGGCAGGAGGTCCAGGTTACTGAGTAAGTCCCGTAGGATACTTACCTGTTGATGTAGAACAGCAATATAACACAAGCAAGGGCCCAAATGCAAGTCCATAGCAATCCAAAAGCAATACACACCTATCATCAAGTCATTTCCATAAGCTACCAGACCAACATTCATACACACGAACCCAAGTTCTCAACATCCTCAAAACCGACCGATAGTAAAACCGTTTTCCAAAATCTTTCCGATACGATCAAATCGACCAAAATCATTCTTTCAATCAAATCCATTGATAAAATCATACCAACCATATTTTCAAACTCATAAATCCCGAATTAAGTCAACTCGTATTCAAAATACTTTCTCAAATCATACTTGGCCAACTTCCGACATTAAACATTTAAGCCTTAAAACTATTCTCTCAAAATCACATTATAGAAATTATTCCGGCATGTTTCTTATTTCAAAACATTATAAAAATAATTCTCAACACTAAATCATCAAAATAATTCTAAGCTCACAAATAATACTTATAAATCAAAACCAACAATTTACTTTAAAATCCTAGCTCACATAGTTAAATCCTCTTAAAGTGCATCAATTAAATAATCCAATCAATATTACTTTAAACAATATACGATATATAACGATTAATTTTCCAGAATTTATAAAAATCCCAAAATAATAATATTCAAATAATTCAACACTTGTTGCCCATAAAATCTCAACCAATCCATAAATGTATACATAACCCAATATCAATTATTTTTACTTTTAAAACCTCTTTTAAATATATATATATATATATATTTATAATCTCAGAATATATAATTATATATAGTCATTTTTCCAAAAATCAGAAATATAAACTAACATATAAATATACACTACATAGCATATAATATATATATATATATATATATATATATATACAACCGAAAAATAAGAAAACATAAGCCAACATCCAGCCCAAGATTCAAAAGCCCCAACCCGGAATGGAAAGGCCCAAAACCCGAGCCCAAACCCGTATACCCTACCCGGATCCCCCTTCCCATTTTAATGAACCAAGAATTTTACTGAACTGGCTAAAAAAAAAGGAAGAAAGAAAGGAAGCCAACCGGCGAAGTGAACCGGTCTTCCCCACAGAACAGAGCTCAGTGGCGACGGAGAGGAGTGGGGGAAAGAAGAGGAAGGAGGGGCTTGCCGGTGGCTCCCTTCGGCCCGAGGGTTCACCCAGGGTCTCGGAATACGAACCCGACCACACCCAGCCAGTAAAAATGAAATGAGGTAAAGGAGGAGGGAGGAAGAGAGAGATTACCGAGAAGCCAATGTGCTCGCCGAAAGCGTTCGTCGGGGTTGAATCGAGCGTCGACGGAGATGAATCAGCGCCGACAAGGCCTGGGGAGGGTGTTGAGTTGTTAAAGGTGGAGCTTTGCTCAGTTAGGAGGTGAAAGAAAGTGAGGAGGAGGGCTTACCATCTCAACCAACGAAACAGAGGAAGGAGAGTAGTAGGGGCTGCTGCTCGGCTCGGAGGAGAGGGGAGGAGCTGTGAGGCGCAGCCTCGGGGCTCAACATCGACTTCTTGAAACAGGGGGTGGTGCTCTCGGTGGTGCTCGATGGCAAGGGCTCCAGTGCAGCGGAAAGGCGGTGGTTTTGTTGGTGCTCTGGGAAAACAGAGGAGACGAGAAGGGAGGTAGAGGTGTAGGTTTGAAATTGAAAAAAGGGGAAGAAGGGGGTTGGTTTTTTCAGATGACAGAGGAGAGAGCTCTAGCAGGGCAATTGGGAAGATGGAGGGAGGAGGCTGCTGAAATTTTGTGGGTGTGATGCAGAGGAAGGTGGGTGAGGTGAGGGAGGGACCACTGCAATGTAACAGGAAACCGGGGAGGGAGGGAGAGAGAGAGAGAGAGAAAGGAAAATGATAAAAAAAAATAGAATTGGTCCCCACAAGATATTTTGAACCCGATAAAATATCCCGAAACCCGCTCGTCCGAACGAATCCCGACTAAATCGAATTTAAATAAAATTTTCCGGATCCGCAATAAAATAATGGACCTCAATTAAATTTCAAATATCGAAGTAAGAAGGCGGAAATAGAATCTGTCGGAATATAATTTTAAAACGATGTCGGAATCATTCATAATGATTTTAACTTGGAAATTGCTCGAGGACAAGTTCTTCTCAAATTTTATATCTCATATATAAAATAATATACTTTTAATTAATTTAATATTAAAATAATATTTCGGCCTTTACATATGTAACCCAATCTAACAACAACACAACCCAAAACTCAAGCCCAATCCGAAAGAAAAGAGGAGGAGCCCACTCGAATCCAATGCCCTCACTCCTAACCCGAGCTTATTACTCTCGGCCCAGAAATCAGGCCCAAGAACCGAGCCCGCAATTGAACCCAGAGAAGGAAAAGGAGGGCCCAGCACCTTCTTCCTCCCTTTTCAAACGCGGACAGAGGAGCGCCGTTGCACATTTGACGAAAGAACGGGAGAAAAAGAAGGCGAGCCAGGGCCTCCGGCGGCCACCTTTTGAATCCGAAACCAACCCCATTCCGATCGGTATGAAATTCCGACCAAGACCCTCCCAACAAGGAAGAAACGAGCACAAAGAAGGAGGGAGAAAAGGAGAGAAAGATGAGGTGCTCACCGAGGTGGAGTTCTCGCCAGGAGATGCTCGTCGGGGCACTCCAAGCTTCGATGGAGGTGGTGGGAGATCCGAGGGCCTAGGAGGAACAGAGGAGGTCGTGAAAGGGGGACCTTTTGGTGGATAGGAGGTGAACTAAGGAAGGACGAGGGAAATCGAGACCTTACCGCGGCGAACGGAGAACAAGGGCGGCGCTCAGCCTCCGGGGGGTCTTCCTGGCTGCTGCTGTTGCTCGCTAAGGATCCGACAAGGTGTAGGAGGGCACTCCTGCTTCCGGCTTGAGGCGGAGGAAGGTTGAACAAAAGGGGCGAGCTGTTGCTTGCTCTCGGCAACAGGGGAGGCAGCGAGGGTGGGCTGCGGTTTTGGTGGCGACCGATGACGGGGGATGGGGAGCTGATGGTGGAGACGGTGTGGGTGGTGTTTTGGTGATGGTTCAACCTCAGAACGAGAGGAAGAAGGGGGGAGGTGGAGTGAAGCAGGTGGATTAGCCTTAGGAACGAAATGGGAGGAGGAGGAGGGAGGCTCTTCTGTGGGTTTGTCTGGGCACCTGCCAAGAAAGGGGAAGGCAAGGGTGGTGTGTGGGGGTCTGCAGTCAGAAAAGAGGGAGAGAGGGAGGAGAGATTGGTGAGCAATTGTGTTTTTTGGGATTCAGAATTAAGGAGGAGGGGTAGGAGGCAGGGATGTACAGGAGGGAAGAAGACAAAGAAGAGGGAGGGGACCATGACAATGCAACAGGAACCGGAGAGAGAGAGAGAGAAATAAAAGGAAAAGAATAGAATTGAATTGGTCCCCAACGAAAAATTCAAAATAGCGGAATTAGACTCAAAACCCGCTCGCCCGATCGAATCCCGACTAAAACAATTTTAATAAATCAAAGTTCGATCAAATTTCAAGATAATCGGAATTAAATAATTTCAATCAATTCGGAGCTTAATTAAATTTTGTTAATACTCGGACTCGAAGTCGAAAATCAAATCCCGTAAAAAATCCTAATTTAAATTGATGCCGGAATGATTTTAAATTTTGAAGTCGTGCTCGAGGACGATTTTTCTCCCATTTTCATAAATTGAAATAAATAATAACATTTTAATTAAAATAATACTAATATGATATCTAAAATATATTTGGTCTTTACACTCGGTCCTAGTAAATAACTGTCCAGGAAAGCAATTTAAACCAAGCAGTGGTATTTAACAAGGGGATCCCCTCGCACCCTACATATTTGTTATAGTCATGGAAAATCTAGCAAGAGAACTACAGAAAGAAACTCTTTTAAAAGATGCCTTGATTGGAATCAAATTAACAAAAAAATAGGAACACCGATACCCCTCCTCATGTTTGCAGATGACACAATTATCTTTGCAAATGCTTCACATAAGAGTCTTTATACTATCCATAATATGATAAACAATGTAACGTGTAAAGACCCGGATTTTAAAATCTTGATTTTCGGGAAAAGGAAAATAAAATTAGAACGGATTTAATCGGATTTTTGTTTTAAAAAATAAATAAAACTACATAATAATAACTCGTCTTTAATTTAATAATAAACCGAACTCGAGTTTCATAAAATGAATTCCGACCCATCTTGAACATTCTAAGATCGATTCCGTCTTTTTCTCGGAATCCAAAAAATTTATTCGGATAACGATATACTTCCGGCTTTTAAAATGAATTGATCGAGAGAGAGCGGGATTCGGGATTTCAAACGTTGGAAATTTGAATTTCCGACACGGGACCACAATTCCGTCATATTCACCCGTTCTTATCCAATCCAACTCACACCCCTCTCATTTGGGTAAAGTCTTACCCTATACTCCCTCCCTCTCTTCTTGATTCCCCCTTATTTGAGAAACAAACAACCCTCCTCTTCTACATTTCTGAAATTTTGCCCAAAGATCAGATTACACACTACCCACACTTCACATTTCATTTTCAAACCCCCACAAGCCTCTCTTCTCTCTTCTCTCTCCTCTTGACCGTGGAAACAAGCCCCCAAACAACCCCTTACCACCTCCCCTCCACCCCCTTTTCACACAATCCCACCCACACACCGGCGCCACCAGCACCTCCCACTGCACCACCGTCACCACCATCCCCCGCTGCACCGCCGTCACCGCCGCCACCACAGTCTCCATCCCCACCTCCTCCTCTGTTTTACCGTGAGCCAAACCGCACCCCTCTCCCTCCTCCTCCTTCATCCTTTTCTTTCGAGCAGCTCCCCCGGAGTTCCAAGCATCTCCCTCGACATCTCCGAGCACCCAAGCTACCCAAAGAGCCCCGAAGCCGCCGCCGCCGCCCCGACTCCTCCCGCCCCTGTTTTCGAGTTGAACGGTAAACACCGCCTTTCTTCTCTCCTTCTCCTCCTTTCACCTTAGAATCGAGTAAAGCTCCTTCCTTTAACCCTCCCCCATCTCTCTCAGGCATACCCACTTGAAGAATCGACACCGACGAGCCCGAACGCCACATCCCGAAGCTCCGAGCTTTCCGGCGTCGAGGGCCCTCGGTGAGCCCCCTTTCTCTCTCTCTTTCTTCCTTTCCGTGTGTGGGCTGTCGGTAAGGTGGTCGGAGTAGAGTCGGTGCCCGGGTTGTCGCCGGTGAGCTCCGAGCCCCCCTCCTCCTCCTCCGTTTCCTAAGCGTGGCAATGGTCTTTTTTTTTTCTGTTCTGTCGACTTGGTGATGGACGGTTTTTAGTCGCGTAAACCGTATCAAAATAAAACTCAAACCTACAAACTAGCATAGCAAGTAAGTAAGAGGTCGATCCCACAAAGAATCAAGTATTCCTCAGCAATGTGTATTTACCAATTAGTGAAAAGGGGGATTTTTGGGTGATTGAAATAAGAAAGAAAACAAAATAAACTATAAACAAGTTGATGCAAAACAATTTAGAGAAGATCGCTCTACCTACAACTATCCACTTTATTTGGTTGAATTGATATTGTAACTTCCTCTTGTCCTTTTAGTTTTCCTATGAATGCCCTTGTCCCGACCTAATATAGTTACTAGTCCAATCAGTCCTAGAAACCCTTATCAATATTGAACAGTCCCTAAAGAAGGATTTAACCCAATTGATAGCTTTAAGTTCAGAGATTAACCAAGGTATTTGCAGTCCCTAAAGAGGGATTTAACAACACAGCCAACTTCCTACCCATCTAATTAGTTCAATCAGCCCTAAAGGGATAAGTTTGCCACTTGGGTTAAGGTTCGCAATCAGGAATCTACAAAACCCTAGCAGTTGAATTGATTCTACCAAGTTGATCAGGCAAGATAGAATAAAACAATCAAACATTCAAGCACAAAAAGTTGAAACATTCAATATAAGAAATAAGGAACAAGATTCAAAAACTCACAACTTAATCCAAACAAAACTTCAAATTGCAAATAGAACGAAGAGAGTTTAGCCGCCCATGGCAAACATCGCTCTCAATCTCCAACTAAAATCGTCTTGAATCCTAATCTAATGAATGAATGAAAACCTAGGGCTAAGCCCCTCTAATCTCCTAAATCGTCCCCTTTTCGTGTCCAAGTCGGCCAAAAAGACAAAGATAGAATAAATAGGGTTTTGGATAGAAAACACGTCGCTGAACTTTGAAACGCTTCGCTCTGGGCAAATGCGGCGGCCGCGGCATATTGCTGCGCCCGCAGCATATGGCAGCGCCCGCTGCATCAGTCTTTTACGGAAAATTCAGGTCGAATCAGCTCTCGACGTTAACAGGAAAGTTGTAGCTCTCTGAAAGAGCTTTCCAACGCATGGTCATAATAGTCAATCGGACAACCGAGACCTCTAGAAAGTGCAAAACAAGTTCAGCATGTCTGGCGACAACTTCTGCAGACTTGTTCTTCGTTTAGGCTCGCTTCTTCTTCTCAGGACCTCTTTAGATCTTCATGTAAGCTTCCTCGATCAACTAGGCATCCTCATCTAATGCTTCATCAACCCATGTCTCCTCCTCGGATCCACAGTTACCTGAAATAATCAATAAAAACGTGTAGATTCCGACTCCACCACCATAGAGAGCAAATATGCAAATTATACTTAACCCATGCATGATATGCATCATAACTAAGTTAAATACAACTTATTATGACCATCTAAATGCGTTCTATCAAACTCCTCCACACTTAAGCTTTTGCTTGTCCTCAAGCAATGAAAAACAAATGCAGAATTAATCCTCTCATAAATAAGATTTTCATGCTATAGTTTTAGAAAAGCAACATCAAGCAATATGAGCCATGAATAAGCGAACAAATATCCTAGCAAATATATGAGCGATCCAATAGTAAAGGAAAATTTAATCCAACCTCACCGGGACAATGTGTTTCACTCAAGCTCTCATGTGTTTAGGTTTTAAAGTCCAACTCTCAACTCAATCCAAAATGCTCTATACACCGTGAAAGTCATCACTTGCAAACAACATCATGAGGACTTTTATAGGGTTGTAATGGGGCTTTGGTAGGAACATAAGGCATGGGAAATATTTACGCTTGTGGTGCTAAAAATCCGGGAAAAGGAACAACAACCAACCAGAACAACACCAAAACTTCCATACTTCGCAAACCATTCCAATAACATAAACTCCAATACACATCAATAAGCACTCTTCGATTTCAATAACCATACAACTCATGCAATTTTTCCATTTGGATGATGACTTCTTTTCTTTTCTTTTATGCTTACTTTTGCCCCTAGGTGAATTTTATCCTCCCTAAGTCCAAGCTTACTTTTACTCCTAAGTGGATTTTATCCTCCTTAGGCCCCTAGTAATAAGTCATCTCTATTATGCAAGAAGGGTTACCTTATTTCGGCTATGCCTCTCGCAATGCACAACCATACATACATCATCTCCACTCAAAGCAACTCCAACATAAAGATTTTTCACCAATTCTCCTCCTAATTCCCAAATAGGGTCAGGCTAATCATTGGCTATGATATATTTTTGTGGGGCTATTAAAAAGAATAGGCTTTAAGGCTCAGCTAGGCTTCAAGCAAAGGATAATGCAAAGGGTAGATAAGGTATAATACGGCTAAAGAAAACATGCCTCAATCATTTGAAATTCACAAGCAACAAACATGTGCAATACGGTATTGAAATAAGAAGCATATGGAGAGTATAATCACACAATAAAAGCAAAATGGAATAATATGTAAAGTCCCTATAAGGCCAAAACAAACTCACAAAGGGTTATGTTTTTGCTAGATTTCACTTAAACCTCAACTATGAACCATACTTGCTCAATTATATTCTCAAATCATGCTCCAAAAATCATTTTCAAGCAATTCACTCAAATCATGGGATTTATGCAATGAGATCATAAAAATAAATTAGAGGACAAACTAAACCAAGATGGGTATCTTTAATAACACCTAAATGCAATGCATGATATTTTTGTGATTTTTTTTCAAATGTGATATATGAGTAAAAATAAATATAAAGACCTAAATAAACATGATATGCAAAAAGAGAAATTTTGGAATTTTCCTAACTTTGTCGAATTGTTTTCATAAAATAATAAGATAAGGTTATTTAGAGGACAATGTTTCTAAATAGATTTTTGGGTCAAGTAGGAATTGAGAAAATGTTTTGAATAAAGATTAATCAAACTTGGGCTTCTAAATGGATTTTGGGGAAATTTGGGAAACTAACTTACCTTGTCTAACTAGGTGAATAAGATTGATGACTTGTGTGAATATGAATTATAGTATGCCGATGTTGCCATGGTAAGATATGATGTCCGATCTTTGATGAAATATTAATCTAATAAGCATGTTGTGATGTGTTATAATTGTTAAATATGAATTATGAAATAAAATGTTGATATATGTCCTTAAAATGATATTAGGGAGTGTTGGTATATGATTGAAATGCATGATATGTTCTTAAATATAAAAGTATGAATATGATATATATATATATATATATATATATATATATATATATATGAGGCGATGACGTATTATCATATGTTGTTATATGATATGATAATAAGTTAAAGCATGATAAGATGTTGAGAGGATGAGTTGAGATGGTACTTGATGAGTTATATAGAGACTTTGCGATGAGATATGAGATGAGTTGAATGACGATGATGATATGGAATGTGATGATGAGACTTTCGATATGTGATGAAATCGTGTGTGCTTGTATGTTTGAATAGATAGACTTATACTTCCATTATCACTACTAGTTGACATTGAACTGTGTGATTGCCACAATGCTGTTCTGCACTTCCAGGTAAGTTCCTTTATGGGCTTAATCAGATTCGAAAGAGAATCCCTGCTTGTGATTATATGACATACTAGGTGTTGCATAAGCATTAAAAGCATGTCATGTAGTATCATCCTAGGATTGCACTTGTGAATGAGCATTTGGTTACTTTGTGTGTTTGAAAACAGAACGGTCGTCATATGTGAGTCATAGAGTCTTTGCTAGGGTCATAGGGTAGCCCAGCTTCATCGGGTACCCTGAGTCAGTATTGTCGATATATGAGCATGATGATGAGATAGCCCAACACCATCGGGCATGAGCATGATATATGACATGATGATGATATATGATATGATGATGAGATATGATACGCTATGATGAGATATGATATGTTATAGCATCGAACTGGCCAGTCTCTGCACTAACGGGAAGGGGTGCATAGGTAGGAGAGGGATATGCCACTTGGCATTCTTTGGGCGCCTTTACAGTTCTTTCTGCATATCATAACCTAGGAGCATGATAGTGTGATTTAATTTCCGTATTGCATCAAAGCATCTTTATTATAGCGTATGTGTATACTTGCTTGCGGGACAGAGTGCGTTGGGGTCTCTGTCTGATCCCGCTCGCACAACTTGTTTTTAGGTATGATTTCTCTTTGTTTCTATGGCGTGGGAATCCCCCAGGCGATTGCAAAGAACCTGCCTAACTCCACTAATTCGGTTATATAATTTCAGAATATATGTTTTAATGATTTGGTTTTGACCCGGCCTCGCCGTGGCAAGTTGTACTTTACTTCCGCTTTCACCAGTTTCGAAAATGAATTTCCGCGATATAGTCTTAGGACAGCTTAAGGGTTCCTAGTGGCCTTCGATTGTTTTGGGGTTCGAAATCCCTACTTTAAAATACTGATCCTTTGAGGTTTGAAACCTCGACCCGTATTCGAATTGCAAGATCCGAATGAAGGTAACCAACCTTCGAAACGTAACCCGGGTATTTATATCCGGGCCGTTACAAAGTTGGCATGAGAGCCAGGTTTTGCAGTTCGGGTACGCAAGGGTCGGGTGTATGTTTTAGAAAATTGCCCATGAATTTCAAAGGATTTGAAGATGTTTTAAAGGGGCAAAATGAATTTAATATGCCTAACTCAATTGGACTAAATATGAACTCGGCTTATTAAATAGGATGGATCAAACCAAAGGGATCGAGTGGGTAGGAAAGGTGCTAGACCATCCCTATTGGACGTAGTTGGGAATGGCTAGGCAAAATATTAGCTTATTCTTTACAGATGGGTTGGAAGACTCCAAGGAATTGCACCGAGGTGGTTGGAGTGGCGAGGTAGGTAGAGATTGTGAGGTTTTGCCCCTCCGGTCAGTCGCTCCTCGAAGAGTGGCATTAGATAGCTTGATGTGCTTTATGTATTAATTGGGTCTGAGAACGATTTCCCCTCGAAGGAGATCATTATAATTGGTATTGACCGATTCTATGCTGAGTGATTGTTATGCTTAAGATTTGATTGGTAGGTCCTGACTATGAAATGTGTATTGAATGATCTGTGCAAACGAGATAGCGGGAGTACCCTTCTTATTCTTATATGGTCAAACCCAGCTTGTGTGGAACAACCCCTTCCACTATGTTAACCCCTTGATGGTCTTATCACGTCTTTCTCTTGAATATCGGTCTCCTCCATGGGAAATCGGGTTGGTAAACACGTTGTTTCGGGAATCATGGTTGAATATGAGGGTTGTTTGGGAGAGTATTGGAAGTTGGCTCTTGATGTAATTCTGAGTTAGAGAGTAAGGTGTTTCTGGGGCCGTCCTTCTCGATTCTTATTACGATCAACCAGTGTCTTCTTGCCACAAAGAGTCGTACCAGAGTCCCACGGGAAAGAGGGGTGATGAGTCAGTTGGGAAAGGTCAATGGTTGCCCTTAGAGATCTCTTTCCGATTGTAATGGTGGCTCTCTCTGAATTGCATGACATGATTTTGAAATCTCCAGCATGTACCTTGCGAATGACCTTTAGAAAAAAGCTGCTCATGTTGTTGCATCTATGATTAGTTACGTTGTTCAGGTCTCGTGTTATGCCTTTCTTTCTCTCTTGATTATATGTTGTCATAGCATGTCTACTTGGCCTATTGATCGTATGATTGATTGGAAGCATGAACCATATGATATGAGTCTATACGATTGTTGCTTCTCCTGAATTAGGTCCATGATAGTGTGATCAGCTCTTCCTTATATGAATGCCTCGTAAGATGTTCTCCTTGGCATGATAGTCAATGACGCATGGATGCTTATCATTCCTTTTGTGACAAGAATCTATAGCATGCCCATCTATTTTGTATTCCTCAGGCTAATTATTGTTGATTATGCTGCAATTAATGTTGTTGTGTGTTACTTGCGCTGAGTAGAGAATAGTTTGGTATAGTTAAGTCTTGTTAAATGCATATTTTATCCCAATATGTGCTGATTTGAACTCATGTCCCCATATTCTTGTCATATTTCCCGTTACTTAGACTTGCATTATACATCGTTACATTACCTCTCATGCTACTATATCATTGGAATGTGATTGGACTGAAGTTTTGCGTATCGTGTATTAATCAATCGAGTGCATGTATGTGTCATATGTTATGTTGAGCCATTAGTAACATGTAGGACCCTTGGTTGTGACTTATGCGAATCCTACCTTGCCTACACTATTGTTGATTCTCTCTTGAGCTAGGCCCCTGATAATGTGGTTCTTCCCTCTTTCTGTTCTCTCAACATGTTTCACTCATCCTGATTAGATTAATGTTGAATTCAAAGATCGATTTGCTTTCCGTGATGGTTAATTCTAGCATGATTACATGTTCTCGCTCGGTGGTATTCCTCTATCACTCTATGATATCTTCTTGTTCTTCCATGAACGTATGACTTGACACCTCGCATGATCACACACCACGTTATATCATGATTTCGCATACTCATGACGCATAAATGTTAGAATGAATCTAGTCGAATGACCTTGATTGTATTCATGTTCAATATGCGTTATTAGTATCCTATAAGGCTTATGAATTCCAATATGACTCACGAAATGGTGACCTGTCTTACTTGACCTATTACGTGAACATGCTTGTACTGTAATGTGATAGTTGTCGTATCGTTTTATGTGCCCTATGACAGTTCATTCCTAGCATGATTATAATCTATCGCCGTGATGTTATCTTGTTTACTCTGTGGTGACCCTTTTGCTTTCATGTACATCATATTGAACTCATTTAATCACTCTTGACTATGCCCATGCCTTATCATGTATCGCTAGCATCATATAGGATCTATGCTTCCTAAGCGTATCGCATCGTATGATTACATGCCATTCTTAACCTATTATGTGATCATTGCTGTTAGATGTGATAGTTACTATGCCGCTCTTATGTATTCTCATATGACACTTAGTCTGGTTATTATGATATACCTCGCCATGCTATATTTGTCCTCACTTGTTCATGCTTGTACATTCTTTCATATACATGATGCTCGTTATCTTCATTAAATCCTGCATGACTTCGAATCATACATGATCATTGTTGGTTCCGCATAGCTTGCTTGAAGTTGCTAGGCATATCTGCTTCCATAGAATAATAGACTACTAGCTTGTCTCACGCGGATCAGTGTAGGACTCGATTGTATCTTTGGAATGAATATGTATGTCGTTGTTCCTTGAGATAGGTACATGTTAGTGTGGATTAATGTGATTGATATGCTCCATGATGAATTCGTGCTTGTTTGTCACAATTGTAACCTAATAGACTTCCTTAAGGGCATCGTTACTATTCCCGAGTCGGAGTCTTGTCTCTAGTCATGTCATTCTTAGCCTTGATCCGTGTTTATCTCCGAAAGGAAATTGGGTTGTCCGCCCTTGTCACTCCCCTATCTCCGCTAACTTGGACTCCTACGCAATACATTGGACAAGCGACCGCATGGAAAAGGGAATGGGAAGCTGGATAGCGGTAGAGCAGCGCAGCGGAAGCGTGGGCCCATACCCCACGGGCCTCAGGATCGACGATGTTGACGGAACAAGCTCTCTTCGAGAGTTGCAGTTACTGAGCACGATATGACTTGCAAGCAGGAGTTTTCTCCATTCGGATTGCTAATTCTTTCTGAACTTGTTGATGGTGATATTGCACTGACTTGACGATGGAAATTGCTTGTTGATGTGTTGACTTGGTAATGAATGTTGCCTGATTATCTGTTGTCTATAATAATATGATTCGATGCCTTATAGTTCTAATGTACCATGATGTCTTGATTCGATGATAATCGGAGTTCTAATGTGTCATGAGTCTATCTAAGTCACACAAGGAGCCCCTAACTATCATACATAACTTCACATATCTCATTTTAGATCATTCTGTCTTATCTCATCATATATCATATATCATTTCATGTTCATATCATCTCAACATATAATATTTCATCCATCATCTCATCTTGCATCATCATATAATATTTCACATCTTATTTAAAATTCACATAATTCTCAAGCGGGATTCAACAATAAATTCACCGAGTTAAATCAAGTAAATCATTTTCCCAAAGTTTTACAAACTCTTAAATCTCAAGCTAAGTCAACTCATATTCAAAACAATTTCTCAAATCATATTTGTCCAAAATCCATTTATAAAACATAAAATCTTTAATCAACTTGCAATTTTATACTACTAAAATAATTCCGGCATGTTGATTTTCAAATAACAATTCTTTTAAAAGACATTTCTAAAACTTAAAAATCTCATTTTTAATACTTTATCATCAATATATCTAATAAACATAAACATCCACTATCTTTTTCAATAATTAATTTTAAAGACCCCAAAATCACATATTTAAATCATCGCACAATACTTATCCCAAATAATATTATTTTCCAAATACTTTTATAATATATAATTTCCAGAAATATATTTCTCCCAAAAAAATAAAATGTATATAAAATACTATATTTTATAATAACAACTTAGCATAAATCAACAGAAGTAAATAAATAACTACCAACACCACCCAACCCAAGCAGCCCAGCCCGAAAGAAGGAGGAAGAACCCGGAAGGTGACCCAACCCAACAACCCAACACTGAAACCCGAATGCCAAGCCCGGACCCGCCCCAAGAATGTTGAAGAGAGGAGGAAATCCGGATCCGGGAGAAGATTAGACCCAAGCCCATCTCATACACTCGTCTTCAATCTCTCGTAGAAGAACATAGCCCTGCTCGATGACGGGAGAAACGGGAGAAGGAAAGAGAGGCCCCCTACCAGCGGTTTCTCAACCCAACCACCCCCAATCCGACCAACAACCCAAATCGATCACGACCAACAGATGACCAACAACCCAAATCGATCACGACCAACAGAAAACGACTCAAACGTAGTCAAGGGAGAAGAGGAAACGGAGCTCACCGAGGATTTGATTTTTCACCGGAAAATCTTCGTCGGAGGCACGATTGGCTTCGATCGAGCTCGTCGAGAGTGGAGGGGGCTCCCACATGCCTGGGTTGAACGGGAAAGATCATAAAGGAGGACCTTTATGTGAGATTGCAAGATTGATGTAAAATCCTCCTTGAGGGTTTCCATTCATTGATAATCATATATATAGGTTACAAAGGTGTTGGGCTTTTGGGCCCACTATACAATATAGGACTATGTAATCTATCAAACCCCCGTAGTTGAAACTGGAGGGGGCCGTACAGTGAGACTGGAGCGAAAATCAATGAATAACTGTCGAGGTAAACCCTTGGTGAATATATCAGCGTACTGATAGGAGGACGGGACATGTAAAACACGGACATGTCCAATGGCAACCTTGTCCCTGACGAAGTGGAGATCAAGCTCAATGTGCTTCGTGCGTTGATGCGGGACTGGGTTGCTAGCCAGATAGACGGCGAAGATGTTGTCAGTGTAGACCAGAGTGGCCTTCTGAAGAGGACAACGGAGCTCAAGAAGGAGATTGCGGAGCCAAGAGCACTCGGAGACAACGTTGGCAACACCTCTGTATTCAGCCTCAGCGCTGGAGCGAGACACGACAGACTGACGCTTTGCCGACCACGACACAAGTGTGTCGTTGAGGAAGACTCAGTAACCAGACGTGGAGCGACGTGTGTCAGGACAACCACCCCAATCCGCATCAGTGTAAGCAACAAGGTCAAGCTTAGGGGAAGGAGTGATAGTAGTCCCTAGCTCGAGGGTGCCGCTGATGTACCGAATGATCCGCTTCAATGCCTGAAAGTAGGGTTCCCTAGGTGCATGCATGAACAAACAGATCTGCTGAACGGCGTAACTGATATCAGGCCTGGTGAAGGTGAGATACTGAAGAGCACCAGCGAGGCTCCTGTACAATGTCGGATCATCAACCAAAGGACCAGAATGAGCACTGAGCTTGGTGGATGTATCGACCGGGGTGGCGACAGGATTACAGTTAACCATCTTAGCCCGAGCTACAATCTCAGCAGCATACTTACTCTGTGAAAGAAATAGACCAGTAGCATGACGCTGAACAGCGACCCCCAAGAAGTAGGATAACTGACCCAGATCTGTCATGGCGAATTCGACACTCAACTGTGAAATAATCGACGTCCGAAGAGCATCAAAAGAGGCGGTGATAATGATGTCATCGACATACAGTAAGAGAAAGGCCATGTCTGAGCCTCTGCGATAAATGAACAGAGATGAATCCGAGCGGCTGCCAATGAAGCCTAGGCATAGCAGATGAGAAGCAAAGCGCTGGAACCAAGCTCTCGGAGCCTGTTTCAGCCCATACAGCGATCGCTTCAGGAGACAGACGTGCTTGGGACGATCAGTATCAGCAAACTCCGGCGGCTGAAACATGTAGACTGTCTCATTCAGATGACCATGTAAAAAAGCATTCTTGACATCCAGCTGATGAATGGCCCAGTTACACAACAAAGCTAAACTCAACACCACTCGGATAGTGGCAGGCTTGACGACGGGGCTGAAGGTCTCATCACAGTCAATACCTACCTGCTGAGAACGACCGTTGACCACAAGACGGGCTTTGTAGCGCTCCAATGTCCCATCAGAGTGGAACTTGTGACGGAAGAGCCACATACATCGGACAACATTCGTATCAGGAGGGCGAGGAACCAGAACCCAAGTACCATTCTTTGTAAGGGCCCTGTCTTCATCGAGCATAGCCGCCTGCCAATTCAGATCTAGGAGGGCTGTTTTGTGGGAGGTGGGGATAGGGGAAAGGGAGGTGGTGTGCTGTGCGGCGGGTGCAGCACTAGGCGGCGGCCGTGTCATGGGGGCAGCGGCCACGGCAATGGCCGCGGCAGCGAGGTGGGGCAAGGGTGGGAGCCGCGGCATCAGACGTTGGGTAGCGGCTGGCGGGGACAATGTAGGGAGATAGGAGGCGGGGTGATGTTCGGTGTTCATGGAAACGATCTGACGGGGTCGGAAGACACCGGAGATGCTACGGGTGTGTGGTATGGTGGTAGGGGGTGGTGGAGGTGGTGTAGGGGGGGAGGCAGGAGCACCGGGAGAGCCCTGGGGGAGAAGAAAGTGAGGGAACGATGACTCTGACTCAGACGGAGACACAGGAGGTGTATAAGAGGGGAGGGGAGGAGAAGCAAAGGGGAAGCGAGACTCATTAAAGGTGACATGTCGAGACACAATGAGCTTATGGGTCTTGATATCGAGGCAGAGTTAACCGCGATGATCAGACGGATAGCCGAGGAAGACACAAGGAGTGGAGCGCGGGTGAAGCTTGTGTGGGGCGGTAGAGGACTGGTTTGGGAAGCACAAGCACCCGAAGGTACGAAGGTGATCATACCTAGGAAAAGTGCAATAGAGGGCCTGACCTGGCGAGCGATGGTGAAGGGTGGTAGATGGGAGAATGTTGAGGAGATAACAGGTGGTGGATAAGGCATAAGGCCAATAGGTAAGGGGAATAGATGCGTGAAAGAGGAGAGAGCGCATCATGTTGGTAATGGTTCTGATGATTCGTTCGGCCTTGCCATTCTGCTGGGAGGTATAGGGGCAAGACAACCGATAGGAGATCCCATTTGCGGCGAAGAAAGAGTGAAAATTTTTGTTGTCAAATTCACGGCCATTGTCACATTGGAAGCATTTGATGGATGTGTGAAACTGTGTTTTGATGTAGGTATGGAACTTGGCAAAGACAGGAAACACTTGGGACTTGAAATGCAACGGGAAGACCCATAGGAAATGAGTGTAATCATCTAGTAACAAGAGGTAGTACTTGTGACCCTCCTTGCTAGGCACAGGAGAGGTCCATATGTCACTATGAATAATGTCAAAAGGAGCAAGGGTAGAGTTCAGGGACCGTTGAAACGGTAGTCGGGCATGTTTGCCTAACTGACATGACGAACATAGACTAGAGCGTAGGTCTTTAGGACAGGTGACAAGACTCTGAGAACGGAGGACATCTAGAACAGCAGCACTGGGATGACCCAGGCGTGCATGCCAGAGGCTGGACGATGATGCCGAGAGGGCGACCGGGGACGACTGACTGGACACAGGAGGTGGTGTGATAGGGTATAGCTCCCCGGTGCTGTTACATCTCATGCGAGTAACCCCCGTAGTAAGATCGTTCACAGAGAAACCAAAGGGATCAAACGTAAGGGAAACGTTATTGTCAGTAGTGAACCGACGGATAGAGATAAGGTTTTTAACAATCTTTGGGGCAATGAGGACATTGTTAAGGTGTAGTGGGTGGGTTGGGGTCTGTAATTTGGCGTGGCCAATCCCAGAAGTAGCAAGACGACCACCATTGCTGACGATAATAGAGTGTGCAGGACCCTTAAAAGAAATAGATGAGAGGTTACCTGAGGAGTTCGTCATGTGGGAGGTGGCACCAGTGTCCATGTACCAAGAAGAGTCGTGAGATGTCGGCTGCATAGCGGAGAAGGCATGATGCGTAGCAGGAGCAGGCGTGATACCTGAGGAGTTCGTCATTTTTATTGAGCTGAGGCGTGATACCTGAGGCGTGATACCTGAGGAGTTCGTCATTTTTATGTGCAGTATGTGGGCTGGTAAGGAGGAAGAGGACAAGAGAATTGGGGAAAAGGACAAGTTAGTGAGCTGTACATTGCTCCTTAAGACCTCAACGGCCTTCTGAATCGAGAGAGAGAGAGAGAGAGGGGAAGAAAAGAAAAGGGAAAAGAAATAGAACAGAAGATGGTCCCAAAAACGACAAATTTAAATCCCGCACTTCGAAACTCGAAACCCGCTAATCCCGACTCTAACCAAATTTCGAATCGAAAACTCCAAATAATTTTCAAACGATTGTAATTAAATTAAAATTTTCAACTCGAAGCCTGAAAGAAAAAATGGAATCCGTCAAAATCCCAAATTTTAAAATGATGTCGGAAGGATTTTAAAATCGAAGCTTGTGCTCGAGGACGAGTTTTCCCCCATTTTTACAAATTGAATAAAATAATAATATATTTGATTAAAATAATAATAATAATATAATATATAAAAAATATTCGGTCTTTACAAGCAACTTCTAAAATGTGTCTGAACTAGTGATAAACTATAACAAGAGCTCCCTTCAGGTTTCCGCGAATGTTAATATGACACTTGCAAGACACTTTTCCACTTTCCCTTTGACGCTATCAGTTTTCTCTCTTTTTTTTTCTGAGCTTTCTTTGATTTTTCCACTGAAAAAGACACTTTTCCTCTTCCTAATTTTGTGTCTTTTAATATCTCCGATTACCAAAAAAACTTAGAATATAAAAACATATCAAAAAGAAAGGAAGATAATATGTTTTCATTCAGAAATCAATCCTATATCAAATGGATATTTTTTTATCAACGCCAAGATCCTCAATCTTCTCCAAATCAGGCTCAAATCATATCTTCTCATCTTGGAAAAAAGGATATTTTATGAAGCCCACAATGGATTATGTAAATCTGCTTCACACGTTATTTAGAACTCCATCCTTAACAAGGCTTCTCAGAACCTCTTCAATATGAACTTTTCTATGGGTCTTTAGACCAACCTTTTCAATCTATCAAGTTTTGAAATAACATTTAACACAAGGGTTAGCATTAAGAGCTTTCTAAGCACCAAAATACTAAAGTTCTTGACGACTCTCAGGACTTATCAATAATTTCTCCCTTTTTGGTGTTGAAAAACTCTACACCATCACAGCAACTCCTCTTGTAAAAAGCCACAAACAGTACAAGTTGTAGTACGTGCATCTTCCCCTTCCACACATATTCTCCCTCAGTTCTACAACTCCCACCAATGCCTTGATGCCCTTCTCAACTATCATTTATTCTTTGGGCAAGGTCATGTGGCCTACTAAACTAGCTCTTGCAACTACTATTATCTTTGCACCTCAACTCTTCTGTCAAGGACTTCTGGACTACAGTAACCTCAAATCTCCGCACTGACAAAAACTTATCGCCATCTCTTCTCGCAAGGATAAGGGCAAGATACCTCGATTGAATTCTAACTTCGTTGTTAAACTGAATTCCACTTGGTCCTAACTCCTTCATTAACCTGAATGAAGGTTATGAGTTATTCAACCCATCTCATTCAAGGATCCATGGCAGCACATCTCAAACTCTACAGTCATGACAACCCTCAAGACCTCAACATAATTTGTCCATTAAAGACAATCTTCTTGTAAGGTCCTCGTGATCCTCTTCTTTTAACAACTCATACCAACCTTTAAACATATAACCTACAAATATGCTCAACAAGACATGCATCAAATATACTAACATTTTGCTCTTGATAAACTACGAGGAGATAAAGGTCACGAATTTCTCCAACAATTTTCCCCTTTTTTCAAGGGCAAACAAAACACAATAAGAGCATAAAAAATCTAAACACAAAAAGAATAAAAATTCCCCCCAAAAAAAAACAGCACGTTCTCTCATCCCCCTACAAGGAACACATAAAGGTCCTCCAGACCTAAAGATCAACGTCGAATTTAGATTAATCTCTCAGTCTCAAAGACACAATTATTATCGGTAGTTGATAAGTTCATCATGGCATCATAGATAATCAATTAAGCATATATGAGATTCAAAAGGAAAAATATATCAAAACGGTCCTTCAAAGCACAAAGCCTTAAAAGACAAGGTTCATGACACAATGCATCCTAGTTGATATGAGAAGAGGTTTTCAAAATACCAAGACTAATTAGAACCATAAAAACACACCAAAAGAAGGATCAAACGATTGGGTAAAATATAAGGAAAGGGAATGGTTTGGCTTCGATGTCTCAAGCAAACATGAGCAACGATGTCCCTTGGATCATTTCACATGTGTCCTTGAAAATCCTTGAAAATTCAGTGCATGCACCATTCTTTCCTCCTTTAACGGCCTCAGTAACCTTCATATTTATAGGATCGACTAGGACACATTCCTCCAGAGATGTCATCTTTACTGAGGGTCCTCTAAGTATGACTATAGATGTACTCTACTTCTATTATGAGCCCTCCAAGATCTTCTTTTCTGAAGAACATCCATATATAGGAGTTGTTTCTCCATATTTTACAAGTTCTTCCTTGTTGTCAACTGAACACCCTCTCATCCTTTACCTTTTTTTCCTTTTTCCTTTTTCCTTTTAGTACTTAAGAGTATGTTTAGTGAAATTTATTCAGTCTAATGGGTTTATTTGCTGTTATTTTATAATTGCACACTTTGTAGGGCAAAGGTAATATGAAAGCAACCACAGTAAATCATCAGTAATCAACACAATTTCAGTAAATGGAAACAAAGAAATTTTAGACAAGAGTAGTACTAGTCATCATAATCTACTTAATTTTTAACGCTCTAGTACACATCTAGCATGTAGATACTGAACATCTCTAACACAACTTTGCGCATCACTTCATTCGAATCGTGTTCTAATTCCATTGGAAACTTGTTCAAATCGAAGTCACGAACGACATCACCACTGTCACCCTCTTTTGTCAAATCTCGATTGTCATCGACATTTAACTTATCCGACTTATCTCCACGCCTCTTGACCGATGAGTTCATGATGTCTAGACATGATACAATAACTCCAACACTCTAGTACACATTTGGCCAGTAGATAACGAGCATCTCCAACACTAGTTTGCGCATCACATCATCCGAATCAAATTCTAATTCAATCGGAAACTTGTTCAAATTGAAGTCATGACCGATACCACCACTACCACTCTCTTTTGTCAAATCTCGGTTGTCATCGACATTCAACTTATCCGACTTTTTGTCACGCCTCTTATCTGATGAGTTTATGACGTCTAGACATGAGACAAGATAAAAACCAATGAGTGAACCATAAGTAAGTAGATTAACAAAATGAATAAGATATCATTATTACCCCGGAACCCCGGAATGTACATGCTCACACACGCGCCCCCAAATCTCCTCGCCTCCTCCATATCAACCAGGAGCTCTAACCTCCAATTTCGCCGCCTCTGACCTATTGCGACAATCCCAGACTGTTTGTTGATTAATTGGAAAAAGATCTCCTCCAACGAAGCCCCCATCTCAGAGAATAACCGCCGATTCGGGATATCGTGTGCGATTGCATTAGTTTGGCTGCTCATCTCAAAATTTGTTTGTGTAATCTCCCTCAAGTTCAGGAAGTTCTGAAGCAATCGAAAAATGAGGTTCGAAGATGGTGGGCCAGATGCGCTCGGGTGTCTTCGAAGAGATGTGCGTTGGCGGTGGCTTGAGTGGAGGTGGGGTTGTTTCTTTTCATTGCTCTTCCCTTGTCTATCTCAAAATCCCCCTCAATTTGGGTAAACAAAGAAGATGTGGAAGCTACGAACTAGGCGAAAGCATGTGTGTTGTAAAGTGAGTGATTCTGGTAAAGGGGTTTCATCTCTCCTTAGTTTGCTTCGATGGATCTTGTGGTGGTCCGTCCGGGCTCGAGGTGGCTCCTTTCGCGTGTACTATGGCTGATGTGTGGTTTCATCGTATTACGCAAGGTGCTTTTCACCTTATCATGACTCAATTGCTCATTTCATTCTACCTATAAAGATTCTATACATAAAGAAGGCTCTATTTTTCACCTTCATTCTTGTTTCAATCCTTGGTGATGCTCTGTGCTCTTGTTATCGCCAAAAGTGCCGGTTTTTGGAAAATTTTAAAGTAAACAAAGCCTTGGAAATAGATAAGAACTCCACAAAAACAGATGGTTATACCAAAGGAAAGAAGAATTATGATAGAATTATGAACTACCCTCCTAACACACAAATTTTACTAATTCATCCATGGCTTGCTACTACGACTAGTAGTGAGAATATGATTTTGTGTGACTTTGATGTTTTTGTGGATTATAGACATTTGTTAATTACGAATGGTCATCAATTTTACATGCTTAACAGCTTGATAGGTGCTTCAAACCCTCTTAAGCAGAATAACCAACAACGTGTTTCTTGCACTAAACAAACTAGATTTGTGGTCAAACACAATATATCTGTTCCACACACCGATCAGGTCGAACAAGCTGACCAAAATAAAGTCGAGAAATCTGAACAAAGTGACCAGATGCCTTAGCTAGTGGCTTTCAAAGGAAAACCAGATCCTACGGAGCCAAAAAAAATGGAAAACAACAACCAGAGAAAGACAACCGAATACACCATCTCGATAACTCACAAACACAACTTTGGAATCAAACGATTGGAATTCATAAGCAACAACAACAAGACACACTGAGGTGTAACAAAGCTAAACAACCAAGTGAAAGTGCTCAACTAGGGGGAGAAGTGCTCCGCATCGAGTTATTCACTAAAACGTAAAATGAAATTATGTGCCTGGAACTGCATAGGAATGGGAAAACCTACTTTTTGGACAAACATAAATATATTCTGTAAAAATGAACAAATACAACTCATGGCATTGACTGAAACTAAGACTAACCAGATTCCTCCAGAACATGCTTGGCGGGGGGATGGATTTGATAATGCTATCTAGGTGCCTGCAAATGGCCGAGCAGGGGGCATTGGTGTTCTCAATAAATCACACCATCTTTCGTATGAAGTTATATATGAAATTATGCAATTACCTAGAATAATAAGAGTGAAATACGAAAATACGAATACAAAGCTTATTATAATTTTTTTCTTCATATACACTCCACCCGAAGAAAATAGCAAAAACAACTTTTGGGAAACACTAACTGCACTCATAAATAATTCAGAGCTACCATGCATAGTTATTGGTGACACAAATGAAATTTTTAGTCCAGAGGAGAAAGAAAGGGGGGTTGAACCTAACACACACAGTTTCCGTCGATTATCTGAATTCAAAAATAACGGTAACATGTTAGATATTCCGTTTTTTGGCAGCACATTTACATGGAGAAAGAAAACCCACATACCCGTTATTATTCTCGAAAGAGTTGACAAAGTACTCGTTGATCTAGAGCTAATCCAAATATTCCCAGCGCTTAGTATAAAGCATCATGCTTTCATTTCTTCTGACCATTGCCCTATTTCAGTTGACTTGAGTAATACATATGGGTTTAAAGCACCACCATTCAAATTTGAAAACATCTGGCTACAACGAAAAGATTATAAACACATAGTGAGGCAGGCTTGGCATGCCTCGTGCCCTGGCTCCGCAATGTTCAACCTTATGTATAAACACAAAATCCTTCAAATAAAAACCAAAGAATGGAACAAAACAATGTTCGGTAATATATTTACCCAGCTCAAAGAAGTGGAGGAAAGATTACTACAGATTCAAACTTCAGGAACCATGCTAAGTAATCTTGACATGAATAGGCAACAAAACCTGCTTAGGAAGAAAGAACAATTGCTATTATTCAACAAGAAATATTGGAGCCAAAGAGCGAAAACAAAACACATTAGTCTAATGAACACTAATACAGCATACTTTCATAGGGTGGCAACTGGAATAAGGAATCGGAAAATAATAAGAGAGATATCCACCTGAGAAGGTACGCAAATTCATGGGGAATAAAATTTTCAAAAAGAGATCCAAAGAGATTTTGAAATTCGTTTTAAACACAACGTCATCAATGAAACCTCTTACGGGAATATCTGCAACACATAACACCGGAAATAACATAATCAAATAACATAAAACTAATAAAATCATTAACGGATGGGGAAATTAAAAAAGCCGTTTTTAGTATGGGTAACCAAAAATCTCCTGGCCCTGATGGTTGGACGACAAAGTTTTATAAAGTTTTCTGGGATATTTTCGGTCCATCGGTAATCAAGGGAGTTAAAGCTTTCTTCTCAACGAGTAAAATACTTAAGCAAATTAATCACACCTTTATCTCGCTTCTACCTAAGTGTGATAATCCTACATCAACAAATAACTACCGATCAATTAGTTTATGTCTGACCAGATACAAAATCATATCCAAGATAATAACAAAAAGGTTGAAAGGAGTTGTGGGAAAACTAATTCACCTACTTCAAGGTGCTTTTGCATCAGATAGAGCTATCTAAGATAACATACTGATTGCACATGAAGTTTTTCACTCTTTAAAAAACCGAAAGGGTAAGGAAGGATGGGTCGCCATTAAACTTGATATGGAGAAAGCATATGATCGTGTTGAATGAAAATATACATATGTTGTGTTACAAAATTTCGGCTTCCACCAAATATTTATTAATTGGATTATGAAATGTGTAACGATTGTATCCTTCTCAGTACTAGTGAACAACGGTCCAACTGAGGTGTTCAAGCCAACCCGAGGATTATGACAAAGTGACCCTCTGTATCCATTTCTATTTATTCTTGGGGTAGAAGTCCTTGCTAGAAGGCTCAGCCTTGACTCGAGGCATAGAGAAAGCTACATAGGCTTCCCCTTCTGTTCCGGGGGACCAAAAATTCCCTTAAGGGATTTTCCAAATGACATAATAATATTTACTAAATGTAGTGATTCAGTAGCCAAATACACCCGAAAAGTTATCGGTGACTATTGTATGATTTCGAGCCAAAAAGTTAAATTTCATAAATTAGTCTTTCAAACATCCCCTGGAATTACGCATCAAATAACACTTCAACTTCAAAGAATTCTACAAATCCCCACCTCCAAATCATTGGATACATACTTAGGTTGCTTGATAATAAAGGGAAAAGTAAATAGAGCGACATTTCAGGAAGTAATATGTAAGTCAAAGGAACAACTAACAAAATGGAAAGCCAGTGCACTATCACAAGAAGGTCGTACAATATTAATACGTGCAAATTTGTCGGCGAAACCTCTCTTCACAATGCAGAGTTTCATGCTTCCATCTAAGATACATCATGAGTTGGACAAATAAATAGATGCTTCTTCTGGAATAAGGAGTTACAACATCGACCTCTTATCAGTTGGGATCGAAGATGCAAACCAAAGGCAAATGGCGGCTTGGATCTTAGGAAAATGAAAGATATGAATGAGGCACTCCAAATGAAGCTTTTATGGAAAATATTTGCCGAACCTACTAATACGTAGTTGGGTACAAATTATAAAACATAATATTTAAAACAAGCTAACTTATTTGACTATACCAGAAAAGGTGGGATGTGCAGGCAATGGGACAATTAAGCAAACTCATTGGTTCGTTTAAGAAAGGTCTTATATGGACTATCAGAAATGGACAATCTGTTAAATTTTGGAAGGATAATTGGATTTCAACTATAACTCTTTGTGAAAGCATAGAACCGACAGATGAAGAAAGTGCGAATAGAACAGTGAGTGAGTACATCAATAAAGGCAACTAGGATCAACAAAAACTTCAACTTGAGTTACCACCAAAACTAGTCACTGAAATCATGAATATCCCCCTCCCATTCAATCCATTTCCTTATAGGTTGTACTGGTGGCCTGATCGAAATAGGTGGTTCACCATGAAAAGTGCCATGCGCCTGCTTACAAAAATGGACAACCAAACCATTGACACCACTTCATGGATATGGAAAATTGACACTTTCTCGAAGGTACAAAATTTCTTGTGGAAGCTAGCCCAACAAGGGCTTCGCACTAAAGCGAGCCTCATTCAACGAGGTGTATCTGTTTCTTCTACTTGTGTTTTTTACAATAACACAATAGAAGAGGACATACACTTATTTATTTACTGACCTTTTTCTAAACAACCGCTTTTGTAAATCCCGGGCCTTGCCAACATTGCTGGAGGGAGGGTTGGAAATTCACAATCAACCAATACGAATCACATCATGAGTTTTATAGGTGGAACACTGACTAAGACCAAAAAAGAAGGTATGACAATCAAGTGGTGGACGATCTGGTTCTTTCGGAATAAAATGGTCTTTGAAGGACTAAAGTTACCTACTAATAAGGAATTACAAGTCTTCATACAAACACAAGTGACCAATTGGAAGTTACCTACCAAGATGGATACACATGTTGACTTGGACACCAACATACACAAGCACAAAACAGTTGTTAGGAAAAACAAGGAACAAAAATGGCAAAAACCAAACCAAGACACACTGAAGCTCAACTTTGATGGCTCCACCCTCTTTGATGTAGCCAACTTTACGGGGTTTGTTATTAGGGACTAGCGTGGATGCCTGATTGCCCTAGGATCTACTAAAATTGGTACCCAAACACCACTCAAAGCCGAGGCTCTTGCCCTCAAATTAGGAATACATAATACTAAGCAACTAGGTATCTCATGCATACACATTGAAGGAGACTCCCAAATAATAATAAATAATCTACAAGACCACCGACTCTGTCCCTGAGAGGTCGAACAATTGCTTTCTGACCTCCGGATAGATCTCAGAGATTTCCAACACATCGTGTTTCCACACACATATAAGACGGCTAATAGAGTGACTGACAAGGTTGCACACCTTGGTCACTCTACCGACGCACAAACCATTTTGAACGATCAAGGTCTTCTTGACCTCGTTTGCAAGGATGCTCTCGGGTAGTCTTTTAGGATTATCCAAATTCTTTCCTGTTAAAAAAAAAGATTAACAAAATGAATAACAAAAGAGAGTATTGTCAATTAATGGAAGCAATTGACGTCTACCTGTGAGGATGGAAGCAATTGACGATGAATTGATGTTTTAAGGAGTACTATATATATTGCCAGTGAACTTTATAAATTCAGTCGATAAGGGAATGCAAAAAGTCTTCCAATTAAATGAGGTATGTGGGATGAATTGCAGCAACATAAATTCAATCGATAAGAGTAATTTATATAATATTTTAAAATTTTATAAATATTTTTAAACATAAATTAAGATAATAATTTTAGGCTATATTTATTATTTTTTTAAAATAAATAAAATAATCCCTAAAATATAATCGAGCTCTTAAATTCAAATTATGAATATATTTATAATCAAATTTGAGTTTAAAAATATCAAAATATAATATATTTAATGATAAATTAACGAAAATAGATGAAGGGGTGGTGAGTTGTAAACAAATACCATTTAAAGGGTGGTTTTATGTAATTTTGAATTTAAGGGGTGTTTAAGTTAAAACACCCATATTTAAAGGGTGGTTTTCTATAAATTTCCCTTTTTTTATTATATTAAAATTGAATTGTGAATAATCATTTATTTTGTCTCTACATTTTGTGTTTTAACATTACTATAAGTTGAATATTTTTTAATTATTTTAAAGGTAAATTTTAATTAAATCAGTTTAATATTTTTTCTAATCTTAAAAGTATGTGCAAGATATAACTAAACAATACTTCTAAAAAATTACACTCATGATACGGATAAAAAATGTTATGCCTTAAAGACGTGGTTATTACCAGTGGCGGAGCCATAAATTTAGTTAGGGGGGTGTTAAAAAAATTTCGTGAAATATTGTTTTTTGTTTTATACTTATTAAGAAGAGTTTTTTTAAAAAATATTGAAAAACACTAAAATTTTAATTTTTTAATTTAAAAATAATGACATTTTTTTAATGAAAAAGTTGATAGAAACAAAAATATATATAGATAAATCAAGAAGAATTCATAATATAGTAAAACAAATAAATATTTTTTTAAAAAATATTGAAAAATACTAAAATTGTGATTTATTTAAAATTTAAACATAAATATATGACATTTTTTTAAATGAAATAGCTGATAGAAACAAAAAAAATATAGAGAGAAATTAAGAAGAATTAATGATATAGTAAAACAAATAAAAGGTGAAGGAATGGGGATTTGAACTCATGACCTTTTCCTTCCTTCCTCCCTTCCTTTACCACTTGAGCTAAACAACATTCTTGTGTCAAATATCATTTAAAAATATTATATTACCTTTTTTTTGGTTAAAAGGAGAGTCGGAACTCTCTGCGCATCTAGACGCGCTTTTATTAAATAAGAAAAGAGGCTAAGTATTCAGCAAACGGGGGATAGCCCGACCCCTTACATCATCATGCAGAAAATCTAAAACACCCTCAGGCGGGTCAAACAATACAGATAAACCAATGTTATAAGAAAAAGCTAAGCTAGCTAGAGCATCCGCGGCCCTATTGGTCTCGCGGAATATGTGACGGACCTAGACGTTCCAGTTCCTTTGCAACAAGCCATGGCACTTAGAGACCAGGCTAGCGAGCGGGTGGCGTCACTGCAATGGGTTCTTTAGGAGGGAGGATACCAGCTGCGAATCTGTCTCCAGAATCACATCCCTATATCCCCCATCCCAGGCTAGCGTGAGCCCTTGAAAAACACCCCATAATTCCGCTGTAGGCACCGTACATGAACCCACATTCATAACAAACCCACGTCGCCACTCTCCCGCATGATTCCTAATCAGCCCCGCCGCAGAAGCCTTTCCATCCTGCTTGACAGCCCCATCCGTATTAACCTTAAAACATCCCTCCTCTGGCTTCTCCCACGCAATCTTGACCTCCTTCCTGTTCGTCCTTGTCCTAGTGCCATCCGCTTCCTTCTTGGTGCCCTTGTACTCACTCGCGCGTTCCAGCACAAACGTGGCCTTGCATCCCTTCCAGTCCTGGTTTTGAAAAATCCGAGCGTTCCGCCACTTCAGATCCACCAAAGAGCACCTGCAAAAACATCATTCCAAGCAAGACCATTCCCGACATGAGTAGTACACGAGAAGTTACCTCTTATCCAAGCCGCGAAGGGAGTGTCGTAGAAGTCCCTTTGCACACGGTCAGCCCACAACTTTCTCCACATGACCTCAGCCTCCTTGCAGTCCCGGAATAAATGAATCGTAGTCTCCTCCTTATCCGGACAGCATCCACACCACGACACGGTAGCAATATGACGATTCGTTCGCTCCGCATTAGTCAAGACAGCCCCTCTCATACACCTCCAAGCAAAGACTCGGATTCGCTCTTGAACCGCAAGCCTCCAGACAACCTTGTAAATATGTTGATCGTTGCTAAGAATCCTAGCTGTCCCACGCAAGGCCTGGTAAGCGGAAGCAACCAAGTAATCGCCATTCTTCGTGAACCTCCAACCGAGGCCATCCCCTTCACTACCATCATTCACAAACGTGCTCGAAATGGAGATTCTAACATCGGCGGGAAAGGCATCAACAATCATCTCCCACTCCCAACAGTCGTGCTCACTCCCGAAGTCAGCCACAACCATCTCAAGCTCGGCCGGGGTGACCGACCTCGACGCGTACTCCAGCAGCGGGACATCCAGCAGCCACCTGTCCTCCCAAAAACGGATGCTCTCTCCGTCACCAAGGACCCATTTCACACCTTTGTTCACAACCTCATGAACGCCAACAAGAATGTTGTTCCAAGTGTGCGAAGGGTTCGCGACCACCGCTCCCGAGTCCTTCACGTACTTCTTCCGAAGAGCCTCAACCCACAGCGGTCTCTCCCCGTTCACAAACTTCCACCCGAGTTTTCCGACCAAGGCTAGGTTCATATCCTCCATGTTCCGAATACCCAGCCCTCCCAAGTGCTTCGGTTGGCAGATGTCGTTCCACGAGACAAGATGTAAGCGTCTAGCTCCGTCAGTATCTCCCCAAAGGAAACCACGTCACAGCTTGTTGATTCTTTTGCAGACGGACCTAGGGAGGAGCATCGAACCCATAGTATAGATAGGTATCGACGTAAGAACAGACTTGGTGAGGGTAATCCTCCCTGCAAAACTGAGCGTTTTACTCTTCCAACCTGCCAATCTAGCGGAGATCTTCTCAATGAGGGGGTCGAAAGTTTCTTTCTTGATTCTAGTACTAAGTGCCGGCACCCCCAGATAATTACCTAGGTCCTTCGTGATTCCAAAGCCGCTCACGACTCTAATTCTCGACCTTAACTCATTCGATACGATCGGGGACACATAGGCTTTCGATTTCTCCTTACTGACCTTCAGCCCCGAAGCCTTACAAAACCTCTCAAGGATACCGTTTATCAACTTCATTTGCCCCGGGGAGGCTTCAACACACAAGATGATATCATCCGCAAAGAACATATGCGACAACGGAGGTCCTCCTCTCGAAAGATAAATCGGCTTCCAATCCCCTTCATCGACGGCTTCCAAGATCATGTGACTCAATCTCTCAATGCACAGAACGAACAAATACGGGGATATCGGGTCCCCTTGTCTCACCCCTCTACCCGGCCGAAAACAGTGAGTGACTTCCCCATTCCAGAGAAGTCGCATCTTAACGGTACTCACACACTGTCTGACCCATTCTATCTAAACGTCCTCAAAGCCAGCCTCCCTAAGAGTGTCTTCCACGAAATCCCATCTCAACCTATCATAGGCCTTCTCAAGGTCAAGTTTTAGAACCATCCACTTCTTCCCCACTCTCATCTTCCTAACGGAGTGAACGATCTCCTGAACGAGGGCGATGTTATCCCGTATCACTCTCCCCGGAAGGAAGCTGCCTTGGGTAGGTCTCACTAAGCTACCTATCACCTTTTGCAGCCTCAACACCATAGTTTTGGAAGTGATTTTATACCGGACGTTGCACAAGGAGATCGGACGGAAGTGTTTGATATGCTCCGGCTTCCCAATCTTGGCATGGAGGACAATCAGACGTTGTACAAGGAGATCGGACGGAAATGTTATATTACCTTAAAAATACTAAATATATACAAAAAAAAATATTTTTTTGTATTTTTTTCCGGGCCGGGGGTGCTCGAGCACCCCCAAGCACCCCCTAGCTCCACCACTGGTTATTACAATAGTTAATACTCTAAAGTGACATGTTTTGTCGAACGGATAAAGTAACTATTTATCATAAATCGACGTGAAAAGGAAGAGAAAAAACAAAAATGAAATGAAATGTGGGGCAAAAAGGGAATGAGGCAAAAATCAATTGCTTGGCGCGGAAGGTAAGTGCAAATTGTGGCCAGCGTCGAACGCGGGAGATGGGCTGCGATCTGCTATGCCGCCGGGAATGGCGGTGGGAGCACAAACAACATCGTGGCCGTTGGATCTTCCTGGACTTTATGATCTACGGCTCGATCAATCAATCGAACGTACGGCTGATGTCTCAATGATTGATTTTGTCAAAGCAAGTGTAGGCTCATCAGATGGAGACTTTAACCGAATCCAACCTCGATTCATCGCAAGGCATGTGTGACTGCGGGGTGCACGTAGATCATATATCAACTTGTTTTATATGGTTTTTTTTACAACGTGTGTATATGTTTAGTTGCGGAATATAAGGTAGGGCTTCATAATATGTGATCACATACATGGGCATCCCCGTTGCCTCGGATGCTGGGTTTTCACCTCATGACTCAGTCATTAGTACTGAAGGGTATGCTCTCTAGAAAAACATCCAAGCAGCATCGAACCTTTAAATCAACAAACTTTTTATTGAAGGACATAACCTTACCATTATTAACTGTCTCATTGGTAGTTGGTCTTGTGCGCGCGCAGGAAGTTGAAATGCTTATCTTTGATAGTATTCTGTCTTTGCATTGTCTCTCCTTATATCAAATCCGCCATATTTTCAGGGAAGCCAATCGAATCGTTGACCGTCTCTCGCATCTCGATCTTGACTTCTTTGGTCGGTCTGTCCCTGACGATTCTGCGGTAGCAGAGCTCATCCGTCTGGATACCCTTGGCTAGAGAGGGTCTCCCTTTCGGCCAAAATTTTTTGGTTTAAACAAAATATAGGTAAGTTTAAGTTTAAGGTTAAATGTAATTTAGCACAAAAAAAGGTTAAATATAATTTATATATAAAAAAAGTGTAAATATAATTAGAAAATTTAATCCATAGATTAAACCTTGGTTGAATTATTTACTCGGGTTGTACTAAAATAGATTGTTGGAATGCATGCATGGAATCATGCCGGATTACAATCTTGGGTAGACTAAATTTGCATATAATTTTTTTTATCTATATTTAAATTAGTGATAATATAGTTAATTATTTATCAAAGATCCTTTAAATTTTAGGGATTAATTAGTCAACTATTTCAAAAAAGAATGAAGATGAAAAAAAATTTAATTATCAAAGATCCTTTTAATTTTTAGGAGAAGACATTGTATAGTCAAATTTATATATTCCAATAGGGATAAATCTAGGGGTGGGAGTGTTCTAAAAATTAACGACTTTGGCGGCCTTCAAGACAGCGCCAAGACGTTTGGCGGATCCACGCCGTCCTTAATTCGGCCTTGGTGGGGTAGCTTGGCGGGAATGGAACATCACCTTGGCGGGTGCAAGATGGAGACTTGGCATCCTTGGCGGGTGCAATTCGGGCTTGGCGGGGAAGAGTTTTGGCGGGCATGAGGATGGAGGCTTAGCAGTTTTGGCGGTTTTAAATTGAAATTATTTAGTTTTTATGGTTTCAAATTTGAACATATCTATGTGATTTTATGTTTGATTCGGACAACTTTAAAATAGTTATGATGAATTTTTATTTAATATGTTATAGACTTGAAATTAATGTATAATTTATTACATAATATATGTTTTATACATAGTTTATGGGATAAATAAAAGAAAATAATTAAAAACTGTTTTGTCCGCCAAAAAATTGCTAATAAGAACGCCAAACCGTCTTAACGCTTACCTCTACCTTGTGGTTAAGTATCCGTCAAATATTTTTTAGAACATTGGCTACAAACTCACCCCATTTTACCATTAATATACACCGTAAGCTTTTGAAAAATATCTATTGTTATATTCTTCATACTTCAATTATTTTGATCGGTGGTCCTCAACTCCTTATTACTTTTAAATGTTTTCGACGATTTCTATGCGATTACAAAACCAACACTCAAGTGATATATTTACTCTTGCTTCTCAGTATCTTGGGATTCCATTGATAAGGACTTTTCAATGAAAGTTCTTCACCGGTCAAAATTATTTGTTTCATGTTGATTTGCTTCCAGTCTTGTTAGAGTTAATATACTTTATTCGGTCGGAAATATTTAATATTTTAGGAGATGAAATTTGATCAACAATATTTAATATTTGAGAAATAATAATTACCCTCTTTTTAACTTTTGCACTAATATCAATATAAATTGTATTTTTTTTTGCTTAACCAATTACATTTGTGTATAATAAATTAATGTGATGGGGGATTAAAAATTATTTGATGAGGATATTTAAAGATGGAAGTAATAATTAAGAGGTTTCTTAATTTACGCGTAAAACTCTAAAACATCGTTTATTTTCGACTGAAGGAAGTAGCTATTTATTCCTATATCATGTTTAAGAGTTTAAAATTTGTCAAATGCTATTTCTCAAAAAGTCATTTATCTTTTCAAAATTTTATTATTTTTTATTTTTCAACCTGTCAAATAAGAGCCTTATAGAACTCTTTCTTTAGTTCCATTAGGCTTGCCCACTACCTCGAGGCTTGAGGTATTTCTCTTTAATTTTCACATATTTCCAATTGTTTGTCTCCTTTAAATAACTTTCTTTAATAAATTTCACCTATTCATTTTGTGATTATGTTAGAATTTTCCATAATAGTTCTATGTTTAATACTTTATTAGAATCTTTTCTTTAAAAAAGATTATGGTTAAATTTGGTGAATATTTATTTTAGATGTGAAAATTAAGTAAATGTCCATTTTTTTACATAATTA
Organism: Persicaria maculosa; assembly: GCA_963922045.1. Taxonomy (NCBI): domain Eukaryota; kingdom Viridiplantae; phylum Streptophyta; class Magnoliopsida; order Caryophyllales; family Polygonaceae; genus Persicaria; species Persicaria maculosa. The sequence goes on from OY998270.1 coordinate 22,254,883, forward strand.
AGTAAAAGGTAAATTACTTTGGTAGTCCCTAACCTTTAAGGGTTAGCCACTATCAGTCTCTAACCTTTTTAAGTGTTAATTTTAGTCCCTAACCTTTTACATATTGCTACTATTTGGTCCCCCGTCCAACTAAATGCCAACCTTTTTATTAAATGTACATTTTCTAATTGCCTTTTCTAAATGAAAAACTATTTTAGTTATTGGGCCTCCTTATTAACTATTTTTATTTGTTATTTTAATACAAACTCTTGTATTAGAGTATAATTTATTATATTTGAAGATTTTCCACTTATATATTCAAAATTTTATTTGTAAATTGTAAGTTCACACAATGAATGGGTTTTTGATGTGAAAATACTATAACACACATCTATATGTATTGATACACAATTAAAAAGTTAAAATATATGACTTCAAATCTAATAGGAAGAAGTCCTATATTAAATTTATTTGGGCATTTTTTTTATCTTATTTAAAGGAATATATTTATTTTACATAATTTACGTGCTACATGTTTTTGAAAGATCGATAAATGTAATAAGTACTCTATTCGTATGAAAATAGTGGATGCTTAACTTGTTGACACATTTTTTTTAATAGCTTAAAAACTACACATAAAATAATTTTTTAATAATTAGCAAGTCGAAAAAAATCAAATATTTCAAGATTAGGGTAATTTTGAACGGGGCCCCTAAAATTCATTGGACGACCTTGCTTGTAACCCTAACCCTTCTATAATCTTTCTCGGCTTTATTTAGAAAATTAAATAATTTTATCGTTTAGTTCAACTAGAAAATAGACGGGAGGACCAAATAGTAGCAATATGTAAAAGGTTAGGGACTAAAAGTAACACTTAAAAAGGTTAGGAACCGATAGTGGCTAACACTATAGGTTAGGGACCACCAAAGGAATTTACCCTTAAGTAAATGTCCATTTTTTCCAAAAATAACCCTCCTTCCCCATCCCTAACCCTTCCTCCTTCCCCCTTTGACCATTTTTAATTTTAACATTGACCGGTCAATATTGACCATTTCGGTCAACGCCTGCATTTGGTGACAGTTTTGTGGTGACAACTGTGTATATTTTTTTGGTGACAGTTATTGTGATAATTATTTTGGTGACAACTGACTTTTTTGGTGACATTTTATTTTTTTCTAGTAACATTTAACAGAATTTTTTTCTCGTACTACTAAACACTGTCACCAACCTATTGTCATCAATTACATAACATTGTCACCTACTATAAAATATTGTCACCACTAATTTTCACTAACTACATAATATCACCAACTGCAAAATATTGTCACCAAACTATTGTCAACAACTACGAAACACTGTCATCAAATTATTTTCACCAACTTATTATCACCAAACATTGTCACAAACCAATTGTTACCAACTACACAACATTGCCATCAATCTATTATCCCTAAATAGAGAACATTATCATCACCCCCTATTGTCACCAACCTACTTTCCTAATATGTTGTTACCAACAATAAAATATTGTCATCAATCTATTGTCACCAACTACAGAACATTGTCATCAAATTTATCTTCCCTCTAGCGTCTTCATCCTCTTCATATTGTCATCAAACTAAAATGTTTGTACAGAACCAATGTCATCGTTATCACCTAATATTAACTCACTTTTGTCACAAAACTAAAATCCTAGAACTAGGGGAGTATAGACCCTAGAGGGGCTAAAGCTAAGCAAATAAAATTTTGATGTACAGTGTGGTTTGGGGCCGAGGTTTAGGGTTTAGTCTTTAGGCTTTAGGGACAAGGCCCTAAACCCTTAATCCTAAACCCTAAAATGTTTGTACAATACTAATGTCATGACATTTGTCACCTAATATTAACTCGCTTTTGTCACAAAATTGAAACCCTAGAACTACGGGAGTATAGACCCTAGAGGGGCTAACCCTAAGCCAACAAAAATTTGATGGACAATATGATTTAGGTATAGCTAGTGATCATAGATTGAGCATAAATACATGTAAATAAACTGTCACAAAAAAATACAAATACCGTTCAATAAGTAGTAGAAACCATACATTAAGTTAGTCACCATGATAATGAAAATAATTTATAAATCCCCAATTGTTGACTATATTAATTTTTAAAATAAATGGGAATAGTTAAGATAGTCGCTATGATTAGATTGCAATGAGTATCAAAATACAAACATCATACAACCAATAGTACAAAAACAAGAATATACCCCATGTGTTTTACCTAATATACGTCCCCGGATCTGACAGAGGAATGCTCCGGGCTTCAGGTTGGTTGAGCTAAAAGGTATGTCTGACTTTATAGCCCGGATATATATCCGAGGTATATAAACAAGCAAATTTGGAGTTGAAAAGACACGCCCGGGGTATATACCTCTAATATCCGGGGTATATACTCCATCAAAATTTCAAACAAAAATAACGCCCAGGGTATATACTTGTAATATCCAGGGTATAAACCTCTAATATCCGGGGTATATACTACATTTAATCCGAGTTTAATTTTCGTGTATCCGGGGTATAAAATTGAAAATATCCGGGGTATATACCTCTTGAGAGTTTATTCTTGTCATGTATATAGCCCGGAGGCATGAATAAAAATCCGGGGTATATAATGTTTTATTGTTAAATTTTTTAAATACCCATTCGTATATTACCATATTAAACCTGTAATTCTCATCCATTCGGATCAATATAGGCAACCAAAAATCCACAATTGAATGGTACATGAAATAAATCTGTTCATCAAATTCAAATCTTCAAAGTACCAAACATAGTACATGTACGTTAAACAACACACAATCAGTGTCTTGCAACATGCTAGATTTCAACCTACATAGATGAACCATGCCCCTATAATACGCCCGGGGAAGATGACTCTACATGTCGTGCAATCTTGTTTCTGAACGAAACAACGATCAGTAAAAAACTGTAAAGATCGAGATTTTTTTTAAAATATTATTTTTATAATTATAGATTTTTTTTTCAATTTAAAATTCATTTAATTTCTAAGCCTCCGAAATTTTTTTAAAGTTTCCATCCTCGAGCAAATGATTCATTTTATTCCTTCGAGACGAATTTCATCATGAATTTGTTATTCGATTTGAGACTGAAATTATTCCACTTTATTATTCTAGGACTTGAAATTATTTTCGGGTATCGCTATTTAATTCGGAATCGAAGGTTATCTTATATTTATTTTAGGCGCGTCATATCAAGGTCGGAAAGCGGGTTACGGGATTTATTTCCGGGTAGTAATTTTGACTTTTTATACTCAATTCAACACTCAACCCGTACTCGAATTGCAAGATCCGAACGAAGGTATCCAATCCTTCGAAACGTAACCCGAATATTTATATTTGGGCCGTTACAAAGGTGGTATCAGAGCTTGGGTTGCGCGATTCGAGTACAAAAGGGTTGAAGTATGATTTTGAAAATTGCCCAATGTTTTTAAAAGATTTTTAAGAGTTTTAAAGGGCAAAATGAATTTAATATGGATAGATTAATGAACATAGCTTAATAAACTTGACTTAAGTAAGGAAAATCAGATAAAGGGAAACCGAGTGGGTAGAAAGGCGATAGACCATCCCTATTGGATGTAGACTTGGGAAAGGGTAGGCAAAACATAGCTTTGTACTTTACAGAGGGCCTGGAAGACTCCAAGGAGTTTGCACCGCGATGGTTGGAGTAGTAGGGTTGGATATAGAGACCGAAAGGGTAGTTGCCCCCTCCGGTCAGCTGCCCCTTGAAGGGTAACTTCTAGATAGCTTCTGTGATTTTATATAAATTGAACCTGAGAGCGATTCCCCTCGAAGGGGAACACATTAATTATTATTGATTGATTGATTCTGTGCTGAGTGTTGCCTTCCTTGAGCAAGAATTCTGTTAATCTGTTAAACCTATGTTGGCTATGAGTTGAACTTCTGTGTGAACGGGATAGCGGGAGAGTCCTTCCTTACTCTATAGTTATGATTTCAATTCTTGTCAAGCAATCTTTTCCGTTATTCAACTGTCTTTGTCATTTCTTTCCATTTCGCTTTCTGTTCAACAAATTTCTAGATAAGAATGAGGATTGTTGGTGAGTGTCTATTCTTTTCATTCCGCTTTCTCTCCTTCTATCTCCTCTCGTGTCCTTAAATGATGTCTTATCGATTCTTTTATTTTCCTTCCTTTTCCTTTCCTTTCTTTCCTATTCTTTACTATTCCTTTCTTCTTCTTCCCTTTCTTTTATTTCCTTCTCGAGATTTTCTTATCAAGTCTTCTTTTGGTGTCGGCGTCCTCCACGGGAATTGGGTTGGGCATATGATCATATTCGGGATATTTGTTCGGGTACATTGATTACTTGAGTGTGTGATGGAGTATGGTAATTGACGCCATCGGTCATGCCACGAGTTAATTAATGTACTAGAATATCAACTTCGAATGATCTAAGATTCTCGACATGATTTTGAGTCTATAGAACATGTTGTTTTAGAGAGCCATCCTTTTCGATTTTTGTAAAGGTTGACAAGTGTCTTTTGTCATAAGACTTTATCCAGAGCTTGACCATCCTTCTTCGGGAAACAGTTGAGTGTTTTTTTTTCCTTACCCAAATGATTCATACAAGCATTCCACAGGAAATGTGCTCTTGATTCAGTGAGTTGACATTGCCCTTGGAGATTTCTATTTGGTTATGATTGTAGTCCCATCTGTGATTTCATGACCTGATATTTCATTATGCTACATGCATGTCCCTATACCCTTATATTCCGATTTAGCCACATTGCTTTAGGCTCGTATTATACTTCGTTGTGTTCCTCCATATTCCTATGTTGTTGTAGCATGATTAACTTGATCTCTTGCATATGTTTGTGCTAGTTGACTAAATGTATGAAGGTGTCACATGTTATGCATATTATAGATAGATGAATTGTGATTTGAGCGATTCTGTGCCTTATCCACGTGGTTGTTTGCTCTCTCTTGACGTAGGTTCCTGACAGTATTATCGTTCTTTTGTGCTTCCGTGAACAACTAGTCTGACACCTCGCATGATCACACACCATGATATGTTCTGGTTTCGTGTATACATGACCCATGAAGGTTATATTAAACTTATTTAGATCACCCCTTATTGTATCTATGCTTTGCCATGAATTACTAGTGTCATGTAGCAACTATGCTTTCCAGATATAACTCATCATATGATTCCGAGTCGTGCGTGCATCCTTATGTGAACATTGTCGTCGTAGGATGTGATAGCTTATTATACCACCCTTATATGCATTTGTGTCAGGAATATATGTTACCTTTGTTCATTGTGATAGGTACTTGATAGTGTTCATTGATATGACTAGTGTACTTCATGAAATATGTGTATCTTGCTTGCTGCGATTACGCCTCACAGATCTCCATAAGGGCCTCGTTGTCATTCTCGGATTGGAATCTTGTCTCTAGTCTCGTTAGCCTTTGGTCCATATGTGACTCCGTAGGGAATCCGGGTTGTCCTCATTGTCTCTCCCCTATCTCCGTTAACTTAGAACCCCTGTGATATCTTTTTGGAACAAACGACGACCTGAGGAAAAGAACAACCAGCCGGGTAGCACTAGAGCAGCGCAGCGGAAGCATGGTGTGGCCATAACCCACAAGTCTCAGAACTGATGTCGTCCGCAGCCTTGGAGGATGATTATGCATTGGATTCACAGAAATGCCTTATGAAAGGGGGGGCGTTTCCCCATTCGAGCTACTAACCTTCTCTGTGGTGATTGAGCATGATGTGGTGCGATAGGCCTAGATTTAATATGATTCCGATGCGTAGATGTTTTGTTATGTTGATATTTGAGTTGGTGGTAAGCATGGCCCGGTTGCCCTTGCATATGAGATATGGGTTACTGATGCTAGTGAGTAGATGGTTGTTGATGTGTTAGCAAGTTTTGATGTTGTGGGTATGCTTGGTGATCTTTCCTTCTTCCCTTTCCTTTTCTTTCCTCTCCCTTCCTTTCCTTTTCTTCTCCTTTCTTCTCTTAAGGATTAAGGTCCCATTTGCAGTAGGATTAGAGGGGTGTATAGGAGGACTAGAAGTCGTAGGTTTCGACCATTGATGGTGAGAGATGGAAACATAGGTAGAAGAACTTAGCTTAGATAGGCCGAGCAAATTTCTAAGGCTGATAAGAGATAGTAGTTAGGGATTTCAGATGAGCCTTCTAGGTAGGTCTTAGGTGGGGCATAGGATGAGAATGACAAGATCGCGGAGATGGGATTGTAGTGTAGGTGAGAAAATTTTACTGAAGGACAGGGTAAGTTTGTTTAGGTATCTTTGAGGAAGGATATGAGTAGAATAGGGCATGTACGATTGGGGATTCTCATAGGGCGGATGTGATGATAGACGGGTTGTCGTACTAGGAGCGGAAGCGATGTTTTTGAGTAAGTTTTGATGGTGAAAAAGTTTGAGTAACTAGGATTGCTTGAGGAGTTGTGGACCTTGGGACTTAGGATATTCGTACTATAAGCGAGAACGACTTTGGTGAGGGACGAATTATGTATATTGTTAAGGTTTGAGTGGCTAGAGCGGTCGAGGATTAGTAAATCTTGGGAATTAGGTTGTCCTTATGATATGCGGCATAATGTGAATTTGTACTTAGGTATTGTTTGGGTATTATTAACGATGATTGCTAGTGTTGTAATCGGAGAAATTCTAGATCGGGCGTAATTGGAAGATATTTAGCATGGGGAAGACTTGAAATTGGTATGTGTGGGATTTATTCGAATTTTGAGGTGACTAAGAAATAGACAATACGGTTTTGAGAAAATAGTAAAGGACATTGTTAGAAGCACTTATGATCTTGATTGCTTGGGTGTGTAGGCAGAAAGATTGTGAATGGTGAATATGGGAATTAGTTCAGACGGAAGATATAGGAATACCAATGGTTGTAGAACTTTGGGAAATTTAAATAGCTTATGATGCCTTGGGTGATTTCGAAAAAGGATAACGTAGAGATTCTTTGAGCAAATGATTGGTAATAATGGTCAATTAGAGGTAAGCTATCATTGGTTGAGGATTTTGGTCTAAGGCTATTTGGGAGTGTGCAACAATAAGAAATTAGAATAAGACGTCTTGGGAGATTGTGACTGCTTTGGGAAATAGTGGAATTCGAGCGGTGAATTAATGTTGGGGGTAAGTGAAATGTCGTGGTCCTTGGAAAATGAAGAGATGCGATTCAGTTTAGAGATGTCTTGATGAGTTTACTTGGGTAACACTTGTGCGTTTGACCGCTTGGGAATAGGTGCAATTGAGGGGACTGGATGGGTTGTGTTGCAGGTTTAGCATTAGTTGGCTCTCTGACTTAGAATCTAGTGAATGAGGACGATTAAGTATTGCTATGACTTTCTGACTTAGCAGAGTGAAGTGCTTAAGGTTCTTGGGATGCGTAGGTGGCTTGAGAATTAAGCTTGATTTGTGACACATTGAGGATATAGGGTGTAGGAATACTCTTGTATGAGGTTGTTAGTAGGAGTTAGTCTTTTAGAGGTGGATTAGCAATAGGTGTGCTTATTGGTATGAGAATTAGGATAAGAAGTATCGAAGCAATTCGGGATCTAGTAAATATAATGATTGAATGTATTCTTAAGGGTATAGGTGGAATGAATGAGTTTGGTAAGAAACACTTAGATTGATCACGCTTCTGATAGAGGGTCTGACGAGAGTTTGGAGTATTGGGCTCGATTTATGATTTCTTGGAGAGTTATGAGTTCCGACGCAAGAGCCTTGAGGTGTAGTAGATGAATTTGGATTAGACTTTTACCTTGAGACCCTTGTGAAAGAATTAAAGAGGATACCTGTGGGTTCGAAGGGAAGTAATATATAGTGGTAATTGAGGATTTTAGTATGATATGAGTTGAGTGAACCTATCTTAGATATGACCCTGGCTTCGAGAATTTGACGGTGAGGTGTGAGTAATGGTTGTGTTCTGTTTTGATCATCAACTATATGTAGACTCTCTCAATGTTTTGGCCTATTAATATGTGTTGATATGATGGAGTTTCGCTATGAGATGTTAATAATGAGAGTTAGTATGTTGCTAATGGGGTAAAATGAAAGTTCCGTTATGACAAATTCTACTATGCTGATATTGGATAGGACGATATATGTTATGATGAATTTTGTTATGTGATGTCTCGACGGGATGATAATTGACTACATTTATATTCCGATATGCTGATATATGATATTCTAGTGTGTAAATGGTTGACATGATGATCCCTTGAGCTTTGATATGATAATAGACATTGACATTGATGAATCTTGATATGATGTGTTATTCGGTGGCGTGATGTCTTGAGATATCTGAATTTGTCGTGATCTTAACCTTGAAATGTTGGAATTAATCTTGAAACATGAACTTAGGGAGTGAATACGGGATTAGCCCTTAGAGGTGGATGTTGCCACCTCTTGAGTCTTTGAAACTTGATTGACTGACATAGGGAGAAAAGATTTGGATTTTGAAAGGTTTCGTTAGTTTTTGAAAAAAAAAATGATTTTAGTCTCGGGGACGAGACTTGTTTTTAGAGGTGGATGATGTAAAGATCGAGATTTTTTTTAAAATATTATTTTTATAATTATAGATTTTTTTTTCAATTTAAAATTCATTTAATTTCTAAGCCTCCGAAATTTTTTTAAAGTTTCCATCCTCGAGCAAATGATTCATTTTATTCCTTCGAGACGAATTTCATCATGAATTTGTTATTCGATTTGAGACTGAAATTATTCCACTTTATTATTCTAGGACTTGAAATTATTTTCGGGTATCGCTATTTAATTCGGAATCGAAGGTTATCTTATATTTATTTTAGGCGCGTCATATCAAGGTCGGAAAGCGGGTTACGGGATTTATTTCCGGGTAGTAATTTTGACTTTTTATACTCAATTCAACACTCAACCCGTACTCGAATTGCAAGATCCGAACGAAGGTATCCAATCCTTCGAAACGTAACCCGAATATTTATATTTGGGCCGTTACAAAAACTTCCTCCATACCAGAGACACCGTAATTAGCCTTGCCTAAACAAAATTAAGAAAAAATGATCAAGACATTTAACCATTTAATGTCATATGTAAAAGATTCAACAAATTATTATCTTTTTTGTAAAAGATTCAACAAATAATCCAGAACTTCATCGTTCATCAAAACCATACCCCTTTAACCATTTACTGTCATATGTAATGAAAGAAACAAATAGGTAAGCATGAAACAAACAAATAGGACTATGAAGTATGACGGTTAGGGAAGCAAGGTATTTTCATGATTTGCTCTTCGGTCCACAAGATGTTGTACTAATGGAAATCTCCAGAAGGATCAAACCAGAGACTGTATCGTTCTTCCCTACCAGCGTTCGTGCTCCCGTTACCATACACATTCGTCTGAATCCTCCAATCTTTTCCCCTTATGTTCCTTAAGAACTCGAAGTCGATTTCGTCTTGGTTCCTTTCATACATGTCACCATTTGACATCTGCAGCAGAAATTTTTTAGCAAAGAACAACTAGATAATACTATGCAAGAAAGAGTCAAAACACCAAACTCTTCAGTGACAGTAATTAAAGGCCGCTTATGGTAATTCAATCAATTACCCTGAAGACAAAACTACAGAAGAGTCAAAATTCATCACTGAAAGTAATTGATAGGCACTAATCCTAATTTAACCAATAACCCTGAAGATAATACTACAGAAGAAGAGTAAAACATCTTCAACAATAGTAATTTCATGCAACTGATGCTAATTTAAACAACTACTTTGAAGATATATGAAACTAAAAATCAATTTCTCTACCCTCATTTTCCACAAAAAAAAAAAAAAGACAAACTGGTTCAAGGCTTTAAAGAAAGAAAGAAACTCAGACATAATTTTGAACTCTGAAGTTTTAATTACTTAACAAAAAATCTGTTATGTTTCATCATAGGAAATTTAAAGAAAGAAAGAAACTCAGGTGAATAGAAATGATTTACCTCATTAAACCCTGCATTAGTGTAAAGGCCGAATATATTTTAATATTATTTTAATTAAATATACTATTATTTTACTCAATTTGTAAAAGTGGAATAAAAACCCGTCCTCGAGCATCAAGTTTCGATTTTAAATCATTCCGGCATCAATTTAAATTAGGATTTTGACGGGATTTGATTTTCGACATCGAGACCGAGTGTTAAAAAAAAATTAAATTGAGCTACGAGTATTGAGTGAATTTTATTTAATTTTTGATTATCTTGAATTAAAAAAATTAATTAAATTCGATTTAGTCGGGAATCGATCGGGCGAGCGGGATTCGGGTCTTTTCCGCTAATTTGAATTGGTATTGTTGGGACCACACAAATATTAAATTCTTTCCTTTTTCATTCTCTCTCTCTCTCTCTCTCTCTCTCTCTCTCTCTCTCTCTCTCTCTCTCTCGGCTGCCCTCCTCCCTCTCCCTTTCATGCCTTCTGCAGCTGAGCAGACTGCACCATCCCTCCCTCTTTCTGTTATAAACCCACGCCAGAACCCGCAGAGACCAACCCAACCACACTCCACCCTCAACCTCTCCTCCCCTCTCTTTCTCTCACCATAAAACCCACCCTCCTCTTTCCTTTTCTTCTGGATAAACAGAACCCCAAAACACAAAACTCCTAGACCCCTTGTTGAGGTATTCTTGCCGCCAGCGCCACCCATCACCTCCTCTTCCTTTTCGCCTCTGAGCAGCAGCACCACCACCTCTCCTCCACCCCCGTCGCCGCCCATTGAAGCTCTCTTGGAGCCTCCTAGAGCCCTGTTTTCGAGAGCCAAAACCGAGCCTCACCCACCTCCTTCCTTCCCCGAGCTGAGCAGCACCAACAATCTCTTCATCCTCCTCCTCGTCATCACCGCAGGAGGAGCCCACTGCCGAGCACCACCTCCTTCCCTGCGCCAAGTTCCTCTGTTTCGTGCCGAGCTCGGTAAGGCTCCGATTACCTCTTCCTTTCACTTCGGAAACTTCAAGGTCATACCTTACTCCTTCTACACTCATCCTAGGGCCGGAAGAAGCTCTTCCCTTCGCCATTACTGCCGGAGCGCCGCCGTCGAGCCTCGGAGTCGGAATCGCACCTACCTCGGTAATTCTCTCCTTTCTCCCTCTCCTCCCCTCGCGTTTGGGTTCTGTGGGTTGGGTGGTCGTCGGAATTGATTTTCGGTCGGGTTGAGGAGCTTTGGGCCGGAGAGGGGCCGCCGGTGGCCTGAACTCTCTCCTTCCTTCCCCTTCGCTTGCGTCCGGCGTCGTGCTCTGCCTCTGCCTGAGGAAGGAGACGCACTCCTTTTCTTTCTTGTTGGGCCTAATTCGCTTGGGCTGGATCCGGGTCTGGGCAACGGGTTGGGTCGGACCCTCCCTTTCTTTCTTCCCTGGGTCATGGGTAATGGGTATCCGGGTATGGGCTCGGGTTGGGCTTGGCTGGATTGTTATTTTTTTTTGTTGGTTATGTTTCATATATATTTTGTGTTATGTATATATTTATACATTTATGTTATACGTTTTTTATTTTTCTGATTTTAGGAAAATGAAGTATATATATTTATATCCTGAAATTATCAATATATATATATATATATATATATATATTAAAAGGTTTTAAAAGTGAAATTAATAAATAGGGAGTTATAAATATTTATATGTTTTGGGTGTATTAAATTATACATTTTAGAGGATTTTAAAAGTAATTTTAATTGAGATAAGTTATTATGTTATGTTTATAAGGGTGATTTTAAGATTTGGATTTTTAAAGAAAGTTATGTCGGAATTATTTAAATGGTATAATTTTATAAGTTGGTTAAGGATTTAAATTGTTATATGTTGATTATATGATATGTTATACCCTTATTTGAATATTAATATTATTTTGGGATTTGGTTACAATTATAATATTCTGGAAAATTTATCTTTATATATTGTTTATTTGTTTTAAATTAGTATTGATTGGATTATTTAATTAATGCATTTCATGAGGATTTAAATATGAGAGTGGGGAATTTTAAATTGAGTTGTTGATTTTGATTTATAAGTATGATTGTGAACATCGGTCATTTTTATGATTTAATATTGGAATTTATTTATATATGGTTTTGAGATAAGAAACATTCCGGAATTATTTTATAACATGCTTTTGAAAAAATGGGCCTTAAGGTTTAAATGTGTAATGTCGGGTTTTGACTAAGTACGATTTTAAAAGAATTATGTGATTTTCTAAGTTGAGTTTTTTTGAGAGATTGTTTTGGAAATGAGAAGATGAGATGAACCTGAAATGATAAAATAAGACGGAATGATCTGAAATGAGATATGAGAAGAGATGTATGATAGTTAGGGGCGCCTTGTGTGAAATAGGTAGACTTATGCATTTATACGTTATTAGGTGTTTGTGAATGTTGGGCGTTGCTTGCTATCGGTGATTCATTTCTTGGATTCTGCTCTGCCTTGTTCTCTGCTGTTCGGCTTATTCAGGTAAGTTCCTTTATGGGCTTACTCAGATTCGAAAGAGATTACCGGCTTGTGAATGTATGACATACTAGGTGTTGCATAAGCATTAAAGCATGCCATGTAGTATCATGCTAGGTTGCACTTGTGATTGAGCATTCTATTTCTTTATGCGTATGAAACAGAACGGCCGTATCTGTGATAGTCCTAGAGTCTTTGCTAGGGTCATAGGGTAGCCCAGCCCCATCGGGTGCCCTGAGTCTATCGAGTCGATATGAGCATGATGATAGCCCAGAAACATCGGGCATGATTTATTTATTTTAATTTATGTTATGATGATGAGATATGATGATGAGATATGATATGCTATAGCATCGAACCGGCCGGTCTCTGCACTAACGGAAAGGGGTGCAGAGGTAGGAGAGGGACATGCCACTTGGCATTCTTTGGGCGCCTTTACAGTTATTTCTCGCATATTGTAAATTAGGATCATGCTAGTGTGATTTAATTTCCGCATCTGCATCATCTTTATTATTAGCGTATGTGTATGTTCGATTGCTGGACAGAGCGTGTTGGGGCCTCGGTCTGACCCCACTCGCACCCATTGTTTTTAGGTATGATTTCTCTCTGTTTATATGGCGTGGGAAAGTCCCTCGGCGATTGCAAAGAAATCTGTCTAACCCCGTTAATCTGGCCATCCGACTTTAGAATTATGTTTCGGTTTTGACCCGGCCTTGCCGTGGCTTTTGTATCTAAATCATATTTCCATTTCACTTTCGTTTAAACTGAATTTATGAAACTTCGACTGATTAGAGGTTTGAAACCTCGACCCGTACCTGAATTGCAACATCCGAACGAAGGTATCCGACCTTCGAAACGTATCCCGGATATTTATATCCAGGCCGTTACAAAGTTGGTATCAGAGCGAGGTTGTGCAATTCGGGTACGCAAGGGTCGGGTGTATGTTTTGGAAAACCGCCCACGGATTTCGAAGATTTGAAAGCGTTTTAAAAGGGGCAAAATGAACTTAAAATGTCTAACTCAATTGGACTAATTATGAACTTGGCTTATGATAAAAGAGGAGAACCGACTAATAAGGGATCGATTGGGTAGAATCGGCGTTAGACCATCCCTTTTGGATGTAGTCGGAAATGGGTAGGCGAAATACTAGCTTGTTCTTTACAGATGGGTCGGGAAGACTCCAAGGAGATCATTGTAATTGCCATTGACTGATTCTGTGTTGAGTGTTTGATATGCTATTTGATTGTTATGCCCTAACTATTTGATGAATATTGAATGATCTGTGCGAACGGGATAGCGGGAGTACCCTTCTTCTTATATGGTTAAGCTCAGCCTTGTGGAACCGTCCCCTTCCTTATGAACCCTTTTGACAACTCAATCGAGTCCTCCCTTCGAATATCGGTCTTCCACGGGAATTAGGTTGGTAAACGCATGGTGTCGGGAATCGTGATTGGATGTAGAGGTTGTCCGAGAGAGTATTGGAAGACGGTCCTTGTTGAAATTCCGAGCTAGAGAGTGAGATGTTTACGAGGCTGTCATTATCAATTCTTATGACAATCCATGGGTGTCCTCTTGTCACGAAAAGTCGTATTCGAGTCCCACGGGAAAGATGGGTAATGAGTCAGTTGGGAAGAGTCAATATTGCCCTTATGGACTTCTATCGGGTTATCTTGAGTGCCCTGTTCATGATTGTGTGATTCTATATGCACTACTCCTTGACCTACAATTGATCCTTAGTGTGAATTTGTGCTTATGTGCCTTGATGCTCATGATGACCATTGTATAGGTTCGAACTACATTTATTATGTCCATATCATCCCGACATGATCTGTTTAGTATATTGCATTGTCGTACTAGAGCACGAATAAATATGTCATATGCTAGGATGTCGTCTAATTGATGTCCTTCCTGTGAATGGGTTCATGATAGTGTGGTAGTTCGGTTCTAGTATCATGATAGAGTGAGCCCCTTACTTGGTGGATACGTGTTATAAATTGATGTCGACGTGCCTTATATGCTACGTAACTCCCGGTACATGTTATGATGATGAGCTTTAATGTGAATTTGTAGTTGTATGACATTTTGTACCCATGCTTGTCCCATTGCTTAAGTCTCGTGTTGTGTCTTGTCCTCTATCATGATTGTATGTTGTTATAGCATGTTTACTTAGCATATTGATTGTATGATTGATTGAAAACATGAACCACATGATATGAGTCTATATGATTGTTGCTTCCCTTGGATTAGGTACATGATAGTGTGAACGAGTTTTGATAAATACCTGTTCTATCCTAGTATACATCAATTTGAACTTATGTCCTCATATTCTAGCCATGTTGCTTAGACTTGCTCTATAACTCGTTGCGTTTTTCCTCTCATGCTACTATGTCGTTGAGAGGTGATTGAATGAACTCTTGCATACCGTCGTACTAACCAGTCAAGTGCATGTATGTACCATATGTTATATTAGACCACTAGTAACATGTTGGGCCCTTGGTTGCGACTTGTGCGAGTTCTACTTTACCTACATTGTTGTTGATTCTCTCTCGAGCTAGGTACCTGATAGTGTGGCTTGTTCCTCTTTCTATCATCTTAACATGTTTCACTCGTCCTGATGAGTTAATGTTGAATTCGATGTTTGACTAGCTTTCCGTGATAGTTAAACCTAGCATGCTTACATGGTAAAGATGTCTATTACTCTATAATGGCTTCTCGTGCTTGTATGAACCTATGACTTGACACCCCGCTTGATCACACACCACTCTATATCATGATTTTGCACCTGCATGACGCATGAATATCGGAATGAACCTAGTTGAATTACTCTAGTGGTACTCATGTTCGATGTGTGCTATTAGTATCAGGTGGAGCTTATGACTTCCAATATGACATGTTGAATGATTTCATATCACGCTTGTTCTATAATGTGACATCTATTGTATCATATATGTACTCTATGATGGTTCGTACATAGCATGATTATAATCTAGCACCCATGATGTCCTTCTTGTACTTTGATGACGCCTCATGTTTCGTGAATATTATGTTGAACTCCTCTAAATGACTCTTGACTATGCTTGTATCACATTATATATCGCTAGTATCATATAGGACCCATGCTCTCTAGATATATCTCGTCATATGATTCCGTGCCATGCTTGACCTAACATATGATCATTGTGAGATAGTTACTATGTTGCCCTTTATATGATCTCGTATGATGCATACACCAAACTTGTACATCGTTCATATATGTGATAATTGTTATTCTACTCTTATGTGTTCTCGTATGACGCTTCATCTGATTGTTATAATATACATTGCCATGATATATTTGGACTCAATTGTTGATGTGTATACCCTGTTCCTACATTGTTCATATACATGATGCTCGTTATCTTCATTAAATTCCGCATGACTTCAAATCATATATGATCATTGCTGGTTCCGTCTATCTTGCTCGAAGTTACTTGGCATATCTGTTTCCATGGAATACTAGAATGCTAGCTTGTTTCACAAAAATCAGCGTAGGACTTGATTGTGTCTTTGATATAAATACGAATGTTGCCCCCGAGATAGGTACATGTTAGTGTGGATCGATCTGATTGAAATGCTCCATAATGAATTCGTGCGTGTTGTCACAATTGTGACCCTATAGACTTTCCTAAGGGCATCGTTACTATTCCCGAGTCGGAGTCTTGTCTCTAGTCATGTCGTCTTTAGCGTTGGTCTATTCCGTCTCCGAAAGAAACATTGGGTCGTCCGCCGTTGTCTCTCCCCTATCTCTGCTAACTTAAACTCCTACGCGTTACCTTGGATGAGCGACCACATGGAAAAAGGGATCGGAAAGTCGAATAGCGATAGAGCAGCGCAGCGGAAGCGTGGGCCCATAACCCACAGGCCTCAGGATCGAAAATGTCGACGGAACGAGCTCGCTTTGAGGATTACGATTGTTGAGTACGATATGACTTGCAGGTGGGAGCGTCCTCTATTCTAATTGCTAACCCTTTCTGAGCTTGTTGATGATGATATTGCACTGACTTGATGTTGAAAGTTTCTTGTTGATGTGATGATATGATTCGATGCCTTACAGCCCTAATGTGCCATGATGACTTGATGTGATGCTACTTTGAGGTGCCAAGCATGATCTAAATTCCTTTCCTATATAGTATGAACTGCAAATGCCGAGAATCTGAACTAGTTATTAGCTAAGATCATGATGAAACTTGCTAGTTTGATTCGATTAGGTTCATATATGATGTTTTGCAGTACTTGTTGAGCATGACGGCAATTTAAGACTTTTGATACTTGTTGCAATGCTTAATGATGCTATTGATAAATGTTAGTTAATATGATGTAGTCCTTATGTGCAATAATGTCCATGATTGCTTCTTCTTTGAACATGTGAGTGAGGTCCTTTTTGGTTGAGCGGTCAGAGAGTGGAGAAAGGTTTTGAGTGATTAGAATGATCGACGGTGGTAAGGGAAAGTTGCAGAAGAGGGGTGTTGACTTAGGTTGGACCGAGTGGGTTCGGGAATTATAAGAGGTAATGCTTGATGATTTCGATGAGCCCCTAGGTGAATCTCGGATAAGAGTATGGTTAGGAAAAGGTCGGCTAGGCGGTGATCGAGGAATTTTACTAGAGGATGTGCGGTTAGCAGGACATGATGCTTGTGAAATCTTGGGAAGTGTGGGAGTGTAAGAAATGGCTTTTAAGAGTATGAAGGATATAGTATGAGAGGGCCTCGAGTGTGAGGTTAGAGATAGTAGTGGATTCCTAGAGGTGGATTGCTAGTGAGAGTTCTTGGTGGAATGAGGGGCGAGATTAGAGTATTGAAATGAATTGGGACTTCTTTTGAGGATGTTACCTGAGCTGATGTTGGTGAATCTAGATGAGGCTGGTTTTGATGTAGGAATTGAAATCGAGCGAGCGGGGTTTTCGTTTATTTTGCCTGGTGATGATGTGCAAGCTTTCTTGATTATGTGATTTATTAAAATGACTTGGCATGATGTTAGATAGCGACTATGATGAACCTGATATGGCTGATATTACATGTTGATATGCAATATTTGAAATCTAGTTGACAGTGACAAGTGTTATCACGATATAATGACCCATTGCTATCCTACTCTGTTGTTCTAAAAGCATGTTATAATGTGTTGAATGAATCATGAAATTATGATATGTTGCTATATGAGAGCATGATGTTATATTATGATCAGGAGATGTTAAATGATGAATATTGATTTGGATCATGAATCTGACTTATATATATGAGATAATGGTGTGTGATTGCTAAGTGATCGTTATATGACCTTGTATGAGTTGAGATGATGTTTTGCGAGTATGCTGACGTTTTGGTGATTCACCCATTGACTGACCTTTCATTTTGCTGAATCTAAATAACCTGACCTTGATGTGTTGATGTGTTGACAATGGGTTTTGGTTCAGTAATTCTATGATGTGAAATGCTTTTATGACTTTTGGTATGATCTGGAGATGTGATGTGACCTTGTGGCACTACGATGGTATATGTTGAGACTTGCCTTATGATGTGTTGATTGGAGATTGGTTGGTTATACAGTTATGCATTTCTGATGGCTTATGCATCTTGCTTGAATTGAGACTGATAGATTGATTCGATTCTGGAAACTAGGAAGAGAATATGGGATTAGCCCTTAGAGGTGGATGACTCCACCTCCTACCTTCTGGATTTGATTGATTGGTATGTGTGAAGCTGATTTGGTTTTCGGAAGAGTTTTGACAAAATCTTGATTTGAAAGGATTTGACTTGTTTTGGTGTAAAGTTGCTTGATTAAAAATTGAATTTGAAGATGTTGAGCGGTTTTAAAAAATGGCCAACTTGGGGTTTTAAAGAAGTTGAGAATTTCAATGATTTGGATGACAATCTCTCCATTTATAAAACGCTTTGAGGTTTGTACGAACTGGATTTACATTATGGTGTCTCACGAAGTGGATACAAGCATTGTATAGGGGCGCTTATAGATTGCTTGCTAAGACCTAGTCGGACGCTATAATGCTTTTAGAGTTGTGATACTTCCGAAAGGTCGAAGCGAGGATGTGATAAGGGCGCTTATTACACACTTGACAAGACCGATTGGAGATGTCACGACTGTGACCGGGATGTTGTGAGAATCCCGGAAGACGCAACTGAGATGATTACAAGATCCTTGGACATGGTCCTCGGACTCACCGATTTCAAACTTCTTTCCTTTGCTTTAAAATGATTTTAGTCTCGGGGACGAGACTTGTTTTTAGAGGTGGATGAATGTAAAGGCCGAATATATTTTAATATTGTTTTAATATTATTTTAATTAAATATACTATTATTTTACTCAATTTGTAAAAGTGGAATAAAAACCCGTCCTCGAGCATCAAGTTTCGATTTTAAATCATTCCGGCATCAATTTAAATTAGGATTTTGACGGGATTTGATTTTCGACATCGAGACCGAGTGTTAAAAAAAAATTAAATTGAGCTACGAGTATTGAGTGAATTTTATTTAATTTTTGATTATCTTGAATTAAAAAATTTAATTAAATTCGATTTAGTCGGGAATCGATCGGGCGAGCGGGATTCGGGTCTTTTCCGCTAATTTGAATTGGTATTGTTGGGACCACACAAATATTAAATTCTTTCCTTTTTCTTTCTCTCTCTCTCTCTCTCTCTCTCTCTCTCGGCTGCCCTCCTCCCTCTCCCTTTCATGCCTTCTGCAGCTGAGCAGACTGCACCATCCCTCCCTCTTTCTGTTATAAACCCACGCCAGAACCCGCAGAGACCTACCCAACCACACTCCACCCTCAGCCTCTCCTCCCCTCTCTTTCTCTCACCATAATACCCACCCTCCTCTTTCCTTTTCTTCTGGATAAACAGAACCCCAAAACACAAAACTCCTAGACCCCTTGTTGAGGTATTCTTGCCGCCAGCGCCACCCATCACCTCCTCTTCCTTTTCGCCTCTGAGCAGCACCACCACCACCTCTCCTCCACCCCCCGTCGCCGCCCATTGAAGCTCTCTTGGAGCCTCCTAGAGCCCTGTTTCCGAGAGCCAAAACCGAGCCTCACCCACCTCCTTCCTTCCCCGAGCTGAGCAGCACCAACAATCTCTTCATCCTCCTCCTCGTCATCACCGCAGGAGGAGCCCACTGCCGAGCACCACCTCCTTCCCTGCGCCAAGTTCCTCTGTTTCGCGCCGAGCTCGGTAAGGCTCCGATTTCCTCTTCCTTTCACTTCGGAAACTTCAAGGTCATACCTTACTCCTTCTACACTCATCCTAGGGCCGGAAGAAGCTCTTCCCTTCGCCATTACCGCCGGAGCGCCGCCGTCGAGCCTCGGAGTCGGAATCGCACCTACCTCGGTAATTCTCTCCTTTCTCCCTCTCCTCCACTCGCGTTTGGGTTCTGTGGGTTGGGTGGTCGTCGGAATTGATTTTCGGTCGGGTTGAGGAGCTTTGGGCCGGAGAGGGGCCGCCGGTGGCCTGAACTCTCTCCTTCCTTCCCCTTCGCTTGCGTCCGGCGTCGTGCTCTGCCTCTGCCTGAGGAAGGAGACGCACTCCTTTTCTTTCTTGTTGGGCCTAATTCGCTTGGGCTGGATCCGGGTCTGGGCAACGGGTTGGGTCGGACCCTCCCTTTCTTTCTTCCCTGGGTCATGGGTAATGGGTATCCGGGTATGGGCTCGGGTTGGGCTTGGCAATCCGGGTAAGGGAGTGGGCCTATGGGTTTTGGGTTTGGCTGGATTGTTATTTTTTTTTGTTGGTTATGTTTCATATATATTTTGTGTTATGTATATATTTATACATTTATGTTATACGTTTTTTATTTTTCTGATTTTAGGAAAATGAAGTATATATATATTTATATCCTGAAATTATCAATATATATATATATATATATATATATATATATATATATATATATATATATTAAAAGGTTTTAAAAGTGAAATTAATAAATAGGGAGTTATAAATATTTATATGTTTTGGGTGTATTAAATTATACATTTTAGAGGATTTTAAAAGTAATTTTAATTGAGATAAGTTATTATGTTATGTTTATAAGGGTGATTTTAAGATTTGGATTTTTAAAGAAAGTTATGTCGGAATTATTTAAATGGTATAATTTTATAAGTTGGTTAAGGATTTAAATTGTTATATGTTGATTATATGATATGTTATACCCTTATTTGAATATTAATATTATTTTGGGATTTGGTTACATTTATAATATTCTGGAAAATTTATCTTTATATATTGTTTATTTGTTTTAAATTAGTATTGATTGGATTATTTAATTAATGCATTTCATGAGGAT
This sequence comes from Persicaria maculosa, assembly GCA_963922045.1. Taxonomy (NCBI): domain Eukaryota; kingdom Viridiplantae; phylum Streptophyta; class Magnoliopsida; order Caryophyllales; family Polygonaceae; genus Persicaria; species Persicaria maculosa. The sequence continues at coordinate 22,275,692 of OY998270.1, forward strand.
TTAAATATGAGAGTGGGGAATTTTAAATTGAGTTGTTGATTTTGATTTATAAGTATGATTGTGAACATCGGTCATTTTGATGATTTAATATTGGAATTTATTTATATATGGTTTTGAGATAAGAAACATTCCGGAATTATTTTATAACATGCTTTTGAAAAAATGGGCCTTAAGGTTTAAATGTGTAATGTCGGGTTTTGACTAAGTACGATTTTAAAGAATTATTTGATTTTCTAAGTTGAGTTTTTTTGAGAGATTGTTTTGGAAATGAGAAGATGAGATGAACCTGAAATGATAAAATAAGACGGAATGATCTGAAACGAGATATGAGAAGAGATGTATGATAGTTAGGGGCGCCTTGTGTGAAATAGGTAGACTTATGCATTTATATGTTATTAGGTGTTTGTGAATGTTGGGCGTTGCTTGCTATCGGTGATTCATTTCTTGGATTCTGCTCTGCCTTGTTCTCTGATGTTCGGCTTATTCAGGTAAGTTCCTTTATGGGCTTACTCAGATTTGAAAGAGATTACCGGCTTGTGAATGTATGACATACTAGGTGTTGCATAAGCATTAAAGCATGCCATGTAGTATCATGCTAGGTTGCACTTGTGATTGAGCATTCTATTTCTTTACGCGTATGAAACAGAACGGCCGTATCTGTGATAGTCCTAGAGTCTTTGCTAGGGTCATAGGGTAGCCCAGCCCCATCGGGTGCCCTGAGTCTATCGAGTCGATATGATATGCTATAGCATCGAACCGGCCGGTCTCTGCACTAACGAAAAGGGGTGCAGAGGTAGGAGAGGGACATGCCACTTGGCATTCTTTGGGCGCCTTTACAGTTATTTCTCGCATATTGTAAATTAGGATCATGCTAGTGTGATTTAATTTCCGCATCTGCATCATCTTTATTATTAGCGTATGTGTATGTTCGCTTGCTGGACAGAGCGTGTTGGGGCCTCGGTCTGACCCCACTCGCACCCATTGTTTTTAGGTATGATTGCTCTCTGTTTATATGGCGTGGGAAAGTCCCTCGGCGATTGCAAAGAAATCTGTCTAACCCCGTTAATCTGGCCATCCGACTTTAGAATTATGTTTCGGTTTTGACCCGGCCTTGCCGTGGCTTTTGTATCTAAATCATATTTCCATTTCACTTTCGTTTAAACTGAATTTATGAAACTTCGACTGATTAGAGGTTTGAAACCTCGACCCGTACCTGAATTGCAACATCCGAACGAAGGTATCCGACCTTCGAAACGTATCCCGGATATTTATATCCGGGCCGTTACAATTAGATCTCTAACAATGAAAGCATTGTGGACTTGTGATAGAAAAATGAATGATAAAAAAAGCAGAATATATACTAGTTGGGCGACTATTATGACTTGTGAGAAGTGAGAACTAATACCTCAAAATGTGGATCAAACATCAGGCAGGGCATCAATGTTGTATCTCATTTTCTGCATGTGACCAAACAATGCACAACATATCTATCAATATAAACTATAATAAATAGGGAATATTGATCATCGGAGTGTAAATCTGTTAAATGACTTAATGCATAACATTAAGCTACCAATCCTGAGTTAAAACAAGGTTGCTTATTACTTTCCATTTACTTTGTTTCATTGCTTTACTACATTACTACTCTGCTTTGTAAACATATTTAAGAAGTCGTATGCGCTCTCTGTGAGATCGACCCTTTACTTGTTCTATAGTACCTATTAGTTAGTTATTGGGCTTAGGTATTATTTGGGGATATTAAATCATCACATTTAATACTCCACCAGCTATCTTGTGAAAATATCTAGAATTTGTATCACATAGTTTAACATGTTTAATTTTTGCTCGCTGAGCTCAGTAACGACGTTGGAAGTCTAAAACATGTTCTTGTTTGTTAAGAAGCCTACGTTGAATTTAGCCTCAGTTGGGTGGGATAGAATAAATGCTTGAACTTGCAAACGTTTAGTATCAAACACCAGTAGTTGTGATGCAATGTTCCCAAAAGTAATTGTATGCCATTTCTTTGCCAGAGTTTTGAGCAAGGTAGTTTTATGAACTACTTTGTACATGGGACATCCATAAGAGTCTAACCACCAAACCTGCTTGACAATATTTTCAAAATCACGTCGATTGGTTCAACCAAGCTCAAACCTGAATGTTCTGTTAATATACTGGATAGAGTGCTTGAAATCAACGGAGATAGGACAGTGGTTCAAGTAGAAAAACGCATGATTCCTAACAGTTACTCTTTAGGAAAGAGGACAACTTTGAATTTTAGCCTTTTTTTAATTCTCTTAAAAAAGGGGGATAAAATGAATTAATAATATTTGAAGGTGACCTTTTACAATTTTCATAAATTTAGGACCTTATTATAATTTGCCTTAAATTTAGTATTGGCGTTATTTGAAATGAGATTATTTTTTCCTAAACGTTAAACATGCGTTTTTTTAGTAAAGACCAAACAGATAGTTACATAAAACCAATTCAAATAATTGATGGGAGATGGGGACGCTGTAGTGTATTAAGGGCGACTCTATATTCAGGAGAATGGTCCTCGGAGTTTCATCTTCACTACCTACAGGAGTTAGAGTCCTGCCATTCCGCTAACCTTTGGTGCTTCCTTTGGGTGGTGCTTGGCTTCGTTCTTCGTCGGCGTCCTCGACTTTTCGGTTTTAGTTCTGCTTAGGGTCATTCTTTTCAGGATGCATGTTCGTGTCGAGTGCACCCTTTTTTCTTTATTTTCAGTTTATATTGTATGTTCGACGGTTCTTCCATCTGCCGACTTATTGATCCCTCGAGTTTCTGGTTTGTCTGAACTTGAATTATTACTTAATCAAAAAATAATAATTGATGGGAGATGGATTCTTGAAAGCTTATTTAAGGAAGTAAAATATGGGATATAGGGATAAAACTGGGCTACATATGGACTCTGTAGATACTACTATAAATTGAAACCCCCCCCCCCAGTAATTGTGTGGTTTATTTAGTTCAATTTATGCAACTACAAATCTCTGTTTGGCAACAGTAAGTAGTTTTTCGTAGCTTATGGTTCTGATATTATATAGACTTAAATGAAATAAATATAAGATTTTAGTTTAATTAGCTTTTGAAATCTAAACTTTTCAACAGCTACTCACCCAAGCTTTTCGGAGCTTTTGATTTTTTATTCATAAATTTTCATCAGCTACCATAGCAAATAGGTTTACTAAACACCATACTAGCTTATTAATCTATATTTAACACAAATAATCCATCAGCTTCAGCTACCCCATCGACTTCAACTACTCCATCAACTACCCTTTTTGTCAAACATATATATAGCCTAATGTTGCTCTAATTAACAAAAAAGAGACATGGATAGAATAGTAATTATACATTAGGCTATTTTGTTGTTTTTTTATAAGGGAAGGGTAATCTTGCCATTACATAGAAATAATATACGTAAAATGGTCCCGGCACCGTTCATTTCACCCCCTCACAAGATAGATAGATAGATAGGTAGGTAGATAGATAGGTAGATAGATAGATAGATAGATAGATAGATAGATAGATAGATAGATAGATAGATAGATAGATAGGTAGATAGGTAGATAGGTAGATAGGTAGATAGGTAGATAGGTAGATAGGTAGATAGGTAGATAGGTAGGTAGATAGGTAGATAGGTAGATAGATAGGTAGATAGATAGATAGGTAGGTAGGTAGGTAGGTAGGTAGGTAGGTAGGTAGGTAGGTAGGTAGGTAGGTAGATAGGTAGATAGATAGATAGGTAGGTAGGTAGATAGATAGATAGATAGATAGATAGATAGATAGATAGATAGATAGATAGATAGATAGATAGATAGATAGATAGATAGATAGATAGATAGATAGATAGGTAGGTAGATAGGTAGATAGGTAGATAGAGAGATAGGTAGAGAGATAGGTAGAGATAGGTAGAGATAGGTAGATAGGTAGGTAGATAGATAGATAGATAGATAGATAGATAGATAGATAGATAGATAGATAGATAGATAGATAGATAGATAGATAGATAGATAGATAGATAGGTAGAGATAGGTAGATAGGTAGATAGATAGTTAGATAGATAGTTAGATAGCTAGGTAGATAGCTAGGTAGATAGGTAGGTAGATAGGTAGGTAGATAGATAGATATATTTTACTCAAAATCTTATGTTATTGATTAATTAAAACAATACTTTATCATTTTAATTGTTTTTACTAATCGATATACAAGTGATTATAAGGCTAGAGTTGGTACTCTTTCCATTAGTTGAAACATGTCAGTTTATAAATTTGTATATTTTTAAGAAAGCAAACATATTAAAATACACCTATGTATTGTAAAGACCGGAAAAGTTAAAATATTATTTTCTTACAATATTGAATTATGTTCGACCTTAAAGTTTAGATTCTAGAAATTTGAAATTTTCCGTCCTCGAGCATTAAATAAAAAAAAAAATTTATTTGAGCTACGAGTATTGATTGAAATTTATTTAATTTTCGATTATCTTGAGATTGAATTAAAATTCGATTAAATTTGATTTGGTCGGGATTCGATTTTCGCTTTCAAGATCGAGTACTATTAAAGACTAATTTAAACTCCGAGTTTTGATAAAATTAATTTAATTCTGCCATCTTGAGTTTAGTAATTGAAATTTTGTTTAAATTCGATTTAGTCGGGAATTGATAGAGTCGGGATTAGCGGGTTTCGAGATATTTGTCGGGTATTCAAATATCTTGTTGGGACCACGTATATTTTAATTTCTTTCCTTTCTTTTCTCTCTCTCTCTCTCTCTCTCTCTCTCTCTCTCTCTCTCTCCCCTGCGGTCCCCCCCTTCCTCACCTCTGCAATTCACACAAACCGCTGCATACTGCCCCAAGTTGTCCCCTACCTCATGCCAACAAACATCACCCATTTACCCCTTTATCTTCAGAAATTTGTAGCCCTCACAACCCACCTCCCTCCTCCCTTCTGAAGCGGCTGAACCCACCAGGAGAACCCCCATTTTCGAGCTCAAAATCGCCACCACCGGACCACCATTCCTTCATCTCCATTCCATCACCATTTTGCTCCCTCTGTTTCATTGAGCTGCGACGACGGCCCTGCTGCTTCCTCCTCCTTCAGCAGCAGCGCCTTTCCCCCTGGTCAATAGCAGCAGCATCGGAGAGCAGCGCCCCCGGAGCGCCACCAGAAGCCACCGTCGGAGCTGCCCTGCACACCTCCCTCCCCTGTTTCTCGTCCTAAGGTCGGTTATGGCTCCTTCCCTCCTTTTTCATGATTTTACCCATCATAGGTGCGCCTTTGTGACCCATTCCTTCGATCCAGGGCCTCACGAGCTTCCTCGAGTCTCCGATGAAGCCAATCGATCTCCGACGACCTCGAAACCTTCCGGGCAAGGATTTCCTCGGTGAGCACCCCCTTCTTCCTCTCTTTCTTGTCGGGTCTGTGGTCCATGGGTGTCGGGTGGGTGGCCTGAGCTAGGCTGTCGGCGAGCCCTTCCCTTCTCCTCTTCTTCCTCTCCTCCTTCCCGTCGAGCTCGGTCGAGCTCCCTCCTCTCTGTTGGTTCAGGAGGCAATGGGGAAGAAGAAGACCATGGGGCCCCTCTTGCCACCTCTGCTGCCAACTAGGCTGGGCCCCATTTCCTTGATTAAAATCTGGGTTCGGGTGGGCCTAAGTTCTGGGCTGGGCACGTATTCGGGTTGGGCTGGGTTTGTTTTTGAATGGTATATATATACATATATGTATTATGTGTTAAATGTATGTTATATTATATATGTGTATATGTTATATGTTATTATTTTTTCTGATTGTAGAAAATGATTATATATTTATATATTCTGAAATATTTTAATATATTTAAAAGGTTTTAAAAGTGTTATTATTTGATATTGGGTTATAAATATATTTGTTGGGTATTTATTTTATATGTTGTGTTTTATGTTATGGTTATTATAATTATTAAGCTATTATGAGTTATTATTATTATTATTATTATTATTATTATTATTATTATTATATCTATGGGATTTTGTGAGATAAATATATATTCTGATATATTAATATATTATTTTACCTGGTTAAAGGTAATGTTATTTGAAATGGATTATTATATGATATATTTTATAGGGTGATTTTAAGATATGGATAACAAGTGTTGAATTATTTGAATATTATTATTTTGGGATTTGTTATAATATTCTGGAAATTTATCATTTTATATTATGGTTGTTTTAAAATAATATTAATTGGATTATTTAATTGATGCATTTTATGAGGATTTAAATATGACTTTTGGAAATTGATTTTAAGGTTTAAATGTTTAATGTCGGGATTTAGATAAGTGATTTTAAAAGAGTTGTTTGATTTTCTAAGTCAAGTTCCTTGAGAGGTTGTTTTGAAAATGAGATGACGAGATGAGATGAACATGAAATGAGATATGGTTTGTGATGAAATGGGATGGAATAATCTGAAATGGGATATGAGACGAGATATGAATGATAGTTAGGGTCGCCTTGTGTGAAATAGGTAGACTTATGCATTTATATGTTATTAGGTGTTTGTGAATGTTGGACGTTGCTTGCTATCGGTGATTCATTTCTTGGATTCTGCTCTGCCTTGTTCTCTGTTGTTCGGCTTATTCAGGTAAGTTCCTTTATGGGCTTACTCAGATTCGAAAGAGATTACCGGCTTGTGAATGTATGACATACTAGGTGTTGCATAAGCATTAAAGCATGCCATGTAGTATCATGCTAGGTTGCACTTATGATTGAGCATTCTATTTCTTTACGCGTATGAAACAGAACGGCCGTATCTGTGATAGTCCTAGAGTCTTTGCTAGGGTCATAGGGTAGCCCAGCCCCATCGGGTGCCCTGAGTCTATCGAGTCGATATGAGCATGATGATAGCCCAGCACCATCGGGCATGATTTATTTATTTTAATTTATGTTATGATGATGAGATATGATGATGAGATATGATATGTTATAACATCAAACCGGCCGGTCTCTGCACTAACGGAAAGGGGTGCAGAGGTAGGAGAGGGACATGCCACTTGGCATTCTTTGGGCGCCTTTACAGTTATTTCTCGCATATTGTAAATTAGGATCATGCTAGTGTGATTTAATTTCCGCATCTGCATCATCTTTATTATTAGCGTATGTGTATGTTCGCTTGCTGGACAGAGCGTGTTGGGGCCTCGGTCTGACCCCACTCGCACCCATTATTTTTAGGTATGATTGCTCTCTGTTTATATGGCGTGGGAAAGTCCCTCGGCGATTGCAAAGAAATCTGTCTAACCCCGCTAATCTGGCCATCCGACTTTAGAATTATGTTTTAGTTTTGACCCGGCCTTGCTGTGGCTTTTGTATCTAAATCATATTTTCATTTCACTTCCGTTTAAACTGAATTTATGAAACTTCGACTGATTAGAGGTTTGAAACCTCGACCCGTACCTGAATTGCAACATCCGAACGAAGGTATCCGACCTTCGAAACGTATCCCGGATATTTATATCCGGGCCGTTACATGTATCTAATTATTACTTTATTTTTTCTCTTTATTGAAAATTACAACTAAAATCTCTCTAATTAATATAAGGGATCTCTCTAATTAATATAAGGGAAATTTTGAAAAGTGAAAACAATAACTAAAATGACTTTTTTTTCTTAATAAGATTTTCTCCCTAAAATAACACGTTTTTCTTAATGGAGGGAGTGTAAATTATAATTTGGATAATTCTTTTTTTTTTTAAAAAAAATATAGTACAACTCAATTGGATTCGACTGCTCCACATTCGAATAAGTATTGTATGTTCCATTTAAAGAATTGACCATCGATCTCACTAACAATGGTATCCATATTTTTATATGGAACCGAAAACACAAGAATATATTTTCAAGTTAATTATGCAAATTTTCGAGTGTTCAATTTTTGTGAAGTTGTACCAATGGCAATGACTTTTTACCCTAGTGATAAAGAAGATGAGATCTTAAAAAAAAGATAATTTATAATTTGTTTGCATTAGTGAATATCCTTGAATCCTATCCCTAATCAAAACAAACACAAATGTTTTATCAAAATATTTAAAAAAGATTACTACATATTTAAAATGCTTAAAAAGTAGTTACACAAAAACCAGATTATTAAATGACAAATATAGCATACTGGAATATAAGAGGTGTAAGAAAACCAAACCTTTGGCAAGACTTAACCTATATCCAAAAAAGAAATAACTTAGATATCCTAGTACTGGCAGAAACAAAAACAACAGAACCACCTAATGAAAACTTATTCAAAAAATCAGGTTTTAATAAAGCCCATCCCATTGCTTCAAATGGGACAAAAGGCGGACTTTGGATCCTCTTTAAAACCTCTGACTTCACATATTCAACCCAACAATTAGCCATTTCCAAAAATTATGTAATGTATTTAGTTAACATCAATAACTTCAGACTTATCCTCAACTTTATTTATGAACCTTCAAATCAAACAGACAAAAACAATTTCTGGAATGAGATATTTACTGTAACTCGATAATATAATTTTCCGTCTCTAATAATGGGAGACTTTAATGAAATAGAATCCATAAATGATAAAATTGGTGGAACAAATCCTCACAACAATAGATTCTTCCGTATCCAACAAATTAAGGAAGAATTAGATATCCATACCATTCCTCATACCGGAAGTCGAGTTACCTGGAGAAAAAGACAAACTCCTACTGACAATATCTACGAAAAACTAGACAGAGTCATGATGCACACAGATATCTCAAATCAATTCCCTAACTTAACGGTTCACAACCACCCTTTTACGAGTTCTGAATCACTCCCTAATATCCATTTCAATAGGAATTAAAATAACTAGAGCAGGATCACCTTTTTATCAGATGAACTTGGCAAAACAAACTTCATGGATCCTTCATGTTCACACTAATGCAAAAACAAAAACTGATAAAAAGAAACACAAAAATATGGTGTAAATCGCACCCAAACAATAACATTAGACAATTAAAAGACATAGAAGATCAACTCTTATTACTACAAACACAACAAGTCACTGGAAACTCTAACAACAATACAGATAACAAAAGATACAGATTATTAAATAAACGTGAATCACTCATGAATTTTAACAATGCCTTTTGGAAACAAAAGGGCTAAATCGAACTTCCTTAAATTTGGAGACAGAAACACCAAATATTGCCAATCAATAACTAAATTAGAAACTCGAAAAACACCACTCGTAGTTTTACAAACAAAAGTGGTCTAGTAATAGAAGATGTAAAACAAATTAGAGATGAAATTACAAATGAATTAGCTGAAAGATTTATCTCAAACAATGAACCAATAGACAATGACTCATATTTTCTAAACTTAATAAATCATACCATTACTGATTCTGAAAACCTAACTCTAACTCAACCTATCACAGATAAAGAAATTAAAGATACTCTTTTCTCAATGACAGAAGATAAATCTCCAGGTCCTGATGGTTTCCCACCTGGATTCTATAAAAAAATATTGGAACACCATAGGTAACCTACTATGCAAAGCTATCAAATCATTATTTCATTCAGGCATCCTTCTTAACGAAGTTAACACTACCTTTATAGCTCTTATTCCTAAAATTGATAAACCTATTAACATTAACCATTATCGTCCAATTAGTCTTTGCAATACTATCTATAAAATCATCTCTAAGATATTAGCCAACCGTCTAAAACCTATCTGACCCCGTATTATTAACCCATTTCAAGGAGCCTTTGTACAAGGTAGAAATATTCAAGACAACATCTTAATAGCTCATGAAGTTTTCCACTCCTTCCATAACAAAAAAGGAAAAAGTGGATGGATGGCAATAAAACTTTATATGGAGAAGGCCTATGACAAAATAAACTGGAACATTATACGTACCATACTAAACAAATTTGGATTTCACCATAAATGGATAAACTGGGTCATGACCTGCCTTACCAAAACTAACTTTTCCGTTTTAGTTAATAACTTGCCTGGCAAGACTTTCCAAACCTCTCGAGGCATACGTCAAGGTGATCCTCTTGTTCTGTATATTTTTGTTATAGTTATGGAACTATTAGGCAGAATGATACAACAAGAATCATTAGAATACGAACCATTAGTTGGAATCAAACTCACAAATAATAGTGATCCTATACCTTTTCTCTCATTTGCAAACGATACAATCATTTTTGGAAATGCCAATGATTTAAGTCTTCACACAATTAAAAATCTCTTAAACAATTTTTGTAATATATCAGGTCTTTCTATAAATTATAACAAAAGTTCCTTACAAGTCTCCAAAAACATTTCTATACAAAAAGCTCAAAGTCTTGCCCAACAATTAAACATTCCTGTCACTAAAACAATGGAAAAATATTTAGGGATACCACTTATTAGTGGTAGAGTTAACAATAGCTTATTCGATGAGGCAATCATAAGCTTAAAAAAACAGCTATCAAAATGGAAATCGAATACTCTGTCCCAAGTAGGTAGATCTGTCCTCATTCAGGCCAACCTTAATTCTAAAACCAATTATTTAATGCAATCTTTTCTTCTTCCTAAAGGCATTCTAGACAAAATTGACCAAATTAATAAAAATTTCTTCTGGAACAAAATCCAATCTGATAATTACCATCCTTTAATAAACTGGGAACGTCTATGTACCCCTAAAAGGGATGGTGGATTAGGATTCAAATCAGCTGAAGACATCAACATAGGCATGCAGATGAAATTACTTTGGAGAATAATAGCTAATCCAACTAATATTTGGTCAAAGATAATCACCGAAAAATATCTCTCAAAAGAAACTTTGATGGAAAGAGGAAAAACAAAAACCTCATGGCAATTTGGACGACTTCTCAATCTTAGAGATCTCTTCTCCAAAGGCTTGCTTTGGCTTGTAGGTAATGGTAAAACTATCAACATTTAGTCTGATATCTGCGTAAACGCACAATTCCTCGAAAATTTCAGAAATGATCATAATCCTAACTTAAAAGTTTGTGATCTATTCACAAATACCAAGACCTGGGATACTGATAAAATATACAGTATTTTCCCCCCTCACATTGCTCAAATGATTACTAATATCTATATCCCAAAAACAGATATCCCAGATAAACTAATTTGGATCTACAATAAAAATGGTATTTTTACTATCAAATCCACTTCCTCTCTCTTCAATACTAGAAATACAAATAAAATCTCAGCAGATTGGATTTGGAAACTTAATATCACCCCTAGCATTAAAAATTTCATCTGGAAAACTACATTAGATATTTTACCTACTGCTGCACGCCTAAACAGATACATAAACAGAGTTCCCAGCACCTGCTCACTTTGCAATTATGAGGTAGAAGACGCTAATCACTTATTATTTAACTGTCAGATCACCAAATCACTTATCCAAAACTTAGGTACCAAGCTAAACAAATCATTCACTATTCCCAACCCAACCAATCACATCTCAGAAAACATCATTAATACTAAAGCTCTTAATACTCATTTTACAGACCTATGTCATTTATGGCACTCTATCTGGGAACTTAGAAATAAAATCATCTTCCACAAAAACTCAAACAATAATATAAGCAACACTTTAACCCAAACCATAGACAAAATTATATGTTGGAAAAGAGAACAAAATAATACTATTTTACCTAAACACACCAGGCCCCGCGACAAAACAGTCTGGAAATACCCTCCAAAAAACATTGTCAAAATAAATGTAGATGCATCTGTAAAAACTGGCATCCAATCTCAAATTGGCTGTATTATTAGAAATAATCAAGGAAAAATAATTCGAATGTAAAGGCCGAGTATATTTTATATTATTTTAATATTATTTTAATTAAATATACTATTATTTTATTCAATTTATAAAAGTGGAATAAAAACCCGTCCTCGAGCATCAAGTTTCGATTTTAAAAATCCTTCCGGCATCATTTGAATTTTTGATTTTGACGGGATTTGACTTCCGCTTTCGAGTTCCGGGTGTTAATAAAATTTATTTAAGCTCCGAGTTTGATTGAAATTTATTTATTTCCGTTATATTGAGATTAGTAAATTAAAATTTAATTAAAGTCGATTTAGTCGGGATTCGTTCGGGCGAGCGGGTTTCGAGGTTATTCCGCTAATTTAATTTCTTTAGTGGACCAATCCTATTTTATTTTCCCTTTTCTTTTATTTCTCTCTCTCTCTCTCTCTCTCTCCCCTGCGGTCCCCCTCCCATCCTCACACACTCTGCACACCACCCACCAGCCCAACAAATTGGTCCCCACCCTCCCCTTCTGCATACAACCCACACCCCCCCCCCAGCTCACTCTCTCTCTGCCTCACACCTCCCCTGCTGCATCCCATCAAAACCCACAAAAAAATCCCTTCCAATGGAGCCTTGCCGAGAGCTGTAAGCTCCCAAAGGCAACCCCTTTGCCTCGTCCGCCAGCATCCCCAGCTCACCACCCCTCCTGTCTCCGGCCGCCAGTAGCCACCAGGACGCCGCCGATTCCGAGCCCTGTTTCCGAGAGCCAAAGCCGAGCCTCCCCGTGCCTCCTCTGTTTTGCCGCACTCAGCCGAGCCCCAAACCACCTCCTCCAACCCTTCTCCTCCTTCTGCGAGCCGCTCACCACACACCCTCTTACCACCCAGGAGCAACCCAGCGCCGCCCAGGAGGACCCCCGACGCCCCCGGAGCTGCAACACCTCCCCATTTCCCTGTCGTTCCCCTGTTCTCATCCCCAACTGTCGGTCCCAGAAGCCTTCCCTCACCTCCGGCGGCCTAGTTGAGCCGATCGAGCTTCCGGCGAGTAGAGCTCCTCGGTAAGTTTTGAATCCTCTCCTTGCTCAGATTTTGGTCCCTTCTTGTTTCCTTTCCTTTTTTGAATGGTCGGGAGAGGCTGTGATGGGTCAGAGGGAGACGAGTGGGCTCGAGCCAACGAGGCCTCCATCCTCCTTTTCTTCTTCTTCGCTGTGAACGCCAGAGGTTGAAGATGGGTCAGAACCCGGTTCACCTCCTTTTCTTTCTTTCTTTTTCCGGTTCAATATCTCTTTTTTTTCGGTTCACTTTAAAAAGGGGGGGGCTGGGTTTGAGTCTTGATTTTGGGGGTCCGGGTTGGGCTTTCGGGTATGGGCCGGATCCGGGTTTCGGGTTGGGCTTAAGTGTTGGGCTGAGGGGTATTATAATTGTGTTATATTTATGGTTAAATGTTATGTGTTAAATTATATTTTGTGTTATGTTATATATATATATATATATATATATATATATATATATATATATATATATATATATATATATATATATATATGTTATAATCACTTGTTATTTCTGATTGGGAGATATATATATATATATATTTATATTCTGAATTTTTAATATATTTATAAGGTTTTAAAAGTGATATTTATTGTTATGGAGTTATAAATATATTATGGATTATTTTGGGATTATATGGATAGTAAGTGTTGAATATTTGAATATTATTATAGTTTTGGAATTTGGTTATAATTATAATATTCTGGAAATTTATCATTTTATATTGTGTTTGTTTTAAAATAATATTAATTTGATTATTTATATATGATGCTTTTATGAGGATTTAAATATGAGAGTTAGGAATTTTAAAGTGAATTGTTGGTTTTGATTTATGAATATTATTTGTGAGCATAGAAATTATCTTGATGATTTAATATTGGAGTTTATTTATATAATGTTTTTGAAATAAGAAACATGCCGGAACGATCTCTATTATATGATTTTGGAAATGGACCTTAAGGTTTAAACGTGTAATGTCGGGTTTTGACTAAGTACGATTTTAAAAGAATTATTTGATTTTCTAAGTTGAGTTCCTTGAGAGATTGTTTTGGAAATGAGATGATGCGATGAGATGAACCTGAAATGATAAAATAAGATGGAATGATCTGAAACGAGATATGAGAAGAGATGTATGATAGTTAGGGGCGCCTTGTGTGAATTAGATAGACTTATGCATTTATATGTTATTATAGGTGATTGTGATATTGCTTGCTATCGGTGATTCATTCTTGGATTCTGTTCTGCCTTGTTCTCTGTTGTTCGGCTTATTCAGGTAAGTTCCTTTATGGGCTTACTCAGATTCGAAAGAGATTACCGGCTTGTGAATGTATGACATACTAGGTGTTGCATAAGCATTAAAGCATGCCATGTAGTATCATGCTAGGTTGCACTTGTGATTGAGCATTCTATTTCTTTACGCGTATGAAACAGAACGGCCGTATCTGTGATAGTCCTAGAGTCTTTGCTAGGGTCATAGGGTAGCCCAGCCCCATCGGGTGCCCTGAGTCTATCGAGTCAATATGAGCATGATGATAGCCCAGCACCATCGGGCATGATTTATTTATTTTAATTTATGTTATGATGATGAGATATGATGATGAGATATGATATGCTATAGCATCGAACCGGCCAGTCTCTGCACTAACGGAAAGGGGTGCAGAGGTAGGAGAGGGACATGCCACTTGGCATTATTTGGGCGCCTTTACAGTTATTTCTCGCATATTGTAAATTAGGATCATGCTAGTGTGATTTAATTTCCGCATCTGCATCATCCTTATTATTAGCGTATGTGTATGTTCGCTTGCTGGACAGAGTGTGTTGGGGCCTCGGTCTGACCCCACTCGCACCCATTGTTTTTAGGTATGATTGCTCTCTGTTCATATGGCGTGGGAAAGTCCCTCGGCGATTGCAAAGAAATCTGTCTAACCCCGCTAATCTGGCCATCCGACTTTAGAATTATGTTTTGGTTTTGACCCGGCCTTGCCGTGGCTTTTGTATCTAAATTATATTTCCACTTCACTTTCGTTTAAACTGAATTTATGAAACTTCGACTGATTAGAGGTTTGAAACCTCGACCCGTACCTGAATTGCAACATCCGAACGAAGGTATCCGACCTTCGAAACGTATCTCGGGTATTTATATCCGGGCCGTTACATCGAATACACAAATCCAATGGCAAAATAGATTCTATCCTCCAAACGGAATGCTTTGCAGTACTTGCAGGTATAAGACTGGCAGCAGAACTTGGAATACAGAGGACGATTATTGAAAGCGACTCTACAACCGTCATCAATGCCATAAACCGGATAAACAACACACCTTGGGAGATTACACAAATAGTGGAAGAAATACAAATACTAAGCAATGACTTTGAATTTATCAAATTCCAACACTGCTACAGAGAAGCGAATAGTGCAGCCGATTTCATCGCAAAATCGAGACTGAATTGTAATTCTATTTTAGATCGTAGTTGTGAAATCCAGAACATCATCATCCTAGATGATCATGGATACTTCTAGTATCATAATCTTTGCCTACTGTAAAAAAAACAAACACAAATGTATGTCATGTTGTAAAATTTGTGAAGGCCCATTAAAAAAGCCCAGTTTGAACGGTCCAATAGATTAGGATGTGGTTGGATTTTCCAATTTTATACACATATGATACTCGCACACAAGTTCGACTTCTCATCCTTGTAACTAGAGCTGGCAAAACCCGACCCGAACCCGAAAATCTGACCCGGTCGACCCAAAACCTATTGTTCTGAACACCGATCCAATCCGTCCATTTTGGACCCGAAATCCGAATGAACCGAACCTGATTCAACCGAAACCCATTAAGACCCGAACTCGTTATAACCGAAACCCGAAATAACCCGAACTTTAAGATATATTGTAGTAAATTTTTTAAAATGAATATTGAAATAATGAAAACTTGAGACAATCCAAACCCGAAATAACTGAAACCCGAGACAACCGAAACCCGATACAACCGAAACCCGATATAACCGAAACCCGAGCCCGACCCAACTGAATGACCAAATTATTAGACATTACCCGAAACCCGAATGACCCGAAACCCGACTAACCGAACCCGAACCCGACCTGACACGCCCGATTGCCACCTCTACTTATAACGGATCTAAATACCTAACTACATAGAAAAAGTAATAATTACTTTAAAAAAACCTAAAAAAAATTAGTAATACATAATTTCATTTGGCTGGCACGCTAAGTTTTTATTAATTTTATCAATTGGTCAAGTTTTGTGGGCTTCAGCATGTTTCATGATGCACGTGGAAATCACTATGAAAATTAAAATAAATCTTATCGAGCCTTTCACTCTTCAAGAAATATATTTTAAAAAAAAAAGTTGGTTACATTCTATACCAGAAAAAATATAGCCAATTAATATTTTAATGACTAGTATATGAATTACTGAATTAGGGTTGGGAGTAGAATCTTATTCGAAACCTAAGTAATTGGTACAAACATTCAAATTCATTTGTTTTTCTTAATGAATTTGATTCCATTGAGTGATCAACCATCGTTGAGATATGAGAGAAGCACTTGATTCCTCTCCTTTTGCTTTCTTTCAATTCCCCAATGCTAGATTTTCTAGAATCAATCAAATCCATATGTTAAATTAATTTGGTTTCCAATTAAACATTTTTGTTTGGTATTTGATTTGAGTTGGATGGGTCATCTATATATATATATATATATATATATATATATATATATATATATATATATATATATATATATATATATAGGTTGGATCCCGTGTAAGCAAGCCTTACGGTGTAATTTGTGAGTAGAGAAATTATTCGTAGGTACCAAACGATTATTCGTGTATAATAATGTAATTATTCGTATGTATGAACAAACGTAATTATTTATAAGTAACAAAAGATTATTCATATGTATGTACATACGAATAATCACTTCGTACCTACGAATAATGTTACTGTTCACAAGTTACTTTTAATCTCATCCGTTTAATCTTCTTAATCCGACGCTCTAGATTTGCTCACAAATTACACAGTAACACTTGCTTACACATGATCTATCCTCTCTCTATATATATATATATATAAAATTTTTTTTTAAATGTGGGTGGGTCCTCTATGAACGAACCATTTTTAGTTATAAGAGCACCTCTAACAACTTTTCAATTTTAGAAAAACGATAAAATTTTAGAAGATATCTTGGGATGATTATTATTATTGTTATGAATTATGAGAATGAAAGAGATATAGATTATTTGTTGTAGTATAATCTAAAATTACCCCCTTCCCTCTTTTTTTTTTTACAGTGGGCAAAAAGTAGGAGGATTTAGCGGCTAGCGCAAAACACCTCCAGGATCATCCTGAAGGATGATGGAATACAATTCCTTGATAAAAGGAATGGTCGACCTATTACAAGTGGTACCATTTCTTACTATGTAATCAGTTTCTCTATTGGCTTCTCTGTAACAATGCCTGAATTCTATTCTTTCAAAGAGCTTTGATAGATCCTTGATCTTTTCAATGTGATGCATTATTTCCCAGTGAGTGATTGCTTCTTCCCTGATTGCCTTGAAAAGGACTTGATTGTCTCCTTCCATGATGATATTCTTAAGGCCTCTCTCAACTGCCTGTTGTAGACCTAAGCAGACCGTTGTGGCTTCAGTCTGTAAAACTGTACCTTTCCCAGTTTTCTGATAAAAAATATCAATAATATTACCATTGGAGTCTCGGATGACTCCCCCCACCCGACAAGAGCCTGTGGAATTGACAGAGCCATCTACATTAATCTTGTAAATAGCTCCCTCATGTTTCCTCCATTTCATATTCATACTTCTTCTGTTACTTGTAATGTTTTTGATGTTATTAAGTTGATCCTGGTTTTCTTTGTCTTCGTGCTTCCAGTTTTTTATATTATCCATAATTTGGTGAGTAAGGGTAATGGGGTTGGGTAATTTTTTATTTTTAAATATTAGTTCATTCTTAACATTTCAAATTGCTTGCCAGAAAAATCCAAGGTTTTGAATACTTAAACTATTATTTCTATTTATAAGGATATCATGAATATCCGAGTTTTGATTTCGTTGGACTATGCATATATGGCCCGTTTGTCTTTCATACTGATTAATAACTTCTTTGGTGTACTTGCAACGAAGAAAAAAATGTTCAAAATCTTCATCTTGATTTTCACAAATACAACATTGAAGGGGTACTCTGTTTATATACTTGTTTAGGCGTTGTTTGGTTAGGAGCGCATCAACCATAATTTTCCAAAGCGGATTTTTAATTCTTGGGGGAATCGATAATTTCCAAATCCATTTAAGGTCTTCCCCATTATGTACGTACATTTTGGCTTGAAAGAATTTTGGTTGATTTTGTTGTAAATGATCCATTCGAATTTAATTTCCAAACTAGTTTGTCGGGGGTATTCCAATCTGGGATCTAGATTTATAGGATTTTTTGGATGATCGAGTTTGGGAATAAGGTCTGAAGAGTTTGCAAGTTCCATTGCTTTTGCGCAGTCATCAATTGATTCACTGTCATGTTCAGATTCATATCATTTCTGTAATTTTCCAATGTTTGATCTTGTATCCAAGGGTCATCCCAAACATTTATCGAGTTACCATTTCCCATTATCCAGAGAAGTCCTTTATTAAATTTATTTCTTAGGGATAGTAGCCTACCGAATTGCCAAGATGTGTTATTGGTTGTAATCTTGTTGATATTTTCATGTTCCAAAAATTTTTCTCGAATAATTTTAACCCAAATATTATCATTGTCCGTATGAATTTTCCATAGAAGTTTCATTTGTAGGCTTTCATTAAATTCTTCTAATTTTCCGATTCCAAGACCACCTTCATGTTTAGGTCTGCAGATATTTTCCCAGCTAATTAGTGGTGTATATCTTTCAGATTGGAGTTATTCCAGAAGAAATTCTTCTTAATTTGATCCATCTGATTGAGAATTCCTTTGGGGAGGAGGAAGTTTTGCATAAGGTAATTTGATTTAGAGTTAAGGTTTGCTTGAATTAGGGTTGCACGACCAACTTGAGAGAGGGTTGAGGCTTTCCACCTGGATAATTGCTTTTTGAGGTTTTGCAGAGCTTCATCAAATACACAATTTTTTATTCCTCCATTTTAAGTGGGATTCCTAGGTATTTTTTCAATGGTTTTGGAGATCGGGATCCTCATTTGTTGAGCTAGGGAGGTAGCTAGATTTGGTTTAACATTGGTCGAGAATTGGATTGAGCTTTTGTGATAGTTAATGGTTAAACCTGATATAATGGAGAATGTATTTATCGTATTTTGAATTGTGTTGAGGTGTGTGTGATGAGCTGCTTTAGTAAAAATAATTGTGTCATTTGCGAATGTTAGGAAAGGTATAGGTGAGGCATTTTTTTTCCAGTTTGATGCCTACTAGAGCATCATCAAGCAAAGCCTCTTGATGAAGATCTCTGGCTAAGTTTTCCATTACTAAGACAAAGATGTATGGAGCTAGGGGATCCCCATTCCCTCTCCTTGAAAGTGGATTTTTAACCTAATTTCATCTCCTCTCACTTTATCCATCTCCCACGACCTCCACTCTACCACTCCCCACCTCTTTTCAAACACCTCTTCGATCATGCCACCTTGGAAAAAAAATCCACATTGTTCACCCACCCCACCCAGTGGCGGATACAATGGGGGCTCAGGGTTAGAGATGGGAATCAACTCGCGTAAACCTCATCCATCCATCCATCCATCCATCCATTCACCCCGATTATATGGATGAAAACTTGAATAAATGGATAAATAAGCGGATGATGGATTAATGAATGATAGATCGGATATGGATGAAGGAGTGTCCGATCCACCACCCGATCCATCACCTGATCTACTAATTTTTTTTTGGTGGGAAAAATCTACTAATTTATTATATGTAACTTGATTTGATTGTTTGAGTTTTTGTGTTTGGGTAAGTTAATGAGTATTTTAATTTTAATATATGAAAATTTTATTTTATTTTATTTAGTTTTATTTCCATTTTGAAAATTACGGTGGACATTTACATAAAATTTCTCATCTATATATTTCCCCCGATCCACCCAATAATTAACCCGTGGATGATGGATGGATCGGATATGGATGCAAGGCTAGTGGATGATGGGTGATTCAGGTGAAGGAAGTTTCTTAATGGATCGGGTGATAAAATAGTTATATACACTCATAACTTGATCCATTTTCATCCCTACTTGGGATAGTAGAAGCCCGCCCTAACTCGGGAAAAAATCGTAGAAAAAAATTATAGTGTTGGATTATCATATTTATGCAGGTCCATTAATTGTATTTACCCGTTCAAGTATTAATTATAATATTATTTTTATCGATGGA
Source organism: Persicaria maculosa (assembly GCA_963922045.1). Lineage (NCBI taxonomy): Eukaryota > Viridiplantae > Streptophyta > Magnoliopsida > Caryophyllales > Polygonaceae > Persicaria > Persicaria maculosa. Next base: position 22,295,897 of record OY998270.1, read on the forward strand.
TACGAGTGTTTAGCTATAGCTATAAAATTATTAAAACTAAAGTAAAACAATAATATAACTAAACATTCAAACAAATCAAAGTAATTTCATTTTGGAATTCAAACACACTATTTTTTTATCCTAAAATTCAAACACACCCTAAGTTTGATATTTCCGCATTAATATTTTAGGGTTCTTGTATTCGAAGAAAAGTCTCATACTTAAAAATCTTGAGTTCAGACTAAAAAAACCAAACACAAGACCATATCGTATCGCTTTATTAGGTTTACCAACTTGGACGTACTTCCCCTAAAGAACTAATTGGGGTCTCGTATCTTCTATGCTAACTAATTTGGATCATTGTGATCCTTAATTTTGTTCCTCTTATGTGACTCAAAAAGCGCGACATATTTTATATGTAAAATATTCTACACCTCTTGAGTCACAAACGTGTGACTCAAGAAACATATGATTTATTTTTTTTGAATATGTGGTGTATAGTAAAAAAATGTGGGTGTAAATACCATTTTCGGTTTTTTTATTATGACTTTTACGTATTATTTATTTATATACATTTTCTTAAAATTATATAAAATATATATTAATTTCATATTTATTATTAATAAGTATAAAATTCTAATTATTTTTGTAAAATTCAATATTTTATATAATTTTTATGCTTCTAAGAAAATGCAAATAACAACAACAAATATCCAAGCATATCCTACTCTTGACATGATATGTGAGGTATGCACCTTTTTTCCTAACCAAATCAAGAGAGTGTTTTTGTGCGACCCAATTAGGAGTGGACACAAGTCCCGCAAATCCAGGGCTCATTCTGGACCAGTCCCGATTTCTATGGGATTAGAAAAAAAATAATAAATTTCGTCCCGGTCCTGTCCCGTAAAAATTATGCGAGACGGGACGCATGACGAGGATTCCTTATCCCGCAAATATATATATATATATATATATATATATATATATATATATATATATATATATATATATATATATAAGATTACAAAATGCAACAAGAACGTTAAATCACATTTTTTGTCTTTATTTTAAAAGTAAAAAATATGATATTACAAAATATAAAGTGAACAAATAATATAATAAAGGTTATTATTAATAAATGTGCATTTTCATAATTTAAAGTAAGTTTCCTATCAAAATTTTGCTTTATGGGATGCTATTTTTATGACGGTTTTGTGTAACGGCCCGGATATAAATATCCGGGATACGTTTCGAAGGTCGGATACCTTCGTTCGGATGTTGCAATTCAGGTACGGATCGAGGTTTCAAACCTCTAATCAGTCGAACTTTCATAAATTCAGTTTAAACGAAAGTGAAGTGGAAATATGATTTAGATACAAAAGCCACGGCAAGGCCGGGTCAAAACCAAAACATAATTCTAAAGTCGTATGGCCAGGTTAGCGGGGTTAGACAGATTTCTTTGCAATCGCCGAGGGACTTTCCCACGCCATATAAACAGAGAGCAATCATACCTAAAAACAATGGTGCGAGTGGGGTCAGACCGAGGCCCCAACACGCTCTGTCCAGCAAGCGAACATACACATACGCTAATAATAAAGATGATGCAGATGCGGAAATTAAATCACACTAGCATGATCCTAATTTACAATATGCGAGAAATAACTGTAAAGGTGCCCAAAGAATGCCAAGTGGCATGTCCCTCTCCTACCTCTGCACCCCTTTCCGTTAGTGCAGAGACCGGCCGGTTCGATGCTATAACATATCATATCTCATCATATCATATCTCATCATCATGCATAAATTAAAATAAACATGCCCGATGGTGCTGGGCTATCATCATGCTCATATCGACTCGATAGACTCAGGGCACCCGATGGGGCTGGGCAACCCTATGACCCAAGCAAAGACTCTAGGACTATCACAGATACGGCCGTTCTGTTTCATACGCGTAAAGAAATAGAATGCTCAATCACAAGTGCAACCTAGCATGATACTACATGGCATGCTTTAATGCTTATGCAACACCTAGTATGTCATACATTCACAAGCCGGTAATCTCTTTCGAATCTGAGTAAGCCCATAAAGGAACTTACCTGAATAAGCCGAACAGCAGAGAACAAGGCAGAAGCAGAATCCAAGTAAGAGTCACCAATAGCAAGCAATGTCCAACATATCACAATCACCTAATAACAAACAAATGCATAAGTCCATCTAATTCACACAAGGCGCCCCTAACTATAATACATATCTCGTCTCATATCCCATTTCAGATTATTCCATCTCATTTCATCACAAACCATATCTCATTTCATGTTCATCTCATTTTCAAAACAACCTCTCAAAGAACTCAACTGAGAAAATCAAACAACTCTTTTAAAATCGCTTATCTAAATCCCGACATTAAACATTTAAACCTTAAGGCCCATTTTCCCAAAATCATGTTATAAAATAATTCCGGAATGTTTCTTATCTCAAAAACCATATATAAATAAATTCCATTATTAAATAATTAAAATAACTCTATGCTCACAAATCATATTTATAAGTCAAGACCAACAATTCACTTTAAAATTCTCAACTTACATATTGAAATTCTCATAAAATGCATCAATCCAATAATCCAATTTATACCCTTTTTGAAAACAATACACAATATATAACGATTAGTTTTCAGAATTTATAATTATAACCAAATTCTAAAATAATAATAAGGATATTCAAATAAGGATATAACATATCCTATAATCAACATATACAATTTAAATCCTTAACCAACTTATAAAATCATACCATTTAAAATAACTCCGACATAACCTTCTTTAAAAATCCAACTCTTAAAATCACCCTTATAAACATAATATAATAACTTATCTCAATTAAAATTACTTTTAAAATCCTCTAAACTATATAAATTAATAAACACAACATATAACTATATATACGTACATTTTCTAAAATCAAAACCATATACACATGTCAAAAGAAAAGCCCAGCCCAACCAAAAGGAAAACAAGGAAGAGGATCCGGCCCACACCCAAAGAGAAACCCGGATCTGATCTCACCCAACTGACAACCCACCCACATTTAAATGATGTAACCCGGTTGAAGGGATCCGGAATTAAAATAGGCCCAAGCCCGAACCCTCAGCCCAAAATAGAAAAAGGCCCACCCCATACTCTACACTCTCAACCGACCTCAGAAGGAAAGAAGAAAAGAAAAGGTGGGCCAGAGCTGAGCTGAGGTGGCTGTGGCGGGGCCCATCCGGATTCCTCTCCTTCCCATGGCTCTGCTCGCTGATCGGAGAAGAAGGAAGGGGAGGAGGGAACCTCGCCGGCGACTCTCCCTCTTGCTCTCGCCCCAAGCTACCCCAAACTGTAAACAAAAAGGCAGACAGAGAGGATCCAAAGAAAGGGAGGAGGAGCGAAAGGGGATGCTCACCGAAGAGGGTTCGAGTCTCTTGCCGGGAACGTTGTCGGGCTCGATTTGAGTCGCCGGAGTCGGAACCAGAAGGCTTGGCCTAGGAAGAGTGTAAGGGAGGGTTAAAGGTGAGATTTTATCGAGTTTGCAAGTGAAAATAAGTGAAGGGAGTCTCACCATTTGGATTCGAGAAAACAGAGGAATGGGGTCGAAGGGGGTGGCACCGGGCTCTCCTGGTGGCTCAATCGGGGTTGTCGAAGGTGAAGGGTGGGGATGTTTACTGCTGGTACACACGGGGGAAGGTGGTGAAGATGTACACCTTCAACGCTGGGCAGAGGGGAGGTCTTCGGTTGTCCCCTCGGCGACGACGACGGCGATGGAGGAGGAAGGCTGCCGGGTGGCTGCGTGGTGACGGTGGCGTCGGCGAACCGAGCCCAAGGGAGCTGTGATGGAGGGTGGTGTCTGTGTGGAGGAGATTGAAATTGAAACCAAATGACAGAGAGAGGGAGGTGGGTGCAGGAGTGAAATGGTGGGTTTGAAGGCAAAAGAAGAGGAGAAGGGGGAAAGGGGAGTTGGCTGCAGACGGAAATCGATGAAGGGGGGACCAATCTGAAATTTTGTGGGTGTGAGAGGTGTGGGAGGAAGAGGACAATAGGAGAGGGGACCATTGCAAGGTGTGTGTGTGCAGGCTGCCGAGAGAGAGAGAGAGAGAGAGAGAGAGAGAGAGAGAGAGAGAGAGAGAGAGAGAGAGAGAGAGAGAGAGAGAGAGAGAGAAGAAAAAGAAAAAGAAATTATATATATGTGGTCCCAACTATACCCAATTCAAAATAGCGGAACAGATCCAAAACCCGCTCGCCCGATCAAATCCCGACTAAAACAAATTTTATAAATCAAAATTAGATCAAATTTCAAGATAATCGGAATTAAACAATTTCAATCAAATCGGAGCTTAATTAAATTTTATTAATACTCGGACTCGAAGTCGAAAATCAAATCCCGTCAAAATCCTAATTTAATTTGATGTCGGAATGATTTTAAATTTTGAAGTCGTGTTCGAGGACGATTTTTCTCCCATTTTTTATAAATTGAAATAATTAATAATATTTTAAATTAAAATACTACTAATATGATATCTAAAATATATTTGGTCTTTACATTTATCCACCTCTAAAAACAAGTCTCGTCCCCGAGACTAAAATCATTTTAAAGCAAAGGGAAGAAGTTTGAAATCGGTGAGTCCGAGGACCATGTCCAAGGATCTTGTAATCATCTCGGTTGCGTCTTCCGGGATTCTCACAACATCCCGGTCACATTCGTGACATCTCCAAATGGGTCTTGTCGAGTGTGTAATAAGCGCCCCTATCACATCCTCGCTTCGACCTTTCGGAAGTATCACAACTCCAAAAGCATTATAGCGCCCGACTAGGTCTTAGCAAGCAATCTATAAGCGCCCCTATAAAGTGCTTGTATCCACTTCGTGAGACATCATAATGTAGATCTAGTTCGTAAATCTCAAAATGTTTTGTAAAGGGAAAGATTGTCATCCAAATCATTGAAACTCTCAACTTCTTTAAAACCCCAAGTTGACCATTTTTAAAACCGCTCAAAATCTTCAAATTCAATTTTTAATCAAGCAACTTTACACCAAAACAAGTCAAATCCTTTCAAATCAAGATTTTGTCAAAACTCTTCCGAAAACCAAATCAACTTCACACATACCAATCAATCAAATTCCGAGGGTAGGAGGTGGAGTCATCCACCTCTAAGGGCTAATCCCATATTCTCTTCCTAGGTTCCAAAATCGAATCAATCTATCAGTCTCAATTCAAGCATGATGCATAGGCCATAAAAATGCACAACTGTATAACCAACCAATCTCCAATCCACACATCACACAACAGGTCTCAAAATATACCAGAGTAGTGCCACAAGGTCACATCAACATCTCCATATCATACTAAAGGTCGTAATATGCATCTCAATGATATAACAAAATCGTAACAACGTCTCAACATCACACCAGAAGTCATAAAAGTATCTCTCATCATAGAATCAACGAACCAAAACCCATTGTCAACACATTAACACAACAAGGTCAAGCTATTAAGATTCAGCAGAGGGGAAGGTCAATCAATATATCAATCACCAAAATATCCGCATACTCACAAAACATCATCTCAACTCATACAACGCCATATAACGATCGTTTAGCAATCACGCACAAGTATCTCATATATATATACAAGCCATATTCATGCTCCAAGTCAATATTCATCATTTAACATCTCCTGGTCATAACATCATGCTCTCACATAGCAACATATCATCATTTCATGATTCATACAATACATCATAACATGCTTTTAGAACAACATGGTAGGATAGCAATGTATCATTGTATCATGAGTATAGTTGTCACTACCAATTATTATTCAATATTGCATATCAACATGTAATATCAGCCATATCAGGTTCATCATAGTCGCTATCTAACATCATGCCAAGTCATTTTAATAAATCACATAATCAAGAAAGCTTTCACATGATCACCAGGCAAAATAAACTCAAACCCCGCTCGCTCGATTTCAATTCCTACATCAAAACCAGCCTCATCTAGATTCACCAACATCAGCTCAGGTAACATCCTCAAAAGAAGTCCCAATTCATTTCAATACCCTAATCTCGCCCCTCATTCCACCAAGGACTCTCACTAGCAATCCACCTCTAAGAATCCGCTACTATCTCTAACCTCACACTCAAGGGCCCTCTCATACTATATTCTTCATACTCTTAAAAGTCATTTCTTACACTTCCACACTTCCCAAGATTTCACAAGCATCATGCCCTGCTAACCGCACATTCTCTAGTAAAATTCCTCGACCACCGCCTATCCGACCTATTCCTAACCATACCCGTATCCGAGATTCACCTCGGAGCTCATCGAAATCATCAAGCATTACTTCTTATAATTCCCGAACCCACTCGATCCAACTTAAGTCAACACCCCTCTTCTGCAACTTTCCCTTACCAACGTCGATCATTCTAATCACTCAAAACCTTTCCTCCACTCTCTGATCACTCTACCAAAAGGATCTCACTCACATGTTCAAAGAAGAAGCAATCATGGACATTATTACACATAAGAACTACATCATATCAACTAGCATTTGTATCAATAGCATCATTAAGCATTGCAACAAGTATCAAAAGTCGTAAATTACCGTCATGCTCAACAAGTATTGTAAACCATCATATATGAATCTAATCAAATCAAGTTAGCAAGTTTCATCATAATCTTAGTTAATAAACAGTTCAGGTTCTCGGCATTTGCAGTTCATACTCTTAAGGGCAAGAAATTTAGATCATGCTTAGTAACTCAGAATAGCATCACATCAAGCCATCAAGGCACATTAGGATTGTAAGGCATCGAATCATATCATCATAGTCAACAGACAATCAAGCAACAGTCATCACATCAACAAGCAGCTTTCAACATCAAGTTAGTTCAATATCACCATCAACAAGTTCAGAAAGGGTTAGCAATTCAAATAGAGGACGCTCCCACCTGCAAGTCATATCGTACTCAACAATCGTAATCCTCAAAGCGAGCTCGTTCCGTCGACATTATCGATCCTGAGGCCCGTGGGTTATGGGCCCACGCTTTCGCTGCGCTGCTCTATCGCTATTCGACTTCCCGATCCCCTTTCCATGCGGTCGCTTGTCCAATGTAGCGCGTAGGAGTTCAAGTTAGCGGAGATAGGGGAGTGACAAGGGCGGACGACCCAATGTTTCTTTCGGAGACGGAATAGACAACGCTAAAGACGACATGACTAGAGACAAGACTCCGACTCGGGATTAGTAACGATGCCCTTATAAAAGTCTATTAGGTTACAACTTGTGACAACAAGCATGAATTCATTATGGAGCATATCAATCACAGAAATCCACACTAACATGTACCTACCTCGGGGCAACATTCGTATTCATATCAAAGACACAATCAAGTCCTACGCTGATGTATGTGAAATAAGCTAACATTCTAGTATTTCATGGAAACAGATCTGCCTAGTAACTTCGAGCAAGATAGGCGGAACCAACAATGATCATATATGATTCGAAGTCAAGCGGAATTTAGTGAAGATAATGATCATCGTGCATATGAACAATGTAAAAGCATGGTATACAAATCAACAAATGAGTCAAAACATATCATGGCAAGGTATATGGTAACAATCAGGTAACGCGTCATACAAGGACACATAATAGAAGCATGGTAACTATCACATCTAACAGCAATGATCACATATTAGGTCAAGCATGGCACGGAATCCTATGACGAGATCCATTTAGAGAGCATGAGTCCTTCATGATACTAGCGATACATAATGCGATACAAGCATAGTCAAGATTCATTAGGGGGAGTTCAACATAATGTTCACGAAACATGAGGCATCATCAAAAGTAACAAGATGGACATCATGGATGCTACATTATAATCATGCTAAGTACGAACCATCATAGAGTACATATATGGTACAATAGTTGTCACATCATAGAGCAAGTACATCACGTGATCTTTTAGCGGGTCATATTGGAAATCATAAGCCCTACATGATACTAATAGCACACATAGAACATGAGTAGAGTTAAAGTAATTCAACTAGATTCATTCCGATATTCATGCGTCATGTATTTGCAAAATCAGGATATATAGTGATGCGTGATCATGCGAGGTGTCGAGTCATATGTTCATGCAAGCACAAGGAGCCATCATAGAGTAATAGACATCTTACCAGGTAAGCATGCTAGGTTTGATCATCACGGAAAGCTAGTCAATCATCGAATTCATCATTAAACTCATCAGGACGAGTGAAACATGTTAAGAGAACAGAAAGAGGAACGAGCCACACTATCAGGTACCTAGTTCAAGAGTGAATCAACAATAACGTAGGCAAAGTAGAATTTACACAAGTCACAACCAAAGGCCCAACATGTTACTAGTGGTTCAATATAACATATGGTACATACATGCTCTCGACTGGTTAATACGACGGTATGCAAGAGTTCATTCAATCACATCTCATCGATATAGTGGCACGAGAGGAAAACGCAACGAGGTATACAACAAGTCTAAGCAACATGGCGACATGACTAGAATATGGGGACATGAGCTCGAAACAACACATAATATGACAAAACATGCATTCCTCAAGGTTCAATTATAACACATATTCTCCGTTCAACACAACTAATCACACACAATATTAACTTGCAAAATAATCAACAATAGTTAATCTGACGAATTCGGAATAGATGGGCATGCTATAGATTCTTGTCACCGAATGAATGATAAGCATCGAGGCATCATCGGCTAGCATGCTAAAGAGTACATCTTATGAGGCATTCGTATAAAGAAGAGTCGATCACACTATCAAGAACCTATTCAAGGGGAGTACATCAATTGTACAACTTTCTAGCATATAACATCTATAATTGTGCCCTAGTATGACAATGTCATATACTAAACAGATCATGTCGGAATGATATAGACATAATAAATGTAGTTCTAACCTATACAATGGTCATCATGAGCATCAAAGCACATAAGCACAAATTCACACTAAGGATCAATTGTAGGTCAAGGAGTGGTGCATATAGAATCACACAATCATGAACAGGGCAATCAAGATAACCGATAGGGGTCCATAAGGGCAACATTGACTCTCCCTAACTGACTCACCACCCATCTTTCCCGTGAGACTCGGATACGACTTTTCGTGGTAAGAAGACACCGGTCGATCGTCATAAGAATCAAGAAAGACAACCTAGGAAACACTTACTTTCTAACTCGGAATGACATCAAAGCCAACTTTCGATACTCTCCCCAAGTAACCCTCATATCCAACCATGATTTCCGAAACACTATGCTTACCAACCCGATTTCCCGTGGAGGAGACCGATATTCGAAGGGAGGACTCGATTGAACTAACAAAGGATTCATAAGGAAAGGGGCGGTTCCACAAAACTGAGCTTAACCATATAAGAAGAAGAATGGTACTCCCGCTATCCCGTTCGCACAGATCGTTCAATATTCATTCAATAGTTAGAACATGACAATCAAATCTTTAGCATATCAAGCACTCAATCATAGAATCAGTCAATGGCAATTACAATGATCTCCTTGGAGTCTTCCCGACCCATCTGTAAAGGACAAGCTAGTATTTCGCCTACCCGTTTCCGACTACATCCAATAGGGATGGCCTATCGCCTTTTCTACCCACTCGACCCCTTATTAGTTGGTTCTCCACTTTTATCATAAGCCAAGTTCATATTTAGTCCAATTGAGTTAGACATATTAAGTTCATTTTTCCCCTTTAAAACGCTTTCAAATCTTCGAAATCCATGGGCGGTTTTTCCAAAACATACACCCGACCCTTGCGTACCCGAATTGCACAACCTGGCTCTGATACCAACTTTGTAACGGCCCGGATATAAATATCCGGGATACGTTTCGAAGGTCGGATACCTTCGTTCGGATGTTGCAATTCAGGTACGGGTCGAGGTTTCAAACCTCTAATGAGTCGAAGTTTCATAAATTCAGTTTAAACGAAAGTGAAGTGGAAATTTGATTTAGATACAAAAGCCACGACAAGGCAGGGTCAAAACCAAAACATAATTCTAAAGTCGTATGGCCAGGTTAGCGGGGTTAGACAGATTTCTTTGCAATCGCCGAGGGACTTTCCCACGCCATATAAACAGAGAGCAATCATACCTAAAAACAATGGTGCGAGTAGGGTCAGACCGAGGCCCCAACACGCTTTGTCCAGCAAGCGAACATACACATACGCTAATAATAAAGATGATGCAGATGCGGAAATTAAATCACACTAGCATGATCCTAATTTACAATATGCGAGAAATAACTGTAAAGGCGCCCAAAGAATGTCAAGTGGCATGTCCCTCTCCTACCTCTGCAACCCTTTCCGTTAGTGCAGAGACCGGCCGGTTCGATGCTATAGCATATCATATCTCATCATATCATATCTCATCATCATGCATAAATTAAAATAAACATGCCCGATGGTACTGGGCTATCATCATGCTCATATCGACTCGATAGACTCAGGGCACCCGATGGGGCTGGGCTACCCTATGACCCTAGCAAAGACTCTAGGACTATCACAGATACGGCCGTTCTGTTTCATATGCGTAAAGAAATAGAATGCTCAATCACAAGTGCAACCTAGCATGATACTACATGGCATGCTTTAATGCTTATGCAACACCTAGTATGTCATACATTCACAAGCCGGTAATCTCTTTCGAATCTGAGTAAGCCCATAAAGGAACTTACCTGAATAAGCCGAACAGCAGAGAACAAGGCAGAAGCAGAATCCAAGTAAGAGTCACCAATAGCAAGCAATGTCCAACATATCACAATCACCTAATAACATACAAATGCATAAGTCTATCTAATTCACACAAGGCGCCCCTAACTATCATACATATCTCGTCTCATATCCCATTTCAGATTATTCCATCTCATTTCATCACAAACCATATCTCATTTCATGTTCATCTCATTTTCAAAACAACCTCTCAAAAAACCCAACTGAGAAAATCAAACAACTCTTTTAAAATCGCTTATCTAAATCCCGACATTAAACATTTAAACCTTAAGGCCCATTTTCCCAAAATCATATTATAAAATAATTCCGGAATGTTTCTTATCTCAAAAACCATATATAAATAAATTCCATTATTAAATAATTAAAATAACTCTATGCTCACAAATCATATTTATAAGTCAAGACCAACAATTCACTTTAAAATTCCCAACTTACATATTGAAATTCTCATAAAATGCATCAATCCAATAATCCAATTTATACCCTTTTTGAAAACAATACACAATATATAACGATTAGTTTCCAGAATTTATAATTATAACCAAATTCCAAAATAATAATAATAATATTCAAATAAGGATATAACATATCATATAATCAACATATACAATTTAAATCCTTAACCAACTTATAAAATCATACCATTTAAAATAACTCCGACATAACGTTCTTTAAAAATCCAACTCTTAAAATCACCCTTATAAACATAATATAATAACTTATCTCAATTAAAATTACTTTTAAAATCCTCTAAACTATATAAATAAATAAACACAACATATAACTATATATACGTACATTTTCTAAAATCAAAACCATATACACATGTCAAAAGAAAAGCCCAGCCCAACCAAAAGGAAAACAAGGAAGAGGATCCGGCCCACACCCAAAGAGAAACCCGGATCTGATCTCACCCAACTGACAACCCACCCACATTTAAATGATGTAACCCGGTTGAAGGGATCCGGAAATAAAATAGGCCCAAGCCCGAACCCTCGGCCCAAAATAGAAAAAGGCCCACCCCATACTCTACACTCTCACCTGACCTCAGAAGGAAAGAAGAAAAGAAAAGGTGGGCCAGAGCTGAGCTGAGGTGGCTGTGGCGGGGCCCATCCGGATTCCTTTCCTTCCCATGGCTCTGCTCGCTGATCGGAGAAGAAGGAAGGGGAGGAGGGAACCTCGCCAGCGACTCTCACTCTTGCTCTCGCCCCAAGCTACCCCAAACTGTAAACAAAAAGGCAGACAGAGAGGATCCAAAGAAAGGGAGGAGGAGCGAAAGGGGATGCTCACCGAAGAGGGTTCGAGTCTCTTGCCGGGAACGTTGTCGGGCTCGATTTGAGTCGCCGGAGTCGGAACCAGAAGGCTTGGCCTAGGAAGAGTGTAAGGGCGGGTTAAAGGTGAGATTTTATTGAGTTTGCAAGTGAAAATAAGTGAAGGGAGTCTCACCATTTGGATTCGAGAAAACAGAGGAATGGGGTCGAAGGGGGTGGCTCCGGGCTCTCCTGGTGGCTCAATCGGGGTTGTCGGAGGTGAAGGGTGGGGATGTTTACTGCTGGTACACACGGGGGAAGGTGGTGAAGATGTACACCTTCAACGCTGGGCAGAGGGGAGGTCTTCGGTTGTCCCCTCGGCGACGACGACGGCGATGGAGGAGGAAGGATGCTGGGTGGCTGCGTGGTGACGGTGGCGTCGGCGAACCGAGCCCAAGGGAGCTGTGGTGGAGGGTGGTGTCTGTGTGGGGGAGATTGAAATTGAAACCAAATGACAGAGAGAGGGAGGTGGGTGCAGGAGTGAAATGGTGGGTTTGAAGGCAAAAGAAGAGGAGAAGGGGGAAAGGGGAGTTGGCTGCAGACGGAAATGGATGAAGGGGGGGACCAATCTGAAATTTTGTGGGTGTGAGAGGTGTGGGAGGAAGAGGACAATAGGAGAGGGGACCATTGCAAGGTGTGTGTGTGCAGGCTGCCGAGAGAGAGAGAGAGAGAGAGAGAGAGAGAGAGAGAGAGAGAAAAGAAAAAGAAAAAGAAATTATATATATGTGGTCCCAACTATACCCAATTCAAAATAGCGGAACAGATCCAAAACCCGCTCGCCCGATCAAATCCCGACTAAAACAAATTTTATAAATCAAAATTAGATCAAATTTCAAGATAATCGAAATTAAACAATTTCAATCAAATCGGAGCTTAATTAAATTTTATTAATACTCGGACTCGAAGTCGAAAATCAAATCCCGTCAAAATCCTAATTTAATTTGATGTCGGAATGATTTTAAATTTTGAAGTCGTGCTCGAGGACGATTTTTCTCCCATTTTTTATAAATTGAAGTAATTAATAACATTTTAAATTAAAATACTACTAATATGATATCTAAAATATATTTGGTCTTTACATTTTGTACTTTATTGCGACATGTGCAATTAAAAACCTATTAGCTCAAAAATGGTATAACATATGCGAGTTCAAAATCCCACATAAGCTATTTATGGTTGTCTTCTTTTTGTTCCCGTGCATGAATAAGATTATAAAGTGTAATAATAAAATAATAAAGTGCATAAATAAGATGATACCGTGCAAGAATAAAATGACATTGTGCACATATAACATGCAAGAATAAGATTATGAAGGGCATTAATAAGATTATGAAGTGCACAATTAAGATTATAAAATGCATAAATAAAATGATAAAGTGCATATATATAACATTATATTGTGCAAATATAAAATTATGTTGTGCATATATAATAATATAATGTTACGTTGTGCACATATAACATTATGTTGTGCAAATATAACTTTATGTTGTGCAAATATAATAATATGTTGTGCAAATAAAATGATAAAGTGTAGGAATAAAATAATGGTGTATGAATAATAATATGAAGTGCATGAATAATATTATTAAGTGCAAAATTAAGATTATAAAGTACGTAAATAAAATGATAAAGTGTAAGAATAAAATTACAAAGTGCACAATTAAGATTATAGATCCAGGTGGAATCGAATCCCGACCCCAACCTCCTGAAGAACAATTGTTCAGATGCTCTTCCCTAATTGAGCTTATGAATCTTTACACAAGTAAAACTGTAAAACATTAACACTCATATGGACAAGCCGATTACCAAATACAATAGTAGCAACCTAATGGGACTGAAATCACAATATAAACCCGAGTTTCATGTCAATTTGTTACATGGAAGACGCACCAAAAGCCCTCAATCTGCAACCTTGAAGTCTTGAACTCAAAAAGAAACTTTTCTGAAATTTTCGACATCATTTTTTGGCAACACCATGTTCTTCTTCAGGGAAGTAATCATGCCTGGATAAAATACGAGAACGTGTCATCGTATATATATCAAATGGTTTATATATCATTAAATACTGAAAAAGGATGCATGAGACTCGCTTAATTTTGCGTGACAGTTGGTATAGGCATGCTCCGAACGTATCAGTGCTAATTCCTCCTCAAGATTGTGGCTCCAGAATGATAGAATTTGTAGAGGAAATAATATTAGAAGAGGCTAATTGAAGAGGAATAGAAGCTCAAATGCTTCTTGAAATGTGTTTCACTCTTATTGATGTTTTTCACTCTTGTTCCAACTCAAAAGATACAAACTATTTATAGGACTAGTAGTGCATGTATCTTAACACAAACTTCCTATACATTAAAGCTAGAAACTTATGACTTTAAAACTCAAGGCTTGAATTCCTACGTTTTCTACAATGCATGAACTTCCACCTTGAATGCATACATGAAACTTGGTAAATTAAAAGCTTAAATTAAGTTTAACTTTTAACACAGACCTCCCTGATGTGGATTGAGTCTTCGTTTATCAAAGACGACATCCTCTTTGATAAATCTAATTATTAACATATATTTCGATGCTTCTCTCTATCACGCTTCGATCATGGATGGCGGCAGCTGCTTCTGTATTGGGTTAATTTGTATATTATTTCGATCATGGATGGTGGCAGATGCACAAGCAGTAGAGGATGGATGACGGTAGATGCTTCTCTCTATCACGCTACGAGTACGAGATCTAGTCAATCTATTGGGTTAATTTGTATATTATTTGATTAAATTGACATATATTTCCGGTTTGGATTGATTATGTGAATGAGAGATCTAGTCAATCTATTGGGTTAATTTGTAATAAGATGTGGATTTCATGAAATTCAAACTCTGTTTAAAATTGTTCATGAATTTATCGAATATTCGGCAAATTCGGAGTCATTATTCGTCGATAATTAGGAATTATTCATATAAATGGAGGCAATTATGTAAAGACTCGGAATTTTAAGATATTGATCTAATGGGGATTTGAATTATGAGAATTCGGAAAATTTTGAATAATTCCGTCCTCGAGTAAACGATTTGTTTGAATACTTTCGACCAACTCTAGCATAAATTTGTTATTTAAATTCGAAAACGAATTCCTTTCGCTCTATTATACCGAGACTTAAAAATATTTGTCGAATTTCATTATTTTGAATTTGAAAGTTTAATTTGAATTGAGTCGGGTTAAGGTCGGGAAGTGGGTTTCGGTATTTGTTTTCGGATATTAATTTTGACTTTCTTTTACACATTCACACACTCAACCTCACCCCATACTCTCATCCCTCTCCCTATTAATCTATTACCCATCCCCATTCCCTTAGATCTAACCACTCCCTTTCCTCACCTCTTCCTCATGCTTTTCTCTGATCAGCCACAACTCCCACCAACAACCACTCCAACGTCACCTTTGAGCACAACCAGCAGTCACCCCAAGCTTCCTCCTCGATCAACAAGTCGCATCCTCTTCGGGTTTCGATTCAAGCGACGTGCACGACCTCTGCTTCAGCTCCTCATCGACGTCGACGCCCCTGAAAGCCCCAATGCCACCACCTTCTCCTCGGTTGACCAGCGAACCTGGACTTCCCGGATCGAAGAAGAACCGAGGACACCCACCCTTCATCTTCTTTCAAGCTCAAAGCCATTGCCATGTTCTTGTTCAAATCTTTCAGTTCGAGAAGCCATCCCAAGCCTCTGACGACACCCAGAACTCCGGTCGAGAGCTCCGAAGCCGCGAACACCCCGGTGATATATGACCTATTGGATCTGCTTGCTTATATTGCTGATTATCCTTTGGATTCTGCGCTTCTCCAAGTAAGTTCCTTGAACTTAGTCATGATGGGCGCTTTATGCACTGGGTATTATATAGTAGCCTAGTGTTCATGCACCATACGACTTAGAATCAAGCTTAGGATATAAAACGGAAACCATATGACTTGCTATCTGTGTTTGCTAGAAAACGGTTGTTATAGGTGTTTATCGAATGAGACCTTTTTCTTTATTCTTGTCATCCTAGTTGGTGCTTAATATAGAAAGTTGGTTGCACTCGATCATGCGGTAGGCTTTTGATATAGAAAGTTGCTTGCACTCGATGATGTGGTAGGCTTTTTATTAGTAAGTGCCATAGGACTCTTAGAGCCTTAGGCCTTATATAAGTGTCGTTGCTTGCCTTCCTTTCATAGTTAGTAGGCTCATTACGTGGGGTTCACTTGCACTATAGGGTGAGGTAGCTCCTTGATGGTGAGTTTCTATAGGATTTCTTAGGAGCCTAGAGGGACATGCTATTTGGCATTTCTTGTAATTGGCGCACTTCTTTATCTATTTTTGCATTTACTTATCCGCATGTTTATCTGGTTAATTTCCCTTTTACATTACGCATTTCATCTTAGGAATAGGATGCTTATTATCTGCCTCTCATAGTGTGTTTACACATGCGCATGAGTGACCCAGTGATTGACCCAGATCCTTTTTTTTTTAGATTCAGCTAGTCGTTAGCCGCTATCTTTGCTCATATGGATGCTTGGCGGGTTCAGACTTTTGGCGTTAGATCAAGAGCTTGAGAGACCACTGAACTCCTTCTCCTTTAAACTCTTTTACGTCGTTTTGGCCCGGCTCTACCGTGGCACCCTTTTGGATTGTATTTCGATTTATACTTTACTTCTATTTCCGCTCGATTTCACGATTAGACTAAGGCAGGTACTCGGTCCCCAATGGACCTGCGATCTTTAAGGGTTTGAAATCCCTATTTCAAACTTTGCTTCTTTTTATTGTGAAAACTTGCGACTCGTACTCGGGTTGTAAGATCCAGTTGGAAGGTAACCTTGCCTTCTTAAACGTAACTCGGATAATTACGTTTTCTTTCCTAGGCCCAAGGGGGGCACATAGGGGAAAGAAGATCCTTACCTTCTGGGCCGTTACAAATTAGATGTTGGTTTCTTGAAATTCAAGCTCATGAATTTATCGACTATTCGACAAGTTCACAGTAACTATTCATTGATAATTAGAAATTATTCATATGTATAGGGGCAATTAGATGTAGGTTTTTGGAAATTCAAACTCTGTCTAAAATTATTTATGAATTTATCGACTATTCAGCAAGTTCAGAGCCACTATTAGTTGATAATAAAGAATTATTCATCGAAAGTGTGAGTCAATTTTGCAACTATTCGCTATGTTAATAGTAATTATTCACCAAATTTGTAGCAATTATTTGCTAAATATAAGACCAGCGAGACGACCCATAAGCCAGTAGCAGGTAAGCATTGACAGACAAAATTTGGAAGCACTATTTTATAAGTTGATCATTATTCATGTCAATTAGAAGAATTATTCGGTAGAATATGTAGTATTGTTTAGGGATTTGGGGTTTCTAAAGCATTATTCGTCGAAGTATTGTTTAGGGATTCGGCGTGTTGTTACCCACTCGTCAAAATTGTGAATGTGGTTGTTGATTGGCCTGGGACCCATACTTTTTTTAATTGAAAAAAATAGAAATAATTAGATTAATCTCAACCGTTCATTCTATCATAATAAAAGGCCCATATTTGTTAACACTTATCACAATATATATATATATATATATACTTGTTCAGTACTCGCACTGCGTGCGATTTTTTTTATTTAAATAAATTTAATAATAAAACCCGTTTATTCAATTAAATAATTTCTTTCATATTTCTGATTTTTGAAATCTGAATGAATTTATACTTAATTAGTATAAAAGCTAATTTCTCCTTACTCCGGTCTTACTCCTTAATCCATGCTAGTGCATATTAGTGGAAACAATATATGAAAAGCGATAATTTCTCAAATCTAAATGAATTTATACTTTACTGACAATATATGAAACAACATATGAAAAGCTAGTATATAATAGTGGAAACAACAAAATGACATACCTTGTAACCAATCAGCACATTATTTCGAAAAGCTTACCAATGAAATCATAAACAAAGTCATAAATAATCTGCAATAACAACACCAAAAAGAAGGGAAAAGATGTCAACGTTTGTGAAATAACATTAACAATCTAAACTATATATAGGTTAAAATCTAAAAATCTATTCATAACTATATATGTATAAAATCTAAAAATATATCTCATAAATATATCAACACCTTCAAGATATATAGAAAAATTTTATTTCTTATTGAATTCCATAAGTTGATAATTAACTTTTACACGGCTAAGTATTATTTTTCAATTTACCCAAAACCTTTTATCTTTTTCATATTGATAAAGTTATTGATAAATTTATTTAATTATTATGACCATGCTAAGTATTCTTTCAATTTCGTCAAAACTTTTTATCTTCTAAAAATATTTTCATATTGATAAAGTTATTGATAAATTTATTTACTTAGTATGTCCATGTAATAAATTGATAAAGTCATTATCTTCTGAAAATATGTTCATATATAGTGAGAATAGGTAAAACCTTATCTTATATAATAGTCTTTAAAATTAGTTAATACTCCCTCCGTTCGGCAAAACATGTCGTTTACTATTCATGCACACTTTTTTATAATGAAAAAAACTATATAAAATACTCCCTCCGTTCGGCAAAACTTGTCATTTTAGGGTATTATTTTTGTTCAAAAAAACTTGTCATTGTAGGTATTTTGTCCTTCACTTTACAAAAATGCCCTTGATATGATTTATGGTTTGTTAGTTGTAGTTTTCGATAAAGTAAAAAAGGAGGGTAATAATTGAGGGTAAATTAGTACATTTGTTAATTGCCTTAAAACTTGTGAAAGAAGCTAAAATGACAAGTTTTGTCGAACAGAAAGAGTATTTATTTTTTAATAATTTTTTAACAATTTCGTAGTTATTATTAATAAGTACAAACTTGTTAAAAAAATTTATAAAAAATAAATATTTTATATAGTTTTTATCATTATAAAAAAGCGTGCGTAAATAGTAAACGACATGTTTTGCCGAACGGAGGGAGTATCTTCTAAACATATATCCATATCTAATCAAATTGGGTCCAATTTAATCTTATGCATATATAGATATATTGATTAAATAGAGTTGGAATAAAAATTTATCTTATGCATATATTGATTAATTCAAAAATTTGTGATTGATTCATACGACTACGATTAAGGAGAAGCTGCCATGTGTCTCAGACGACTTCTCCTTTATTATATATAATTGATATATATATATATATATATATATATATATATATATATATATATATAGAGAGAGAGAGAGAGAGAGAAAGAATATGGATCAAATGTTAACAAGTCATACGATGTTAAATGTTAACAAATGTTGATCCTTGATCAAAGTAAAACGGATGGCTTAGATTAAATCTGATTTTTTCCAATTTATATTAAAAAACCAGTGGGACCCATAAAAAATAACTCACTCACACACCCAACTCAATCCTACTAGCGCGTGTTTTAAAAACCCTACCCAATCTATTATATCTTTCTCCATCTCAACCAAGATTCAACCTCCGCCTCCTGAAAGATGCCATACTTGCGGCCTTGCCTTGTTCGACCTGGCCGGTAGTTGGGAGCAACCTCTAGCATGGAAGATTTCCGTCGAGTTGAAGCTTGCATCCGACGAAGCATCAATCGAAGGCGGAAACAACCACATCCCTTTATACTCTCCGACTCTTGCTTAATTGCTCCCTCACGAACTCAAAGCGATCGTGAGATGCGGTGATGGTGAAGCGATCGTGAGATGCGACGATGGTGAAGAGATCAACCATGGATGGTGATGGCGACCATGGATCGACTATACAATTAAGTTAACAAAGAGATCGACCACGGATCATGAGATGCGGCTGACGATGATGATCCACTACTTTACTCTCGTTTTAGTACTCATATTGCCATTTTAAACTTATAAAGATTGAAGATTTGCCTCTTTTCCCCTCAAATATGAGCCTTCAATGTGTGAATAGGGAGTGTATTGGAGATTTACATGTTTTTAGTGTTTTTATTAACGTTCAGATGAATCTGTGTGATTTTCCCTAGATCTATGCCATAAAATTCGACTATTCGGCAAGTTGATAGTCACTATTCGTTGATAATAAGGAATTATTCATATGTAGGGTAATTAGATGAGTGTTTCTTGAAATTCAGACTCTGTTTAAAATTATTCATGAATTTATCGAGTATTCGGCAAATTCAGAGTCAGTATCCGTTGATAATCAGGAATTATTCATATACATGAGAGCAATTAGATGTAGGTTTCTTGAAATTCAATCTTGTGAATTTATCGACTATTCGGCAACTTCAGAGTCATTATTCATTGATAATTAGAAATTATTCATATGTATAGAGGCAATTAGATGTAGGTTTGTTGAAATCTAAACTCTGTATAATTGTTTTATGAATTTATCGACTATTCAGCAAGTGTAGAGTCACTATTCGTTGATAATAAGGAATTATTCTTATGTATGTGGGTAATTGTCGACTATTCGGCAAGTTCAGAGTCACTATTCATTGATAATAAGGAATTATTCATATGTATGTGGGTAATTAGATGTGGTTTTCTTGAAATTCAAACTCTATGTAAAATTGTCCATGAATTTTTCGACTATTCGACAAGTTCAGAGTTACTATTCGTTGATAATAAGGAATTATTCATATGTATGTGGGTAATTAGACGTGGAAAATCAAGAATTACATTTACATACTCTTTCAACCTAGTGAATAATTAAAATCAACTTAAAGAATAATTACTGTCAACCTAGAGAATAGTTGCAAATTTGATCAACCCTTTTGCTATTATCTAAACGATAACTTCTCTTTACAGATGAATAATAACGATCAATTTAGCGTATACTTACTGGCAAAAAATCTCTCACAATGTATTATGGTTAAAAAAAGAAACAAAAATTGCAACGCACGCGCTTATATAGAAGTGGTAGTTAAACTGCAAATTAGCAATGGGGTCCACGCCTTTTTTAATAAAAAATAAGGAAAAATTGGATTAATCTCAACTCTCCATTTCATCATAATAAATGGTCTAGATTTGTTAACATTTAACACCGTAAGGGGTGAGTACACATGACCCTATATATATATATATATATATATATATCCCAAACACAAAAGATCATAGGGAAGAAGGCCAGCGGAGAGACAGACGTAGGACACCAGGTGAAGACTGCGAATGCCGAGAACACGGGAAATTCGTGTAAAGGCTCGGATTTTCATATCCTAATTTTTGGAAAAAGGAAATTTAAAATGAATTTAAAGTCGGAATTTGAAGGAAAACCGTTAAATCTGATATTCAAGAAAAAAAAACTCTTCCTTAACTTAACAAATCGACTTCTAAACTCATGGAGCGGATTTCGACCTAAATTTAAAATTTTGACAACCGATTCCGTCTTTTACCTCGGGATTTGAAAATCTCTTCGGATAGCGATATTCTTTTCGGTTTTCAAAAGATAAAAGATCGAACGAGCGGGTATCGGGATTTGTTTTCCGGTTATTTCAAAATTTGATTCTTGGGGGAGGGGGGGACCATGTGTCCTTGTCTTCTACCCCTCACTCTCATCCAAAATCGGTAAGGGCATGCTTTCTCTTTGCCTTTGACAGATCAGAAATTGCGCCCACCCTATCTGATTCACCTACTTCCTAACAACAAAACAAAACAAGTGAAATCAGCTCCGTTTGAGTTGATAATCAAGAATCACTTTCCTACCTCCTTCCTCCCAGCTTGATTTGGCAAAACAATTCCCCCTCCCTCAGGCTTGCCTCCCTTTAATTGGCAATGAGCCAACAGATACCACACCAAAACTCCTTGCATCTCTCCCCACCTCTCTTTTGATTTCCTTATCTTCAAATCTATCCTCCTCCTCTCCCTCCTTTCACCTCCCTGTAATCAGCAACCATCACCACCGAGCCAACCTCACACCACCACGGTTCTTCGTCGCCAGCTCCACCCTCCTCCTCCGTTCGACCACCACCAAACACCACACCAGTATCTTCACCACCTCCTGTATGCACCGGCAACACCCTACCATCACCACCGCCACAATCACCTTCTTCTTCGTCCTCCATGGGAGCCACAATCGAAGCCCCGAGTTCCCCTGTTCCATGTGAGCCACAGCCGCCACCCAACACGCCTCCGTTTCCATCCCCTATTTTGGGAGCAGCAACAGACCTCTGACTTTCGAGCCGAGAGCGCCGAGCCCAAGAGCAGTCGAACCCTCGCCGAGCCACCTTCTTCTTATTTCCCTCCCATGTTCTCCGTTCAATCCAAGGTAAAGCTACTTCCTCTTCTTTCGCCCTAAAGCGATGTAAAGGTCAACCTTTAAGCCTATTGATCTCTTCCCAGGTCGCTTCCGGTGTGATCCATCTCCAACGAGCCCATGTAACTCCGTCCGAGCATTTTTCGGCGAAGCCGAAGACCCTCACGGTGAGCCCCCTTCTTCGACTCCGTTTCTCTAGCTCCTAGACATTGATTTCCTATGGGTTCGGGTTGGGGAGAGCTTCATTTTCTTTTGGTGAGAGCGAGATTGGTGAGTGAGAGAGGGAGAGCGCCGGATAGAGGAACGGGGGAAGGAAGGCAGAGGAGGAAGAGGGTTCCGTGGGGTCTACGCCGGCCACGTCAGCTCAGCCCCTGACCCACTTCTTTTCCTTCCTTCCAGCTAAGGTCGAATTGAGGGAGTATGTGGGCTTAGGTTTAGGCTGCTTTTGGGTTTAAAAGAAAAATCAGATTGTTAGCTTTTGGGCTTAGTTAATAAATAAGGGGTTTTGGTTTGGAGTTTTAAGAAAAGATGGGCTCGGTTTTTGGTAGATTTAGAACAAGAGGGGTCGGTTTGGATTTTTGTGAAATAAGAGGGTGGGTTTTGATAAATTAAATAAAGTAAGGTGGGTTGGTAATTTAAAGAGGGATGATTTTTATAAAATAAAAATGATTGGGGCTTTAAGGGATTAGAAAATATTTTATGGTAGCGTTTTAAAGAAAATGGTATTTGAAATATTATATTATAGGCGAAAATGCACAAAACCACCCTTTATTCACCTTTATTTGCAATTAACCACCCCTTATTCAAAATTTTTCACTTAACCACCCTTTATTCACCTTTGTTTGCAATTAACCACCCCTTATTCAAAAATTTTCACTTAACCACCCCTTATAACAAATTATTTGCAAGTAACCACCCATTCTCCCATTTTTCTTTAAATTAAACTTCTATTAAATTCAACTTAAAAGTAAAAGACGAAAATGCACCCAAATTTGGTTTTATAGTTTTTATTTATTATTATTTATACAAAATTACCATTAATGTATGCAAGTTATGCCCACCTCTGCTAGTAGGTCAGATGTAGTCATACCTCTTTCGGTCATTGACGCTTTATTTGCACCCTCCTCTGGCAATGCTTGATAGTAGACCTGTCAGAACACGATCCGAACCGGTCGACCCGACCCGAAATTTTTTGGTCACGAGCCGAAAATTTTGACCCAATTTTTTTTTTCCTACCCGAACCCGAAAACCGGGTAATTTTCCGGGTCATCTGGGTTTAGACCCGGTGACCCGATTCACCCAGTAATTTTGACCCGATTGACCCAATTGATCCGGTGAACCGATTAACCCGATTGATTTATAATTATATATGATTAATTTTTTTCATGGAGATTCCAATTTATTACATTTTATAATTACAATCACTTGATCTTTCATTTTCAAATCAACTTTTATATTTATTTGTATTGTATAATACTCTCTCCGATCGAAAATATTTGATTTTTTATTTTTCATCACATTTTTAAGAAGATAAAAAAAACTCTATAAAAACATTAAAATATTAAAACAATTCTATGCTTAATACTAATTGCATGAAATTATTTATTTTTGAAAAATTATTTAAAATTTTGATATTTTAGATATTTTTAAATTTTATTAAAAATTACAAGAAATAGTAAAAATCAAATATTTTAGATCAAATATAGTATATAATTACAAGCACTAGAACTTAAGAACCACGTCTTTAATTTTAGCATTTTAAAATTATCACAAAATTACCAAATTGTGATTTTTTTAATTTAAAAAATAGAAATTGACAAACCCGAAATCGACCTGATTTGACCCGAAATCGACCCAATTTGACCCGAAATCGACCCGATTTGACCCGAAATCGGACCAAACTCGAGTTCAAGTTAACTCGGATCTACACGGGATCCGTTGTACGCGAAACCCGAAATGACCAAATTTGGGGGCATTTTCGTCTTTTACTTTTAATTTGAATTTAAAGAAAAATGGGAGGATGGGTGGTTACTTGCAAACAATTTGTTATAAGGGGTGGTTAAGTGAAAAGTTTTGAATAAATGGTGGTTAATTGCAAACAAAGGTGAATAAAGGGTGGTTTTATGCATTTTCACCTATATTATATTAATTGAGATTTAAGATATATCTATATTATTTTGAGAATAGAAGATATTATATTATGATCTTATAAAATATGGGAACTTAAAATATGTTATCGGTTTAAATCAAAAAGGAATTTGGCGAATGTTTTTAAGAATCGGAATTTCTAACTAATTGACTCGAATTTTGGAATGGCTTGGGAACTAACTTGGGAATCCGACTTGTTTGATGACTAACTAGCATGATGATATGATTGTATGACTAATAGCATGATATTGTGATTGAAATAGGAAAAATTCCGTCATCATAGCACAAGGGTGTTCTGGTCTTTTACCAAATTCAAGTATTCAATACGGCATTGATGCCACCGTTTTGCCTATTGATTACGATAATGGTTTCGGGCATTAACAACATTGACTAGATTAAATACGATAACGGTTTCGACATTAAGTGCGTTGACTGGATTAAATACGGTAATAATTTCTTTTATTTAATATCATAACGGTTTCTTTTATTTAATACTGTACTAGTATAAATAAGGGGAAATAGATTCCGATTGGGGAGGACTGACTTGAGCGTCGGAGGGTCCTACGAGGGAGACAAGCCCCGCCCCGACCTCGTTCATTCTTTTTTGCAAGCTAGGGTTCGGGTTGAGAGCATGATCAAGATCGATCTCCTTCGACAACTATGATGCAGATTTTATGCATCACAATTGGCACCGTCCGTGGGGAATTCGATCAAAAAGCCATAAGATCAGATCTCCCAATCTACAAAGCAAAAAGAATTGACTATTGATGGGCACGATGAAGCGGTGAATGCGGAGCCTTCGCCCACAAACCCTAGGAGAGGGCGTCACCAGCCTCGGACCATAAGGCAGAGGGCCTCCGACACAATGCAGTCTTGGCAGATCCCTAACAGCCTCCGTTGCGGATTTGTGCGTCTCAATGGGGATACACCTCGTTTTCGTTTCCGTGGACTAGTGTCTAGGGGCATAATCGACGCTCTGAGGTGCATATGCCAGGAGCCACATCCCCAGCCCGCAGCCGAGGATTGTTGTCTCTGATGAACGAAGGCTGCGCCGGACCCTTCCTGAACCGTCGTCGCCTCAGTGCGCCTTTGGGAATTCCGCGTTGCTGTTGGGGTCGAAGCCGATTGAGGCGGGTCGATCGCTGGCTGCCGAGTGCAGGAGATAGAACGGCGAGCCGCTCATGCCGCCATCCTCCTTTGCTACTAGTCACCGCCATCAACGAGCCAAACACCACCTTCACCGCCTCCTGTCCGAAGAGACCGTGGGTGCGGCCCGAATTCGAGCGCCGCCTCTGTGCAGAACCTAACAAAGAAGACGATAGGATGAGATTTGTTTTAATTATAAAACCGGCTTTGGAGTTCTAAAAATTGGAAATTGGCCTGTATTTTCAGGATAATCTCATAAAAAGGCCCAAGTTCTTAAAGCCCAAGAATTTGCCCCAGACCTCCATATTTGGGATAGTTACAGATTTTGGTCGGGCTTCCTATTAGCAGAAAAGGGATCACACCTCAAGAAGTGTAGGATATGTACAATTTCTATGACCGGAGATGCGCAAGGAGGATAAACACAGTTACACAAGCTAAGTTTCTTATTCTCTAATTAGTTTGCCTATTCTATAAAAAAATGATGTAGCTAGACTGATTAACGAGTACATTCTACTGACTTCAATGAATGACTATGAGATTTTTTGTTATGTCTTGACATGACCAGTACACATGACGAGTACCACCATAAGGGATCCGATGAAGTCGTTGTTCGATCGGATTCAATGATGGAGCGCAACAGAATGTGCTTTTGAACCATGTGAATCTATGATTTCGAGCTCAGGAACAGCTGGGGGCGAAGGTGACCCAATTGACTGAAACTCCACATGTTCGAGTCGCACCGAATGACACCTAAGTTCTTTATCCTCTTTGTTTTTCGGTAGTTGGTCAGGAAGGAAACTTTCACATTGTTGAAGTGAGGGCAAATTGGGGGCCAAATATACCGATCTTCCAACTAGCTTGTTTAATAATCATTGGCAATGAGAGTTATTATTATATGCACTCTTGAATGATCTGAAATCATTGAAAAGTCATAGACAAGAGTTTTAGACCCGAGTGACAAAAGAGATTTTTATTAGGAAGAAAAGGCTTCACTTAATTCATTGTCTCACACTAATTCACGTGACATGTGTGCTTTCATATAGTCTTCATGGATAAATGTCGCATCAGCTTGCATATTGATCGACCTCACCGTGTGGCTTCGGAATATCGACAAGTTGAGCGGCGACGATTGAAGTTTTTGGCCAACTAGATAAAGGCATGACCGATATTGTAAAAGTTAGAGTGGCAGGGATACTGGAAATGTTCGAACGCCACAAGGGGCATGGTCATATGATTGTATATCTCTACTAATATCACTCCAAGTACATCATTTAGAAGCATTGAGTCCAACTTTTGAAGGAAGTGGTAGTTGGTGAAATGAAAGGCTCTAGTTCGCAGGGATGAGAGCTTGAAAGCTAAGTTTCCTTCTCTTTTTTTTGAACTTATACGCTGAAAATCTAATCTCTGATCAATTGTAATGCATGACGTACACAAGTGACTTATGGTATGATTTAATCTAAAGCTCTTGCAATTGCTTAATTGCTAAAGCTGTCTTATACATTTGACGGTGGAACTACCTTGATTTGGAGGGCATGAGATGCTCTTAGTGGGTACACAAAAACAGTTGATCAAAGGAAGGGGCATGGTGCGAAGCTCCTGCACTAGTTGCCCCATGTGAATCCATGGAGAAGAAAAAAAAATGAGACAGTGATCTTCATTTTCAATGCGTTAGAGGTCACAAATTTGGAGTTGCAATATATGAATTATGCGACTTCATTCATTTGGGCTATCTATGTGAAATAACAAGCTTTTGATCAGCTAAGTTTACCAATCTCAGATTCAATTATATACTTGCGTGCTATGTTATTGTCAAAATGTTTAACAGGGTTTTGTTAATGGAACCATGACAAGCACGGATATCAAGAGTGACACCATCCTCGTTGATTAGGAGCCCTCTTGTTCCTTTCGCAAGAATCGCCACTTACGTCCACCGGAAATCACCACTTACGGCCACTGGAAATCGCCACTTTTGGCCATTCCGAATCGCCACTTAAGGCCAACAAAATCGCCACTTACAGCCAATCCGAATCGCCACTTAAGGCCAACAAAATCGCCACTTACGGCCAATCCGGATCGCCACTTAAGGCCAACGAAATCGCCACTTACGGCCAATCCGAGTCGGCACTTAAGGCCAATGAAATCGCCACTTACGGCCAATCCGAATCGCCACTTAAGGCCACCGAAAATCGCCACTCACGGCCAATCGCCACTTAAGGCCACCGAAAATCGCCACTTAAGGCCAACGAAATCGCCACTTATGGCCAATCCGAATCTCCATTTAAGGCCACCGAAAATCGCCACTTAACGCCAACGAAATCGCCACTTACGGCCAATCCGAATCGCCACTTAAGGCCACTGAAAATCGCCACTCATGGCCAATAGCCACTTACATCCGACGATAGCTACTTATGGCCAATAGCCAACTACGTGTCAAGCAACTAATGTCTACGGCAGAATCATCGCTCACTCGACGAATTTCGCCATGTACTTTTTTCGGCTTCCTTCATCATCGAGACATGAAAAAGAAACCCGAGGGGCAATTGAAATAGGGAAAATTCCGTCATCATAGCACAAGGGCGTTCTGGTCTTTTACCAAATTCAAGTATTCAATATGACATTGATGCCACCGTTTTGCCTATTGGTTACGATAACGGTTTTGGGCATTAACAACATTGACTGGATTAAATACGATAATGGTTTCGGCATTAAGAGAGTTGACTGGATTAAATACGGTAACGATTTCTTTTATTTAATATCATAACGATTTCTTTTATTTAATATTGTACTAGTATAAATAAGGGGAAATAGATTCCGATTAGGGAGGACTGACTTGAGCGTCAGAGGGTCCTACGGGGGAGACGAGCCCCGCCCCGACCTCATTCATTCTTGTTTGTAGGCTAGGGTTCGGGTTGAGAGCATGATCAAGATCGATCTCCTTCAACAATTATGATGCAAATTTTATGAATCACAGTGATGATGTGTTATGAAATGTTATATGCTAGTTACTTATGATGATGAAGTGACATATAAGCTAAGTATGAGTATAAATTATGATATGCCAATATTGCTATGATACGATGTCGACGTACTTGTTGAATGTGAATTATGAGATGAAATGTTGATATATGTCCTTCAAATGATATTATGATGTGTTGATGTATATGAAAGCGTAATGAGATGTTGAGATGATGAGTTGAGATGGTACTTGATAAGTTATATAGAGACTTTGCGATGAAAAATGAGATAATTAAGTTGAATGATGATGATATGGAATGTGATGATGAGACTTTCGATTGTGTGAACTTATGTAGAATGATTGTGTTTGTGTGATTGAATATAAACTTACATACTCATTGTGATTACTAGGTGATCTTAAACTGTCTTAGTGCTACATTAATGCTGTTCTGCACCTCCATGTAAGTCTCTACGGAGCTTACTCAAATCGAATAGATATTCCCTGCCTTGTGTGCATGATATACTAGGTGCTTGCGTTCATGATCAGCATGCCATGTAGTATCCTGCTAGGTTGCATTGATCGTTGAGCATTCTATTTCTTTATGTTTATGTAAATAGAACGGTCGTTATCTGTGAAGTAACTAGAGTCTTTGCTAGGGTCATAGGACGACCCAGTCCCATCGGGTCCCATCCTGAGTTAATCGAGTCATATGGAACTTCCTTTACTTATATTATGAGTATGAGTATGATTATGAGATTTGCATGCGGGCTTTATATATGATTGCGGGTCGGGCCTGCGGGCCGATTCGATTATGATGTAATGGAATGCATTCACGAGCATGCCAATCTCTGCCCTATCAGAAGGGGGTGGAAGTAGAAGAGGGATATACCATTTGGTATTCTGTGATAAGGCCTTATTATTATTATTATTAAAAACTTGATCTTAGGGGCATGCTAGTGGGTTCATATTCTGTCTTGCATCTAGAAGCAGATTATTAGGTATAGCGTATGTGTGTACATATGGTGGGGGCAACACCCTCAATGAAGGGAAAGACCCATGTGGGCATCATCTGATCCCGCCCACTATCAACGTTTTTAGGTATCCATTTTGCTTATCACCATTGTTGCTAATTTGGCTTCATGGCCGTGGGGTCTAACATGGTGGCAAGAGAGAGTCGAGGCTCTGACTTCGCCAATTCATTAATGATTTAGTTTAGGGGGTTTGATCTTGTTTTGACCTGGCTCTGTCGTGGCACCCTCTTGTATTACACTTTGATTCCACTATTTTCCTGGCTACTGGTTTTCTACGCTTAGACTTACGACAGGTACATGGGACTTCCCCGGGGATTCCAACAATCCCTTCGAATTTGGGTATGAAATCCCACTTTCGAAGCATTAGATTAGGCTTTCAAACCTTCAACCTGTACTCGGGGCACAAGATTCTATCGGGGGTTTCATCCCTCGAAACGTAACTCGGGAATCACAATCCCGGGCCGTTACAAAGTTGGTATCATAGCGAGGTTTTGCAATCCGAGTATGATAGGTTGGAGTGGTTTTAAAAACGGCCCAAAGATTTCAAATGGTTTTGCAAAATGTTTTCAAGGGGCAAAATGAATTTAATTGGACCTAACCCTAGACTAACCGGCCTTTACGATCGAACTCGTGGGTAGAGACCCAAGCGGTAGACATCCCTTATGGATGTAGAATTCGGGGAACGGTAGGCAAAATACTAGCTTTCTTTTACAGACGGGTTTCGAAGACTCCAAGGCCCCGAGGGTTGGAGTAGCATGTGTTAGGAGGCCATGAGGTATTTTCCCCTCCGGTCGGCCGTCCCTCGAAGGACGGCATAGATCGTCTCCGTGCTTTTATAAACTTCGAAAGGGATCATATTTGCCTCGTTGACTACTTCTATGCTGAGTGCTGTATGCTTAGGCTAGAAGTTTGATGGGTATGTCCTGACTAGGAAACATATGTTGAATGTTTGTGCAAACGGGATAGCGGGAGAAACCTCGTGCTTATGTAGTCGGAATTCCAATTCGGTGGAACAATCCTTTCCATTGTCCAATCCTCCTTGACGACTTCTAACATTCCATCATCCATCCCACAAAAGTGTCTAAGTGTGTGATTAGGTTAAAGAGTATCCACTCTCTCTCGTTCTGATTCCTATCCCGTGTCCCAAACCTTGATGTTCCTATTGAGCTCTTGGATACATGGTTACTTGAGTGTGTGATGGGAAATGAGTGTTGGCATGATTTTGAGTCTAGAGAGTGAGTTGCCTTGGGGAGTCATTCTTCTCGATTTTTGAAATGGTCGAACCGTGTCTTCTTGTCACAAGAGTCTAAACACGAACTCTACCATCCTCTTTTGGAATGTAAAGAGAATAACCTCTCGCCTTACCATGATAAGACGCACTAGAGTCCCACGGGAAATAGGGTGACGAGTCGGTTGGGATGAGTTGATGATTGCCCTTAGGGATCTTTGTTTGATTATAATGGTAGCTTCTCTAAAATTGTATGACTTGTTGTGATATTACGTACATTCTTGACATGAACCTTGTGAATGATCATTAGCGAGGAACTACATATGCCCTTATACCATGCTTAGCTACATTGCTTAGGTCTCGTGTTATACCTTGCTACAATTCTGTCATGATCCTATGTAGTTCCAACATGATCTACTTGGCTTATTGCAATTGCCGTGATAACGATTGATTGAGTGTACGTGTCCCATGTTATGAATCGCGTGATTGTTGCTCTCCATTGACTTAGGTTTATGGTAGTGTGGTAAGCTCTTCTTGGTATACATATTCCCCTAAAATGATCTCCATAGCATGATTAGTTGATGATGCCCCCGATACTTATCATGCCTTCTGTGACGTCCTCTCATGCTTGCATGAATATATGATCTGACACTTTACATGATCACACACTACGCTATATCATGACTTCGTATGCACATAACACATGAATGTTAGGTTGGACCTATTTGGATTACCTTGAATGTATTCATGCTTTGGTGCATATCTCGGGATGCTTATAGTTGATCTTACCCGTTTAATTGTATACCATGCCCGTGCAATTGTTCATTGATGTACATATTTGTACCTTTTTTATTCACAAGTTTTGACTTCCTATTCCATTCGATTCCTAAAATAAAGGTTGAAAATAATGCAAATTTGTGTAGAATGAGCTAACGTGCAAGAAATAGAGTCTGCACAAGTTTTGGTCTAAATATGTAAGAATTGGAGCGGAATCGGAGTCAAAACGAAGAAGCCAAGTGAAGCTGAGAAGAGGTCGATATCGACAGGACTAGTCGATATCGACTACAGACATCGACACAGACTCTGAGTGTCGAAATACACCACACAGACCAACCAAGAAGAACCCTCGATATCGAATACCTAAGGTCGATATCGACTTGACACCAGAAATCGAGTGGAGAAGAACCCGCCGAGCAGAAACAGAGAGGTCGATATCGACTACTCTGGTCGATATCGACTAGACTTCGACACGGGTTGGACGCGCTTTTCGAGACGCAGATTTCCATTCTGTCAACTAAAGCCCAAATTATCTTGTAATATTAGATATATTACAACTTAGGGTTATTTGTTTTTTTACCTTAAAGGTTTAGTTAGTTATTTTCTTTATTTACCTTAAATAAAAGATCTATCATACTTGTTGGGATAGAGTTTAGATTGAAGATAGAAGATACTATCCTTGGATAGCAAGGATTAGTAGCCTATAAATAAAGCCCTAGGGGGCTGGTTTTTATTCATTCAATCATACACACAATAGCAATATAAGTAGAGTTAGAGAGAAGCTTTAGGGTTTGGCGTTTGCGAGAGCCGACGTTGAGTTGTAAAGTTTCGGAGTTATTGATGCAAGTTTTCCTTTTCAAATCAATGATGTTTCTTACAATGAAGAGGAGTAGTTTCTCAAAGCTTCTAGGGTCGGGGTGAGCCCGACGTTAGCCATGCGTGCCTGAGGTAAGTATTTGATGTTGATATCGTTGTCTCTATATCATCTCCTACGATTCTATGTTTAGTCCTAATCGAAATAAAAGGGATTCATGCTAACAACTTGAGTTATAAACATAAATTTGGTAGAGACAATTAGGTTTATTTGCAAGAGTAATCCTAATAGTTGGTGTACAGCGAAAGCTTGTCCCTCGGGTGAAATAGGGCAAATGTCCGTCTTATTTGCCTTATCGCATGCATTGGTTAACGTTGTGGTAAACCCTAGCCGTAGGAGTTGCTTTTTATATATTTTATTCACATAAAAATCATGTCTTTATTCTGTCCACTGCTCCCTTCTTCATCCTTATTTCTTCGGCCTTTCTTCGCCGACAAAAATTAACATCTTTGCAGGAACCAGTCCATATCGACCCATCTAGTCGATATAGACCACTTTGCCTTCGTCGACGGTTTTCTGTGTTGACGTCGATCTCCTTTGTTCCTGTTGCTATGGTCGATTTCGAGTGAACTCCTCGATATCGACTGCCCCTTGTCGACTGGCAGTTTTCTGAGCCAGTCGATTTCTGCCACTGACATCGATATCGACCACCCCTAGTCGATATCGACTACTGTTTTTGTCTCTGCATGTCTTCTGTTGCAGAAATAATCAACAGCCAAGGTCGACATCGAGTACTAAGGTCGAGATCGAGGCTTCTGGTCGACTAAAGACGTGAGCTTTCTAAGACTATCTAGGATCCCGCTGACCTGCTTCCTCGTGGATCGATCCTGACTACCCTTCTACTATAACGGGAGGAAGTCTTGTAATTATTTACATAGGCGAGGATCCAGTTTGCATCTATATACTTTATATTTGTTTTCAAACTCGATTTTCTCATACCTAACATTCATATATGAAATACCTGTGATGCTTATTAAGCTCTGCATGATCTCGTATCTCGCATGATTATTTGCTAAGGATGACTGCTACATGAGATGATAGGTTGCCAGTTTGTCTCGCATACACATCTATGTAGAAATTGATTAAATGTACATGTATGAATGCATATGTCGTTGTCCCTGGGATAGGAACATGCTAGTGTGAATCAATATGAATGATATGCTCCATGACGAATACATGCTTGCTTTCCGCAATTATAATCTCATAGACTTCCATAAGGGCATCGTTGTCATTCTCGGGTTGAAACCTTGTCTTTAGTCTAGCCAACTTTAGCCTGGGTCCGTGTTCGAGTCTGTCAGGAATCCGGATTGTCCGCCTTGCCCTTTCCCACTCTCCGTTGACTTAGAATCCTGTGCGATAGTCCTAGAATTAACATGAGGGTGAATTCTGATGTGCTGACATTGATAGATTGGATGATAATAAATATTACTCGATGGCTTGGTGTTCTGATATACAATGATGATATGTCATGTTGACATTCTGAGTTAACATTATTGCTTGAATGCTTTACCTATAAAAGGTGAATCTCAATTGTTGGAATCCTGATCTGGTGATATGAAATGATAGATGATAGGCTAGGTTAGTATGTGATGATGAAGCGTTATGTTGTGATATGATGTCATCCTTGTTGTGGTCATTACCATGATGCACCTTGATTATTTGATTATATTATATCTATATGATTGAGTATAAGGGTGTCTTGAGTTCTATGATATGACTGACAATGTACTGATGATGCTGTAGATATAGGGTGTTAGTACGTATGACTTAGGATATGTGTGATGACTTCATGGTTGTTCTGCTTGATTATATGGGTTGATGACCTTGGGTAGGATGATCGGAGAGCAGTGAGAGGATTTGAGTTGTAGGATTGATCGACGATAGTATGAACTAGAGATGTAGGAAGGCGATGTTAGCTTAGATGAGACAGAGCGAGTAATGTGTGCGCAAATTGCCATATTTTCCATCAACTTCTATGTCCATTTTGTCGATATATTCATGTATATTGGTTGGGAAATCATAAGATTAGTGTAGTTTATGCTTATTTGCCAAATATAGAGGTCTACACGAGTTTTTTTATGTGATTTCGCAGAAATCGAGACAAAAATGGATCAATTTGGACAAGAAAAGAAGAGCAGAAAAAGAACTCGAAGTCTACTGACGAGTCGAAATCGACCTAAAGACTCGACATCGAGTGAAACAGAGCACCGGAAATCGAGCAGAGGAAGAACAGAGCATGCCGACGCAGAGAGGTCGATATCGATATGAAGTGGCCGATATCGAGTGCCCTAAATCGACCGAATTGATAGATTCTGAGTGCTAATCCGAGGTTGAGTAGAACTATCTCGAGATAGAAGAGATGTGGTCGATATCGACATGTCCCGGTCGATATCGACTGCTGCTGCAGACAGATCTGACGCTGTTTTTGATAGAATTCTATCCGAAGAGCTTAAATCTATCCTAAGTCGAGATCTTCTTTCCATTACCACCAGACTTGTTATCCTTTATGGTGAATTTGATATTTACCTAAAGTAATTTTGTTATTTACTTTATTTTAGTTTTATCTTAGGAATAAAGATAGATTTTCTTATCCTTGGATAGCGAGGTTTGAAATCTATAATTAGAGGCCATTACAGCTGAGTTTATTCATTCAATTTCAGTCATTCAAACACATAGTATCGCAGAGAATAGTTAGAGAGAGAGAGAGAGCCGAGTGGGGTGAAGAGGAAGCGAGAGCGGAATTGGCTTTGTTCGGTTGTACTATTTCTTTTGCAATTTCAATTGAAAATAGTTTCTTTTCAATGATGATGATCTCCATGATAATGAGGCATGAGTAGTTACCTTACTTCTAGGGTCGGGGTGAGCCCAACGATAGCTATGTAAGTTTGTGCATCAAAGGTATGATTTTTATGCGATTTCGTCTTCTATCACATATGCATGATCCTTTGCGAGGATTGAGGAAATTCCTTAGTTTGCATTATTAAATCGAAAGCCAATCATATTGTGAATATGGATTAGTCATGAAATTGGATAGTAACTCGTAGGTTTTATGCGAGAGCCTCTAATCACCTAATTGTTGGTAATGAAAGTTATTTGACGGAAAGGCATCATCTTTTATTAATTTGCCACAAGTTTTGTATAGTTATCGTTGTGACATGAATCCCTAATCTTGGAAGCTTTTAAGTTTATTGAGTTATATAAAATCTGTCTTTTTATTTTGTCCACCCTTCCATCATCATCCTACATTCTTCGGACTCTTTTCCGACACAAATTGTTCACTGGATATCGAGTGGCTGACCCGATATCGAGTGAACAACTCGACGTTGACTGTGCTTCTGTCTTCTGCAGGGATTTCGCTTGAAATGGACTAGAACTGTAGTCGATATCGAGTGGCTGACTCGATATCGAGTGGTCTTCTGGAGTCGAAATTTGATCGTGATTGCAAGCTTAGGAAGCACTGACATACCTCCTCGTGGATTCGATCCTGAATTGCCCTACCACTACATCGGGAGGGATTCCTGTATTTTATTTGCTTGGACAAGGGAGTTGGTTTAGTTTGATATTTTATTTAGCGATCCCCCCTACGAACAAATTGGCGCCGTTGTCGGGGATGCAATCAATCGCGCCCTAAGCTTTTCTCATGTTTCTTTTTAGTGCTGATTTTACGGGTTTATGCGACGCTCTGATCGCGAACCTATCTTGGAAAGTATAGACGAGCCCGAACGTTTTCTCCATCTTCGAAATAGAGCTATCAGGATCATGGCGGATAACGAGACACAGGCTCAAATCATAGAGCGATTGAGGATGAGATAGAGGACCAGAATGCTACAATCACCAATGAAAGGGTCGTTGCAGCTGCAGAGAGAGCCCGCGCTGATAGAGAGGAGGATGTGCGCAGACAAGCTTAGGAGAGGCTCAATCAGTATCCGCAGACGGCGATGCAATACATGCATCTGCCGCTCCACGTTCTTGATCTGCAATTCTTATTCCTCCCTCTAATTATGAGATTGAGATTAACTTCTTGTTTGAAATTAAACAAAATAATTTTGAAGGAAGAACTAATGAATGCCCCTTGCAACATATTTCTACTTTTATGGATTCATGTGAGACTATTGCGGATGGTGCAAACTTGGAATATGTTAGACTGAAATCTTTTCGATGGTTTCTTGCAGGGAAGGCTTTACAATGGCTAGAAAGCTTGGTTCCACGCTCGCTGAGGACATGGGCAGAGGTGAAGGATGCGTTCCAGAACAAGTTCTTTCCTCCATAAAAAACGGCGATGCTGCGGCATAGGATCACGACTTTCAAACAAAAGCCTGGTGAGACATCAGCACAAGCGTGGGAGCGCTTTAAGGACTTATGGAGATCTTGTCCTACGCATGGGAAATTACCATATGTCATCCAGGAGATCTTCTACAACTCCCTCGATGCGCCGAATAAGGAGAGAATCAACTCTTACACCTCCTATCAGTACATTGAGCTTACTCCAACAGAGGTCTAGGATACAATTGAGAGGCTAGTCAACTTTGACAACACTTATGGGACTGCTGCGGCCTATGACTCAAGGCCTGCCCCATCTATGCCACTTTATGAGCCTCCAAAGGAGATTGATCATGATGTGCGGCAACAATTCCACAACGATTAGACACGCCGCCTACAAAAGCAAGTTAGGTTCCTCTCAACCAACCAAGCTTGTCAGGAATGTGGGTCAACAAGGCACAACATCAATGCATGCCCTCATCTTGAGCAAGTTAGCATGGCGGAACAACATGAGGAAGATAAGTGGACGAGAGGCCCCTGTGGAGGGGGCAATCAGCAGTATTGGGGAGATCAAAGGTTCTATCAACCTCAACATCAACAAAGGGATCCCCCACCTTATAGAGCACCAGGGCACCCTGAGCGGGAACTAAGGAAAGATGACATGCAGATCATTGTTGATGAGATGCGGAGGAACCACGCTGAGTTAAAACAAGAAAACAACTCCGTCCATACTCAGCTGCAAGGCATAAACTCTAGGCTCGGGGAGATTGGCGTTTGGAAGCGAAACATGGAGACCTAAATGGGTCAGTTGTATACGCCTGAGCAAAAAGCGGAGGAGAAAGCCACATAAGAGACATTGATATCGACTACTCCAGTCGATATCGACCAAGGTGAAGTCGATGTCGTGTCTCCTTTACTCGATATCGACACAGAAGCTGAGTTGCACCAGAAATCGACTCCTCCAGTCGATATCGACCACCCTCTACTCGATGTTGACTCAACTCCAGTCCCAGTAAAGAAGAAGGTGCTGCCATTCCCTAAGAAAGTTATAAAGGACCTAGCGGAAAAGAAGTTCCAGCGCTTTGTGAAGATGATTCAAGGGCTCAATGTTACAATTGTTGAGATCGCAGAGGAGTGCAACAGGTTGGAGCTACCAGAAAAGAGAGCGGACCCATGTAGGTTTTCTATCACTATAGGCTTAGGTCAATATTGCTTTAATGCTTTATGTGATTTAGGTGCTAGTGTTAGCATGATGCCACTAACCATATAGTCCAAGATAAAGATAGGTGCCCTAGAGCCTGTAGATGCTAAGCTTTTCATGGCAGACAATACGGTGGTTATTCCAAAAGGGATGGTGGATGCTGTGCCAGTGCAAGTAGGTAAGTTCTTTATCCCTGCTGATTTTCTAGTTTTTGATATGGTAGAGGACCCTGCTTGTCCCATTATTTTAGGATGGCTATTGTTAGCAACCGTCGATGCCAACATAAGCGTAAGGAAAGGATTGCTCTCATTCACCATTAGCGATGAAGTGATAGAGTACGCTTTCAACAAAACGGTGAGGAAGAATGAAGGGCCTTTGGAGGTAAAGTCATTCAAAGGTGTGTACATCACATGCGGGGAAGAAAAGGTAAGAAATATGACACCTGAGAAGCTTGAGAAGAGGTCCATAGAAGCCCAAGTGGAGGAAATCGTATTAATCTTGAACGAAGGAGCCAAAAAGCCACTCGAAATTGACCCAAGTAAGTCGATATCGACTAACATAGTTCAAGATTTTGTGCCAGGTTTTCAGTATGGGGTCGACATCGGAGAAGAACACTCAAAATAGAGTACAAAGGTCGAAATCAACCAAAACCCTAAGCCCACTTCGACTAGACCAGAAGCTGAAGGAGGAAAAAGCAACTCGATATCGAGTAGTACAGGTCAAAATCGAGTAGACCAGAGCGAGCAGAAATCCTCCACATCGACAGAACCACTAGGAGCAGAACAGAGGTCGATATCGAGTGACACTGATCGATATCGAGTGACATTGATCGATTTCGACTAGACTTAGAGACAGAAAAGGTAAGCCAAGGTACGGATTCCTCTTTCTCTATTTCAATTAAAGATTTATCTCTATTTGGAAGAGTTTTGCCTTGGTATGTGCGCTTGTGCAGGGTATCCAATGATGATCCGATCAACTATGAAGTAGGAGATAAGGTGTATGTCTCTAAATCAAAGGATCATTGGTTCCCGAGTAGATTCAAAACGAAGAAGATGGGTCCCTTTATTATGAACCAGATCCATCCAGGTGGGATGCAGCTGCGAGATAAGAATGGAGTATTATTTGAGGCCCAAGCTACATGGGCTCTGCAGATGCCGCCTTGAGAGCATGAAAGAAGAAGTCGGCCTTGCGACTATAAAGTCTAGAGCTTGTACCAAGACAATTAGTTTTAAGTTTTAGACACTTTTGGTTTGTTTAGAGACTTTAAGATTTGTTTGCTTTTTTTTTTCTAACGAGTTTCAGGGAAGAGAAGCAGCAAGAAAGAGAGATCGAAATTGAGTAAAGTACTCGATATCGACCAAGCAGGTCGATTTAGATAGCTTGTGGTCGACATGTGATCACCCTGAAGCTCAGAACCACCAGGAATCGAGTGAATCTGGTCGATATCGACTGGTCCACCCGATATCGACTGCCCTTGCAGACGTCTTCAACTCTTGATTTTCACGAATTTTTTGTAAGTTTCTTTCTTAACCCTAGGTCTTATACAGTGAGGTCACTGTAATCTTTAAGTATGGGGTGGGAGAAAGACTTACTTGCATATTTTTAGCATTATTTAGCATGTTTTAAAATTTTTTAAAGTTTTTGCATATTGCTTTTTAATGTTTATGCATTGAAAAAAAAAGGAAAAAATCACCCCCGTCAAAAATTTTGAAAATAAAGAAAAAGAGTCATGGAAGCTTTTATTGAACTTGACGATGCAAAAGTAGATTCATTAGAGATATAACATGAAATTTCCTAGTTAAGGGAAGTCACAATGAAGTGCAATTTTTTAGAGAAAACCATGAAAGAGAGGTAAAATTTGAAGTTTCTTTTGACATATGCATGATAAGATGATGGAGGACTTTATATTTTCCATACATGTGCTCAATTTCATACCCTAGCCTTACCTATGCATATTGTAATTACACAAGCCATATATGAGTCTTATATTATTATTGCTCCACATATATTACATATTTCCCATTTTTTAGACCTTATACTCTATTCGGGGATCAAGTTGAGAATGGATGCCATCTTTGGAGTTGTTATATAGAGTTTGTGCATATTATTCTTGAAGTTGTTGGCAGAAATGAAAGTAAATTTGAAATATAGAAAATTTAATGAGTGATAAAAAAATTCGATCACCAAAGAGATAAAGGTAGGTCGACCCTGCTCGTTGAGATGTTAGTTCAGCGAGATGGGACACAAGGTGAGGAGTATGAAGTACTAAGTATCCGGGGCCATTCATGCCATGTTTGCGACTCGCGAGAAGGCAGTACCAAGGTTAGAGAGGTAAAAGTATTATAGTGAAAAAAAAAGCGTTGAGCGAAAAGTGAAAGGTGAGAAATCTTATGAAGAAGGAATGTGGAATGATGTTTGGAAAGAAAGTTTATTTCCCCGGATTTGACACCACATGGCCAAAAATTAGCCCACCTTTAGCCTTTTACCAATCTACTCTTCTCATAAGCTTGCAAAAGTCCTCTTGATTATTAATGCTATGTTGCACAAAAATTATTTTTGCATATAACCCTCCTTTTGTGAGTATGATGTTGCTTTTATTCATTGGCATGTAATTGTTGACATTAGTACCTTTTTGAGG
Organism: Persicaria maculosa; assembly: GCA_963922045.1. Taxonomy (NCBI): domain Eukaryota; kingdom Viridiplantae; phylum Streptophyta; class Magnoliopsida; order Caryophyllales; family Polygonaceae; genus Persicaria; species Persicaria maculosa. The sequence goes on from OY998270.1 coordinate 22,336,514, forward strand.
ATGGAAAATTATTGTACGAACATATAAAAATGAATCTATGATGTTAAGGGTATAGTTTCTTCCCCTGAATTACCATTAAAAGTATTGCTTGGGGACAAGCAAGCTTAAGTATGGGGTGTTTGATGTGCATGCAAATTGCCATATTTTCCATCAACCTTTACGTCCATTTTGTCGATATATTCATGCATATTGGTTGGGAAATCATAAGATTAGTGTAGTTTATGCTTATTTGCCAAATATAGAGGTCTACACGAGTTTTTATGTGATATTGCAGAAATCGAGAGAAAAATTTATCAATTTGGACAAGAGAAGAAGAGCTGAAAAAGAACTCGAAGTCTACTGAGGAGTCTAAATCGACCAAAAGACTTGACATCGAGTGAAACAAAGCACCAGAAATCGAGCAGAGGAAGAACAGGGCATGTCGACACAGAGAGGTCGATATCGACATGAAGTGGCCGATATCGAGTGCCCTAAATCAAGTGAATTGATAGATTCCGAGTGCTAATCTGAGGTCCAATAAAATATCTCAAGATAGAAGAGATGTGGTCGATATCGACATGTCCTCATCGATATCGACTGCTGCTGCAGACAGATCCGACGCTGTTTTTGATAGAATTCTATCCGAATAGCTTACATATATCCTAAGTCAAGATCTTCTATCGATTACCACCAGACTTGTTATCCTTTATGGTGAATTTGATATTTACCTAAAGTTATTTTGTTATTTACTTTATTTTAGTTTTATCTTAGGAATAAAGATAGATTTTCTTATCCTTGGATAGCGAGGTTTGAAATCTATAGTTAGAGGCCATTAGGGCTGAGTTTATTCATTCAATTTCAGTCATTCAAACACAAAGTATCGCAGAGAATAGTTGGAGAGAGAGAGAGAGAGAGCCGAGTGGGGTGAAGAGGAAGCGAGAGCGGAATTGGCTTTGTTCGGTTGTACTCTTTCTTTTGCAATTTCAATTCAAAGTAGTTTATTTTCAATGATGATGATGTCCATGATGATGAGGCGCGAGTAGTTACCTTACTTCTAGGATCGGTGTGAGCCCGACGATAGCTATTTAAGTTTGTGCATCAAAGGTATGATTTTTATGCGATTCCGTCTTCTATCCCATATACATGATCCTTTGCGAGAGTAGAGGATTACTTAGTTTGCATTATTGAAGCGAAAGCCAATCATATTGTAAATTTGGATTAGTCATGAAATTGGATATTGACGCTTAGGTTTTATACGAGAGCCTCTAATCACCTAATTGTTGGTAACGAAAGTTATTTGACGGAAAGGCATCATCTTTTATGAATTTGGCATAAGTCTTATATGGTTATCGTTGTGGCATGAATCCCCGATCTTGGAAGCTTTTAAGTTTATTGAGTTATATAAAATCTGTGTTTTTATTCTGTCCACCCTTCCATCATCATTACACATTCTTCGGACTCTTTTCTGACGCAAATTGGTGACGTTTACAATTTCTGTTGAAGACTCGATTTCGACTGCAGAGGTCGATATCGAGTGGCTGACCCGATATCGACTGAACAACTCGACGTCGATTGTGCTTTTGTCTTCCGTAGGGATTTTGCTTGAAATCGACTGGAACTGTAGTCGATATCGATAGGCTGACACGATATCGAGTGGTCTTCTGGAGTCGAAATTTGATCGTGATTGCAAGCTTAGGAAGCGCTGACATACCTCCTTGTGGATTCGATCCTGAATTACCCTACCACTACATCGGGAGGGATTCTTGTATTTCATTTGCTTGGACAAGGGAGTTGGTTTAGTTTGATATTTTATTTAGCGATCCCCTCTACGAACAACGAGTTCTAGGATTGATAGGAAATAGTGGTTAGTGGATTTCAAACGAGCTTCTAGGTAGGCTTTAGGAGAGAAGTGGGATTAGGATGGCAGGATTTTGAGCGAAAGGTGTTGGTATATGCGGGTAGCATAGGAGGGTAGTTGGATGAGGACTAGGGCAGTTCGTTAGGGTAATCTTAAGAGTTTGTGTGATATAGATAGTTATGATAGTTCTAGGTGATGATAGGTAGGCTAGAAGTTGATCAAGCTTATATAGGAATGATGTGGCGATAGATAGGTTGTTGCACAAAGAGTTGTAACAATGTGTTGAGGAACTAGTTTTGGGTGACAAGGAGATTTGAGTAACTAAGGATGCTTGAGGAATTATAGAATTTGGGATTAGGTTGTAGGTTTTGTGATTGGGAACGACCATGGAGAGAAATGAGTTGGGAATTTTTAGGGTAAGAAGTATAGGGCACTTGAGAAATCATGAATCTTGGGAATTTGGTTGCGGAATGTATACTTGGGGTTTTGCTCAAGTGATATTACGAATGTTTGGTAGAGTTATGAGTAGAGGACATCTAGAGGCGTGATTGGAGGAGTTTAGCATAGGGAAGAAATCTAATTGGTATGTAGGACTTGACTTATTAATGAGGTATTAGGAAATGGAAGTGAACCTTTGAGGAAAAGTGGCGGTAGCTAGGTGAGAATGTCGTTGAGGTTGTCGTATGACTGATTGCTTAAGGATCAAAATAGGAAGATTTTGAGTAATGAATAAGAAATCTAGTCAAGGGGGAAGATATCGGGAGTACTATAGATAAAGGGATTGTGGAGGATTCGATGCGATGTGGTGCTTTGGGTCATTGGGATGTCATAGAGATTCTTTATGGTATTGATTGGAAATAGAGGCTTGAGTGATGATGTCGTGGTTCGAGGAATTGTGATCTAAGACGACTTAGGAAAATGTTGAATAAGGAACTGGAGTAGGACGACCTGAGAAATCGCGAGTAGATAAGGTTTAGTGAGGATCGGAATAGGGAATCAGTATGGTGAATAGGTAAATTTTTATGATCTTATTAGGAAATGATGCGATGTGATCCGAGCTAGTTAGGTCGTGATGTGTTAGTTATGCAGAATATGTCTGTTGGTCATTAGGGATGGGTGTGGCTAAGAGAGGACTTGATGAATCGTGGTCAGGAGTGAGCACTAGATGGTTCTCTGGGTTAGAATTTGGCAAGAACCGGTGGTTGAGTATTTCTATCGAGGTGAGGAGCCTATGTTATCCTGGGGTGTGTAGGTCATTTAGGAAAATGAACCTTGTGTCGAATATTGAGGACATAGTATGATGCTGTTGATGAGGCTAGCAATAGCAGTCTGACCTTTAGAGTTGGATTATTAGTGGAAATGCTTAGTGTTGTCGGAAGTAAGATTTGAATATTTAAGTGACTGGGATGCCTCTTTAAGGGTTAATGGTCGGGCAGAATCTTAAGTATATTGATGGCATGAATGAATTCGGTAAGGAACACCTAGGATGAGGACGTACTTGATAGGAGTCTTGGTGGGTGACTGAGGTGTTGAGCTTGATGAAATAGGAAATTGGTGGGCTTTAGATGGTTGGGTGGAAAGTAGGACCTAAGCTTGAAATATGGAGGAAAATTAATCCTTAGATGACTCGATGACCTAAACATGGAAATACATAGTAATTGGTTTGGGAATTAGGCTTTGATTTGCGGATGTTTATGAGGATGGAAAGGTTGTTTATGAGTGAGATATATAATAAGCGAGATGCGATTGTACTTAGGACTATTATCGGATTTGAGTTGGTAGAACTAGAGGAGGTTGATCTTGACTTGAGAGTTGATGATGGGTATGATTGGTAGCTATACGCAGGCTTACATGAGGATGTGATCCATTGCTACGTGATGACAGGATAGAGACAACCGTGATATATGTTGTCCTTGTGATAAAATGAGAATCCCTTACATGAATAATTATATGATATGATGACCTCCGATACGTTGCTAGGTGTTAGGGTATGCGATTGACTCGAGAATGTGAATGTGGATTGATATACTATATGACGTTTTGAGTTCTGAAATGTGAAACTAATAAAAACTGAATTGATAGACCCTGATTCTGACTTGGAACCTAGGAAGAGAATATGGTATTAGCCCTTAGAGGTGGATGGTAGGATAATTGGGAAGTTGGGAATGTTTTGACTACTTTCGGATTTGAAGGATTTTGAACGGAGATTTAAAAAGAACTCACTCAGATTTTAGGAAAATTATTGCGACCCGAGTTTTCATTATGACGCCCTACGAAGTGGATACAAGCATTTATGGGGGCACCTGTGGATCGCTTGCTAAGACCTAGTGGAGACGCCATGATGTCCTTTTAAGTTATGATATGACCGAAAAGTTGGAGCGAGGATGTGGTAGGGGCCCATACCACATTCTTGCTACAACCGATTGGAAGTATTATGATCACGGCAAAGATATTGTGAGTACCACATAGGGGCACTTATGATGTGCTTAAGGGATCAGTGGCATGGTCCTTGGACTGACCGATTTCAAACTTCATCCCCTACCTTGTAATGATTTTGTCTCGAGGACGAGACTTGTTTTTAGAGGTGGATGATGTTAAGGCTCGGATTTTCAGATCCTAATTTTTGGAAAAAGGAAATTAAAAATGAATTTAAAGTTGGAATTTGAAGGGAAACCGTTAAATCTGATATTCAAGAAAAAAAACTCGTCTTTAACTTAACAAATCGACTTCTAAACTCATGGAGCGGATTTCGACCTAAATTTAAAATTTTGACAATCAATTCCGTCTTTTACCTCGGGATTTAAAAATCTCTTCGGATAGCGATATTCTTTTCGGTTTTAAAAATCTAAAAGATCGAACGAGCGAGTATCGGGATTTGTTTTCCAGGTATTTCGAAATTTGATTCTTGAGGGGGAGGGGGACCATGTGTCCTTGTCTTCTACCCCTCACTCTCATCCAAAATTGGTAAAGGCATGCTTTCTCTTTGCCTTTGACCGATCAGAAATTGCACCCACCCTCTCTGATTCACCTACTGCCTAACAGTAAAACAAAACAAGTGAAATCAGCTCCTTTTGAGTTGATAATCAAGAATCACTTTCCTACCTCCTTCCTCCCGGCTTGATTTGGCAAAACAATTCCCCTCTCCCTCAGGTTTGCCTCCCTTTAATTGGCAATGAGCCAACAGATCCTACACCAAAACTCCTTGCAGCTCTCCCCACTTCTCATTTGATTTTCTTATCTTCAAATCTATCCTCCTCCTCTCCTTGCATTCACCTCCCTGTAATCGGCAACCATCACCACCGAGCCACCCTCATACCACCACGGTTCTCCGTCGCCAGCTCCACCCTCCTCCTCCGTTCGACCACCACCAAACACCACACCAACATCTTCACCACCTCTTGTATGCGCCGGCAACACCCTACCATCACCACCGCCACCATCACCTTCTTCCTCGTCCTCCATGGGAGCCGCAACCGAAGCCCCGAGTTCCGCTGTTTCATGTGAGCCACAGCCGCCACCCAACACGCCTCCGTTTCCATCTCTTATTTTATGAGCAGTAACAGACCTCTGACTTTCGAGCCGAGAGCGCCGAGCCCAGGAGCAGTCGAACCTTCGCTGAGCCACCTTCTTCTTATTTCCCTCCCCTGTTCTCCGTTCAATCCAAGGTAAAGCTACTTCCTCTCCTTCCGCCCTAAAACGATGTAAAGGTCGACCTTTAAGCCTATTGATCTCTTCCCAGCCCGCTTCCGGTGTGATCCATCTCCGACGAGCCCATGTAACTCTGACCGAGCATTTTCCGGCAAAGCCGAAGACCCTCACGGTGAGCCCCCTTCTTCGAAGCTGTTTCTCTAGCTCCAAGACATTGATTTCCTATAGGTTCGGGATGGGGAGAGCTTCATTTTCTTTTGGCAAGAGAGAGACTAGTGAGTGAGAGAGGGAGAGCGCCGGACAGAGGAATGGGGGAAGGAAGGCGGAGGAGGAAGAGGGTTCCGTGGGGTCCACGCCGGCCACGTCAGCTCAGCCCCTGGCCCACTTCTTTTCCTTCGTTCCAGCTGAGGTCGAATTGAGGGAGTATGTGGGCTTAGGTTTGGGCTGCTTTTGGATTTTAAAGAAAAATTAGATTGTTAGCTTTTGGGCCTAGTTAATAAATAAGGGGTTTTGGTTTGGGGTTTTAAGAAAAGATGGGCTCGGTTTTGGGTAGATTTAGAACAAGAGGGGTCGGTTTGGATTATTCTGAAATAAGAGGGTGGGATGATTTTTATAAAATAAAAATGATTAGGGCTTTAAGGGATTAGAAAATATTTTATGGTAGCGTTTTAAAGAAAATGGTATTTGAAATATTATATTATATTAATTGAGATTTAAAATATATCAATATTATTTTGAGATTAAAAGATATTATATTATGATCTTATAAATATAGGAACTTGAAATATGTTATCGGTTTAAATCAAAAAGGAATTTGGCGAATGTTTTGGAGAATCGGAATTTTTAACTAATTGACTCGAATTTCGGAATGGCTTGGGAACTAACTTGGGAATCCGACTTGGTCGATGACTAACTAGCATGATGATATGATTGTATGACTAATGGCATGATATGTTGATGATGTGTTATGAAAGGTTATTGTTAATAGGAGGAAGTCGAGTTCTTAAATACAAATATAAAGATGTATTAATGTAAACCGACTCCTAGCTTATGCAAATAATTATAAGACTTCCTCCCGTTGTAGTGGAAGGGTAGTCAGGATCGATCCACGAGGAAGCGAGTCAGCGGGATCCTAGTAGCGTTGAAGACACGTCCTGAATGTTCGACCAGAAGCCTCGATCTCGAGCTCAGATGTCGATGTTGACCTTGGCTGTCGATGATTTCTGCAATAGAAGACCTGCAAAGACAAAAACGGTAGTCGATATCGACTGGAAAGGTCGATATCAATGTTAGTCAACGAACTCGACTGGCTCAGAAGTCTGCCAGTCGATACAGAAGGGTCGATGTCGACGTTGAAGGTCGATTTCGATGTTCAGCAGCAGAGACCCAAGAGTCTCGAGATCGACTCAGAAGACTGTCGATCTATCACCGTGGTCGATATCGACGTTAACCTCGATATCGATGTTCTCCTGCAGTGGGTTAGTTCTTCGTCGGCAAAGAAAGGTCGAAGATTTAAGAATGGCAAAGGATTAATGAACAGAAATAAACAAAGGTGTTGGGTTTTTTGATGACTCAACGAACGGCGGGCAAATATGGATGTAAACTTACGAAAGAAAAGATCTTCCAAAGACAAGGAATACCGCGATGACAACCATGATAGAATAAGTAAGAAACCACTAAAGATGCATGCTTTTATCATAAAGGAAAAGGCTTTCACCTAAACTGACAAATAGGAAAACAGATCTTGCAATTACTTACCCTAATTTGCGTCTACCTTTGTCATAATTGAGTTTATAATCTTTCGAATAGAAACCCTAATTACTACCCAAGTTTTACAACATGAGTTCCTTAAATTCGCATTTTAAAGATGAAGCACAAGGTAGAGCGATATAAAAGATACCTTCTTTAGCGATATACAAACCTTAGCACCATGGCTATCGTCGGGCTCACCCCGACCCTAGAAGAAAGGGCGACTACTCGCTCATGTTGAATGTAGACATGCTTTGAATTGAATAAACTTGCATAAATAGAAAACTTTGAATCTTTACAATCTCAACGCCAACTATCGTAAGCGCTTGAAACTTTAAAGCTCAAAACTAAAACTCTAACTTTCTATTGCCTATTGCTATTGTCTTTCTTGCTTGGATGATTCTAACAAACCAGCCCCTAGGGCTTTATTTATAGGCTACTAATCCTTGCTATCCAAGGATTGTAACTTCTATCTAAACTATGAACTCAATTCAAACAATTAGGATAGGTCTTTTATTTTGATAAAACTTAAAACAACTTGATAAAACTTAAAGGTAAAGATAAATCTCAGCTGCTAACTATCTATAAGTACAAGATAATCCGTGGCCTTGATGATAGAATTCATAATCCGAGTCTCGAAATCGGATCTATCTTCTGTCGATATAAGGTCGATATCGACCACAGAGGTCGATATCGATGTCTCTTTTCCTGCTCGACTGGTCCATCTCCACTCGATGTCTATGTTGAGGTCGATATCAATGTTAAGTGATCGATATCGAGTGCCTTCTTGGTTGGTCTGTGTGGTCTATCTCGACATTCAGAAGGTGTGTCGACAACTATGGTCGATATCTATGTTTAAGGTCGATATCGACCTTTGCTCAGCTTCACTTGGCTTTTTCATTTTGAATCCGATTTCAATCCAATTCCTGCATATTTAAACCAAAACTTGTGTAGACTCTACCTTATGCACGTTAGCTCATTCTACACAAATTTCTCTTATTTTCAACCTTTGTTTGAGGAATCGAATGAAATATGGAGTCAAAACTTGTGAATAAAATAGGTACATATATGTACATCAAAATACCCCATACTTAGACTTGCTTGTCCTCAAGGAATAACCAAGCAATAACCAACACCTACAACACATCATTCAATTCTTCGCCCTTGTCGAAAGCAACATCATAAGCGGTAGCAAAGCAAAGTAAGTGAATTTAACGTCATAGCATATATTTAGGCGATCCATAGGCATTTGCAATTTTTGATCCAACCTCGCAGGGATAATGTGTTTGCACTCAACTCTCATGTGTTTAGGCTATGAAGATCAACTCTCAACTCAATTCCATACACAATCTCATAAACATTGCAATTTATAAAAATCCACTTCGCAACCAATTATAAAAATGCAATAAGAACCATCAGGAGGACTTTCGCTCAATGGAAGACTACAAAGAAGACTCCATTCGGCAGGGTTTTAATGGGGCTTGGTAAGGAATTTAAGGGTATGGAATTATTTGGTTATGTGGTGCTTTTATAATTCGGGAATCAAGACTCCTAAATTTCAACACTTGCAATATCCAAACCATAACTCTTCCACGTTGGGCTTTTCCAAGCTCAATTCTTCATAATGCTCTTTCTCAACTCATTTTTCCATAATATACTCTAAAGATGCACTACGTATATACATCTCTTTTTTTTCTTTTTTTTTTGGATTTTTTTTGATGAAAATAATAAATAAATACGTGCATTTATATGGTGAGCCAAAAATCCTTTTACAAAATGTGACAAGATGTAAATATGCACCAACCCATAATTTCCTCGTTCAAAACTGGACAATATGCACTTTTCTTTCATAAGGCATTAGTCCAGCCAATCTAAGTCTCAATTCCCAAATGGGGGTCAGACTCAATTCGGCTAGGGATAATTTTGTGGAGTTTCCAATTTCAGGCTCATGCTAATTTTCCAGCTTCAAGTAGGGATAATGCAGGGTAGGTAAAGAGAGGATAAAAATGGCTTAAAAGATGCCTCCATCATTTAGTTCTTGTAAACATAGACATATTTATGTATTGGCTTTGAATAACTATCACAACATTTAGAGATGCATAGGAAGAGTAAATTCACTCAAGAAGGCGGAGGGATTTTTGATGTTCTCCCTATAGGCCAAAATTCTCACTAGGACCATTTTTGTTGGATTTGCTTTTTAGCCTAGGATCATATGTGCTCAATTTCAGCACAAGTTCACAATCTACATAAAAAATTTAAGGACTTAGGCTAAACCATCCAAATATGCCATAGGATTTACATGATCAAGTTAGCTATTGAGTTTTCATCATAGGACATCTAAGTAGGGTTTAAAAAAAATAAACTTAAAAATAAACATGCATTTTTTTATTTTTCGACATTTTTCTATTTTTTTGGATTTTGACATTTTTATAAAACTAACAAACTTAAAAGACTAAGGACTTAAAATTTAAAATGCATAAATGTTTAAATATGATGCAATGCATAAAAATAAAGTAGAAAGCAAATAAAAGATAAATACAAGCCAAGTTCGCCAAGTTTTAACCATAACCACAACTAGATAAAGAGGTTATAATGTCCAATTTTAATACCACCCCATACTTAAAAATTACAGTGTCCTCACTGTTGAAAAAGCAAAGTAAAGGGAAGGAGACACTCACGCTCACTTACGCAATAAACATCACTGCTCAGGAGGCGGAGGAGGCGGCAAAAGTAAAGGCCAATCCTGTGTAGGAGCTAACCCTGAGTAGTAGGTCGGGCCGCCTTGTGGGGATGTAGAAGTACCGGCCTGCTGATCGAAGGAATACCCCATGTAGGAGCCCAATCCCTCAAGCATCCTCCCATAGCGGCGCTGCTCATCGCGGATCTCAGCGACGGACAACTCCAGCCTAGTGAAGCGGGCAGTCACGTCTTCCTGCCAGTCAGTGGAATAGGCGGGCTGGAAGGGAGGAGCAGGTGGAGGCATATAGCTGTGGTGGCTATGGTGGGACCCTTGCGGGCCCTCTTCACCCCCAGATGCATCGTCTGCGGCGTCATCATCATCATCATCGCCGCCATCCATGCCCCCTGGTAGGCTGGGGGCTGCTGTGCTCCCTCCAAGTGGGAGTCTGCGTCCCAAGACATGGCATCCACCTCTGGCTCATGGTTGTAGAGCAGGGGCCTCCTCCGAAGTGTAGGATAAGCAGACGGATCTATATCCGTATAATATGTGATAACTCCCTCCCTTGATGAAAATCGGAATAAAGTTTCAAAGGCCTTGACAGTTTGTCTGTGTCAAAGGTCTTAGAGCTTTAACAGTATTGATGAAATACAAAACCTGTTCTATATATTATTATGTCCAAATATTATTTAATATTATATACTTCCATTATATTATATGCCTAACTAACCTTTCAGGAAGTATTATTCGAATTACTTCTTTCCTTATGTTGCATATTGAGGAGATCCAAATTGGAGAGATCATGTCTTCGAAGTGTCCAAAAATAGAAGATCCTTGGGCGCGCCATGATCCGAACTAGCCGTTGTTGAAGATCCTTAGGCGCCATGTTGCTTCTATATAAAGGAAAGGAAGAAGAAGACAGAACATACTGGTTGAACACAAGCTTTCATTTATTCAAGCGAGATCTGTCTTCCAAGTGTACTCTCTGCTAGCGCTCAAGAGTTTGTTATTTCATTTCAAAGCCTTTGAGAGTTACACTGTGAGCTTATAGGATATATTCATTTATAGTGTTACTCGAGAGTTTGTAACTCGAGAAGTAAGCACTAGGCTATTGATTTGTGAGAGTAAGAGGATTGTACTAGATAGCTGAGAGAGGTGGGGCTCTTCTAGATTGGTCTAGGACTCCAAGGGAACGTGAGTTGACTAGATTGCAATTGTATAGGAGAGAGGCTTCTCGGTGAGCTATTAGGATCCTAAGCTTTGCGAATCAATAAAGCCTTTTGAATCCTAGGGTTGTGGAAGAACCCTAGGCGGGGACGTAGGCCAAGTTCGTGCCGAACCTCGTAAACAATTACTCGTGTCCTTTATCTATTGCTTTACCTTATTTCCGCACTTGGTTCGATTGTCTAACTTTGTGATTCAGGTTTAATCTCAAAGGGTTTTATACGAGCTCCAAAAGTCTTGAGACTTTCTGCGAAAAAAGGGCATACTCTATTCAACCCCCCTTCTAGAGTATTTCTATATTACCTTGTTTTATATTATCGAACCTTCAATATGGTTGCCCAGTCCAAGACTGGTACCAATCAGGGATATACAGGAGATCTATATAGTCTTGTCGGAGACGCATCCCCGTTTGGGGGTGTCTCCATCCCAGTGGGCTGGCCGCAATCACTCCGCCCTGGCGTAAGACAGTAGAATCTAAGTACGTCAGCTGGTAAGCGGTGTACCTCTCAACGTGGACACCCAAACCCTGGGCTAGGATAGCCACCATGCCGTTGTCCAGGATATCCGTGGAGACCGTGCGTCTGCGGTCCAGGATGTGCTCGAGCCAAGCGTATAGGAACGGCATAGGCTTATCCTCGAAAAGAATCCTCCTCAAAGTCTCCGTCTCACGGTGTGTGGGGTGACGGAGCTCAGGTCTAGCCCATAGGGTACTCGCCAGGACTCGCAGTATGACCCTGAATAATGGACTCACGACCCTGGAGGTGAAGGAGTCTGTGGGAGCGGGGTAGGGGATGCCCGAAATGTAGCTCCAAATGACATTGGGGTCATGGACCCTGAAGGCGGCAGGGGTATGGATGGACCCAAAGATGTTGCTCATCTCCTCGAGCGATAGCCTATGACGCCTGTTGCCGAGCTGGAATAGAACTTGACGACCGGTAGATGTGTGGTGAGGAACCTCCAGGGTAGCCATAAACTCCCCAGTCAGCACGGGGTAGTGCTCCTCCAAAGGCTCGATCAGCCGCTGCAGGGAGACATTCTCGAATGCCTCCTGAACTCCAGGGTGAAACCCCAGCTGGACCATATCGGGGAGATGGTACCAGCGGGCCCTACCGGCTCGGCGAATCAGATCTGTGGCTAGGGTGCTCTGCTGATCGTCATTAATGCGAAGTGTGTCCTGGGGGATGTTCTTTGCTCTCACCATTGTCTGCAAAAGAAATCATTGCCAAAGATAATTCCCTTTGTATAAAATAGGGAGAACCCCATACTTAGGTTCCAAACTTGCCTAAAAATTTTGTAATGGTAAATTGGCTAAGTTAAAGTGCTAAACTTGCAAACCCAATTTTAATGATCAAATAAGGATAAATTATCAAAATTTTAACCATAAAAAATAAGCATGATCTAATAAGAAGTCAAGAAATTACATAAGGTTGTCAAATTGTATAAACTTAATTTTCTTGACACTTTAACACTAAGAAACCTAATAAATTTCAAATTTTTGTCCCACATATGTGTAAAAATCAGATTTTAATCCTCATATAAAAAAAATCAGAATTTAACCCCCTATTTATAAAAATTTAGATTTTTAGCCCTTATATATATATATATAATTCAGATTCTAGCCCTTATATATAAAAAATTAAGATTCTAGCCCAACATATATACAAAATCGGATTCTCAGCCCATATATATAAAGTTTCAATTCTCAGCCCATATATATATATATAAGTCAGATTTTTGGCCCATATATCATGCGATTACTCTTTCCTGCACAAATATCATTTAAACCCTAAACACCCAATATGCAATTTCTTCCCAAAATCAACTAGATAGTCATGTAAATCTGTAAAAATAGATAAAGGGTATGAAATCATACCAGAAGAGTGTCGGAATTAAGGGAGAAAGATGCAAGAAACCGCAAAGACAATCGAAACAACACTGTCGAATTGAAACAGACGTCGGAGTCGAGGTTGAAGGTCGAAATCGACTGGATCTGGGCAGCGATTCATTCAACGTTGCAGCTGTGGGCTCGCCAGTGGTCCTAGGTGGCTGGATCTGGAGGTTCTTGGCTGGGCAGGAGTAGATCTGGGCGAGAAGGGCTTAAAAACGAGAGAGAGAGATAGAGAGAGAGAGAGAGCAGGGGCGAGAGAAGAGAGAGAGAATCGAGGGTCTGTTGGGTTTGGTTGCAGCAGTGGGGTGCCGGATCTGGTGGGGGAGACGGGTGATAGTGGTGTGGCTGTGGTGGACAGTGGAGAGCGACGAGAGAGGGACGAGAGATGAAGGAGAGAGAAGAAGAAGGAGATGTGGCGGTTGTTAGGGTATCGAAAGGAGGGGTGAAGTGTCGACATCGGGGATTATAAAGGGATATAAAAACCAAAAATAAAAAAAAAAGCAAAAAGAAAATAAAATCTGACCTGGCACCCACCTCCATTTGTAGTCGATATCGACCTTAGAGGTCGATATCGACCTCCCCCTGTGAGTCGACTATATTTCCTCAAATCGGTATCTGTCGGCCCATCGATATCGACCATATAGGTTGAAATCGACCTCTCCTCTGGACTCGATCTCCTAGTTTTCTTTAGATAAAATAGTCACGAATAATCTAAAAATATAAAATACTAAAAACAAAAAGGGAAAGAAAAGGAAAAGAACGGGTTGCCTCCCGGAAGCGCTTGAGTTTAAGTCGCTAGCTCGACATACTTCCCTTTTTGCGCTAGTTCAACGCCAAGGTGGAACGAATCTCTTCTTCCGGGTCCTCTTTGTCATAATATTTCTTTACCCGGTGGCCATTTACCTTAAAGGTGGATCCATCGTCGCAAAGTAACTCCACCGCTCCATGAGGGAATATTTTATGAACCTTGAAAGGTCCGCTCCATCTTGTCCTTAGTTTCCCTGGAAATAAGCGAAGTCTAGAATTAAAGACAAGGACTTTGTCACCTACCTCATATGTTTTTGGCACTAGTTTCCTATCATGCCACTTCGTAGTGCGCTCCTTGTAGATTTCGGCATTCTCATATGCCTTTAGGCGCAACTCCTCCAAGGCTTGTAAGTCAATGAACCTTCTTTTCCCGGCTTCATCGAAATCCATGTTAAGCTCCTTCAGAGCCCACATCGCCTTATGCTCAACTTCGATGGGCAAATGACATGACTTACCATATACCAAGTTATAAGGAGTTGTGCGAAGTGGTGTCTTATAGGCCGTTCGGTAGGCCCAGAGCGCATCATCTAGTTTGGATGACCAATCCTTCCTCGAGCGGGAGACCGTCTTCTCCAAGATGGCTTTGATTTGGCGATTGGAGACTTCTACTTGGCCACTGGTTTGAGGGTGATAGGGCGTTGCCACCCTATAGTTCACCCCATACTTGGCTAAAAGAGCTTCAAAGCCTCTCTCAATGAAATGCGAGCCACCATCTGAAATAAGAACTCTAGGAACACCAAAACTAGGAAAGATGTTAGTTTTCATAAACTTAGAGACTACCTTCGCATCGTTGGTCCTAGTTGCCACGGCCTCCACCCATTTAGAGACATGGTCCACCGCTACTAGAATGTATTTGTAGGGGCCTGAAGCAGGGAATGGTCCCATGAAGTCGATACCCCATAGATAAAAAAGCTCTACCTCTAGAATGCCTGTGAGCGGTGTCTCATTCCTCCATGTGATATTACCTGCACGTTGACACTCATCACAAGAGGTTACATAGTTTTGCACATCCTTGAAAAGGTTAGGCCAATAAAAACACATTGAAGAATTTTCGCCGCGGTCTTGAATCCTTTAGCATGGCCTCCTGTAGGGAGAGAATGATAATGGTGAATCACGCTTTCTACCTCTTCCTCCTGGATACAACGTCGAAAGATATGGCCTTTCCCTTGCTTGAACAAGTAGGGTTCATCCCAATAGTATTGCTTGAAGTCGTGCAAAAACTTCTTCTTTTGTTGCGAAGTTAAGCCTGAAGGGATCTCACCTCCTGCAATATAGTAAGCAAATTCCGTATACCAAGGTACCTTCGCCCTTCTTACAGAAAATAACTCATGAATAGGACTGGAAGGAGGTGTAAAGAAGAAATCCTTACCGGAGCTTACCTCTTCGTCACCTTTGGAGTGTTTTGAAGGTGGTCGATATCGACCTGTAGAGGTCGATATCGACTGGACGGCATCGACATGTTCAGTCGATATGGGCTGCTCGATATTGGTCCTTGATATCGACCTCTACAGGTTGATATCGACTGCCCCAAGGGTGAGATTTGCATCGATTTCGACATATCGAGTGATATGGTCGATGTCGACCTCTTCTTCGAGCTCCATGGATAAAGCATCGTCGAATATTTCCTCATCACTCGTGCATGTAGCCAGGAACTCCTCAATGTCCTCGTCGGTAAGCTCCTCTGCAGCTAGGGCTAGGGCCTCCTCAGGAGTTAAGGCCCTTTCCGTCGGTTCTTTGCAATCCATGATGCTAGTGTAAACCGACTTGATCTCCATACCATTAACTTCCTTCATTGTGGGGTTGAAGGAGAATTCAATTACTTCGTTCCCTATAGTAAAGGTTATTAATCATTGACGTACATTGATATTGGCATTAGTAGTAGCTAAGAAAGGCCTACCAAGGATGATAGGTACAATAGGATCTTTAGGCATGTCCAATACAATGAAATCAGTAGGCACAAAGAACTTACCTACCTTTATCGGAACGTCATCAACTATACCTGTGGGTCTGACGAATGAATTATCAGCCATATAGAGTTTCAAATCCACATGTTCAAGTGCTCCAATGTTCACCTTTTGCCAAATTGAAAGAGGCATAAGACTTACGCTTGCCCCTAGGTCGCATAGGGCCTTGTAGCAATGTTGGCCAAGTCCCACGGTGATTGCAAACTTCCCTGGATCACTCCTCTTCTCAGGGAAGTCCATCTTTGAGCACTTCTCTGCGATCTCTACCATGGACCGCTTCTTGCTAAGGACGTCTTTCAGGAATCGAACATAGGCGGACATCTCGCTTAGGGCTTCTGTAAGAGGTATAGTAATGTTAAGTCCTTGAAGAATCTTTACAAAGCGCCTAAACTTACCTTGAGTGGGGTCCTTCAATGCTTTGGAAGGGAAGGGCAACGTCTTCTTTGGCGGAGGAGCCAAAATGGTGGTCGGAGGGGCCTGCTGAACATCGATGTCGATAGGAATCTGGTCGATGTTGACCTCTGTTGTGGCTCCACAGGTTCTGTAGTGGCATCGATGTCGATCTCTAGGTCGATATGGTGGTCGATATCGACCTCTGGCTCGACATCGACTGGTTTGTTGATGTCGACTGGGTCTAATGCTTTCTCCTCCGCTTCCGTTTATGGCTTATGTACTTTGTTGCCACTCTTTAGTTGCATGGCTGCGATGTGACCTGACCCGGTTTGCCCCTTAGGATTGGTAGTTGGTTGCCTAGGGAACGTTCTGGACGGTCTAGGGATTTGTGCCGCCAATTGATCCAGTTGGGTCTCTACATTCTTTTTCCAAATATCAATCTCCCCAATCCTTGTGGTAAGGTGATTGAGTTGAGAATGGATAGCATTGTTGGATTGATCATTCTTAGCTTGGTTCCGCCTTATCTCATCCAGCACTAGTTGAAGATCATCCTTCTTTTGGTCTCTCTCCGGGTGCCCAGGAGCTCTATAGAGTGGGGGGTCCCTAGGGTTAACCTGGTTCCTTTGTGGTTGTTGGAACCTTTGGTCTCCCCAATATTGGCGATTGGGACCCCTCATGTAGTTGGCTTCCTCATGAGTCTCCACTAGTTGCACTTGCTTAGCATGGGGGCACTCAATGGTGGTATGTCGCTGCGATCCACATTCGATGCAATCTTGGTTCGCCGAAAGGAACCTTACTTGCTTTTGGAGCTTTCTAAGTTGATCTCTATGAAATTGCTCCTTTACGTTTGGATCGATCACCTTAGAGGGTTCGTATAATGGCATAGATGGGGCATGCCTCGACGATGATGGTGTGTCAGAAGCCTCAGGAGTCCCATATGTGTTGTCGAACTCCACCAACCTCTCTATGGTCTCTCAAGCCTCTTGTGGAGCGAGTTCAAGGTAGCCATAGGAGGTGTAAGTGTTGATCCTCTCCTTGGTGGAAGCATCAAGAGCATTGTAAATGATTTCCTGAATCACGTACGGTGGTTGGCCATGCGTCGGGCATGATCGTAGTAGGTCCTTAAACCTTTCCCAAACAGTCGCCAGAACCTCACCAGGCTTTTGTTTGAAAGCCGTGATTTTCTGTCGGATCAACGCCGTCTTAGAAGGAGGGAAGAACTTTTTGAGGAACACGTCCTTGACTTCATTCCAAGTGCGGAGCGATCTTGGGGCTAAGCTCTCCAACCACTGCAATGCTTTTCCTGTAAGAGACCAAGAAAGGCTTTTAGTTGGACATATTCAAGACTCTGTCCATCAGCAATAGTATCACAGAGGTCTAAGAAGGTCGATATATGAGCCATAGGGCATTCATTAGGTTTTCCTTCATATTGATGCCGTCTTATTTCAGTTAGAAAATTCGGTTTGATTTCAAAATTAGAAGTAGGGATTAGAATCGCCGATTCAGGCACTGTGAGCGATGGATGCATGTATTGCTTTGCATTCCGGGGGAGGGCGTTGAGTTGAGTCTCATATCGTCTCCTGGCTTCCTCCTCCCTTTCAGCACGCTCCCTTAGTGCCGCTTCTCTGGTAGTGACATCCTCTACTTGCTTCCTTAAGCGTTCAATTTGTTGTGCCTGGGTCTTGTTGTCCGCCATGATTCTTTGAACTCGAGCCCTTAGGTGGAGAAAGCGTTCTGGTTCGTCTAATCCTTCAAATTCAGGTTGGTGACCAGTACGTCGCATACACCTATAAAACAACACTAAAAAGGACCTCGATGTCGACCTTGGCTGTCGATGCTTTATGCAACAGAAGACCTGCAGAGACAAAAACGGTAGTCGATATCGATGTTAGTCAACGAAATCGACTGGCTCAGAAGTCTGCCAGTCGATACAAAAGGGTCGATGTCGACGTTGAAGGTCGACTTCGATGTTCAGCAGCAGAGACCCAGGAGTCTCGAGATCGACTCAAAAGACTGTCGATCTATCACCATGGTCGATATCAACATTAACCTCGATATCGATGTTCTCATGCAGTGGGTTAGTTCTTCATTGGCAAAGAAAGGCCGAAGATTTAAGAATGGCAAAGGAGTAATGAACAGAAATAAACAAAGGTGTTGGGTTTTTCGATGACTCAACGAACGGCGAGCAAATATAGATGTAAACTTAAGAAAGAAAAGATCTTCCAAAGCCAAGGATTACCGCAACGACAACCATGATAGAATAAGTAAGAAATCACTAAAGATGCATGTTTTTATCATAAAGGAAAAGGCTTTCACTTAAACCGACAAATAGGAAAAGAGATCTTGCAATTACTTACCCTAATTTGCGTCTACCTTTGTCATAATTGAATTTTATAATCTTTCTAATAGAAACCCTAATTACTACCCAAGTTTTAGAAGATGAGTTCCTTAAATTCGCATTTTAAAGATGAAGCACAAGGTAGAGCGATATAAAAAATACCTTCTTTAGCGATATACAAACCTTACCACCATGGCTATCGTCGGGCTCACCCTGACCCTAGAAGAAAGGGCGACTACTCGCTCATGTTGAATGTAGACATGCTTTGAATTGAATAAACTTGCATAAATAGAAAACTTTGAATCTTTACAATCTCAACGCCAACTATCGTAAGCGCTTTAAACTTTAAAGCTCAAAACTAAAACTCTAACTTTCTATTGCCTATTGCTATTGTCTTTCTTGCTTGGAGGATTCTAACAAACCTGCCCCTAGGGCTTTATTTATAGGCTACTAATCCTTGCTATCCAAGGATTTTAACTTCTATCTAAACTATGAACTCTATCCAAACAATTAGGATAGGTCTTTTATTTTGATAAAACTTAAAACAACTTGATAAAACTTAAAGATAAAGATAAATCTCAGCTGCTAACTATCTAAAAGTACTACATAATATGTGGCCTTGATGATAGAATTCATAATCCGAGTCTCGAAATCAGATCTATCTTCTGTCGAGATAAGGTCGATATCGACCACAGAGGTCGATATCGATGTCTCTTTTCCTGCTCGACTGGTCCATCTCCACTCGATGTCTATGTTGAGGTCGATATCGATGTTAAGTGATCTATATCGAGTGCCTTCTTGGTTGGTATGTGTGGTCTATCTCGACACTCAGAAGGTGCGTCGACAACTATGGTCGATATCGATGTTTAAGGTCGATATCAACCTCTGCTCAGCTTCACTTGGCTTTTTCATTTTGACTCCGATTTCAATCCAATTCCTGCACATTCTAACCAAAACTTGTGCAGACTCTACCTTATGCACGTTAGCTCATTCTATATAAATTTCTCTTATTTTCAACCTTTGTTTGAGGAATCGAATGAAATATGAAGTCAAAACTTGTGAATAAAATAGGTACAAATATGTACATCAGTTATATGCTAGTTACTTATAATGATGAAGTTACATATAAGCTAAGTATGAGTATAAATTATGATATGCCAATATTGTTATGATACGATGTCGACGTACTTGTTGAATGTGAATTATGAGATGAAATCTTGATATATGTCCTTAAAATGATATTATGATGTGTTGATGTATATGAAAGCATGATGAGATGTTGAGATGATGAGTTGAGATGGTACTTCATAAGTTATATACAGACTTTGCGATGAAAAATGAGCTATGTTGAATGATAATGATATGGAATGTGATGATGAGATTTTCGATTGTGTGAACTTATGTAGAATTATTGTGCTTGTGTGATTGAATATAGACTTATATACTCATTGTGATTACTAGGTGATCTTAAACTGTCTTAGTGCTACATTAATGATGTTCTGCACCTCCAGGTAAGTCTCTACAGAGCTTACTCAGATCGAATAGATATTCTCTGCCTTATGTGCATGATATACTAGGTGCTTGCATTCATGATCAGCATGCCATGTAGTATCCTTCTAGGTTGCATTGATCGTTGAGCATTCTATTTCTTTATGTGTATGTAAACAGAACGGTCGTTATCTATGAAGTAACTAGAGTCTTTGCTAGGGTCATAGGATGACCCAGTCTCATCGGGTCCCGTCCTGAGTCAATCAAGTCATATGGAACTTCCTTTACTTATATTATGAGTATGATTATGATATTTTCCTGCGGGCTTTATATATGATTATGGGTCGGGCCTACGGGTCGATTCGATTATGATGGAATGGAATGCATTCGTGAGCTGGGCAGTCTCCGCCCTATCGGAAGGGGGTGGATGTAGGAGAGGGATATACCATTTGGTATTCTGTGATAAGCCCATATTATTATTATTATTATTATTATTATTATTATTATTATTATTATTATTATTATTATTATTATTATTATTATTATTATTATTATTAAACACTTGATCTTTGGGGCATGTTAGTGTGTTCATATTCCGCGTTGCATCTAGAAGCATGATTATTAGGTATAGCTGATGTACGCGCAAAATGCCATATTTTATATATAATTTATGTCCATTTTTTCAATATTTGCATGCATATTGGTTGGGAAATCATAAGATTAGTGTAGTTTATGCTTATTCGCCAAATATAGAGGTCTACATGAGTTTTTATGTTATTTCGCAGAAATCGAGATGAAAATGGAACAATTTGGACAAGAGAAGAAGAGCTGAAAAAGAACTCGAAGTCTACTGAGGCGTCGAAATCGACCTAAAGACTCGACATCGAGTGAAACAAAGTACCAAAAATCGAGCAGAGCAAAGAACAGAGTATGTCGATAGAGAGAGGTCGATATCGACTGAACATGGTCGATATCGAGTGCCCTAAATCGAGCATATTAATAGAGTTCGAGTGCCAATCCGAGGTTGAGTAGAACTGCTCGAGATAGAGAAGCGAAGATGTCGACATCGATGTCTCCTGGTCGATATCGACTGCTGCTGCAGACAGATCCAACTCTGTTTTTGATAGAATTCTATCCGAATCGTTTACATCTATCCTAAAGTCGAGATCTTCTATCCTTTAACACCATACATGTTATCCTTTATGGTGAATTTGATATTTACCTAAGGAGTTTTAGTTTTTTTACTTTATTTAAGTTTTATCTTAGAAATAAAAATAGATTTTCTTATCCTTGGATACCAAGGTTAGAAGTCTATAATTAGAGGCCATTAGGGCTGAGTTTGTTCATCCAAGCACATAGAGTTTTTAGATATACACGCAATAGAGAGAGAGAGAGCCGAGTGGGGTGAAGAGGAAGCGAGAGCGGAGAATTGGCTTCGTTCAGTTGTACTCTCTTTCTTTTATAAGTTTAATTCAATGTAGTTTTTTTTCGATGATGATGTCAACGATGATGAGGCGTGAGTAGTTCACCCACTTCTAGGGTCGGGGTCAGCCCGACGATAGGCATGTAAGTTTGTGCATCAAAGGTATGATTTTTATGCGATTCCGTCTTCTATCCTCTACATGATCCTTTGCGAGAGTTGAGGAGATTCCTTATTTGCATAATTGAAGCGAAAGCCACTCATATTGTGAATTTGGATTAGTCATGAAATAAGATCGTAACTCTTAGGTTTTATGCGAGAGCCTCTAATCACCTAATAGTTGGTAACGAAAGTTATTTGACGGAAAGACATCATCTTTCATAAATTTGGCATAATACTTGCATGGTTATTGTTGTGGCATGAATCCCCGACCTTGGAAGCTTTTAGTTTATTGATGTTTAAAAATATGAGTTTTTATTCTGTCCACCCTTCCATCGTTGATGTAGGGAGAATTGAATTGAATAATATAATAATATGTAAAAATGCAAGCCTTATCCTGTTCAAATAAATTCAGGACTCCCCGCTGTAGTAGTAGGGAATCAGGATCAATCCAAGAGGAAGCGTGTCAGCGGATCCTAAGTAATTCGAGCAAACGTTCTATAAAAGTCAACCAGGAGCTATCGATATCGACTAGGGGAGTCGATCTCGAGTAATGCATTGGATCTCGAGTGCTGTTGTGACCTGCAAATACAAACAGAAGGCGGTCGACACGGCAAAGACGTCCACCAATATAGTCGATATCAACCTGTGAAGTCGATATCGACCTCTTGAACAGAAGGTAACTGTTGGCAAAGAACGACTGAAGAATTTAAGGATGGAGAGGGAAACGTGGACAGAAAAGATAAAGGTTGTTGAATTTTTCGATGACTCAATGAACAACAAAAGCAATAACTAAAAATAAATAAAAGATATAAGGAAAACGCTATGATAGGACCAGGGATCACCACAACGTTAACCCCCCATGCAAAAGATAGAGCAAGACGGACAATTATGCTTTCTCACCCGAGGGACAAGCTTTCGCTGTACACCAGCCCCTAGGAATATTGGCTCGCGCCGTCAAACCTAGTTGCCTCTGCCTTTTAGTTGTTTCGACCAAAGGTAGGAGATGAACAAGACAAAACGATATCAACATCAAGTACTGATATCCCAGGCATGCATGGCTAACGTCGGGCTCACCCCGACCCTAAGAGAAACCTCTAAATTGAAAGTAGAATTGTTTGTGTGTTCTTGAATGACTAAAAACCAGCCCCCTAGGGCTTTATTTATAGCCTACTAATCCTTGCTAGCCAAGGAAAGTAGTCCTAATTCTACTAAATCTTGTATCTAAAATCTATCCTTAACAAGTAGGATAAATCTTTATTAAAGTAAATAACTAATTAACTAATAAATATCTTAGGGTAAAAAGGCAACAACCCTAAGACATAATCTATCTAAAAAGATATGATAAATCGTGGCCATGTTGATAGATCTTCAAATCCGCATCCTCGAAGCACGTGCAATCCGTGTAAAATTCCACTAGATATCGACCAGGTCAGTAGATATCGACCAGTCGACATCGACCAGTTGAGTAGATATCGACCAGCAGATATCGGCCAGGTGAGTCTATGTCGAGTGACCTTCAGTGGTTCTTTGTGGTCTGTCTCAACGCTCAGGGTCCACGTCGAGTGCTTCAGTCGATTTCGACCTGTTTGGTCGATATCGACCTTCTTTCAGCTTTACTCTTTCATGTCGACTCCGATTCCACTTCAATTCCTACATATTTAGACCAAAACTTGTGTAGATTGTATTTCTTGCACGTTAGCTCATTCTACATAAATTTATATTATTTTAACCTTTACTTTAGGAATCGAATGGAATATGAAGTCAAAAGATGCGAATAAAAAGGCTACAAATATGTACATCAATCATCATTCTACATTCTTCGGACATCTTTTCCGACGCAAATTAGCTATGTTTACTGTTTATGCGAAGACTCGATTTCGACTGCAGAGGTCGATATCGGGTGGAAATCTCGACGTCGACTTTGCTTTTGTCTTCTGCATGAACTTTGCTGGAAATCAGAACTGAGGTCGATATCAACTGCATTACTCTATATCGAGTGGTCTTTTGGAGTCGTAACTTGATCGTGATTGCAAGCTTAGGAAGTGCTGACATACCTCCTCGTGGATTCGATCTTGAATGACCCTACCACTACATCGGGAGGGATTCTTGTATTTTATTTGCTTGGACAAAGGAGTCGGTTTAGTTTGATATTATATTGATATTTTATTTAGCGATCCCCCCTCCCCCTACGAACAAATTGGCGCCGTTGTCGGGGAGGCAATCAATAGCGCCCTAAGCTTTTCTCACGTTCTTCTTTAGTGCTTATTTTACAGGTTTATGTGAAGCTCTGATCGCGAACCTATCCTTGAAAGTATAGACGAGCCAGAATGTTTTCTCCATCTTCGAAACAAAGCTATCAGAATCATAGGGGAGAACGAGACACAAGCTCAAATCATAAAGCGATTGAGGAAGGAGATAGAGGACCAGAACACTATAATCGCTAAAGGAAGGGCCGATGCAGCTGTAGAGCAAGCCCATGCTGATAAAGAGGAGGATGCGCACAGACAAGCCCAGGAGAGGCTCAATCAGTATCCACAGACGGCAATACAATACATGCATCCGCCCTTGATATCATCTAGGAGATCTTCTACAACTCCCTTGATGCACCGAATAAGGAGAGAATCAACTCTTACACCTCCTATTTGTACATTGAGCTTACACCAACGGAGACCTGGGACACAACAGAGAGGCTGGTCAACTTTGATAACACATCTGGGACTGTTGCGGCCTATGACTCAAGGTTTGCCCCATCTATGCCACTTTTTGAGCCTCCAAAGGAGATTGATCCTGATGTGCAGCAACAATTCCACAACGATCAGACACGCCGCCTACAAACGCAAGTTAGGTTCCTCTCAAACAATCAACCTTGTCAGGAATGTGGCTCAACAAGGCACAACACTAATGCATGCCCACATTTTGAGCAAGTTAGCATGGCAGAACAACACGAGGAAGCTAAGTTGACGAGGGGCCCTTATGGAGGGGGAAATCAGTAGTATTGGGGAGATCAACGGTTCTATCAACCACAACATCCACAAAGGGATCCCCCACCTTATAGAGCACTAGGGCACCCTGAGCACGAACCAAGGAAGGATGACCTGCAGATCATTCTTGATGACATGCGGAGGAACCACGCTGAGTTCAAACAAGCTAATAACTCCGTCCATACTAAGCTGCAAGGTATAAACTATAGGCTCGGGGAGTTCGATGTTTGGAAGCGGAACATGGAGACCCAAATGGGTCAATTGGCTGAACAAATTCCGAAACCGTCAGGTTCGCTGCCTGGATCTACTGTGCCCAATCTTAAGGGAAAAACTATTGGACATATAACGGATGTAAACCTAAGGAGTGAGCGTCATTTGCAAACGCCCGGGCAAAAAGCGGAGGAGAAAGCCCCAGAAGAGACATCGATATCGACACATCCAGTCGATATCGACCAAGGTGAAGTCGATGTCGAGTCCCCTTTACTCGATGTCGACACAGAAGCTGAAATTCACCAAAACGCAACTCCTCTAGTCGATATCGACCACCATCCACTCGATGTCAACTCAACTCCAGCCTCAGTAAAGAAGAAGGTGTTGCCATTCCCAAGGAAATCTATTAAGGACCCGACGGAGAAGAAGTTCCAGCGCTTTGTGAAGATGCTTCAAGGGTTCAATGTTTCAATTCCATTCACCGAAGCACTTCATGAGATGCCATCATATGTGAGGTTCCTTAAAGATGTACTAGGTAAGAAGCGATCAATTGCTGAGATCGCAGAGGAGTGCAACACGTTGGAACTACCGGAGAAGAGAGCGGACCCAGGTAAGTTTTCTATCGCTATAGGCTTAGGTCAATATCGCTTTAATGCTTTATGTGATTTAGGTGCTAGTGTTAGCATGATGCCACTAACCATATGGCACAAGATAAAGATAGGTCCCCTAGAGCCTGTGGATGCAAAACTTTTCATGGCCAACAATACGGCGGTTATTCCAACGGAGATGGTGGATGATGTGCCCCTGCAAGTAGGTAATTCTTTGTCCCTGCTGATTTTCTAGTTGTTGATATGGAAGAGGACCCTGCTTGTCCCATTATTTTAGAAAGGCCATTCTTAGCAACCGTCGATGCCAATATAAGCGTATGGAAAGGATTGCTCTCATTCACCATTAGTGATGATGTGATAGAGTATGCCTGCAACAAGACGGTGAGGAAAAATGAAGGGCCTATAGAGATAAAGTCGATCAAAGGTGTCTACATCACATGTGGGGAAGCTAAGTTAAGAAATATGACACCAAAAGAGCTTGAAAAGAGGGCCATAGAAGCCCAAGTGGAGGAAGTCGTGGCAAACTTGAACGAAGGAGCCAAAAAGCCACTCGAAATCGACCCATGTAAGTCGATATCAACTAACATTGTTCAAGATTTTGTGCCAGGTTTTAAGTATGGGGTCGACGTAGGAGAAGAGAGCTCGAAATCGAGTACAGAGGTCGAAATCGACCAAAACCCTAAGCCGACGTCGACTAAACCAGAAGTTGAAGGAGTAAAAAGCACCTCGATATCGAGTACTACAGGTCAAAATCGACTAGATCAAATCGAGCAGAAATCCTCCACATCGACAGAACCTCCAGGAGCAGAACAGAGGTCGATATCGAGTAATGCTAATCGATCTCGACTAGACTCAGAGAAGGAAAAGGTAAGCCAAGGTACGGATTCCTCTTTTTCCATTTTAATTAAAGATTTATCTCTATTTGGAAGAGGTTTTCCTTGGTATGTGCGCTTGTGCAGGGTATCCAATGATGATCTATGCAACTATGAAGTAGGAGATAAGGTGTATGTCTCTAAATCAAAGGATCATTGGTTCCCAAGTAGATTCAAAACGAAGAGGATGGGACCCTTTACTGTGAACCAGATCCATCCAGGCGGGATGCAGCTGAGAGATAAGAATGGAGTGCTATTTGAGGCCCAAGCTACATGGGCTTTGCAGATGCCGCCTTGAGAGCATAAAGGAAGAAGTCGGCCTAGCGACTATAAAGTCTAGAGCTTGTAACAAACAATAAGTTTTATGTTTTGGACATCTTTTGGTTTGTTTTGAGAATTTATGTTTGCTTTGTTTGGTTTTTATTTTCTAACGAGTTTCGGGAGAGAAGGAGCAAGAAAGAGAGATCGAAATCAAGTAAAGTACTCGATATCGACCAAAAGGGTCGACTTCTGGTCCACCCCATATCGACCTCCCCTGCATACGTCTTCAATTCCTGATTTTCGTGAATTTTTAGTAAGTTTCTTTCTTAACCCTAGTTCTTATACAGTGAGGACAATGTAATCTTTAAGTATGGGGTGAGGGAAAGGCTTACTTGCATATTTTTAGCATTTTCTGAGCATATTTTAAATTTTTTCATAGTTTTCGCATATTTCTTTTCAATGTTTATGCATATTTTTCATACATAGTTATTTTAGCATTAGTTATTTATCTTCAAGCATCATATTTACTTTTCAAAAAAAAAAAGATCACCCCCATCAAAAAATTTTGAAAATAAAGAAAAAAAGATTCATGGAAGTATATATTGAACTCGACGATGCAAAATTAAATTCATTAGAGATATACCATGAAATTACCTAGTTGAGGGAAGTCACAATGAAGTGCAATTTTTTAGAGAAAACCATGAAAGTGAGGTAAAATTTGAAGTTGCTTTTGACAGATGCATGATAAGATGATGGAGGACTTTATAATTTTCATACATGTGCTCCATTTCATATCCTAGCCTTGCCTAAGCATATTTGCAATTACACAAGCCATATATGAGCCTTATATCATTATTGCTCCACATATATTACATATTGCCCATTTTTTTATACCTTATACCCTGTCTGGGGACAATGTTGAGAATGGATGTCATCTTTGGAGTTGTTATATGGAGTTTGTGCATATTCTTGAAGTTGTTGGCATGAATGAAAGAAATTTTTGAAATATGGAAAATTTAATGAGTGAGAAAAAATCCGATCACCTCAGGAGATAAAGGTAGGTCGACTCTGCTCGTTGAGATGTTAGTTCAGCGAGATGGGACATAAGGTGAGGAGTCCGAAGTACTAAGTATTTGGGGCCATTCATGACACCCATATTTGCGACTCGCGAGAAGGCAGTACTAAGGTTAGAGAGGTAAAAACATTATAGTGAAAAAAGCATTGAGCGATGAGCGAAAGGTGAGAAATAATATTAAGAAGGAATGTGGAAAGATTGGAAAGAAAGTTTATTTCCCCGGATTAAACACCACATGGCCAAAATTTAGACCACCTTTAGGCTTTTACCAATCTACTTCTCATAAGCTTGCAAAACTCCTCTTCATTATTAATGCTATGTTGTTCGAAATTGTTTTATGCGTATAACCCTTCTTTTGTGAGTATGATGTTTCTTTTATTCACATGCATGGATATTGCTGACATTAGTACCTTTCCGAGGATGGCAATTGAGTGTAGGGACATAAAAGAATCAATCTATGATGTTGAGGGTTTACTTTCTTCCCCTGAATGACCATTAATAGTATTGCTTGGGGACAATCAAGCTTAAGTATAGGGTGTTTGATGTACGCCCCAAATTCCATATTTTATATATACATTTATGTCCATTTTGTCGATATTTGCATGCATATTGGTTGGGAAATCATAAGATTAGTGTATTTTATGCTTATTTGCCAAATATAGAGGTCTACACGAGTTTTTATATTTCGCAGAAATCGAGACGAAAATGGAACAATTTGGACAAGAGAAGAAGAGCTGAAAAAGAACTCGAAGTCTACTGAGGAGTCGAAATCGACCTAAAGACTCGACATCGAGTGAAACAAAGTACCAGAAATTGAGCAGAGCAAAGAACAGAGTATGTCGACAGAGAGAGGTCGATATCGACTAAACATGGTCGATATTGAGTGCCCTAAATCGAGCATATTGATAGAGTTCGAGTGCCAATCCGAGGTTGAGTAGAACTGCTTGAGATAGAGAAAAGAAGAGGTCGATATCGATGTCCCCTGGTCGATATCGACTTCTGCTGCAGACAGACCCGACGCTGTTTTTGAAAGATTTCTATCCGAAGCGTTTACGTC
Organism: Persicaria maculosa; assembly: GCA_963922045.1. Taxonomy (NCBI): domain Eukaryota; kingdom Viridiplantae; phylum Streptophyta; class Magnoliopsida; order Caryophyllales; family Polygonaceae; genus Persicaria; species Persicaria maculosa. The sequence goes on from OY998270.1 coordinate 22,365,173, forward strand.
TATCCTAAAGTCGAGATCTTCTATCCTTTAACACCAGACATGATATCCTTTATGGTAAATTTGATATTTACCTAAGGAGTTTTAGTTTCTTACTTTATTTATGTTTTATCTTAGGAATAAAGATAGATTTTCTTATCCTTAGATAGCGAGGTTAGAAGTCTATAATTAGAGGTTATTAGGGCTGAGTTTATTCATCCAAGCACATAGAGCTTTCAGATATACATGCAGTAGAGAGAGAGAGCCGAGTGGGGTGAAGAGGAAGCGAGAGCGGAGAATTGGCTTTGTTCAGTTGTACTCTCTTTCTGTTGCAAGTTTAATTCCAAGTAGTTTCTTTTCGATGATGATGTCAACAATGATGAGGCGCGAGTACGAGTGGCAAGTTTTCGCAATAAAAGAAGCAAGGTTTAAATCGAAATACAATCCAAAAGAGTGCCACGACTAAGCCGGGTCAAAAAGATGCAAAAGATTTTAAAAGAGAGAAAGTTTAGTGGTCTCTCAAGCTCTCGATCTAACGCCACAAGTCTGAACCCGCCAAGTATCCATATAAGCAAAGACAGCGACTAACGGTTACCTAAACCTAAAAACAAGAGGGGGATCTGGGTCAATCATCGGGTCACTCCTAGGCGCGTGTAAACACACTCTGAGAGGCATATAATGATCATCCTATTCCTAAGATGAAATACGTAATGTGAAACAGAAATTAAACAGATAAGCATGCGGATAAGTAAATGCGAAAATAAATAAAGAAGCGCGCCAAATACAAGAAATGTCAAATAGCATGTCCCTCTAAGGTCCTAAGAAATCCTATAGCAACTCACCATCAAAGGAGCTACCTCACCCTATGGTGTAGGCCAACCCCACGCAATGAGCCTACTAACTATGAAAGGAAGGCAAGCAACGACACTTATATAAGGCCTAAGGCTCTAAGAGTCCTATGACACTTACTAAAAAGCCTACCGCATCATCGAGTGCAAGCAACTTTCCATATCGAAAGCCTACCGCATCATCGAGTGCAAGCAACTTTCTATAATAAGTGCCAACTAGGATGACAAGAATAAAGAAAAAGGTCCCAACCAATAAACTCCTATACCGGCCGTTTTCTAGCAAAGACAGATAGAAAGTCATATGGTTTCCATTTTAGATCCTAAGCTTGATTCTAAATCGTATAGTACATGAACACTAGCCTACTATATAACACTCAGTGCATAAAGCGCCCATCATGAGTAAGTTCAAGTGTAACGGCCCGGAAAATAAGTATATTCTTTCCCCTATTTGCCCTCCCTTGGGCCTAGGAAAGAAAACCTAATTATCTGAGTTACGTTTAAGAAGGCAAGGTTACCTTTCAACTAGATCTTACAACCCGAGTACGAGTGGCAAGTTTTCGCAATACAAGAAGCATGGTTTAAATCGAAATACAATCCAAAAGAGTGCCACGTCTGAGCCGGGTCAAAACGATGCAAAAGATTTTAAAAGAGAGAAAGTTTAGTGGTCTCTCAAGCTCTCGATCTAATGCCAAAAGTCTGAACCCGCAAAGCATCCATATAAGCAAAGATAGCGGCTAAGGGTTACTTGAACCTAAAAAAAAAGGGGGATCTGGGTCAATCATCGGGTCACTTCTGCGTGTGTGTAAACACACTCTGAGAGGCATATAATAAGCATCCTATTCATAAGATGAAATGCGTAATGTGAAACGGAAATTAAACAGATAAGCATGCGGATAAGTAAATGCGAAAATGAATAAAGAAGCGCGCCAATTACAAGAAATGCCAAATAGCATGTTCCTCTAAGCTCCTAAGAAATCCTATAGCAACTCACCATCAAAGAAGCTACCTCACCCTAAGGTGCAGGCCAACCCCACACAATGAGCCTACTAACTATGAAACGAAGGCAAGCAACGACACTTATATAAGGCCTAAGGCTCTAAGAGTCCTATGATACTTACTAAAAAGCCTACCGTATCATCGAGTGCAAGCAACTTTCCATACCGAAAGTCTACCGCATCATTGAGTGCAACCAACTTTCTATAATAAGTGCCAACTAGGATGACAAGAATAAAGAAAAAGGTCCCAATCAATAAACTCCTATAATGGCCGTTTCCTAGCAAAGACAGATAACAAGTCATATGGTTTCCTTTTTAGATCCTAAGCTTGATTCTAAGTCGTATGGTGCATGAACACTAGCCTACTATATAACACCCAGTGCATAAAGCGCCCATCATAAGTAAGTTCAAGGAACTTACCTGGAGAAGTGTAGAATCCAAGCAATACAACAATCAAGCAAATCCAGTCAAATTAGAGATCACCTAGAAGATAAGTACATAATAAGTCTAAGTCTAACTTACACAAAGCATATCAAATAACACACATAAGATTCAAATAAAACATATATAAGCTAATCATCCCATCATCATTAACATTAATGTCTCAATTCAATTCCTCATCTCGTTTCCACAACTTGGGCATATTCTCATCATCACATCTTATTCATACCCTCATCATCATCATCATCATAATCTCAAGCTACCTAATAACATCAATTTCCTTAACCACTGCCATAATTCATCTCAAAGTTTCAATATATCATTTCATGTTTTGAATTCATATTTTACTCATGTCTCAACTCCTATAAATGTCACGCAAGTACATAAATAAATTCACAAGCCAAGTTCCGAGTAAATCACTTCACGAGTTTATAAAATCCATTAAATAAAATAACCCTTAGAGCATGCCCAACAGCTTCTCTAAAACAATCTCCAAAATAGAGAATTGTAAATCAGATATTCTGAATATTTTTTTTGCCCCATTCCAACAGATTCCCCATTATAGAGTTCGCCCCAAAATATATAGAGTTTTCTCCAAATTTAGGGAATCATCTCCATATTTTCTCACCATTCTCTATTTTGGAAATTATAATGGGGAAGCTCTTGGACCAAAAATCACCTCAATGTTCTCCAAAAAACCAAGATGGGGAATCTCTTGGGCATGCTCTAAGTCAAATTCAAGCATTAACCATTTAAGCCTTTAAAGCAACTTCACAAGACTATATTATTAAAATAATTCCGACATATCGGTTTTAAAACAATAAATCCTTTTGAGAAAATATTTCTCAAAATAAAAGTCAAATATCACTATCGAAAATATTAACTATGATTTCAACATCCTTTAAAACATTTTGGGAGACCTTAAACCTCTTTAAACAATTTCTCAAACAATATTCAACTAAATAAAACACCAAATCATCCCATTTTTAATAAACCACATAAATAAAATAACATTAATAAATCACTTTAACTTTTCTAAAAACACAAGTTAAAATCATCATATCATAACATAATATATGCAAATAATTCTACTTTTAAAACAACTTATAATATACTTACAGAAAATATTAGTTGATTAATTAACCAGAATAATGACAATAATAATAATCTAATAACAATTATATAAACATGTAAAGAAATTTTAGTAAACATTTAACATAATCATATAACTAACACTTTCAAATAGAATCTCCATAATCATTTCCGAAACCATAATCTTAAAGCTTTAATAATTTCCGACTCTTGCCAAATATTTCAATAATCTACATGTTCCAAAACTAACCCTTTAAAATGCTAATACTTAACGATTAAATTATTTTAAATAAATAATTCTCATCAATTAGATCAAATGAATGAATAATTAATTCAGTAAAATATACTAAATCACTTAACTAAGAAATAAGAAAATAAATAAATAAATAAATCAATAGGCCATTAAGTAAGAATAGCGACATTAAACAATACATAATTAAATAAAGACCCAAATAAGTCAGAATTTAAATAACTTCAAATAATCACCCAACTAATTTAATAATTAAGTAATAACTAATTCAACTAGTAAATAAATAGTATTTACTAAATAAATAATAAGTAAATCAGTAAATCAGTAATTACATAAATAATTAAAACAAATCCTGGAATTGGACCAAATCAATCCAAAAATAAAAGAAAACCGAACCGGACCAACCTTCCCCAAACCGGACCCATTTCCCTTGAACCAAACCGAGCCCAACAATTAAACAAATAAAAAAAGAAAGAAGGAGGCCGGCCCCACCATCATCATCTTCCTCGAGTCAAGATCTCCTACAACCTCCGGTGTACCCTACGGTGCAACATAAAATTATTTTGGTTATACTTTTAGTTTAAAAAAATTTAAAAAAATATATTTACATTCCACATACTTGTATTTACATATTTATAAAATTGTATTGGAAAGAACCATGTTTTAAAAAAATATAAAATTTATTTTCTAATATAATTGATCTTTTAATTTTATAAATTTTTTTAATGCAATTTTTTATAATAAAATTTTACAAACATGTAAATATAAGTATATGGAATGTAAATATATTTTTTAAATTTTTTTTCAAAGTAAAATTATAACCAAAATAATTTTGTGTTGCACCGTGGGGAACACCGGAGGTTGTAGGAGATCTTGACTCATCTTTCTCAGCCTCCCGCCTGCTCCCAATTGCTCTCTTGCCTGAGCTCGCTCCCGCCGACCAGCTCTCGGATGTCCTAGCCCACCATTCTCCCCTCTTCTACTCTCATCCCAACTCGGTCTCGCCACCCCTGCCCTCAACCTAGTCTAACCAGCTCGCGTTCTCGCTCTCGATCCCGCTTATTCTCGCCGACCCCGCTCTCGTTCTCACCCGAGCTCTTAGACCCAATACGAAGGGAACGAAGATAAAAGAGGGATTCGATCAATAAAGGATGGAGGGGGTTATGGGAGCTCACCGAGTGGGTTGGATTCGAGGCTTGTTTGAGCAGGGGAGGTGCGCTTCGGGGGATGGCGTCGGTGACTACAGGGCCCCTGGGCTGCTCTTCTTTGGCTCAGGCTGCTTCGGTCTCGGAGGAAGAGGGCTCAGGCTCAGAATGCTTCTGGTTTCTTTTGATGGAAGGAGGGTGGAGTGTGGTGGTTCGGTGGTGCTTTGGGTCTCTCCGGAAAACAGAGGGAGAAAAATGGCGGCGAGGGGGTGTTGGTGGCGTTGCCGGCGAACAAGGGAGGTTGGTGGCGCTGGTGTGGTGGCGACAGATGATGGCGACAACGATGAAGGAGCAAGGGAGGTTTGGTGATGGTGGAGGTGAATAGGGGAGCAGGAGTGCGGGGAGGGTGAAGGTGAAATGAATGGTGAGGTGAGGGAGGGGTGTCTCACGGGCAGGGTAGGGACAAGTGAGGTGAGGGAGTGGTTAGGTGGGAGGTTGAGTGTTGAATTGGATAAAAGTTAAAATAAATACCCAAAAATAAATCCCGAAACGCGCATTTCGACCTTAACCCGACGCAATTCAAATTAAACTTTCAAATTCAAAATAATGAAATCCGAAAAATATTTTCAAGTCTCGTATAAGGAAGCGAAATAAGTCCCTTTTTAAATCAAATTCAAGTTTATATCGGAACTCGCTTTGAATAAATTAAATTTAAATTATTTGCGCGAGGACATTGATTTTTTTTTTCAAAATTTTCCGAATTCTTGGGAATTAAATCGAGACTAAATCAATATTAAATCAAAAATGAAATCTTAATTTAGAAAATAATATTTAAAAATCTCGAGTCTTTACATAGGAAGCGCTGACATACCTCCTCGTGGATTCGATCCTGAATTATCCTACCACTACATCGGGAGGGATTCTTGTATTTTATTTGCTTGGACAAGGGAGTCGGTTTAGTTTGATATTATATTGATATTTTATTTAGCGATCCCCCCTCCCCATACGAACAATAGCGTATGTGTGTACATATGGTGGGGGAAGCACCCTTAATGAAGGGACAAACCCATATGGGCATCATCTGATCCCGCCCACTATCAACGTTTTTAGGTATCCATTTTGCTTATCACCATTGTTGCTGATTTGGCTTCATGACCACGGGGTCTAACATGGCGGCAAGAGAGAGTCGAAGCTCTGACTTCACCAATTCATTAATGATTTAGTTTGGGTGGTTTGATCTTGTTTTGACCCGGATCTGTCGTGGCACCCTCTTGTATTACACTTTGATTCCGCTATTTGCCTGGCTTCTGGTTTTCTACGCTTAGACATACGACAGGTACATAGGACTTCCCCGGGGATTCCAACGATCCCTTCGAATTTGGATATGAAATCCCACTTTGGAAACATTAGATTAGGCTTTCAAACCTTCAACCTTTACTCGGGGCGCAAGATTCTATCGAGGGGTTTCATCCCTCGAAACGTAACTCGGGAATAACAATCCCGGGCCGTTACAAGTCGAAGGAGAGACACGACGTCTCGACGCCGGGGAGATAGAGACAGAAACCCAATAGCGGAAAGGACATCTCTTGGGGAAGTGTGGATCAACGACGTTCTCCCCACCTAGATGAGAGATCTTCGAGAATCACGAACACTTCCACGGTCAACTCGCACAACAGGGCGCCCGAGACTGCAGCTTCATCCAGAAACTAAACGAAGTCACACCTGACGATGCCATAGAAAATAGACCTATCAAATAATACAAGTATAACGTCATAAATAGGTCACCCAACCCAAAAAGACATCTGGCCCCACTGGAAGATCCACCGCGAGTAAAGTACTCATTTGGATCTCAACCAAACCCTCCTCGCGACCTAAATATTAGTATGTGCCCGCGTAACGACTAGGGAGGATCCGTCGAGTACCTCGTGGTTCTCCAGAACCCTAGCAAGCAGATCGCTGGTTCCAGCACCTCACCTCTAAACAGCGCCACGTGTATTGCCTACAACCCTAAGCACGAGGGCATGCCTTACACGTGTCCTAGACAAAACCACGAGGTCGCCAGCCAGCTGCTCGCTTAGCCTTCCTATAAATACCCCCTTCCAACCACAAATGCGGGATCCGATTCAAAAGATAAGAAAGAAAAGCTCTAATAATCCCCCGGACCTAAAACCCCCGGAGTTGAGTTCTCAAGATCTGTGATCGGAGAAGAACGTTCCTGGAATAAGAACATCATCTGACTTCCATCCAAGTCCGCGATAGAACGACTCAAATCCTCGTGAGCCGAACATAAAACCCCATCGCTTGGATCAATAAACGTATACTCTAATCATAACCCTTTTTGATCAAGGCTTGCAAGTATTTCTAAGTCATTCTGTCGTCATAATGAGGTAATAAGTATAGGTGAAATTCTACGAACGCTTCATTGGCGCCATCTGTGGGAACCTTTCACGACGAGAGGTTCCGCGTAGCAATACGCTCCTTCACATCTCATTCCTTTAATTCATTTCAACATATCCTTTTTTCATTTAGTTATTTACTCCCTTTTTTCGTCCGACATTAATCCTATCTAAAGTACTCCCTCTGTTAATTAAAACTTGTCGTTTACTATTCATGTACGCTTTTTTAGAATGATAAAAACTATATGAAATATTAACTTTTTTTCAAATTTGTTTTTATAAATTCATACTTAATAGTAAAAAGTATGAAATTATTAAAAAAATATATTAAAAAAGTTAATATTTTATATAGTTTTGAATACCTCAAAAAGCATGCATGAATAGTAAAATGTCAAGTTTTAATTAACGGAGGGAGTAATAAGTAACATTGTTCACTTCCCTTTTTAATACCAACAAATTATTGCAGGAAATCATGAATTTTACGCTGTTCGGGGAAGAGTTTGGGAACCAACATCACGATGCCGAAGAGACCAACCTCCTCAATCTCAACATACCTCCCAACGAGGTAGCTCAACATAACACTAACGAGGGCATTCCCCAACAACCTCCTTGGGACACCGCTCAACCACCCCCGTTCGCTCCCTATGGAATGTAGGGTGGTTACCCCCCGTACCAATTCTTCGCGGGGAATTATCCGTAGAGCACGTATTTGAACCACCAGACAACGGGGTACCGGTCCAGCACGACCCCCGTGGCTACTACCAACAACAGGGTCCTATACCTATGACGGTCAACCACTTCCCTAACCCTGCTGGTGACCTTCTCAACATCGGCCCAGAACTCGATGAAAACGCTAAGAAGATCGCCCGTGTCTTCAGCCCCAGGGATGTATCGTCGCGATCAAATTCCCCTGGAGCACCCAGACAAACACGCAAAGATGAACCAACTTTCCCATCTGCTTTCTGCAGGGAAATATGCCAAGCACCGGTCCCCAAGAGGTGGAGGGATATCTCCATCGCCATGTACAAAGGAGATACCGATCCCAATGATCACCTCAACCAATTCACCACGGCAATGGGTATGAACGAGGACAATGACGCCATGTATTGTCGTTCGTTTCCATCCACACTGAGCAGGGTAGCATTGACATGGTTCACCAATTTGGCTCAATCTTCCATCAACAACTTCGCGCAGCTAGCGGGCACGTTCGTCGCCCACTTCGGTAGTGCTCGCACAAGGAAAAGAACCAAGCTGGACCTCAATTCCATCGAACAAGGTGCGACTAAATCACTAGGAAACTTCTTTAGCAGATTCACCAACATGGTGGTTCAGATCCCGAGATTCAATCAGGAGTCCGCGAGCACAATACTAATGGGCAACTTGGTCAAGGGCGATTTCAAGATCTGCCTATTCCGAAAGGAGAAAAAAAATACGATTTTCTGAGAGAGCTTGTAACTAAGCAGATCCACGCCATGGAAGCGGCAAGCTCTAGCTCGTGACCCATCGAATCTAGACCACCAATATACCACCGAGCGTCTAACAAACGCCAGGGAAGAGAGAGTTTTGGGGACCAGCATCACCGCAATCTTCCCTGGCAATACCCGGTCATTCCCCCGCGACCTCGGGTCCAAGAAGTCCAATACGACCATAGGTCGGGTCCAGGACCTCTCGGTGCCCCGACAAATGCGATGATGGCTCATCCTAACTACGTGTCACCTCCTGTATACGAGGTCCCTCCAACCCTCCCTCATAAAGAGGTATCCCTTCAGATTTGTGCACCACCAACGAATCCCAGTCATCCCATCGCAGCGCCACAATAACGCCTGCCCCCTGTGGTTCCTCCCCAGCAATATAAACCACCGAATGCTTCGCCAAGGCCTTACAATCCTCAATATGCCGCTAGAGGAAGGGGCAGGGGAACCTACCCCCGGAAAAAGGGATAAAGGAATGAAAACAGAGGCGGAGGCTACCGACCTCCCCCAAGGGACATGAGGAATGTCCATGAAGCCAGTTCCTCATCCAACCGACACGATCACCCTAACTAGGATCATCGGAAGCCTCCCTCACCAGATGGGTGCATTAATACCATCGCGGGAGGGCCTGGGACATCTGGTGCCAGTAAGCAGGAGAGGAAGAATTATGAAAGAGAAGCTAGATACCCTCCGTCTGAGGCCAGTATTAAGCAAGCATCCACCGTGCACGCAATACTTAGTTTTTCTGTTGCAGATACCCGTGATGCTCGTGACCTAAGAATGCCACACTCGGATCTTATGGTCATTCATGTGCAGATAGGGACCAGGACTGTTAAACGAGTCATGATCGATACAGGTTCATCTGTGGACGTCCTTTACTGGGAAGCTTTTGAACAACTCGGGATCGCTGAAAGCGCCTTGTGCCGGTACGCAGGAAAAATGGTATCCTTCTCTGGAGACGAAGTTGAGGTAGCTGGAACCATCGAATTGGCCCTGACGTTAGGAACCGCGCCTAATAGAAGAACACACATGATCGAATTCACAATGGTTGGACTACCATCCATCTACAGCGCTATCATGGGACGCGTAAGCCTATTCAAATTCCAAATAGCCTGCTCCATATATCATTTTAGCGTTAAATTTCCATGTACCAATGGAAAGGTGGGTGAAGCACGGGGAGAACAAGCAAAAAGTAGAGTTTGCTACTTATCCTCACTAATAAAAGGCCACAACCAAATATTCGCGATTAAGACAGACGCTCAAGGGTCACTAAAGGAAGAAGCAATCGATGAATGCGAGCAAGAGGCAACATCTGAACAACCGCATGCGGAATTAGAGGTTTGACCCGAAAAAGTAGCTGACAAAATTGTGGATGAAAAAATCGCCTTTTTTCCTTTCCTAAACAAGGTCGAGGCTCTGTACCACGGTCACAGTTTGACTGGCCCCGCCCTAGAGCGTGATGTTTTTGCCTGGTCGCCACAAGATTTGAAGGGGCTCCCCCGAGAAACTGCAGAACATTCACTAAGATTAAATCGCGAGGCAAAGCCTGTATGCCAAAGAAAGAGGAAAATGGCCACCGAAAAGTCGGAGGCAGCAAAATAAGAGGTACATAAGCTTCTACAAGCCGGATTTATTCGCGAGATTAACGATTCAACTTGGTTATCAAATGTGGTGTTAGTCAGAAAGAGCAGTGGCAAATGGAGAATGTGCGTAGATTTCAAAGATCTGAACAAAGCCTGGCCAAAAGATAGCTACCCTTTGCCATCCATCGACGAGCTAGTCGACACAATGGCAGGGCACGCCACTCTAAGCTTTCTGGATGCTTACTTCGGCTACAATCAGATCAGAATGAGCCCTTGCGATGAAAAAAGCACCGTTTTCATCACCAACCAGGGAACTTTTTGCTATAAGGTAATGCCGTTTGGGCTAAAGAACGCGGGTGCCACCTTCCAGCGAATGATAGAAAAAGTGTTTGCTACCCAATTAGGAAGAAATGTGGCGGTCTACGTCGATGATATCGTAATCAAGAGCCTCACCAAAGAGGACCATTACAAAGACTTACAAGAGACCATCGACAGACTAAGAAAAAATCGTGTCTGCCTGAATCCAGAAAAATGTGTTTTTGGAGTGGATTCAGGAAAATTCCTAGGTTTCATGATAAGATACCGAGGAATAGATGTGAATCCTTCAAAAGTACAGATCATCATCGACATGGCCCCACCAAAGACATTGAACGACATTCAAAAATTAAACGGATCAGTCAACTACTTAAGCAGGTTTTGTTCGCGATTGGCTGATCATTCCCTGCCCTTCTTCGAGCAGCTTAAAAAGAGGGGCCCGGTCGAGTTGACCGTCATTTTGGATGAAGCCTTCAGAAGTATGAAAGAATACTTAGCCACTTTGCCCACTCTTCATTTTCCACGCGAGCACGAAACACTGTAGTTATAACCTCGCTGTCGGGTTTACAACTATTAACACGGTGCTTGCTAGGGAGTCCAAACTTCCTATTTACTTTGCCAGCCGAGTCTTACAATCCGCTGAATCCAGATATACCCCAATAGAAAAAAATGGCTCTATCTGTGGTTTTCGCTGCGCGAAGGCTGAGGCCTTATTTTCAGGCTCACACCATTGAAGTACTTTCGGATCTACCCCTCCATCAGATCCTACACTCACCATCACTCTCTGGAAGAATGGTCAAATGGGCGGTAGAGATTTCTAAATTTGACGTCCATTTCAGGCCCAAAAAGGCCCGTCTGGCTCAAGCCCTGGCCGATTTTGTAGTAGAAGTTGTCTTCACCGATTCTCAGGATCGTGATGGGGAACACTGGGTCATAAATGTTGACGGATCAATATTGATAGGGGGCTGTGGAGTCGGGGTGACCATCACAAGCCCCAGTGGGGAGATAACCGGCATTTCTTTCCAGCTACTATTTGAGGCAACCAACAATGAAGCCGAGTATGAAGCTTTGATCACAGGTATAGAGAAAGCACTGATCAACGAGGCTCGGCAAGTCCAGATTTTCACAGATTCAGAGGTAGTTGCACGGTAGGTTAAAGGTGAATATGAGGCAAAGATGGGAATGTTACCTGAATATCTGGCACGCGTGCAGACACTCACTGCCGCTTTCGGAAAATGTTCCATTTCATCTATTCCTCACAATCAGAATGAACGCGCCAATACTTTGGCCAGAATGGGGGCTACCTTGCCTTTAGGATTAAGTGATCGCGTAGTGATCGAACAAAAGCATGCTCGAGGAATCCACCATGGGGTATTCAGAATATCCAACCTCGGAGATTGGCGAATACCTCTCTTAGAATACATAACTGAAGAGGTTTTGACAGGTGAATCACAAGAAGGCCAAAGCATCAGAAGAAGAGCGGCCCGTTTTCGAGTAAGAGACGACCGACTGTATAAATGAGGATTTAACCTTCCGGATCTCCTCTGTGTGTCGGACCAAGAGGGCCTTGACCTCATCCGAGAGCTACACGCGGGCCTCTGTGGCAACCACCAGGGGTGGAGAGCCGTGGCGTCCAAAATCACACGTCTAGGCTACTACTGGCCCTCTCACAGAGCGGATGCTGAAATGATTATTCACATATGTGATCCTTGCCAGCGGCACGCATAGCTCAATCATCGCCCTCCTCATCCTTTGAAGTGCATATCTACACCATGTCCGTTAGCGATGTAGGGAATGGACATTTTGGGACTGTTCCCAACGGAACCAGGCCAGTTGCGCTTCATTATCATAATTGTCGATTACTTCACAAAGTGGGTTGAGGCTGAAGCTATGGCGACCATCACGGCAGAAAAGGTACGCAAATTCCTCTAGAAAACATGATCTGTCGATTTGGAGTCCCCTAGGCAATCATCACGTATCACGGTCCCCAGTTCGACTGTGAAGCAATTCGTGATTTCTGTGCCAGCCTCGACATCGACTTCCATTTCTCATCGGTAGCATACCCACAATCCAATGGACAGGCCGAGACCACGAATCGACAAATTCTGAATGCCCATAAAAAGAGACTAGGGACAGCAAAAGGAGAATGGGTCGAGATCTTACCTTTGGTACTATGGTCATATAGGACTTCTGACGTGGGGAGAATTGAATCGAAATATATAATAAAATATAAACCAATACAACTCTTAGCCTCTTCAAATAAATTCAAGACTCCCCGCTATAGTAGTAGGGAATCAGGTTCGATCCACGAGGAAGCGAGTCAGCGGGATCCTAGTAGCGTTGAAGGCACGTCCTTTATGTCCGACCAGAAGCCTCGATCTCGATGTTAGACCTCGATGTCGACCTTGGCTGTCGATGTCGTCTGCAACAGAAAACCTGCAGAAACAAAAACTGTAGTCGATATCGACTGGTGGGGGTCGATATCGAGGTTAGTTCACGAAATCGACTGGCTCAGAAGTCTGCCAGTCGATACAGGGGGTCGATTTCGACACAAAGTGGTCGATATCGATGCTTGCAGAAGTTCCCAGGAGTCTCGAGATCGACTCAGAAAACCGTCGAGCTATCAGTTTTGGTCGATATCGACCTCTGCTGTCGATATCGATGTCTTTCCTGCAGTGAGTTAGTGGTTTTGTCGGCAAAGAAAAGGTCGAAGAATCAAGGATGGGAAGGAATCAATGATCAGAAATAAGCAAAGGTGTTGGGTTTTTCGATGACTCAACGAACGGCGGGCTAATTTTAATGTAAACTCAAAGGAAAAGGTCTTCCAAAGTCAAGGATTACCGCGACGACAACCATGATAGTAGAAATAAGGATCAACTAAAGATGCATGCTTTTATCATAAAGGAAAAGGCTTTCACCTAAACCGACCAATAGGAAAAGAGATTTTTCAATTAATTAACCTAATTGGTGTCTACCTTAGTCATAATTGAGTTTATAATCTTTCGAAAAGAAACCCTAATTACTACCCAAGTTTTGCAACATGAGTTCCTTAAATTCGCATTTAAAGATGAAGAACAAGGTAGAATGAGATAAAAGATACATTCTTTAACGACGTACTTACCTTACCATCATGGCTATCGTCGGGCTCACCCCGACCCTAGAAGAAAGGGGAACTACTCCCTCATGTTGATCGTAGACATGTCTTGAATTGAAATAACTTGCATAAATGGAAAATTTCGAATCTTTACAATCTCAACGCCAACTATCGTAAGCGCTTGAAACTTTAAAGCTCAAAAAACCTAACTATCTATTGTCTATTGTCCTTGTCTTCGATGATTCTATGATTGGATACCTAACAAATCAGCCCCTAAGGCTTTATTTATAGGCTACTAATCCTCGATATCCGAGGATTGTAACTTCTATCTAAACTAATAACTCTATCCGAACAATTAGGATAGGTCTTTTATTTTGATAAACTTAAAGGAAAAGATAACAAACAACTGCTAATATCTAAAAGAACGAGATAACTCATGGCTTCGATGATAGACTTCAAAATCCGAGCCTCAAAATCGGATTTATCTTCTGTCGATGTAGGGTCGATATCGACACCAGAGGTCGATATCGATGCTTGTGTTTCTGCTCGACTTGTCCCACTCCAGTCGATGTCTATGACGATGGTCGATATCGATGCATGTGTGTCGATATCGAGGCTTCTAGTCTGGTTTGTGTGGTTATCTCGACACTCAGAAGTCGTGTCGAAATCCAGGGTCGATATCGATGTCTCCAGTCGATATCGACCTCTTCTCAGCTTCACTTGGCTTGCCCGTTTTGACTCCGATTTCATCGAATTCCTGTATAGTTAGCTCAAAACTCATGTAGACTCTATTTCTTACACTTTAGCTCATTCTTACACGAGATCATATGCTTTTGAAACTTTTGTTCGGAAATCAAATGAAATATGAAGTCAAAAGATGCAATAAACAATAGGTACAATTATGTACATCAAAACACCCCATACTTAGACTTGCTTGTCCTCAAGCAATAACCAAGTAATAACCAACACCTACAACACACCCTTCAAGTCTTTGCCTTTTTCAAAAGTAACATCATAAGCGGTAGCAAAGTAAAGCAAGTGAATTTAACGTCATAGCACATATTTTGGCGATCCATAAGCATATGCAATTTTAATCCAACCTCACAGGGATAATGTGTTTGCACTCAACTCTCATGTGTTTAGGCTATGAAGATCACTCTCAACTCAATTCCATATACAATCTCATAAACATTGCAATTTATAAAAATCCACTTCGCAACCAATTATGAAAATGCAATAAGAATCATCAGGAGGACTTTCGCTCAATGGAAGACTTCATAGAAGACTCCATTCGGCGGGGTTGTAATGGGGCTTGGTATGAAATAAAGGGTATGGAATTATTTGGCTATGTGGTGCTTTTCAAATTCGGGAATCAAGACTCCTAAATCTCAACACTTGCATTACCCAAACCATAACTCTTCAATATAATGCTCTTAAAGATGCATTCCATCAACCCTTCTTCCAAGTTCTAATACACCTCTCAAAAATATAACATTCGTATGAATAAAAAACTTAAGGATTTTGGCTCATGCACTTTATATATATATTTTTTCGGATTTTTTTTTTCGAACATGATACTAAAACTATGTGCATTTATATGGTGAGCCAAAACATCCTTTTACAAAATATGACAAAATGTAAATATGTACCATCCTATAATTTCCTTGCTTACAACTAGACATTATGCTCTTTTCTTTCCACAAGGCAATAGTTCCAACCAATCTAAGTCTCAATTCCCAAATGGGGGTCAGGCTCAATTTGGCTAGGGATAATTTTGTGGAGTTTGCAATTCAGGCTCAGGCTAATGTTCTGGCTTCAAGCAGGGATAATGCAGGGTAGGTAAAGAGAGGATAAAAATGGCTTAAAAGATGCCTCCATCATTTAATTCTCGTAAACATAAACATATATATGCATTGGTTTTGAATAACTATCACAACATTTAGAGATGCATAGGAAGAGTAAATTCACTCAAGAAAGCGGAGGGATTTTTGATTTTCTCCCTATAGGTCAAAATTCTCACAAGGAAAATTTTTGTTGGATTTGCTTTTTAGCCTAGGATCATATGTGCTCAATTTCATCACAAGTTCACGATCTACATAAAAATTTAATGACTTAGGCTAAACCATCCAAATATGCCATAGGGTTTACATGATCAAGTCAGCTATTGAGTTTTCATCATAGGACATCTAAGTAGGGATTAAAGAAAAATAAACTTAAAAATAAACATGCATTTTTTGTATTTTTGACATTTTTCTATATTTTTTTTTGGATTTTTTTTGACATTTTATAATCTCAACACAATTAAACTAAAAAAAAACTTTAAAATGCATAAATGTTAAATATGATGCAGTGCATACAAGTAGGATGTAAATAAAATACACGCCAAGTTTGCCAAATTTTAAACCCTACCACAACCAGATAAAGCAGTTTATAATGTCCAAGTTCAATCCCCACCCCATACTTAAAGATTACAGTGTCCTCACTGTTAGAAAAATAAAGTAAAGGGAAGGATCACTCACACTCACTGACGCTAGATGTATATCACTGCTCAGGGGGCGGGGGAGGTGGCAACAACAAGGGCCAGCCCTGTGTAGGAGCTGTCCCTGAGTAGTCTGTCGGGGCGGCCTGTGGGAAAGTGGAAGGTCCAGCCTGCTGATCGAAGGAAAAGCCCATATATGAGCCCAAACCCTCGAGGAACCTCCCATAGCATCGCTACTCCTCGCGCATCTCAGAGACGGAGAGCTCCAGCCTAGTAAAGCGGGCAGACATGTCTTCCTGCCAATCAGTGGTGTAGGCAGGCTGGAAGGGAGGAGGAGGTGGAGGTACATAGCTGTGGTGGCTATGATGACTGTGGTGGCTGTGGTGGGACCCCTGCGGGCCCTCTCCTCCCCCAACCGCATCATCCCTGGCGTCATCATCGTCGTTGCCATCCATGCCACCCTAGTAGGCTGGGGGCTGCTCAGCTCCGTCGGAATGGGGATCAGCGTCCCAGGACATAGCATCCACCTCTGGCTCATGGTTGTAGAGCGGGGGTCTCCTCCGTAGGGTGGGGTCAGCGGTCGGATCTATATCCGTATGATATGGCTGCCCAGTCCAAGACTGGTACCAATCGGGGATATACAGCAGATCCATGAAATCGTGTCGCAGGCGCATCCCTGTTTGGGGGTGTCTCCATCCCTGTGCTTCTGTCGCGATGACTCCCCCCTGTCGCAATACCGCCGCGTCTAGGTACGTGAGCTGGTAGGCCGTGTACCGTTCAGTGTGGACCCCTAGAGCCTCAGCGAGGATGGCCACCATGCCGCCGTCCAAGATGTCTGTAGAGACCGTTCGTCTGCGGTCTACGATATGCTCGAGCTAGGAGTGGAGGTATGGTAGAGGGTCATCCTCGAAAAGCATCCTCCGTAGAGTCTCCGTCTCACGGTGTGTCGGGCGACGGAGCTCAGGCCTGGCCCAAAGGGTACTCGCCAGGACCCTCAAGATAACTCTAAAAAGTGGGCTCACAACCCTAGAGGTGAAGGAGTCTGTAGGGGCAGGGTAGGGTATACCTGATATGTAACTCCAGATGACATTGGGGTCGTGGACCCTGAAGGCGGCCGAAGTGTGGATGAACCCAAAAATATCGCTCATCTCCTCGAGCGATAGTCTGTGTCGCCTGTTGCCGAGCTGGAAGATGACTCGGCGGCTAGTCGAAGTGCGCTCGGGAACCTCTAATGTAGCCATAAACTCCCCAGTGAGAACGGGGTAGTGCGCCTCCAGTGGCTCGATCAGCCTGTGTAGAGAGACGTTCTCAAACGCCTCCTGAACGCCTGGGTGAAATCCTAGCTGGATCATGTCAGGGAGATGGTACCATCGTGCCCTGGTGGCTCGGGGAATCAACTCCTCAGCAAGGGAGCGCTGCTGATCATCCTCAATGCGGAGCGCGTCCTGAGGGATGTTCTTGGCTCTAACCATCGTCAGAAGAGTGTTGGAATTAGGAGAGAAAGAGGCAAGCAACTGCAAAATTGAGAGAGAAAACCGACTGTCGACAGGAGGGTGTCGATATCGATGCCCAGGGTCGAAATCGACCAGATCCTGTGTGTTGTCGGGGCTGTTGGTGGCACGGTGGGACCTCCGGTGGCGTGGGGCAGCCGGATCTGGTGATTCTTGGCCGGCAACGTGTAGATCTGGGCGAAGAGGCTTGAAAACGAGGGAGAGAGAGAGGGCTAGGTCGAGGAAGAGAGGAGGGGATTTTGCGGCTTGGGGTGTTGCTGCACAGGGCGAGGAAGGGAGGAGGGGATCTTAGTGACAGTGGGTGGGTATGGTGGTTGCGGCGATGGGAGGCTGTGGGGAGGGTGATCGGAGGGAGAGGAATGAAGAGGAAGAGGGGCGGCTAGGGTGTCGAAAACGGGAGGAGGGTGTCGAAGTCGGGGCTGTATAAAGGGGATGAAAACCCCAAAAAATTAAAACTGAAAGAAATTAAATTCTGACCTGGCTTACCTCTATCTGTAGTCGATATCGACCTTGGAGGTCGATATCGACCCCCCTTCTGCATCCGTTTAACACGTCCTGTTACTCCCTTCTGTCGGCTGATCGATATCGACCATATAGGTCGATATCGACCTCTCTTCTGGGCTGGATTTCTTTGTTGACTTTAGATAGAATAGCCACGAATGATCTCAAAAATATAAAATAAACAAAAAACTAAAAAAGAAAGAAAAAGGAAAAGAACGGGTTGCCTCCCGGAAGCGCTTGAGTTTAAGTCGCTAGCTCGACATATTTCCCTTTTTGCGCTAGTTCAACGCCAAGGTGGCGCGAATCTCTTCCTCTGGGTCCTCCTTGTCATAATATTTCTTTACTCGGTGGCCATTTACCTTAAAGGTTGATCCATCTTGTCCTTAGTTTCCCTGGAAATAAGCGAAGCCTAGAATTGAAAACAAGGACTTTGTCACCTACCTCATATGTTTTTGGCACCAACTTCCTATCATGCCATTTCTTAGTGCGCTCTTTGTAGATTTCGGCATTCTCATATGCCTTTAGGCGCAACTCTTCCAAGGCTTGTAAGTCAATGAACCTCTTCCTTCCCGCTTCGTCGAAATCCATGTTAAGCTCCTTAAGAGCCCACATTGCTTTATGCTCAAGTTCAACGGGCAAGTGACATGACTTACCATATACCAAGTTATAGGGAGTTGTGCGAAGCGGTGTTTTATAGGCCGTTCGGTAGGCCCAGAGCGCATTATCCAGTTTGGACGACCAATCTTTCCTTGAGCGAGAAACCGTCTTCTCCAAGATGGCTTTGATTTGGCGATTGGAGACTTCTACTTGACCGCTAGTTTGAGGGTGATAGGGTGTTGCCACCCTATGGTTTACCCCATACTTAGCTAAAAGAGCTTCAAAGCCTCTCTCAATGAAATGCGAGCCACCATCTGAAATAAGGACTCTAGGAACACCAAAACGAGGAAAGATGTTAGTTTTCATAAACTTAGACACTACTTTCGCATCGTTGGTCCTAGTTGCTACAGCCTCCACCCATTTAGAGACATAGTCCACCGCTACTAGAATGTATTTGTAGGGGCCTGAAGCAGGGAAGGGTCCCATGAAGTCAATGCCCCATACATCAAAGAGTTCGACCTCTAAAATGCCTGTGAGTGGTGTCTCATTCCTCCATGTGATATTACCTGCACGTTGACACTCATCACAAGAGGTTACATAGTTTTGCACATCCTTGAAAAGGTTAGGCCAATAAAAACCACATTGAAGAATTTTCGCCGCTGTCTTGAATCCCTTAGCATGACCTCCTGTAGGGAGAGAATGACAATGGTGAATCACGCTCTCTACCTCGTCCTCCGGGATACAACGTCGAAAGATATGGTCTTTCCCCTGTTTGAATAAATAGGGTTCATCCCAATAATATTGTTTGACGTCGT
Source organism: Persicaria maculosa (assembly GCA_963922045.1). Lineage (NCBI taxonomy): Eukaryota > Viridiplantae > Streptophyta > Magnoliopsida > Caryophyllales > Polygonaceae > Persicaria > Persicaria maculosa. The sequence continues at coordinate 22,384,683 of OY998270.1, forward strand.
GCAAAAACTTCTTCCTTTGTTGCGAAGTTAAGCTTGAAGGAATCTCGCCTCCTACAATATAGTTAGCAAAATCCGCATACCAAGGTACCTTCGCCCTTCTTACAGCAAATAGATCATGTAAAGGACTAGAAGGAGGTGTAAAGAAGAAATCCTCACCGAGGCTTACCTTTTCGTCACCTTCGGAGGGTTTTGAAGGTGGTCGATATCGACCTGCTAGGGTCGATATCGACTGGTCGGCATCGACAGGCTTAGTCGACATGGGCTTCTCGATATGGGTCCTCGATGTCGACGTCTGGAGGTCGATTTCGACCTCTGCAATGGACAACCTGTGATCAAAATTGGTCGACATCGATGCAAGATTTACCTTTGGGGCAGTCGATATCGACCTGCTGGGGTCGATATCGAGTGGTTCTTCTGCCCGTCTTACCTCTTGCCTCATTAAGTGCTCGTCAGGGCGGGAGTCATTGATTGGTATGTTGTCATGTGACTCTTCCAGAAGCCCTATGGGTAGCCGTGAAAGATGATCGGCTACGGAGTTCTCCGTTCCTTTCTTATCTTTAAGCTCAACGTCGAACTCTTGTAGTAAGAGCACCCATCGTAGGAGCCTAGGTTTAGCATCCTTCTTTGCCATTAAGTACCTAAGAGCTGCATGGTCAGTATGAACAATAACCTTAGAGCCCACTAGGTATGAGCGGAACTTCTCAAAAGCGAAGACCACCGCCAAGAACTCCTTTTCCGTCGTGGTGTACTTTGTTTGAACGGCATCCAGAGTCTTGCTTGCATAGTAGATGGCATGAAGCTTTTTGTCTCTCCTTTGTCCTAGGACAGCACCTACGGCATAATCGCTTGCGTCGCACATGATCTCAAAAGGTTGCGACCAATCGGGTGATTGAATGATTGGGGCGGATATGAGGGCCTCCTTCAACCTGTTGAAAGCTTCAAGACAATCACTAGAAAATGCAAACTTAACATCCTTCATTAGTAGGTTAGTTAATGGTTTGGCAATTTTAGAAAAATCTTGAATAAACCTCCTATAGAAACCTGCGTGACCAAGGAAGCTTCTTATGTCTTTAATTGATGAAGGTGGTGGTAATTTTTCAATGAGTTCTATTTTTGCCCTGGCTACCTCTATTCCCCGTTTAGAGACTTTGTGGCCTAGCACAATCCCTTCCCTTACCATAAAGTGGCACTTTTCCCAATTGAGAACCAAGTTTGTCTCTTCACATCGTGCAAGTACCCTGCGAAGGTTAGCAAGACAAATATCGAAAGTAGTGCCATAAACAGAGAAGTCATCCATAAATACCTCCACGATGTCCTCAATCATGTCGGAGAAGATAGCCATCATACATCTTTGAAAGGTAGCAGGGGCATTGCAGAGCCCAAATGGCATTCTCCTATATGCAAAAGTCCCATAAGGACAAGTGAAGGTGGTCTTTTCTTGATCGTCAGGATGAATAGGGACCTGCCAAAAACCAGAATATCCGTCCAGGTAACAAAAATAATCATGTTCGGCAAGTCTCTCTAATACTTGATCAATGAAAGGAAGGGGAAAGTGATCCTTTCTAGTGGCATTGTTGAGTTTCCTGTAATCAATACACATTCGCCAACTAGTTGTGATTCGCTTTGGCACAAGCTCGCCTTTCTCATTCTCCTCAACGGTCATTCCGCCCTTTTTAGGCACCACATGGACTGGGCTCACCCATTCGCTGTCGGAGATGGCATAGATGATTCCTGCATCCAGCATGCGCATGATTTCCTTCTTCAATACCTCTCTCATGTTGGGGTTGAGCTTCCGTTGGTGTTCTATAGATGCCTTATGATCATCCTCAAGGAGGATTCTATGCATACAAGTAGCAGGTGAAATACCTTTTATGTCCTCAAGAGAGTATCCAATAGCCTTACGATGAGCACGAAGTACTTCCATAAGCTTATCTACTTCCTGTGTGGTTAGTGAAGCATTGATAATTACAGGGAAAGTAGAATTTGCACCAAGAAACTCATACCTAAGTGTGTTGGGTAGAGGCTTAAGCACCGGAGAGGGGCCTTGTGGGATAAGGATTGGCTCTACCTCTTCCGTCTTCATAATCTCACCAAGGTAATCCGTCTCAATTCTCTTGATAGAAGTTCCTAAATCAGTTATAGGAGTCGGTGTGGACCAAACATAGAGTGATGCTAACTTTGATTTGGACTCTTCAAAATATTCCTGCAGAAAAAAAATCGAGGGCGAGTAGGAATAGTCAATATCAACTGAGAGTTCAGCACATACCTCGGCTTCGGAGCTGTTTGGCGTCAAGTGGTAAAGGTCGATTTCGACCTCTGATGTCGATATCGGCTGGTCGATGTCGACCTCTTCTGTCGATTTCGGCTGGTCGATTTCGGCCACTTCTGTCGACATGGGCTGGTCGATTTCGCCTGTAAAAGAAGAAGGGAGAACTTGACTTACTGAGTGTGTCGATGTCGACTGAGGGCACTCGATATCGAGTGGATTGGTCGATGTCGACCTTTCTTCGTCGATATCGACTTCATCTTCGAGCTCCATGGATAGAGCATCGTCGAATATTTCCTCATCACTCGTGCATGTAGCCAGGAACTCCTCAATATCCTCGTCGGTAAGCTCCTCTGCAGCTAGGGCTAGGGCCTCTTCAGGAGTTAGGGCCCTTTCCGTCGGTTCTTTGCAATCCATGATGCTAGTGTAGACCGACTTGATTTCCATACCATTAACTTCCTTCATTGTGGGGTTGAAGGAGAATTCAATGACTTCGTTCCCTATAGTAAAGGTTAGTAATCCTCTACGTACATTAATATTGGCATCCGCAGTAGCTAAGAAAGGCCTACCAAGGATGATAGGTACAATAGGATCTTCAGGCATGTCCAATACAATGAAATCAGTAGGCACAAAGAATTTACCTACCTTTACAGGGACGTCATCGACTATACCTGTGGGTCTGACGAATGAATTATCAGCCATATAAAGTTTCATATCCACAGGTTCAAGTACTCCAATGCTCACCTTTTGCCAAATAGAGAGAGGCATGAGACTTACACTTGCCCCTAGGTCACATAGGGCTTTGTAGCGATGTTGGCCAAGTCCCACGGTGATTGCAAATTTCCCTGGATCGCTCCTCTTCTCAGGGAAATCCATCTTTGAGCATTCCTCTGCGATCTCTGCCATGGATCGCTTCTTGCTAAGGATGTCTTTTAAGAATCGAACATAGGCGGGCATCTCGCTTAGGGCTTCTGTAAGAGGGATAGTAATGTTCAGTCCTTGGAGAATCTTTACAAAGCGCCTAAACTTGCTTTGAGTGGGGTCCTTCAATGCTTTGGAAGGGAAGGGTAGCGTCTTCTTTGGCGGAGAAGCCAAAACGGTGGTCGGAGGAACCTGCTGAACCTCGATGTCGACAGGAGGGTGGTCGATATCGACCGGTAGGGTCGATTTCGACCTATGTTGTTCTCTCTCAGGTTCTGCAGTGTCATCGACGTCGGCCAAGGGGTCGACAGTGGTGTCGATATCGACCTCAGGGTCGACATCGACTGGGTTGTCGATGTCGACAGCCTTTGTTACTTCTTCCTCCGTCACCTTTTGTGGCTTATGAACTTTGGTGCCACTCCTTAGTTGCATGGCTGCGATGTGTCCTGACCCGGATTGCCCCTTAGGATTGGTAGTTGGTTGCCCAGGGAATGTTCCGGACGGCCTAGGGATTTGTGCCGCCAATTGACCCAGTTGGGTCTCTACGTTCTTCTTCCAAATGTCCATCTCTCCAATCCTTGTGGTAAGGTGATTGAGTTGAGAGTGGATAGCATGGTTGGATTGATCATTCTTAGCTTGGTTCCGCCTTATCTCGTCCAATACAAGTTGAAGATCATCCTTCTTTTGGTCTCTCTCAGGGTGCCCAGGAGCTCTATAGAGTGGGGGGTCCCTAGGGTTAACCTGGTTCCATTGTGGTTGTTGGAACCTTTGGTCTCCCCAATATTGGCGATTGGGACCCCTCATGAAGTTGGCTTCCTCATGAGTCTCCGCTAGTTGCACTTGCTCAGCATGGGGGCACTCAATGGTAGTATGTCGCTGTGATCCACATTCGATGCAATCCTGGTTTGCCGATAGGAATCTCACTTGTTTCTGGAGCTTTCTAAGTTGATCCCTATGAAATTGTTCTTTTACATCCGGATCGATCACCTTAGAGGGTTCGTACAATGGCATAGATGGGGCAGGCCTCGATAATGATGGTGCGTCGGAAGCCTCAGGAGTCCCATATGTATTGTCAAATTCCACCAACCTTTCAATGGTTTCCCAAGCCTCTTGGGGAGCGAGTTCAAGGTAGCCATAGGCGGTGTATGTGTTGATCCTCTCCTTGGTTGCAGCGTCAAGAGCATTGTATATGATCTCCTGGATGACGTACGGTGGTTGGCCATGCGTCGGGCATGATCGTAGGAGGTCCTTATACCTCTCCCAAACAGTTGCCAGAGCCTCACCAGGCTTTTGTTTGAAAGCCGTGATTTTCTGTCGGATCAGCGCCGTCTTAGAAGGAGGAAAGAACTTGTTGAGAAACGCGTCCTTGACTTCATTCCAGGTGCGGAGCGATCTTGGGGCTAAGCTTTCCAACCACTGCAATGCTTTTCCTGTAAGAGACCAGCGAAATTCTTTCAGTTGAACATACTCAAGACTTTGTCCATCAGCAATTGTATCACAGAGGTCTAAGAAGGTTGATATATGTGCCATAGGGCATTCGTTAGGTTTCCCTTCATATTGATGCCTTCTTATTTCAGTTAAAAAGTTTGGCTTAATTTCAAAATTAGAAGTAGGGATTAGAATAGCCGATTCAGGCACTGTGAGCGATGGGTGCATGTATTGCTTAGCATTTCGGGGGAGGGCGTTGATTTGAATCTCATATCGTCTCCTGGCTTCCTCCTCCCTGTCAGCACGCTCTCTTAGTTCCGCTTCTCTGGTAGCGTAATCCTCTACTTGCTTCCTTAAGCGTTCAATTTGTTGTGCCTGGGTCTCGTTGTCCGCCATGATTCTTTGGACTCGAGATCTTAGGTGGAGAAAGCGTTCTGGTTCGTCTAGTCCTTCAAATTCAGGTTGGTCACCAGTACGTCGCATACACCTATAAAATAACACTAAAAAGAACCGTGAAAATAAACTACTAGGGCGCGATTGATAGCTTCCCCGGCAACGGCGCCAAAATTTGACGTGGGGAGAATTGAATCGAAATATATAATAAAATATAAACCAATACAACTCTTAGCCTCTTCAAATAAATTCAAGACTCCCCGCTATAGTAGTAGGGAATCAGGTTCGATCCACGAGGAAGCGAGTCAGCGGGATCCTAGTAGCGTTGAAGGCACGTCCTTTATGTCCGACCAGAAGCCTCGATCTCGATGTTAGACCTCGATGTCGACCTTGGCTGTCGATGTCGTCTGCAACAGAAAACCTGCAGAAACAAAAAACTGTAGTCGATATCGACTGGTGGGGGTCGATATCGAGGTTAGTTCACGAAATCGACTGGCTCAGAAGTCTGCCAGTCGATACAGGGGGTCGATTTCGACACAAAGTGGTCGATATCGATGCTTGCAGAAGTTCCCAGGAGTCTCGAGATCGACTCAGAAAACCGTCGAGCTATCAGTTTTGGTCGATATCGACCTCTGCTGTCGATATCGATGTCTTTCCTGCAGTGAGTTAGTGGTTTTGTCGGCAAAGAAAAGGCCGAAGAATCAAGGATGGGAAGGAAGCAATGATCAGAAATAAGCAAAGGTGTTGGGTTTTTCGATGACTCAACGAACGGCGGGCTAATTTTAATGTAAACTCAAAGGAAAAGGTCTTCCAAAGTCAAGGATTACCGCGACGACAACCATGATAGTAGAAATAAGGATCAACTAAAGATGCATGCTTTTATCATAAAGGAAAAGGCTTTCACCTAAACCGACCAATAGGAAAAGAGATTTTTCAATTACTTAACCTAATTGGTGTCTACCTTAGTCATAATTGAGTTTATAATCTTTCGAAAAGAAACCCTAATTACTACCCAAGTTTTGCAACATGAGTTCCTTAAATTCGCATTTAAAGATGAAGAACAAGGTAGAATGAGATAAAAGATACATTCTTTAACGACGTACTTACCTTACCATCATGGCTATCGTCGGGCTCACCCCGACCCTAGAAGAAAGGGGAACTACTCCCTCATGTTGATCGTAGACATGTCTTGAATTGAAATAACTTGCATAAATGGAAAATTTCGAATCTTTACAATCTCAACGCCAACTATCGTAAGCGCTTGAAACTTTAAAGCTCAAAAAACCTAACTATCTATTGTCTATTGTCCTTGTCTTCGATGATTCTATGATTGGATACCTAACAAATCAGCCCCTAAGGCTTTATTTATAGGCTACTAATCCTCGCTATCCGAGGATAGTAACTTCTATCTAAACTAATAACTCTATCCGAACAATTAGGATAGGTCTTTTATTTTGATAAACTTAAAGGAAAAGATAACAAACAACTGCTAATATCTAAAAGAACGAGATAACTCATGGCTTCGATGATAGACTTCAAAATCCGAGCCTCAAAATCGGATTTATCTTCTGTCGATGTAGGGTCGATATCGACACCAGAGGTCGATATCGATGCTTGTGTTTCTGCTCGACTTGTCCCACTCCAGTCGATGTCTATGACGATGGTCGATATCGATGCATGTGTGTCGATATCGAGGCTTCTAGTCTGGTTTGTGTGGTTATCTCGACACTCAGAAGTCGTGTCGAAATCTAGGGTCGATATCGATGTCTCCAGTCGATATCGACCTCTTCTCAGCTTCACTTGGCTTGCCCGTTTTGACTCCGATTTCATCGAATTCCTGCATAGTTAGCTCAAAACTCGTGTAGACTCTATTTCTTACACTTTAGCTCATTCTTACACGAGATCATATGCTTTTGAAACTTTTGTTCGGAAATCAAATGAAATATGAAGTCAATAAACAATAGGTACAATTATGTACATCAACTTCAACAAAGAGTCCAACTGGGGAAACACCCTTCACAATGGCCTTTGGTGTCGATGCGATCATCCCTGTGGAGTTGCTCATCCCATCAGCTAGAATTGTTGATTTCAGTAAAGATACCAACGATGAAGCTCTCGAGTTAGAGCTCCACCTGCGCGAAGAAAGAAGGGACACGGCTTGTCTCAAAGCAAATGAATATCAACGCCGGTTGGCTGAAGGATACAACAAGCGCGTCTTCGTACGCCCGCTACAAAAAGGGGACATGGTCCTCCGACAAGCAACAACCGAGGGAAAACTTGAACCTAAATGGGAAGGACCCTACGTCATCCATAAAGAAGTAGGCCAGGGTTCTTTCAAACTTCAAAACTCAGAGGGAGCCACACTCGCAAAGGCATGGAACGCCAAGAATCTCAAGGCTTATTTTGCATAATAGGTTAGACATAGAAAGAAGCTTGATAATTTAGATTTTCTATGTATAGGGGTCATCAGGGTTCCCGATTGGGTACACCACTTCATATATCATAAATGAAAGTTCCAAACCCAACCTAGATTGTCTACACGCAATAAATTTAGCTATCACGTGTGTTTTAAACATATATATGCATGCAAGTAAGCCTCCAAGGAGAACAAATTCAGCTATCACGTGTGTTTTAAACACGGATATGCATGCAAGTAAGCCTCCCAGGAGAATAAATTTAGCTATCGCGTGTGTTTTAAACATGGATATGCGTGCAAGTAAGCCTCCAAGGAGAATAAATTTAGCTATCACGTGTGTTTTAAACACGGATATGCATGCAAGTAAGCCTCCAAGGAGAATAAATCTAAAATATCGTATACCTTTCGAACACAGGTTCACCAGCAAGTTTCCTTGATTTCTGGAAATTTAATAAAAACGATATGTTTTATTCTACTTTGTTTACAACATGGGTTTGTTCGGTTATTTTCTTCAAGTCTCAACCAAAAGGTTGTTAAAATAGACCACTAAGGTAAGTTGGGTGAACTATTTTTCCAACCTTAATAAATTTTAGTTCGACAAAGCGCATATCCAAGCCAGCATACAAAAAGAACCCCAAAAGATATGAACACAATACATCCCCTACAAACACTTCGAGGAACAAAAACGATTAACATAATAGGATTCGCACAAAAGGAGGAATAACGAGCAGATAAATACAAGTTCTAAGCTCATCCACACGAACTCACTAATTCGCCTCTAGAACAATTATTGTAAAACGGCTACTCCCCTCATATTTGAAAATAATAAGAGACTCCCCCACACGTAGACTACTGTCTACAGCAAAAGAACGCGAACCTTCAGTAAGGATATAATGATCTTGGCTATCTCGGAACACCCTTACTTGAAACTCTCGCCAAGTGGGAGAGACCAAGCACACGTGAGTCAATCCCTCGCGAACATAGTGAGCGCCAAAAGATTCAGGCGAAAGCTGCAACAAACCAAAATCAGATAAAAAAACAAGAGAATCACAAACAAGAGAGTAGAAATAGCTACCATATATTCCATATTTTCCTCAGAATCGATGGAACGGAAAAAATCACGCCGACGAGGATGGGGAGAAGTCATGATTCCTCACTTCGGTTCACGGATAACTAAAACAAAAAAAAGTACAACGGCCCAGATTTTATCCGAACAACTGCTATTTATTAACAAATACAGCAAGTGTAGGATTATCACATCACAAGAAAGTAATTCACATCCATCCAAAACAGTTTTCTCAGAAGGAACTGCATGCCAAGCAAGTGGCAGAATCACATAGCGCATCTCTGCAACACGGAACCCCAGTGTCAGACCAAGAGTGGTCACATCGGGGACAGAGAGAGATAAAATAGGGAGACCCAAACCAAAAATTTAAAACATTAAATAAAGATATGACTACATAAAACTTCGCGATTACACATAACAAACTGCATAAACAAAGTTAACAGGAGCACAACAAAAGGGCGGACATCTGATAACACCGCTATTACAATTCATTCAAACCCTATTCATCCTCATCCTCAAGGACAAGAACTTTGAAGCGATGCCATCCCACATAACGAAAAAATACCATCGATGCTCCAACCTTAACATCATTGTTGGTCGCAAATCTATTCCAACCTCCAGACAGCCACTACCGATTCGAGCTATCCTTGGAAACCTCGACACGAAAATTTTCACCAGCCGCAGAGACCAAACATATATGGTCAGATACAACATGACCATATATCCTCTCAAAAGCATCAGGAAGAGGCTGCAAAACAAAAGAGCATTAATTCATAAACAATACAAGCACAAAGATACAGAGCACAACCAATGTATACAACTTACAAGGCGATGCATCCTCCCCTCTACGTCGACACAACGAAAAAAATCTCGCATCTCAAGGTTACGAGACGCCATCTTTCTACCAGAATAATAGTAGTTAACAAAACAAATAGATGACTGCAATTGTCACGAACACCACACCTTCTTATATCCAAAAGAGGATTGTACACGCTTTAAAAAATCAGCAAACGCATTTATTACATGCATCGAAACCAGAGAGAATATGAAATTAAAATTTCACGAGATACTCTGCATGTATTACACATGGCATCAGTCATCTCAAAACTCGACCAAATACACAGACATTTCAAATCCATAAACAGCATTTATTACAAAATTTTGCCTACAAATTGATACCACAATGAAAGGATTTCTTCTCTACGACACAAAGGGCACAATTTTTTTCATCAAAAACCTTTCCAAAAAGAGTCATGGCAACGAATACTAGCGATCAAAATCAAAACAACCCCTTTTTTTTTTATATCTATTTAGTAGGGAGCGAACAATACATACGCATGATGTTGCCCTATGAGTTCGCCCAACATTTCCAACCCCATGTTCCCGATCAAATCTTATTGTCCACTCGCGTCGTCAAAGATTTCCCTGTCCACATCGTAGGGGGCAGTTACGGATCTCACTGGGTAGCACGCGGATGGAGGGACTTTGTCGAAACGCACGGACTCGAGTTGGAAACCTCAATAAAGTTCACCCACCTAGGGGAAACAAGGTTTCAGGTCCATTTTTTCGACAAGGAAGGTTACTACATCGAGGACGAACTCTACAATAACGACTACAATGGTCCAACATCAAATGGTTTCCATTAGATCCCAGGAACAGTGTGGTAAGCAATGTTCTAAATGTTTTTCCCTTTTTCAATGAAATTTGGACTATCAGTAAAAACCTGTTTCCTTGGATTTATATTATCGTTACTCTATGTCTAAAAAATTCGAACAAAAAATCCCTGCGTTTAAAAACGCTGGAGACAGACGTATCTATATCACGATCCATTCACTGGAGTTTGCTTGATATTTAATTGAATCTCGTCAACATCAAAAAACGATGGAGATAGAAGATTCTATATCGCGATCCTTTCGTTGGAGATTACTTGATCATTAATTTAATCTCCTCGGCGTCCAAAACCGCTGGAAATGGACATCTCTTTATCGCGATCTATTAGCTGGAGATTGTTTGATCTTTAATTTAATCTCCTCAGCATCCAATAACACTGAAGATGGACGTCTCTATATCACGACCAATTAGCTAAAGATTATTTCATCTTTAATTTAATCTACTCAGCGTCCAATAACGCTGGAGATGGACATCTTACTATCGCGATCAATTAGCTGGAGATTACTTGACATTTAATTGAATCTCCTCAGCATCCAGAAAGCTGGAGAAGTACGTCCTTCTATCACAAATATTGCGCCTAAGACTACTCAGCTTTTTGAAACAAGCTCCCTGACGCCCAAAGGCATTGGAGATTGTTAGTTAGGTCTGTCTATCACGGAGAGACATGTTACTCAATTCCGCCTATGTCAAAGGATGTTAGAATTTAGTAAGAAAATATCCCCTCCGCGATCAACAAAATAAAGATTGGTACATATCAAAACCAATAACTAAAGAACTATAACTCTGTTCACCCACTCTTCGCGACAAGCTCCACCAATCAGCTCATTAGCGAGATATTGATTTATTATTTATACACCAAGCAAAACTATCCAACAACAGGTAAACGATATAACCGCAGGAAAAGTTACAATAACGGAACGTTCAACACCAAACTGTGAAATCTAAGTCACCATTTTGATCAGGGCCATGATTCACAACAACAACATCAAAACAAGAGTGTCCTTCATACTCAAAGAACAAGCGTGTCCCAATTTGAAGTTCATTCGAAACAGCAAACGCGGGCCACCCAGTGGTAAACCAATAGTTGTTGGGCCCTAAGGGTTCCACCCTCACCACAAATTCCTCTTCAGCCCGCGTCCATAAATGGACAAAGCCAAGTGCATCATACCCATAATCACGATATATCGATGGTAAGGGCTACAACAAAAACAAATACATCATAAACGCTTTACTTATCAAGGAATAAAATTGCACGACATAGCTTACCAGCCTATATAAATACCCCTCGACAACAATATCCCGAGTAAAACCCCTAATGCGAGGAAATACTACACTTGGAATATCAACTGGTGTCGCATGCATCATTTTCGCAAGAAAATAGACCGCATGCGAGGAAATACTACACTTCACAAGTGTTCACAAGGCGGGGAGAGGCGATCAATTAAACATCAGTGCAAGGGTTGTCATCGCGAGCTGGCTGAAGGGTCTTCTCACCAACAAAGGGAGGATCGAGTGCAGCGGCATCATCGATTGAAGCATCAATGGATGGAGGCGGCCCACGTTTAGGGTCTTTAAGTTTCATGTCCTCGTTTTCATAACTAGGAGGAAAGACCCTTACGTCGTCACCAAGATGAGCGAAGCGATTGACACTTTGGACAATCCCACCTTCAACCCCCTCCATGTACGCGTCAGAAACCCTGTCGTAAAGGATATTCTACACGTCCGTCTCAAGGTAATGATTTAACCAGTCTCGACCAGCATCCCTTAGAAAATCAGATAGCCACCCCTGGCCGTCATCATTGAGCATAAACTCGCGAAGTGACTTCCTGGAGAGAACAGCATCTTCCCCGGAAGGAAAGCGCTCCAACTGACTCTTCACGCTAGAAAACTCTTCACGAACTTCTCCTAAATCACGCTCGACATCCGCAAGCTGACCCCTCAAGCACGAGGCCTCCGATTCATGTTTAACCTCCTCTTGGGCCTTCGCAAGTTCGACTCGTGACAGCTCCAACTCGCTCCCCGCCGCTTCCGCATCCTTCTGGGATTTTGTCGAAGCTTCTTTAAGACTCTCGATAGTTACTTCCTGAAGCTCCACGTCCTTCAGCTTTTCCACTTTTGCCTTCAGAGTAGTACCTATCGCTCTTAACTCCCTAACTTTGTCGTTGTAATGTCTCAGACGTCCAGTCATTTCGGACCATTGCAGATTATCCTACAATAACGCACGAAGAGTAAAAAAACATATGTAAAATAGGGAAAGAAAGAAAGAAGGAAAGCATAGATCGCGAAGGAAATTACCCAGCCTCTACTTTTTTGACCATGCTCCACTAACTCTTCATCCGTGAGATGATGAAGATAATCTTGTTCAGCTGGACAGCTCTTCTTAGGAATCTCCAGTTTCTTGAAATCAATGGGGTCAAACCCAGGCAACCGGTAAGCCGTCATAGAAATCCCCGCCTGGGTAATCGGCTCAGAGCTTAAGAGCATAGTGGCCTCTGTCCCCTCCCTTGGTCGTTTTCGCCCACGGTGAGCCAGTGGCTGCTCATCTGATGATATGTTTTCCCGATCGTCAATCGGCTCCTTCCCTTTCGAACTCCTATTCGCGGGAGGAGATCTGTGGGGAATGTTCTGACGGCCATCACCCGATCGCCGAGCAATAGCAAGGGCAGGTTTGGATCCGCCTCGGGCAGCACTTTTCTTCTTCGCGAGCGCTGCGATCTTCGACTTAGCAACTAACATATCTGCGAAAAAGGTTAAAACAAGTCAAAATAGAAGAAAATCGCGATTAAAATACCAAAAGACTTGAGGAAAAACTCCTGGGCACCGACCCAGTCGATGTGGGAGACTAAGTCCGGCCATCTCCAGACGAACTGGAGTCACAACTTTCCTATAACCCCGTACCGACGCCACCCCTTCCCCAAACGCGGCTCTCCATCCCTCCGCCGCAACGTGCTTGGCTTTAGGCGCGATATACTTGCTAGGTTTAGTCAAAAAATTCAGAATAGTCTTTGTGGGATCGCGAACGAGAAACCATTTTCTTCTCCATCCTGGACTACTGGACAACCTCTCAACAATCTTTCCAACCAAAGAGGCGGACACCAGTCCCTCACTACGTCTCAAAGAAAGAACAGAGAAAAGATGGTCTAATGATGGCGTTTGATTAATGGTGGCACAACGCATGATGTATACCGCCAGGTACATCCATACGTTAAAGGCAAGTTGGGTCGGGCATTGGTTTATGCATGCCAAAAAATCTGAATAGAGCGGGGGGAGAGGAAGGCGGAACCCCTAGAGCAAACTGCCCAAGTGGACGACAACATGGTCTTTATATTCATTCAAGCATCCCCCATTCTCGGTAGCCACACCTATCTCTACCCCAGCCGGCCATGGATAAAGCCTCGCCACCTCCTCCAGATGCTTAACGTTTAGCATCGACTCCTCTCCCAGCATCTTGGCTACGGTAGGAGCTACGCGTTCCGAAAAGATTGCGGGGAGGGGAGGAGGCGCCACAAAAGCATAACTTTCACAGAAACTGCAGTTATCTACCTCTGACCGGTTGTAAGGAGGCAGAGCAAAGTCACCCGGAACCACTCGGACTGATCTTTTGGCCTCCTTGGGTACGCGAGACAACTCGCCTTATCTCAAATCATTTATGGACTCCGAGGTATGGCAGTACTCATGATTATCCCTCTTCAAAGGACGTTTGATGTTTCCTGCCATCTTTCGTTTCTTCGCAATTGAACCGGCCCTAGGGTTCACTTTCTCTCTTTTCTCATCGCGAGGTTTTTTACTCGGTGGGAGAGGAGATGGACTCACTGAAGAATCCGAGTCAACATCTGCCCGGGATCTGGTTCGCGAAGAACTCACCTATTCATACCTATAGCTCGCGCTACGGTTCTGGCTATCACTCTCTTGCGACATCTTAATTCTAAAAACAAGAAGAAAACCCCCTGGAAAAGATGCAGCAAGAAGAAAAAATCAGCAAGGGGGAACTACCTTTTCAACATCGCGACGAAGCAAAAATTGGTGCCAAAAAGCCCTCTTGTGGGCCCAAGTTGGCACCTCACGCGCCCCTCGAAGGGACGTTGAAAAGACATTTTCCCCCCGCTGGATGACGGTTAAGAGACGCCTTTTCGTCTCCTCCATAAAGGTTTCTCGATTTTCGAGAAATCACCTCTGGAAAAGGCAAGAAGGGGAGACATAAAGGTTTCTTCCGCCCCTAAGTCATCGAAGGTTTTCGGAAAAATCCAAAAAGACCGCCGGAGGTTTTCCGGAAAAACCCAAAAAGCAACACTACCCCGTCCCAGCACCACCCCACTTTTACTAAAATGTACCTCTACCCCTCCATAAAAAACAGTTATGACTAAGAGAACAAAGGAGAAGGTAGGGGATGAAACGGTGGAACAGCGGAGGAGGCGGGGAATGAGGCACCGGAACACACCCCGGTCCCCACCCCATAACCGCCAAACACTTCACCTGGAGAGGGTAATTCCACCACTAGGTTCGGTGTCTCTGACTGTCCTAAAAACTCCAAGAGGAAAACACAAACCTAGAAATTGAAAAGATCAGGAGAAAGGCCGAGGAAGACTCACTTGAGAAATATGGATGAAGCACGCCGGTAAACTTGGAAAACTGAAGAACGAACCGCCACCAAACTCCGATCTCGTCTCTGAAAACAGTGAAAACCCTTGGACTCTCTCTCTCTCCTCTTTGTGTTTTCAGAAATGTGGAAAAAGAAAATGCTGAGCCGAAAAACCCCACTTATAGGTCTCTGTGGGACCACTCCGCCCAATGGGCCGAAATGCACTTTAGGCCCAACTAAAGCCCATCCAAATAAACCGGTCTTTTGATAGGAAGCATCGTATTTATCGAAACCTAATCGCGAACGACGTATCACTCGCGATCCGGTGACGAGGAGATATGACGATGCCATAAAAAATAGACATATCAAATAACACAAGTATAACGTCATAAATAGGTCACCTAACGCAAAAAGACATCTCGCCCCATTGTAAGATCCATCGCGAGTAAAGTACTCGTTCGGATCTCAACCAAACCCTCCTCGCGACCTAAATATTAGTATGTGTCCGCGTAACGACCAGGGAGGATCCTCCGAGTACCTCGTGGTTCTCTAGAACCCTAGCAAGCAGCTCGCTGGTTCCAGCACCTCCCCTCTAAACAGCGCCACGTGTATTGCCTACACCCCTAAGCACGAAGGCATGCCTTACACGTGTCCTAGACAAAACCACGAGGTCGCCAGCCAGCTGCTCGCTTAGCCTTCCTATAAATACCCCCTTCCAACCACAAATGCGGGATCCGATTCAAAAGATAAAAAAGAAGAGCTCTAATAATCCCCCGGACTTAAAACCCTCGGAGTTGAGTTCTAAAGATCTGTGATCGAAGAATAACATTCCTGGAATAAGAACATCATCTGACTTCCATCCAAGTCCGCGATAGAACGACTCAAATCCTCGCGTACCGAACATAACACCCCATCGCTTGGATCAATAAACGTATAATCTAATCATAACCCGTTTCGATCAAGGCTTGCAGGTATTTCTAAGTCATTCTGTCGTCATAATGAGATAATAAGTATAGGTGAAATTCCACGAACGCTTTAACACCCAAGAATACGACTCCACTCAACTGGACAAAAATACAAGATCAAAGAAAATGGATAAAAAGGGTAAAAGCGAGTGAGTCGGAAGAGATGACATAAGTCGGTAAGAAAGTATGATTATATAATATATATATATATATATATTGTGTATAAAATTTATTAAAATATAAATTCTAATCTATGTTTTGAATGATGATTTGTTTAGTTTAATTAGTGGTGTTATAGGTGCCCTGGGGTGGATAAGAATATACCGATATAAAAAAAACATATCAATATATGAATACACACTGAATTATTATTATTTTTTTTTGGGGTCAATCGGCCTTGGTGAGCAAAGGAAGGCCAACTTGAGTGAGATCTCAGATCTCCATGGGTTCACTGAAGGGGCAAGCAGAGAGGAAGGGATAGCGAAACGAGGATGTGAAGGGAGGCGCGTAATCGAGGATGTGGAGGGGAGAGGGTTGGAATCGAGACACCGGAGGCCGACACCAGCGGAGGTAGCACCGAGAGTGGAGGTGAGCCGAGGAGGACGGACTCAGTAACCCGAATCGGCGGCTTTAGAAGCGAGAACGGAGGAAAGGAGCCCGAAAGCCACCAAGGCGGCCGAACGGAGTCCGAGTCAGGGGACGCCGGTGAGGGATAGGCTGGTGGCGGGGTTGAAGAGATGGTGGTCCAGTGGATTGGCAGGTCAAACCGGCGGCCACAGAAATTGGAGGAAGGGGACGCCGGTGGTGGTGGGGGGAGAGGGTGGAGGCGGGATTATACTGGTAGAGGGAGAATGGAAGGGGATGTGTGAGGATTCTGGGTAGAGGGAGAACGGAGTATCGTCGGCGCCAAAGGAGCAGCAGAGGAACGCCGACACCAAGGATGGAGGGTGTAGAGTGGATTTGGTTGGAAGAGTCATAGTGGTGGATTGAAGGAAACGGAGTGGAACTGGCAGAACCTTGCAATGTCCACCAGAGCCAAAATAGTTCCCTGATTCACTGAGACTGAGCAAATAAGTTGTAGGTAGTGTAATCCCATGTTTGATTATGGGTTACTTAGTGGTAGATTTTTCCCAAAATTAAATTGGGATTGAGATTGTTGGGGTTGAGATTTTTCCCAAAATTTAATTTGGGATTGTAGATCTCGGTTGTTTCTCAAACATTGTTAGTGTTGATGATGGTAGATTAATCACTTGTTTGTTCATGGGGGTTACCCAAAAAATGATTTTTACCCAAAATTTTTATTTTGGTTGAGATTGTTGGGGTTGAGATTGATAGAATCTCGGTTGTTCTCTGATTATTATTAGTATAGGTGTTGATGGTGAAGATGGTGGTGGTGAAGGGTGGAGACTGAGTGTGATGGTGGTGTTTGTTGATAGAGGTAAAATATGTGTTTTGGGGTTTGGGTTTTCGGTTTTCTAGAGAGAGAAGCTCTCTCTCTAGAAAAACCAGAGTTCTAGTTGGAGTTTTGACTTTCCTGTGGATTTTTAATGACTTTGATATATTGTTTAATAAGTTAAAGACTAATTTAAAACATACAATAAACCTTAAAATGTATAATAGGTTCGATGAAAAGAAAAAGACCTATTATAAAAAAGGGGAATTACTATGACTCTTCTCCCGCTGATTGGTGGAGAGAACCTCCGGCTCCATCTCCCGCCGATTATAATCTAGTGGTTATAATTTAGGTCAAAACCGTATCTTTACTCAATCTCCCGCCGATTATTGATCATATCCTGTCAATGTTCATATTTGGGATTGTCAAGAACAATATTCATCCTGTCAACGTGATAATATTATGATTTCGAGATATATATTGACAATTCTTTTGTAAATATGGTTAATAATCCTGAAGATATGATTTACCGTATCTTCAGTGATTCTCTCATAGATTATAGCTTCAATCCTGTCAATGTACATCCGCAGCTTTGTCACTATAAACATTAATCATGTCGTAGTGAACGAATAACTTTGTCATCTTGGACATGCCTTTAATTTCTAGTTATGGTAGGATAAAATCGTATCTTTATTCTCTTCCCTATTATAAACTCCATCCTGTCAATATTAATTTTTAGCCTTGTCATAAAAAACATATATCCTGTGAACAAAAAAATTGTTCCTGTCAGTATTAATTCTCTTACTAAGGCGATGTTTTTCATCCGGTTACTTTTATTATTTTTAAAATTTTGAGAAAAAAATTAAAAACATTATTTTAATGTATATTTGATTTTTTAAATATTTTTTTAACTTTTCTTTTAATTCATAAATCTCCTTTTAATGATTTTTACATTTAAATTTAAAGGTAAAACCAGTCATTATTTTTTAGCACAAATGACCTATTTTTTACCATAAATGACCCACCTATCCTATTTTTGCTATTCTTAGAAAACTGGTATACTTTTGCAAACCGAACACCGATTTGGTGTATTTCTGCAAATGGGCCTATAAAAAAAGTCGAAAAGTTTTGTCAACACATAACTCGTTTGATCTCAATCTAAATAAAATTCGAACC
The DNA here is from genome assembly GCA_963922045.1 of Persicaria maculosa. Lineage (NCBI taxonomy): Eukaryota > Viridiplantae > Streptophyta > Magnoliopsida > Caryophyllales > Polygonaceae > Persicaria > Persicaria maculosa. Next base: position 22,402,957 of record OY998270.1, read on the forward strand.
TAAATCTCTAAACAAACTACGGAGTATTAAACACAATACGGTGCCTCATACCATAAATTGGTACAAGTCGGAAAGTCAGAAATCATACATACCGGAGTACATATTTTTAAAATTTGAAAAAATTTCCCCACCATTCCACTAAAATTAGGCAGCTTGTTGTTTACTCATTCAAAAGGGGTTTTAGTTCTCTCCTCACCCTCCATCGTCTCCCCCACACACACATTACACACTCCTCCTCCCTCCTCCATAACCTCCTCCCACCCCACCCATCAATGGAGATCACCTCCAGAGAAAACCCACAGTTGATCAATGGAAGCAGCATCAGATCCGACCCTAACAGCCCCTACCCCACCACCTTCGTCACCGCTGACACCTCCTCCTTCAAGCAAGTCGTCCAGTTGCTCACCGGCTCCGACCCCTCCTCCAACCCCAACCTCCCTCCTCCAACCCCCTCCTCCTCCTCTTCCCGAAGCTTCGTCATCCCCGCCGTCAAAACTGTCCCCGGGAAGAAGCACCAGCAAGGCTTCAAGCTCTACGAGCGCCGTATGAAGAACAACCACCATCTCCCCAACCTCCAAGATTCGAGCTTTATTAATAATCCCCCTGAGATCCTCTCTCCCAGCGTCCTCGACTTCCCCTCGCTCGCTCTCAGCCCCATCACCCCTCTGTCCCCGCCGCACTCCTCCGAGGAAGAGAGGGCCATCGCCGGCAAGGGGTTTTACTTGCACCCCTCCCCCATGTCCACCCCCAGGGACTCCGAGCCCCAGCTGCTTCCATTGTTTCCGCTCACCTCGCCTAGGGCTTCTGATCCTTCCTCGTCGACCGCGTGAATTCAGGTGAATTTCGCGTGTGATCACCGATTCACAGTTTCCATTGGCGGTGCTGTGATTGACAGCAATTCAATTCGGATGGAAATCGACTTCGGGGTTTCTGAATTCGATCGAGGAGGCGTAATTTACCATTGCAGAGTAGGTGGGTTGATTGTGAGAAGACGAAGAAGATTCGCCATGTTTGTGGCTGCCAAAAAAAATAGATGTCATCTTTCATTTTTGAATAGACAAAACTGTGATAATAGTAGTGATTAGTGAAATTGTACTTGCTAATCTCTTCATCTTCATGTTGATATGATGAGTGTTTTATGTCCATGAATGAAATCAGTGAGAGGAAGGAATGCACATCTTATCTTACTGTCACTTCAGGTTAAGGTTTGCTGAATTCAAAGCAACAAAAAGGAGATGCAAGCCAAGCAGATCAGTTTCAGTTTTTTTATTAAATAAGCTAAGAATTCGAGGAAGCAAATCAGTTTTAGACTCTTAGAGTATCCATATCCATGGACCAATTCCGTTCCTTTAACTCTCATTTTTATTTTTCTCTCTCCTTAAAAAAGTCAACTTAATTTTTTACCCACGTTCATAAAACTCATTTTATTATAAACTAAATAATATAAAATTCAAAATAATTCAACCACTATCTTCCTATCTCTATTTCTTTCCTACCCTCTCACCTTTGTGACCCCCATTTTATTTATTTCTTTGGTTTTTAAGGGTTTCTTACTAGTAAACCCATCAAATAATTCCTTAAATAAATATATCAATTCTTTATTATTTTATTATTAAGTTCCTTATTTTTATCCTTTAAACACCCCAATGTGGGTGCTCTTAGTTGTTGAAACTTGAAACAACTAAGGCGGTTATTCGAATCGAACGAGCCGAGTATTATTTGTTCATATTCAGTTCATTTAGGATATGAATGAGCTCGAGCCGAGTCTCCATTTTGACTTGAGTTTAAAAATGTGTTCACACTCGGCTCGTTTAGAAAATGAACGAGCTCAAGCCGAACTTTCGTTTTTAGTTTTAAGCAATTCTACTTGATCATTATATAGTAACTTAAATTTTTTTTTTTAGAAATTCCATAAAATTCGAGCTATTCTAACTTAATTTGAACGAGTTGAGCTTTAGACTGAGTATAAAAATGTGCCCATACTTAGGTCGTTTAGATAATGAATGAGCACGAGCAGAGTTTTTATCGAGCGAGTACAAGTCGAATTCGAGCTACTCGGATATAACACCCTACATGAAACCCGAAGAATTATTATTTTAAAAAAAAAATTTTTTTTTAGTTTTCCTTTAGTTTAGAATTAACGTGACTTCAAATAAATCCTTTATTGCCTAATATGTCTTCCCTCTTGTTCTTCAACCCGTTTTATCACAAATCAAAATTAAATATAAATCAAAAGAACTAAAATTTAGATTTTTTTTTCTGAGAGGTAGACAAGATTGGAAATAGACGATGATTTAGACCCGCTTAAGATGGACTAGCTATAATGGTAGCTTTAGCATTGCTGAGATATTTACCAAATATGGTATTTTGGATTCCCACTTGTAAACCCATTTACTTTTGCTTATGTTGTCATTTTTAATTGATATATCATGACTTCATGTTGTGGAATGTGAGGTGGGATTTAGTGGAGTCTCTATAAACTTAGTTTATAGTAGATTTGGAATAACCAGTCTAACCTTATTAAAAGTTGGTAAGGACGACACGTAGTGATTAATACCATGTGAGTTCGAATCCATCTCTTTCAATGTAATGGATCTAGTGGTTTCCTATAAACCAAAAAAAAAAAGGAATAACCCCAATAGTTTACTAATGGTTTTATCTGTTTTCCTTAATTATGTTAAAATTCCATATTTGAAATGATTTTCAAATTTTAATTATTGTATTAAATTTAGTTTTTTTTAACATTAGACTATCCACATTTAATGCTAAAATGTAAAGATTTGCACTCCCTTTTAAAAAAAACACTCCACATTCCTTGTATTTTCACTGTTAAAAATGTTTTAAAAAATTTCACCCGTTCAAATATGCAAGCACTTGTGAAAGAGTATAAATTGTGTGAGGCCCGCATCCGCAACAATTAAATCAATTAGATTTTTATTTAATTCCCCCCCATAACTTTTTTATTTCCCCTTAAAGAAAAAGCAACATACATTAATATTTAGAATTGACAACCAACATTATTCTCTCATAAATATAGTTATTTACATCATCTCAATAAAAAAATAATATTATGATCTTATAAATAAAATTATGACCTTATAAAAAAATATAATCACCTCGGACTCATTTTGGAATACCACTATCATATCAGATTTATTTTTTTATACATCAAAAGGTAAGTAATAAAAAATATAATTATCTGTAAAAGAATCATGTTCTTATAAATTAGTTATAAGATCATGACCGATTGACCGGGATAGGACCGAAAAGAGACAGGACCACTCTTATCTCAAATAAAAAAGATTATAAAAGCACCTAAAATTCCCTATATATTTTTGCGGATTTAAAAGGCATAACATATAGATTTATATTTTTTATATTTTACAATTTCTCACATATATATATACATATACATATATATATATATATATATATATATATATATATATATATATATATATATATATATATATATATATATATATATATATATATATATATATATATATATATATATATGTATGTATGTATGTCATATTTTCATCTATAAAAAATACTATATAGTGTGTATTACATATGTACAGTGTATGCACACAAATTGTATATATATGTTTCTTGTATACCTACAGTTAGAGCTGGCAAGATCTGACCCGACCCGAGAAACCCGACCGACTCACCCGAACCGAAACCCAATCGAACCCGAAAATTTAGCTTTATGCATAACCCGAACCCGAAATCTGGCCCAACCGATGTTGACCCGAAACCCGAAATGACCCGAAAACAGACAAACCCGACTTAACCCGGATCCGTCTCAAACCAGACCCGACCCGAATCTCAACCCGACTCAACTCCCAACCCGATCCGACTTCCAACCAACCCGACTCCTAACTCGACCCGAATATCCTTGAATATATATCTATTATACATTTATACTACAAAACCAAAAAAAAATTATTGTAATCCATTACCAAGCTAGTGATAGGTAATGCTATTTCTAAAGAAAACAAAAATTTCATCGATCAAAGTTAAAACTTAAAACCATTAGTGCATAACTGCATTCCATTCATCAAATTTAAATTTACCATAACTTTATAGTAAATTTAAGGACAGTTAAGAAACAAAACAAAATAAGCCAAAGTCCATAGGAGTAACTCAATAAGTTAATACAAGTTACACAATATCACTTGAAGTTTTAACAACTCGGCATCATGATGGTGAACAAAAACAAGTAGCAGATCAACATGACAGGATTGACAAGATTGCGAAATATGAATATATGATAGTTTAATAATCTAACATAAATAATTGAATATAGTTTAAAAACAAGATTACAGAATATGAATATATAATAGTTTTATAAGTTGTATACTTAATTTTAATACTTGTATTTAGAATTTTATAGTATCACATAAGTAAAATTATCAAAAATAAAATGATCGATCAAATCACATGAAATGAATAAAATATGAAATCATAACTTTATTTAGAAATGAAAGATAATAATTTGTCTATAACGAATTTTATATCATCTACTTAAATAGTTA